>JAJSLS010000023.1:0-687500 GCA_037042865.1 Epicoccum sp. F181 | reverse complement strand
GGGATACTTTGCAGGGCGCCTCTACACGTAGTTCTGAAGTACCCCTCAAGTTGGCGTCGCGATCCGTGGGGGTTTATTTTTTGGGCGTTGGGTGTTGGGCGTTGGGTGCGCGGCAGGGTCGCCCCCGGGTCCAACGCTTAAAAGGGCGTTGGGTCGCCCTCTCGCCGCCTGTTTCGCGCCGCCCTGGCTGGTACACCTCCCCCCGACCTCGCCGCCGCCCCCCACCTCGCCGCCGACCCCGACCTCGCCGCCGCCGCCCCCAAAGGGGAGGGAACGAGAGCCCCGAGCCGCCGCCTACCCCCTGAACACCCCGCGGGGTCCCAACGGGGTCTTAAAACCCCCTATATGAGAAGATACCGCGAAGCGGAAGAAAAATTTTTGGGCGTTGGGTGTTCAATATTGGGCGTTGGGTGTTTAAGGATTTGGGCGTTGGGTGTTTACCACGGATTTTGGGCGTTGGGTGGCACGGACCACCTGTTGGGCGTTGGGTGTTGGGCGTTGGATGCCTCTGGCAAAGGCGTTGGGTAGTGTTGGAGGACCCCGAGAGGCGACAGCGAGGTGGGAGCACAAGTACCGCAGCCTGCCTTGATCTAGGCGCCAGCAGGGTCGTCTAGGCCTCGAAAGGTCGACGGGGGGGGTACAGGTCACCTGGGATCCGGAAGTGTGTAGTCGGTTTGTAAGTATAAGTAGTCACTTTCACCAACAACCGACACCAAAATAGGGTCGGCGACGATAGGGCGGCCTACAGGTGCCGGATCGAGGCGACGACGACGTGGGTATTATCCTTGGGGCCTAGGGGTGTCGGCAGGGCGGTGGGATGGGGTCGGCGACGTGATATAACCTGTATCTAGCCAAAGCGAAACCCCTAGTAAAGCAGGCCGAATTTCGAAAATCCATCCCCATCTCTTACGCACGACTCCGATCTCTATATCACTTGATCGAGACACTCTCCCACCATTCAGATATCCCATAGATAACAGCGAATGCGTTTTGGTAATTATAATAAACTGCCTCGGCAATAGGGAAGGCTTCTTAGCTTTTAGGTGATTTGTTCACTTCGTCTTGCTTATTAGCCGAGCGCGTCTTCCTGTGGATTAGTTTTGCCATATACTTGAATATGTACTCCGATACATTTTATATTGTACTTAATCCGAGCAAGTCCGGCTTCGTAGCCACGTTAAGTTATTGAAAATAGGGTTTTAAGTGATAGGAAGGCGCTCACTAGTAGTGAAGCTTCGATATAGACATTACTAATAAGTATAGCGGATGTGGAGTACATAAGCAGCACGCAGCGGTACATATGATTAGCGGCATTCCCGTTTAGACCCTAGACTGCCTATATCCCGGGGTACTCACTCTATAATCTTATGTAAGGCTTCTAGATTAAAGCTATCGTTAAGTCACAATCAGCTCTCTCGTAGCGAATGACTATATCGCGACTATAGTACATGCAGACGTGTCTCTCTCTTCCTACATGCTATCCTATAGTAAGCACTCGGTTACTAGCGAAAACCGAATGTCATCATATTATCGCTTCGTCAATCGCCACATTCGCTACCGTATAAGAGAAGCGCTTACCCTAGTGTACAAGCGATTCCCGGTGTGCCTCTTAGCTGACCTCGCTAGGTCAGAGCAGATCGGCTTGAAGACAAGGGATAATTAAGATCTTAATGTCTAAACAGAGTGATAGTGATGCACCTTAATCTCAGCTCTCCTAGCATTCTCATACTCTGCTAACGTCAACCCTACTATTTTTCCTAATGTAGACTTCCTCACTGTCCCCTTCATCAATACCATCTGTCTCGCTGGTATCTAAACTATAGTAGCCCATACTAGTATTTAGGGCTGAAGGCTTGAGCCCAAGTACCTCCTCCTATAACTTAAAGGTCTTCGCTCTTAGAGCTGCTGCTTCACTATGCAGTCCTTGAGACTGGTACGTCCAGGCGAGGTTGCTCATGCCGGCCAGCGTCTCTGGATGCTTAGGCCCGAGCACCTCCTCCTTAAGCTCAAGCGTCCTCGCTCCTAGATCTGCTGCTTCACTGTACAGTCCTTGAGACTGGTACGTCCAGGCGAGGTTGCCCATGCTAGTCAGTGTGTGTGGATGCTTAGGCCCGAGCACCTCCTCCATAAGCTCAAGCGTCCTCGCTCCTAGATCTACTGCTTCACTGTGCAGTCCTTGAGACTGGTACGTCCAGGCGAGGTTGCTCATGCTAGCCAGCGTCTCTGGATGCTTAGGCCCGAGCACCTCCTCTGTAAGCTCAAGCGTCCTCGCTCCTAGATCTGCTGCTTTACTATGCAGTCCTTGAGACTGGTACGTCCAGGCGAGGTTGCTCATGCTGGCCAGCGTGTCTGGATGCTTGAGCCCGAGCGCTTTCTTGCGCAACTTCACACTTCGTGCGCCCATTGCTTGCGCTTGCGCAAAGTTCCCTTGTTCGCATGCGTACCAAGCACTGCTAAAAAGTAGATGTGCCTGGCGCAAGATAGCATCCCCAGGGGGCAGCTTCATGTCAATCGCCTTCATTGCGTGTGGACAGAGATGTCGACATCTTGCCCAGTTCTCATGCGTCCCAACAGGGAAATCGGCATCGAGGCTGGTTACGAACTTCGACTGCCAATGATCCAGACAGCTATTTTGTCGCAGCCACTTCTCCGTCGCAAGCTGCACGAGTCTATGCATCTCGAAATTTGCTGTCTCTTTTGTGACAGAGATGAAGGAGTAGTTTCGCAACATCCTGACATCGTCCTCGAATTGGTCTGCTCCTGGTTCGAAGTGGTCATCAACACTGTCCCTTGCACTATAGCTGTCACCGTCACTATCATTATTGCTGCCGGGCTCTTTATCGTCGCCCTCTCCGTGCTCTTCACCCGCATCATGGTTGGGTCCCTCTTTATCAACAATTCCACCTCTTCGTCCCTTCAACAATGTCTCTGGTATAGCCTGCCGGTCGAAGCAGCTCATCAGTGATAGCAGGTCTGCCGCAGATGGCCTGATGTCCCGGACATGCTTGAAGGATATCTGCCAGGTCAGGGTGATAGAGTTGCTTGCGTCCCTGTCCCGGCGGAGGTCTTTCTCATCTCGGTCGAGTATGCCCAACTTCGAGACGTTCGTGCTTGCTACTCTCTTGACATAATCTTCGATCGTAAATCTCGAATCACTTTCGCGGATGTATGCCGTGGCCTGAGTCACAGCAAGCGGTATGAAGTCGAGCGCGCTCGCAAGGCTAACGGCGCCTTCTCGAGTGCAGCGACCTTCAAGCTTTCTATCCACGAGAGATACCGCATCTTCTTCACCCATTGGTCCTATCGGGACTATGCTCTTTGCATCCACCACTTCCAGCGCTGCGGCCCTGGTCCGTGTCGTGACCAGTACTTTTCCCTGGGCATGTACGGGCAGGTAATCGAGGTAACGTTCTCGTGAACGAGCTCCGTGGCCCTCATCCTGCGCTCGCTCTTCCTTCGCAGGGTATTCGAGGAGGAAGCGGACATCGTCGGCGTTGTCGAGTATGAGGAGCCATTTGCGCTCTGGCGCGTCGCGCAGCCAGGCGCGGAAGAGCTGGAACGCGTTCGCAGTTGGATCATTTCCGCCGGGCACCTTCAGCTGTTCCAGCGTGTCACGCACGCTCAGCTCGAATCGCGCCGCGTTGCTTGTATGAAGCCAAAGTACCCACGTATCTGGCGACTCTGCTCTCACCTGATGGGCGCGCTCGATGGCGAGTTGGGACTTTCTGCGACGTTGTCAGCGAAGCCATGGAGCCAGGCTCCGCCTGTCCTTACCCCACCCCGCCTAGTCCAACGAGCGCGACCCTGGCGGCAGGCACGGAAAGCTTCTCGCAAATGTCGTCGACGAGCGGGCCTCGATGGACGTGGTCAGGGTCGCGCGGAAAGGGCACTGTGGAGATGGGACCTGATGGTGCTTCATGTCGATCTGACGTTGTGTTGCGGTTAGTCCGCTGAGGATCCGAGCGGATGTCTCGAGACTTACCTGGCGGCAGGTTGTAAACGTCCCCAAAATGCACTCGAGCATTTTCTCCTGCAACGTTGCCTTCATACTTGTGACCGGCGCTCCGATGAGACAAAGCCATAGGGGCACGACGCGGTATATGTTGAAGCTGTAAGTGGACGGGGTTGTAGAAATTCTGCATCGGGGCTGTCGTCACCTGATATTCCAAAGCTGAACGCAACTCCAGCAGGGCTGAATTCCACTTGTCGACATCAACGCTCTCTAATGAGAATACATACTGCACATTGAGCAATATCACCTGTCTCTATGACAGCTTAAGCTATACGTCGTCCCATGATTGCGTCGATGGCGTCCGTGCAAATAACAACACGAGGGATTGATGTTAGGGTTTGGGGTAAGTCGACAACGCAGCTGACTTCATGATAACAACCACTGCTCGTGCCAAATATCTACCTGTCTACTGTATCGCCGTATATAGAACACCTTGTATGAGGAACTTCGACCAACGAGCTTGTCAGACTGCAAAAATCGTACAATACTTCATCAGGCCCGTCATCTCGATTTCACGCGTGCCGGCCGCCATCTCCACGGCGATCGGGCATCGGCCTGTTGCAGACGACTTTGCACTCCCGACCGCATCTTTTGGCGCAGCCCTTGGGGTTGGCTATACTCCTGTAGGCTGCTCCGCTTTTCATCAACCTTGGAAGAGCGTCCCCACAACCTTTTACGGATATATCCACTCCTCCAACTCTTTCTCGGCCCACTTCCTCCCGGAGCGGAGCTTTCTCAGTTATGCTGAGATGTCATACTTTATGCTCGTCTTCTTCTGTCTGTTATAGTACTTGTTGTCGCATTTGTGCTTTTCAGGGCGATTGCCATCCTCTATGTTGCGGCAAAACAAGCCCAGTCGACGCAGTGGTTTGTTATGCAAGGTCTTGATCGATTGGCGACGCCTGTTCTCTTTAACAACATGCCGCAAGCCACATATCTCGCCAATCCCAGCTCCATAACATTGCATCGAAACCTACAGGCCGGTTGTAGACTCGCCCGTTACCATTGGCATCATGCTATTGTCCGGCCCTCGTCAGCCTTACCTCCATAGCAATCCTGTACCTCGACACGCTCCTCCTAGTTCTTGCGCCCTTCGTGACTACGGCAATCACGGGATGCGTCGGCTTCTCAGATTCTGACCCTAAAAGGGCTATTGTGACTGACTTCGACCGTACTGGTCTTCCGCCCGGCCGCCTGTGACAATGATCGCTACCGGGAGATGCCGCTCTACCTGTTGCTAGATCCGCTTCTAATGACGACGACTGCTGGCTCCTCTTAAGGTTGCCAACGCTCGAGGCAACTTGATTCCCATTGGAGAGTAACATACTGACGGTGTACATGCTAAGAGCTGTGGGAGCCGAGCAAGTCTGGAGGACGGCGATGTTGTTGCGGAGGCCAGTGTTGTGAACGCTGGTGCGATCCGAATGCTACTAGGAGCGAGGAGCATCGGTTGAGGTGCAAACGAGGTTGCTGGTGCGGCGAGCATACTTCTGTTCGAGCGAATACATGTCTTGAGGATCCGTTGCATGCCGTCCAAGGTCCACGCTTCAGCAGCAGCGTCGCGTGACAACGAAATTGTGATCCTCTCTACGTAGCTGGCGAGAATTCAACGGCGCGATGTCGCGAGCTCTGAGGACTCGACCGAGCAAGCTAGCTGTATAGCACGTTGGTCCAGGGGACCCACAACCAATCGATCAATTCTCAAACTCAGCAACTGTTCGAAATCAGTACGGAACCGTAGTTACTCAATACTTCACATGTCGCAGCAGCAGATGGATTGCATCTCCTCGCAGTCGCAGACTACGGTGAGGGCGACGATTTGCAAACGCCAATAACAGAAGTTGTGGGAGGCTTTGCGGCGCCACGACACCTCGTCAATGGACATGTACGATCCTCGTGTCAAGGGAGAAGCATGTTCGCCGTCATGTTCTCCATGTATCGCCACTCCCTCCATCGCGAGCTCGCGCGCGTGCAGCGCCGCTACCGCAACAACTGGACTCGCATGACCTGCAGGCGTCACGAAGACATCGTAGACAAAGACTCCGCCCACTTCGATGCGACTCGCGAACTGGCGTTCACGCAGCGCACTCTGGATAAAACTCTTCCCCTGTAGGAGGTTTCAGACCAATCGCACTGGAGCTGGTGTGGCCGCGCCGACCTCCAGGCCTAGGAGCGCCATGGACATCGCTCAGCTCGCGCACAGCGCCGAGCTGCTCATCCTGTGTTGCCACCCTTACCAGCCTTACACTCCCCACGTACTCGCCAGCGGTGCTCTGCCCTCAGACGAGCCTTTCCAGCCGACAATCCTAGCTGGTGACGAGCATGACTTTCCTGAGATCCGCCAGTGTGCAGTCGACGACGACTTCCAGCCCCTCCACGGGCCGAAAACGCTGCTAGGGCAGCGCTGCTGCGAGCAGACCTACTATGCTTCGTACGCCGCCTCTAGCAAGCCCTCCGCGTTGAAGCCGACAGCTACACCTCTTGGTGGCCGCCGTGCCAAGCGTGGTGCCGTTCGTGATCGTGGACGTTCGGCCTTTCTTCCTCTGCCCCCGTCCCGCAGCCGATCGCATCGTACAGAGCGTGACGTTGCCCTGGATTGTGAGCACTCCGACTCTACACCACACGGCCGTTGCCCTCGCCGAACTTCCAACATTGCCGCTGACGACAGAATGATTGGTCCGAGGCCGTAGACGCCGCTGATGTGGTGTTCAACTTTCGCCAGCCAGAATCCCGCCATGCGGCTGAGGACGAGGCTCCCCTGGACGAGCTGCGCCGCATTCGTAGCAGGTCGGGTGCCCGTCATAATTTCTGCGAGCATCACACAGAATTGTGAAAGCAGATGGATTTGTCTGTAGCAGGTATGCGAAGCCAAATCAGAATGTTGAAGAGAGTCAGGCTGTGAAGCTGTCCTAGAAAGGAGAACTGGAGTGCGGCGAAGTCAGAGGGAGAAAGAATAGTGTGGATGCATTGACGACCGCCTAGCAAAGTCATGTTCCAGCACGCAACTGCGACATACCAACAAAAAATCACCAAATCGATGACGCACCGCGGAAATCAGCGCCTAAATACTGCGACTCTGCTCCTAGAAAGGCACGAGTTCTGATATTCCTCGGCCCGCACGTACATCTCAATTGTACACGTGCGAAATAAAAAGTGGCAGAACGGCTGAGGGACGTACAGGAGCAAGTGAAGTGTTAGCAGGCTAGAGTCATTAGTACAACGCACTCGAAACGGTGCTGACTGCAACAGTAATGTTGCTATGAGCAAGCATTGCTGGGACATCAGCCTGTAGAGAAGGCCAGTGTTGTTAAGCAACCGTACCTACTAGGAGCGCAGAACCTAGACACAGAGACGGTCAAGAGTGGAGGACTGGACTCGTTGCTTGTCCCGCTCAATGATCCCCATCCGGAGCCGTTCCAAAGTCGTTGTACTGCCCGGTACCTTCCTTTCGTCCCTAGTCAGTGTCGTAAATTGTTGAGGGTTGTCTCATTCTGTAGGCGAGACGGGTCTAGAACTGGTCATACGGCGCGCTGGACGCTTGTCAGCGTCCTCCGATATGATTCTGTTGCGTCGTGGGGTAGCAAAAGTGTCGCGGTGAGATCGCGAATGCTCGGAAGACCTTTTCACAGCTTAGGAGTTTCCTATGATACCTTTACCTTCTTCTGACAAGCTCTCTCTCGATCGCATATGTGCGTTGCAACTCAAGAAGAGACGAAGACAGCAGTCGTGTCTGCATGGCGGTGCGGAAGCGTACATTTCCTAGACGTACATTAACTAGGCGTACATTTTCTAGGAGAAGTAGCTTCGCGCTGTTTCGGATGAACACTGCTCTTGTAGCAACGCTGGCACGGACAACTATGACTATGGCACACTGTCAGAGGGATGGGATTTAATTGCCAAGCCGAGGCTAGACGTCGGACTCTAATACAAAGCATACTACCATCTTGCGTGGGCGCCTTCATACTAGATGCTAGTGTAAGTTTCTGCTCGTTTCCGGCTCAATATGCGTCCCATACGTGTGCGGGCTCAGCTGACAGGAAATCGCACTGCTGTGGCGCGATTGTTGACCAAAGCTACGTGCAGCGAACGCTTAGCGACGGCATCCTTTCCCACTGTATCTTTGCATGCATGGCATTTCATGAATTGAAAGCACCACGGATCGCAGCATCGGGCGTCGACAGATAACATTGCCAAATGCACCATAGCATTTCATGTGGTACGAGGTGGTAAAGTCCTTTCCGGCCGTGCGAGACGACGATTGTGATACGATGTCGCATGCACATGGTTCGAGTGACAGCCACAGCCACCCATGGCCAGTTTCCAAGTCGAAGTTTGTTGAGTTTGCGTCTGACTTCGGTGTTCCGTCTCGAGTCGATCTTACGTCATGGACGTAACTCCGGGGCATATCGCTATACAGTCATCCCTTGCTACAACGATAGGGGTTGTGAGGCCTCAGGTTATCGCTATATTACGACTATCGCTATATTGAGGAGGTGAAAAAAGACTCAATATTGGCCTGCCTAAGGCTCTCCAAATGCCTCTGCTTTACCACCTTCTCGTACCTCTCGATCTAGCTTATATAATCAGCATTACAGTTGTCAGACTATATCTCTCTAATCTTGATACTTTGTAGTAGGCGAAGCACCTATTGTAGTAGCACCTGAGGTAGTACCTCAACTAGCTTATCGTCTAACTCCTATTCATCTATAGGACTATAAAGGGCGATTATATGATTATCTAAATCCTTAGGGCTATTAACGATCTATTCCTTAGAGAGGTTTAGAAGCGAAGTAACGTCTATTATCTAATACATACGGTCAGATTGCTAAAGTCGAAGGAGCTACTAGCGGAGCTCGCTAGCTACTTTATTCTTAGGTAGTATTATAGTGCTTAGTAGTAGATTAATCTTCGAATGAGACTAGTAGTTAGTAATAGTGTTAATTATCACTTTATCCTATATACGGATATACTACTATACTACCTTAAGGATGTTTATCGTCTTAAGAGCATTATAGCCGAGCTCGTACTAATCGAGTATATAACTAATATAGCGCTTCCTATATCTCGCTCTAAACGAAGTAATAATCCCTTAATCTAGGGGTCAGAGCTTACTTATAGTATTTAGTAGTAACTAATAGATCTCGGTGTTTATTAGGCTAGTACCTATAGGTAAAACCTTAAGCTCCGCTATAGTACACTCGAGTGTACTAAAGTTATCTATAAGAAGGATAACCTTACGGCCGGCTATAAGGTTATCGAACTACTATAACTACTCGACTATTATCCCTATTACTATCTATACCTTCTTGTTCGTACGCTATTTCACTCCTAACGCTTCTATACTCTTTAAGCCAGCTACTACAAAGTAGTAGAGTCTCTTATATTTACTAATAATCTATATCGGTAGTTTGTATAACCCTATAGTATTATAGCCGTAGTGAATAGTGATCCTAAGCTTCTCTTTTTTAGTACTAGGATGATACTATAAGGTAAGGCTACGGTCTAGTACTAGCTTCTAAAAGAGGCTAGTCTTATCGCAATTATGATAATCGGTTAGCGCGTACTACGTAAGGCGTACCTAAACTCGAGCCTAAAGAAGAGAGGTTAGCTAACTATAGCTCCTAACTTAGGATACCTTACTTACTAGCTCTACGGCTATAGTAGTGTTATTAACGCTTACTACCTTACCGTAACGCTTCTACGACTTAATACTATATCTACGCTTAAAGTTGTGTAGCTAGCCTTCGCTAGATAATAGTTCTTACTAATTATAGTATTATAGTAGTTAGTACTAGAAGAAGCATACCTTTGCCCTTACTATATTACTAGTAATAATAAGCGAAGGGCTGTGCTTAATAGCGAAGAACTACTATAAGAGCGCGTATTTAAGCTTAGAGTAGGCCTGTAGGCGCTACCTCTTTACCGTAGCCCTTATAGTAATCTGCTTGTTAAGATAGCTATACCGACTACTAAGGACCTCACTAACTATAGCCTAGCGAATAGGCTTACTAAAGGACTCCTCGAACTACTAGCAAAGGGCCTTCTACGATAATGCTGGATTAGTAGCATAGTGCTTCCGTAGAGCGACCTTCTTATCTATTATAAAAGCGACTCTCTTAGGGGTTAGTATCTTAAGATAAAGCGATGACTATACCAAAAAATGGAGCTAAAGAACGATATTAGATGACAGGGCGATTATCGTTAATTCACATACAAAATTCAGTGGGGTCTGCCAAGATGATCGCTATGTAGCGAGTATCGCTATATTGAGGATCGTTGTAGCAAGGGATGACTATACCGCTTGACGGTTTGCTGACGAAGCAATCTGCTCTTGAACATCCGGACAACTTTAGGACAGTCGCAGCCTGTATTTCAAGCCCGATCTACCTCCAAGCCGTACAGGACCGGAGCAAAAGCAAAAGGATAGAGCTCAACTCTCTCGAGTGAACTCCTCACGGTGGATTCGAACCACCAACCTCTCGATGTGCCACGAGGACCATAATCCTCGAATAACAGTCGAACGCGCTAGCCAATTGCGCCAGCGAGGAAGCTGAGAAAATCCTCCACAACATGGAGAATATGGTTGGATACATCCCACGCAAGTGGGATGTTATTGCCGCTTCTGTGGATCGAACACAGTACCTCCAGAATTCGCAGTGATGCGGGACTCGAAGTGAACTTCAGTCTGGCGCTCTCCCAGGTGAGCTAAAGCGGCGTGCTTGATGAGGACAAGTCTGCGTACTGGGTACATGTCCGCTTGTACCAATCTGCAGGCATTGCCCCTTAACCCAGAACGTTGTGAGACGACTGTGGACCACGAACAATCCAGCACAGTCTCTCGGCCGTCACGAAAGGGAAATCCTAGATAGCCTCAGGCCCTTGAAGATATTGCATCACAGTGATGTTGGTTCGCACGAGGGCCCAGGATCAAGTGATGGCCAATGAATGGCACAGTGGTCAGGGAGCCCCGATGACAAGACGGGATCAAGGCTGCGTTCAATATGCGGTAACGCCGCCCTCCTTAGGATGCATGCCTTCACCAAAACGACGGCTGACGGATGATGGGAATCAACTGTTGCAGATGTGTCGTGACGAATTCATGTCCGGTTTTGAACGACGAGATGCTCAAGATGGTAGTCCATGGCTCGGTCGCCAACAGTAAAATATCGGCGAATGACCACTTGCGTTTTCCAGGAAGCATACACAGCCTGGTGTTAGAAGGCTGGCCATCACCAAGTATAGCACTGCGCGAATCCATACCCGTAGTTTGCCAGCATATCAGCGTGTCCAATGCGGCGTTGGGCGAGGGCGAGGTTCATAGATGCATTGTTCGCCACCAGCTGCCATCCAAATCGCACGTGACGTAGATGTAATCCTTAAAAACTGAAGAGAACGAGGTCGAGACGGTCACGTGGATTCTGAAGGATTGTACGACTGTAAGAAATGGCTGGTGGTGTCGAAACGAGGGTTGTGATTGTGATGGAGATGATCGCGTGCTCTCGCCAATGCAAGCCGTCAAGGAGCCAGACCCTGAATCTCGAATCTCGCCTTGCATCCTTACCAAAGCCCGACCATCGACTTTCTTTGCCGTGACCATCTTTTGCGCCGGCGACATCCTCACACGACAATGCTCGTCTTCTCAGCAAGAGCGCGCACGCTCTGGGGCCACGCGCCTCGAGTGCGGTCTGCGGCAGCCTTCCGGCGCGGGCTCGCCACTGTCGCAGACCACATCGATGCAAGGTGAGGAGTAGCCATCATTGAGCATGAGAACAGAGCATATTCACTGACACCCTAACTAGACCTCCTGTAGACGTTGTAGTCATCGGTGGCGGACATGCAGGTTGCGAAGCATCCGCCGCTGCTGCCAGGACGGGCGCGCGCACAACTCTGGTCACTCCTTCATACGACAACCTCGGCGTCTGCAGTTGCAACCCATCTCTCGGCGGTATAGGCAAGGGAACGATGATGCGCGAGATCGATGCGCTGGACGGACTGGTCGGACGCATCACAGACAAGGCGGGCATCCAGTTTCGGGTGCTGAATCGCAAGAAAGGACCGGCGGTCTGGGGACCACGCGCGCAGATCGACCGCAAACTGTACAAAAAGCACATGCACGAGGAGATTATGACATACCCAGGGTTGACGGTCAAGGAAGGCAAGGTCGCGGATATTGTGGTGGATCGTTCGCCGGAGTCAACGGGCGATGGAAGGCACGGCAAGATTACAGGCGTGCGATTGGAATCTGGAGAGGTCATTCCCACGAACAACGTGATCATCACAACGGGCACATTCCTAGGCGGCGAAATACACATCGGACTGGATGTTTTCCCATCAGGGCGCATGGGCGAAGCAGCAACTTTCGGCTTGTCGAAATCATTACGAGAAGCCGGCTTCGAACTCGGCCGACTCAAGACGGGAACACCTCCGCGTATCGATAGAGCATCAATAGACTGGAAACGACTGCAAGTGCAGCTCGGCGACGACCCACCAACTCCCTTCTCCTACCTCAACTCTCGCGTAGCTGTCGAAGAGCAGATGAACTGCTACAGCACTCACACAAACCCCGCCGTTCACGAGATTGTTCGCCAGAACTTGGACAAAAGCATCCACATTCGCGAGTCAATCAAGGGACCGCGATACTGCCCATCACTCGAAAGCAAAGTCATCCGCTTCACTGGAAAAGACCAACACCTGGTCTGGCTGGAACCGGAAGGCTTCGACAGCGATGTCATATACCCCAACGGCATCAGCATGACTGTTCCTCCCGAGGCACAGGAACAAATCATTCGAGCCATCGACGGCATGGAGAATGCCACGATGGTGCAAGCCGGCTACGGAGTTGAATACGATTACGTCGACCCGCGCAGCCTGAAACGCACACTGGAGACCAAGGCCATTTCAGGACTCTTCTTGGCTGGACAGATTAATGGCACAACTGGCTATGAGGAGGCTGCAGCGCAGGGTATTCTTGCCGGCATCAACGCTGCTCTTTTGTCACTCGACAAGCCGGCATTCACAATGAGCAGAGCGGACAGCTACATCGGCATCATGATTGACGACCTCGTGACAAAGGGCGTCAGCGAGCCATATCGCATGTTCACATCCCGCTCGGAATACCGCATGTCTGCACGTGCCGACAACGCCGATCTACGACTTACTGCCAAGGGCCGCGAAGCAGGCGCCGTTACAGACAACCGCTGGGCAGCTTTCAACGACGAAAAGGCACAACTCGATGAGCTCCGTGCCCTCCTGGACGCAAAGGCAATGAGCTCTCAAGCCTGGATAGCCCACGACTTGCCGGTGCGCAGCGACAGCTCGAAACGCACCGCCTTCGACCTCCTCCGCCACACATCAATCACAACCGCCTCCCTCGCATCCATCATCCCCGAAATCTCCAAGTATCCAGCAAATATCCTTGCGAGAATGGACATCGAAGGCACATACGCACCATACATCACACAACAAACTGCCGCTGCAGCTTCGTTCGCTCGTGACGAGAGCTGGCTGCTCCCCGGAGATCTGAACTACGAGTTGATTTTTGGCTTAAGCACGGAGGAGAAGAGAGCACTGGCAAATACTAGGCCAGAGAGTCTAGGCCAGGCGAGGAGAGTGGAGGGTGTGACGCCGGCTGGAGCTCTGCGACTTCTGGCGTATGTCAAGGGTCAACATCGACGGTCGAAGAAGGAACAGCTTGTCAAGGAGACTATGGAGGGAATGCCGCCTGGTAGTGAGGCGGAAGCTCTGGCTTGAGATGTTACGATACTGTGAGGCGAGTGGAAGTCTCATGAGAGACACGAGTGTACAACATATGTATAATTAATAGCATGATCTGCACACAGTGCTCAATATAGCCTGCTCGACTTCGCTTGAACCGAGTTATGACCAGATCAACATGTTCCTCGATCGGCGTTTGAGACCCACCTGGAAATGTCTATAGCCATATCGCTGTAGCAGCCTGCACTACATCTCCTGATTCTGTCTTCCCAAGACTCACTCTCGCCGCCTCCTTGACTTCCTTGCCATCGAAGCTCAGGATGAAGACCCACCCTTCCTGACTGTCTGTCATGGCGAGATATTCGATATCACCGTAATCTTCCGACCAAGGCGCTGGCTCAATTGCATTCGCAATGCCACCACTAGTCGGCGTCTCCCAAATGTGAATTGGCTCCTCGGATAATACGTTGCCGTCGGCTTGCAATTCAAACACTGCCACGTAGCCTTTTGTTTCGGCGGCTAGACCACGCGTGGAAGCGTACATGTAGCGTGGCTTGTCCGAGCGAGTGCTGAGCCGGACTTCATCGGCCCAGTAGTCTTTGGGGTCTTTGTCTGCGGGAATGATGCCAACGCCGTATTTGTGGGCCAGTGTCACACCGTCATCAGCCACGGTGAAGAGGTCGACGATGCTCGTGTGCTCTTGCAAGCTGTAGAGTATCTTGCCAGAGGGATGCGGCCAAGTGTGCCTGGGTCCATCGTTGGGGCGCGGAGAAATATGTTTCGATCCGAGAGTAAGATGCTGCTCGCCACTGCTTGCATGCTCGTTGTCGATCGAATATGTGAAAATTGCATTGCGGCCAATGTCTGCGATGTACAGACTGCGCATGTCAGGGCTCAGGTCGACACTGTGCGAGCCGTGGCGAAGGCCTCCGAAGTCGCCATGCAGAGCGCCTGAGGGCTTGTCTTCTGCGCCCTGGTCGACAAACTCGAGCTCCTGCACCAAGTCACCGACACCACCGTCAGAGGCTATCGCGAATGCCTCGCCTGTTGGACCACCACACGAGTAGACGTGCGATTTGGAAGCGCAGACATAGCCAGACCGTGCGCGTACGGGCTTCGAGTTGATGGGAGTGATGGACTGCCCGCGAGACTTGACGCTGTACGCTGCGATCGATGGCGGCTCGGTCCAGGCTGTTGCGTACAGAAATCTGTCGTCAATACTTTTATTTGATTTAGGCGAAAGACTGAGCCATGAATGGTTGCCGATGGCTGTCGACTTGTTGGCGAGGACGAGCGGAGCCTGGCGGGTGCGGGTCGAAGGTGGGTTGAATGTGAATGTAAAGAGATCCGGTGTGTTGAAAGTGCCTACTATAAAATTCATGTTTGGTTCTGTTTGATTTGTTGTTCTGTGTGTATTTGAGGGAAGGAGCGTCCGTTGCATGTATCGAATGTGTATGAGCCTGCAGTAGGTACTTGACGTCCCACACCCGAACCGTTGCCGACGCTGAAGTTGAAGATGGATCGAATTGTACAAATCAGATTTCAGTACCGGACCGCGCACGTCTTCGGACAACAATCGAAATTGTCTATGATCACCAGCATATAGTGCAATAATATGTCTAAAGCATTTCAATGTGATGCTATTGTCGCGCACCGCCATACTTGCATGTACATACTTTTCATTGATAGTGTGCTGAGTCTCAGAAACATAGGGTTTTGGGTTAAAAGGGTTGACGTCCATGGCATCGGATCACAGCACTGGGTGCAACCATGTTTCGCATGCATGTAAGTTACATGTATGCACATCGATAATTGTGTGTCTAGACCATGCCGACACGATCGCTGATATGACTGTATGCGTCCAGAAACGTGTATGATGGGCGTAGGTTGGGAGACAAGAAGGGATATCTGCACGCTGCGCTTTGCGATATTCGAATGGCAGGGGGCTAGGAATCGTTCTACATCAGCGCCAAAGAGTATGCTACATGCACCTCGACAGACGACCGACGCGTGGCGTGCTGGTACACTCCCGAGACTCCAAGTTCGGCGAACATGCTACGAGTCGCCTGCATCAAGACGTCGCCCCCTGTACATCTGCTGCACGCTCAGATGTGGCAGGTGCCCGTCCAACTTGAGTGCTTCAAACCAGTCAGATATGCTCGCATCAGTACGAATACAAAGAAGCTATACATTTCCACTCCACTTCTGCGGGAGGTGGTTGCTGGCGCACGTCCTCTAGGGACGCCGGGTTTGTTGCCGCGTTTCTCGACGCGTGGCGTTGTTCCTGATGTAGGCCGCAGGTATTCACAGCTCAAGAGACTTTGGAGCGAGTAATCGGAGGCGGATGCCTTGCAGTCCTTTGTTCACGGCCTTCGACATGGCGGATGACGAGACTCCCAATTCAGCTGCTATCTCGTCCTGTTGCCAGCTGCCTTTCATGTACAGGATTATTGCCGCGATCCTCTCCTGTTGCGAGAGCTCCTTGTGTTTGGCGATTTTGGCGACAGGAGGCACGATGAAGATCGTGGTGAAGGAAGGCCTGATGTTATTTGCGGCTGCCTTCTGGTAGGATCTGATCCATTCGCTAGGCCGCGTGTATTATTCACATGGGGGTTTTTGGCGCCAATATCGAATATATACAGCTGCCTGAGTGTAAGGCAACGGTATTGACTGGGGACCCTCAGCGGTGACGTACAAAAACAGCAACCAACCCCACGCAGCAGCAGCGAGTCCGGCATCAACTTCCAAGCCGCTACAACTTGAAATCAACAATCCCAAACCTCAACCATGCAGTCCGGCATTTCAGGTATGCTGTCTGCGTATGACTTGGTGCAATATGCCTGCATCTGACATCTTACTCCAGCGTCTCAGGAACTCCAATCCGCCTTCAACGACCTCGTATCCTCGTCTTCACAACGTGGTCTTCTGGCTGGAATCGAGAATGAGGCTCTTGTGCCCTTGAACACAATTGCGCTGCAGTCCGACTTCTCCTCCGACCTGTCGCAAGTCTCTTCGCTCCTCTCACCCACTGCCGCCCGCTATGTCCTCCTGAAGATCGCGCCCGGCGAGTCAGACGGCTTCGTTGCCGTCACATACGTACCCAATGGCGCCCCAGTGCGCGAGAAGATGCTCTTCGCCTCCACACGCCTCACGCTAGTGAGAGAGCTCGGCATTGAGCGCTTCAGAGAGACGCTGTTTGCGACCGAAGCCGCGGAGCTGACCGCTGAGGGCTGGGCGAAGCACGAGAAGCACAGCACTCAGGCGGCGCCCTTGACAGAAGAAGAACAAGGACAGGCCGGCCTACGAGAAGCAGAGGCGCAAGAGAGTGGAGGTACTACCGCGAGAAAGGGACACGTTGGCAGCAAGCTTGATGCGATTACCACAGAAGATGGTCTTGAGGAGAAGCTAGGAGAGTTGATGAAGGAAGGCAGTGGCGGATTGTTGGTACAATTGGTAAGAAGACGGGGAGATCTATCAACACCGAATCATTGAAGCGGTGCATGGACTGACATTGCAATCGCAGTACTTCAACCTCCCCGACGAGACCCTCCGCGTCGCTTCCTCAACGCCCTCCGTCTCTCCCGCCCAGCTGGCCAGCACCTTGTCGCAGACCGACCCGCGCCTCAGCTTCTACTCATACCCCGGAAGCACAACGCAGGTCGTCTACATCTATACCTGCCCTTCCGCCTCGAAGCTGAAGGAGCGCATGATGTACAGCACAAGCAAGAAGTTCGCCCAAATGATTGCTGAGCAGAAGGCCGGCGTGGTGGTCAGCAAGAACCTCGAGGCAACCGAGTTTGAAGATCTCAGCGAGCAAGCGCTCGCACAAGAGTTTGGTGTTGACGAGAAGGCGGAGAAGAAGGCCTTCTCTCGACCCAAGAGGCCTGGCAGACGCTGAATGAGATAATGGTTTGTTGATGGACAAAAAAGATCTATACCAGATGCAGGCTCGAACTTCTTCACAATGATAGATACCAGGCAATCCCAGGCCGTGGACTTGGTTTCGCACGTTCCAGGCGCCAGATGTGCGTGTCCCTCTGCTCTCACGTGCTCGCCATCTCAAAGCATCGACATGTCGAAAGCTTAAACGACGTTCCCCGCATCTCCCCACGATGGATGATGGCCTGAGAGTGGGTGTCCAGACGTCACGCCGTCCAATGAGACATCCATTGCATCAGCCATGCATGCGATCGTCTGCCGTCTCGCTCCCTCTGGACATGATGCTCAGGTCAAGCTTAGCGATGCCATTCGGTCCGGGAGACACAAAGCATGGGTAGGTACTACTGTACCGTTGTATCATGATAGCTGATCCTTGACCATTGCTCAAGCTGTATCACCCCTCTCTTCTTCTCTCTCTCTCGCTCTTCTGCTCTTCCTCTTTGTCTTATTCACCTCGACTTACATTAACAAATCATCCTACAACAGAATACACTGATCGTCAGCTTCAAATACAATATGCCTACACCAACCGAGACATGGCAGGACCGCCGCGGTATGTTCCAGCGCGGTAAGGAAGTCCACCAACCTGGCCGCAAGCTCTCGAACCAGTTCGGCGACCCTCTTGCTGGCCGTAGGACTTCCACGGGAAGCATGGGTGGAGGTTTGGAGAAGACGGAGAGTATCCCGGAGCCTGGCTCGCAGGGTCAGAGGAGAAGAGTGAGTCTCGTCGTCTTTCCGATGCTTCCGGTGCAAGGTCGTGATCAGTCTGCATGAGGTCTTACGATGAACGTATACCTGCAAGGCTTTCAACCCAAAGCTCGTCCTGTGCAGCTCCTCGGCATCATTGCTGCACTGTACTTTCCATCCTCGCATCTAGAGATTCGTCCACTGACCTCTGCTCCATAGTCATCAGCCGCATCCCAAGGCCTCTTCGGCAACCTGACCTCCCAAAAGCGCGGCAGCGAAGACTACGGCGAGCGCCGCGCCAGCTACACCGAGATGGCCGGCAACTCGCCCGGTCTCGTTAGCGGCTGGTTCAACAGGACTTTCAAGGGCCACATGGACAAGCCAGGAGCTTCCATGGGCAACGACGGCAAGATGATGGGTCTCGGATCGGAGCAGCAGAAGAAAGAGGAGAGGAGGGGTGTCATGGAGTGAGTCTCTATGGTATTTGTAAGTTGTTGTTGCTGCTTTGTGCGAGGAGTGAGATGTTTGCTGAGTGGAATGCTGACTTTGGGTCGTGGTAGGTGGATGGAGAGTCGGACTGATAGTGTGTGAGTGGTGTTGGGCTTCGCTTGGCTGGCTCTGTTTGGACTTTCGATATATACAGATTGGACTGACGGTGCTGTTCTTATGTCTTGATGGTTTGAATTACTTACGACATGTATATTATTTATTACTCATGGCTAACGATATGATTCTAATTTTCACGGTCACGCAAAGCTCTAGAACGAGCTTCTCGTATCTGGTTTGCCTCTTGCTGCATACATGACGCCATGGTTGACGACGAATTGATATGCAAACATAAGTTGGTAGATATTTGCGCCTACATTTTGAGTAAGACGATATCTGGATCTCTGACACGAAAACTGCTAACCTCACACCGGTTCCAGGGCATAAAACATTCGATAACGGGAACTGATCCCATCGATCCTTGCACGCACCCTGTCGAATCATTCTCTCAAAAGAACCCATTCTCGTTGACTTGAAGCGCCGTCAGACCAGTGCCGTCTTTTCTCCATCCCATCGCTCTTTCGAGGCGTTTGTCGAACTTCCCCACCGACAGCATCAAGTAATGGAGTTGCCATGAGTCGGGTTGGGCAAAGGGAAGAAGCCATTTCACTTCCTCTCTACAGCAGGACGTTGCAATTGAGCCGTCGCCTGGAACGAGCTTTTCCAGCTCGCAGATGGTCGTGAACAAGTTGTAAATCAGTCTGTCAAGCGTAGGTCTGTCCTCCGCGCGGAAGATGCAGTTCACCTTCGTAGCGCTGAGCTTGCATTGACGGCGGAAAGACCAGTGACGGATCTCTTGGAGCAGCAAGTACCATTTGACCGTGCGCTTGGCCTTGCATTGGAGAGAATCGGCAAGTCGGCGTATCATCTGAATTAAGGCTCCGGAAGTCATTGGGTCGTCGGCTGCCGCGATGGCCTCGTTTCGGCCTCTCGTGATCTTCGAAATACATTCGAGCTCATTCGCCATCGAGGTAAGCTTTGCTCTGGCGGTCAAGACACCTTCCTGGCTCTGGACCGCGACATGGAGGTCTTTGAGGTTGTTGATTTCGCCAGACAGCTTGACAGCTGCTCCCCAGCGCGAGAAACGGAGGTGAAGGATTCCAATAAAGACCATGCTTTCCTCCAGCTGGTATGTGTCTGACTTCGCGATTCGGATGTGGGTCAAAAACGCCATGATGTCCCGGAATGGACCGATCAAGGAAGCGGTGCTGGAATCCCACACCAGTGATCTCCCTGCCTTCCATGGTGTGAGAGAGGGGAAGTGAGGACATTGGTGACGAATGGTGGTTTTCATTACACTCTCTCCCCCATCATGGCATATTTATCCTGCTCTGAAAAACAATGTTCTTTGTTCTAGCAGCAAGCATGGCTACAAAGATCATAGCAGCATCAAACTTTGAGGTGTTGATACACAAGTGAGCGTCCGGTGGGCGCCATGGTTGTTCGCAAACAAGTTTCCAGGTATGTTCCATTCTGCTTCACTGAAACCTTTGTAAGGATACGCTGAAGAACAAAGGAAACAGATATCGAAGACCATGGCATTAGAAACAGCAAACGAGCGTGCATCGCCTGCACATGAAAGCAACAGGAGAGCAATCGACCAAATTTCAACCCAATCGGACGACATCGATCAATGTTTTTCGACCTGGCTTACGACACGGTAATCTGCACGCAGTCTGCCAGAAGATGTGGTGACAGGTCCATACCTAGCCCCTCGACGCTCTCGATGATACAAGCACGCCGCGAAAGTGTGCTGGGACGGTGAGAGTCTATATGGTTATATCTTCTCATGGCCGCTTATGGCAAGGCATTTTCTGGGAAGTGACAAAGGTATCTGTGGGCTCCGCGATGAGGCCGTTTCATCTCTCCATTCATTGAGTTCAAGCTAACTTTACATAGATCGCCGGCCATACTCAGCAAAGCGGCGACGATCATTCCTCGAACTGACCAAGCTTCTGCCACCTGCTTCTACGCCCCTCAGCAACGACCTTGGGATCAAGAGATGTTCAAGGTGTTGGTTTGGTCGCCATTCAGGGTGACGCCAAAGTTGACGCCCTTGTTGGCACCATTGTTGGTGTTGTAGTTGGTGACCTGTGCTCCGGCAGATGCCCGTGATGGTGTTAGTATGTTAACTCTTCCGGCGAGCGCTGTTGCTTACCTTCGTCTTGTGGCGTGCGATCGCATCAGCCAGTCTTCCGTCCAACTCCGCGGCCATGTCTTTGAGCATTGTAACAGATGCTTGGTGGAGTCCTTCGTTGCTGAGAAGCTGATTGACTTCGTCGTCACAGATTGGCGTCAGACTGGCAGGTCCTGCGGGCAGCACGTGGTCGAGGTCGTTGAAGAGATTCGGTAGATCCACGATGAGGCTCGAGAGTTCGTCTTTCTGGTAGACCACCCATTTCGCTTTGGCCGTGGCGCTGGTGCGAGAGTGGCGTTTGATAGACATGGTGCGCATCCTCTCCACCAAGGTTTTTTTGTCGCCCAAATCGGCCGCTGTTGCGAAGACGTCTTCTCCGATACCGATGTCTTGCAGGAACTTGGCGGCATCGTGGAAGCGTGTCTTGATTTGCTCGAGAGCCTTTTTGGCGAGAGTCTGGTCAGAAGTACTGAGATTGGTGCTAGGCGCTTTGTTGTCTTCGGACGGTTTGTACAAGCCAGCGGCTTCTCCCCATCGTGTGAGACGCAAGCGCAGAACTTCAAAGCGGACCATCAAGAAGTTGAGATCGGAACCGTAGCATTTTGCCATTCTCACACTAGTGAAGCAAGTGATGGCGTTCTCGAATAAGCCGACGAGAGCAACGACGCTGATAGACATGCCTGCGATCTCCATGTTGAGAGGGTTCGGTGGGACTGGATTTGCCTCGTTGCGGCATCGTGCGAGCTTCCTTACAAGTCTTGTGGGAGGACGATGCCCTTTGTTGTTGAAGCAAGCATGGACGTTAGCCGGAAAAAGAAATCAAGCGTGGCTAGCAAACGATATGCAGGTGCCCGAGCCGTGTCCACCTCCGTTTGCGAACACCATGCGTTGCGTTTGCCTTCAGAGTCTTTCTTTCTCCAACACTGCATTGCTCGGTTCGACAACCTGTGTTACGGGAGAAGTTCCAACAGCATCATCTCATCGCCACCGAAAGTCCGCGGCAGATTTCACACCCCTGGCATGACGAACCATGGAATCATCCCACATCAACAAGGACACCAACATTCATGGCGACCAAAACAACTACTTGTAAGCTGTCTCTCCTGTCATTATCTACCAGACTGAACTATGCCTCTGACACCTCGACTCAAGCAATGGCCAGCCCACCAAGGCCCTCAGCCCGACACGAGACAACCCATGCATCTCGCCGGCGTCTTTGTCGCCACTGGGTACCTACATCGATCGTCCAGCCATATCAGCAGAGATTGGATCCAAAATGCAAAAGCCGTGCGGCAGCAAAACACTGGCACATGCACTCGCCTTGATCGGCCTCGGAGGAACTGGCAAGACCCAGCTCGTGCTTCGGTACATCGAGCAGCATGAAAAACGTTACGACACTGTTCTTTGGCTTGATGTCCGAGACAAAGCAACAACGATGTCCAGTTTTGAAAGATGTTGTAGCGCCCTTTCGATCGAGTTGGATGAACGACCGATGGAAGGCTTGTTGCATGACGTGCTGGTAGTGCAGAAGCTTCTGGAGTGGCTTACCGCGAGAGAACAGGTCCAGAAATGGTTGGTTGTGTTTGACAACGCGGAAGAGCTCAAAGATCTGACGCGGATCATTCCTCACAATATCCATGCAGGCTCAGTCATCATCATAAGTCAGGACAGGCAGGCTGCGAACCTCCTTCGTAAGTCCGAACGCATAGAAGTCGACAAAATGGAAATCGAGGAAAGCAAAGCACTGCTAGCGGAATCCATCATGGACAAAGATATCTTAGAGATATCTTCGGACGTCAAGTCCTGTCTGGAGAGGCTTGCCAATCGACTGGACGGCATTGCACTTGCCCTGGATCTCGCGGGGGCTCGTATCCGAGACGACACGGAGAACAGACATGGCTGTGATATCGACGCAGACCGCACTGTGACGTATGCTATCGATCGATACTTTGCCGACCTGGAGCAACACAGAAAGAGTATGCTGTCTGATACCGAACACAACGCCGCAAGTGACTACCAAAAGACCATCTGGAGCGTGTGGACAACAGTCTTGAATTCGTTAGAGCGGTGTGGACAGCGCGACGCAGACATCCGTGTCTGTCCAATGGAATTCCTCAAGCTTGCGGTGATTCTTGGGCCTAGTATCGTTCACGAAGAAGTCTTCAGAGCTGCGAGCTCATCGTTGGAAGAGGTATGCACCAGGCTAGAAGTAGATGTTCCTCTGTGGTTCAAGAGTCTGTTGCAAGTCTTCGATACAGGGGTCCGGGACTCTTTTGCATATCGAGACAACTCGTGGCGCTCGAACGTGCAGTGCGGCGCCTCGGCAAGCACAATCATGTTGTGAAATGGCTGCTTTCGGGCATTGTCGAAACCTATAGCACCCTCGGGAAGTTGGACTTCGCAAAGAAGTTCCTCCAAGACCTGATCGCCTGCGAGCAGAAGATTTTTGGCAATCTTGATCACCGGACGATCCAGAGCATGGAAAGACTAGCGTTTTGCGCGATGAGAATGCGAAATACTGATGCAGCCGCGAGGACGATGCTAATGGTATGTCGACGGTCGCACACTACTTTAGGGAGCGATGACCCAAGGACTCGTCATCGTGAAGCGCTGAACAAACCCGAATCGGCAGCAGCAATGGCATTGTTCGATGGAAAAGATCTGCTGGTGGAGGAGCTTGGTGAGATGATGGAGTGGTTCAGAGAGCCTCTAACCGACAAAACAAGAGAACACAGATGAGCAGTGCCTAACTGAGCTGAAATTCGAGTACAATGCGGCAGGCTCCAATAGCGCGCAGGCGATGAACGTGTATGGAAAGTTCACTAATGCTACAAGATACCGGATTGCCACAGTAATTGGCAGCAAGGTGAGTCAGGCTGACGAAATTCTGTGCCCAAGAGCAGTGGATGCGTCTTTGAGGCTGCCAGAACTTCACTATCGTGGCCCCGAACAGCACAGGATGGCCAATTATGGTAATCGAAGTGGTGACCTTGTGTCACACACACACACACACACACACACACACATGGTCAGTCTCTGTAGATGATCATCCGGAGGATGTCTGTCCTGAACTTCTTCCCCGCAATGATACTAAGAATTGTATAACAGGTTGGCCAGAAGCCAAAAGAAAGTGATTACGGGATAGTGACGACTTAGCTTTGCGCTGGAAACAAGTCATAGAACCATGTAGCGGTAGATTCAAACCTTTCCCGAAACGAGATTGAAGTAAGAAGTGACAGGAACATGTAAGTCGTGATACGTGTATCGTTGGAACTCGAAGGCGAGAGTTAGCATATCCAAGAAATACGAAATTAGCAACAAAATTTGGTGCTTCAACGCAAGCCGCCCGTTTTGGTTGGAGTTTCACTATCGTCCTCCACGCTTCTTTCTCGAACAAGAACCTTCTTTCTCTTCGCTTGCCCGGTGGGCGTGGGCGTGCCTTCAATCCCACCTTTTTCCAGCTCTCCAACGGGTGTTCCACCTCTGGCACGTGGACTTGACCTTCCACTCGCGAGCGGGCCAGCCGCAACTACAGGCGGTGGAGGTGGCACTTGCTCGATTGCATCTTCGGATGCTGAAGCGCCGGAGGCGAGCCTTGACTCCGAGCGTGTGTAGTTGTAGCCGTATGGCATGAAGGCTTCGCGCGTGCGGATCGGACTGTTTCGGCCGTTGGGCGAGATGTTGTATGAAGGCGCTACTGGAGGCACGGAAGCGCTCGCTTCTGACTTTTCGGCATGACCTAGCTTGGGATCTGAGGGCGCCGTTCGCGTGGTGATGCCTTCGTTGAATGATGTGTTGGGTTCGTCACGCTTGCGATAGTGGCGCTTCTTCAGCCAGGTCGCGAGGATGGCGATGAGGGCAAGAGCGATTGCGAGGACGATGACCATGACAATCCATTTCTGTGAAGCATTGTTAGTAGAGGGTCTTGCGTCTAAGATCGAAACTCCATACCCAGTGATTATCCCACCAGCTGCCTCCCTCAGGCTGCGTGCGATTTCCAGTGACAGAGCCGGACGAAGCAGTCGTAGCGGCACCTCTAGTGGCCGTGGTGGGCGCAGTGGGAGTGGCAGATGTACTCGTGGATGTAATGACCACCGTGGTCTGTCCTCCACTTCCATTGTCTGGGTGTTCCGATGCGCCGTTGTCGTTGCCGCAGTTTGTCTGGTACCAGGTCATGACCTGCTGGTTCTGGGCGGGATCCGTGCAGAAGGCATCGCATATTCCGTTGGGAGAGGATTTGAGGGTTGTGAGATATCCGGACTGGCAGAAGCAAGCCCATGTGGCCTGGTTTGCGCTCTGGACGCCGCTGCAAGCTTGCGCGGCTTGATTGAGCAGGGTACATGTTTGCGCGCATGCCGGGAGTCCTTGGGCGAGCAGCTGGGCGGAAGCGAGGGAGGCGGAGAGGAGGGCGAGGAGGGCGGTGGTAAGCATGGCGGTGGAAAACATGGCGGCGGCTAAGGGCGTGTCATCCGCGGTGGCGGCGAAGAGGTATAGTTGAGAATAGCTTGGTCGACGTGTACCGTGTACGGCAAGAGCGAGGTGTTGCTCTTGTGCTATGAGGAGCTGGTGGCGGGTCCAAGTGAGGAATGCTGCGGCAATCTCCCTTCGCCGGAGTCGCTCTTTCCTTCTCTAGGGCAAGCACGCCTTGAACGGAAGTGAGGAAGTGACGATTATGCGATTGTGTCAGTGAGGTTCGAAGTACTGTGAGGTCACATCAGAGAGACGTCGTGTCATGGAAAGCGGCACTGCGGCTGACGGGCAGGAACAGAAGAAGTAAGCAGGTACGTTGCGCGACAACTGGAACATGCTCACCAGACTGCTCAAAGACTGGCGTGGGTGGTGTGACGGCAGATTGTTGCCGAGCTAGAGCAGGAACCATCGAGGGTTCAGCGTCCAGAAGGGTCTAGCGTCCAATAAAGCCTGGCTAGCGTGCGGAGTGGCAGAAGCTAATTCTTCACACGAGCAAGGTTCCACTTCTTCGATGTTGCTTGTCTGCGCCCAGCCTCCCTCGCCTCCCTAAGGCTGTGGAGCACTGGCCTGCCTCGCCTGCCCTCCTTCACACACAGTAGGGACAACATGTCGTCAAATCTACCATGCACGTCGCCATACATGTTTTATCAGCACCAGGTCAATATGTCCAACATGTCTCAGGCATATTCAATACCCAATTCAGTTATTAATCCGCATATGATACCGCCATCGCCTCCTCAACAACAACCATCTCATCAATCAGCATCCCAAGGACTGTCGACACAATATGAATCAACTCAAAATGAATCAACACAGCAATCACCAACACAACATGAATCAACACCAATAATCCCCGGCACACTCCCACTGACAGGCTCAATCCCACGCGCCCTCATGATCCCGCCACCAGAAGCTGAATTCCGAACCCTCGAAGAATTACGATCATACAGCGAGACCTGGGCCGCAGAACGAGGCTACAGACTGACCAAAACCGGCGCCGCCGGCAGACTCAGCCGCTACGTATGCACACGAGCAGGCCAAATGAGAAACACTCGCAAGCTCGCAGACCACGAGCGCAAGCGCCAAACTCGCACCATCAAGTGTGGCTGTCCCTTCAAGATGTGGATCATCCATGAGGAAGTTGACTCTGAAGATGTGTGGCGTCTAAAATATAGCCGCAATATGCAGCCTCACAATCATGATGGCAATCCTGTGATCATGGATGTAGGTAATCGAAATAGGGGGACTCACAACGATGTTACAAAGAATAACGCCGCGCTTCCAACAAGCGATGTTCTCGTGCGTGAAATCATGCGACTGAACAACCAAGCCCAAAACGAATCTCCAACACCCCAAGAGCAATCGCCATCACCCGATACAGTAGCATATCAAACAACCACACATCCAACACCACCCATCCCCAAACCCACTCCCAACGCAGGCCTAATCTCAGAAACCTTCTTCGTCACCCGCAAAACCGGCAACACCTGCATCGTCTGCTCGCCCTGCGACATCACTCTCGACAACTCCTTCTCCCGCAAAAAGCACGACGCCAGCGGCAAAAGCGCCACCAACCCAATTCGCTACACTGGCACGCTGATTGACGATCTGGACTTTGATAAGTTTGTTAAGCTTCTGGGGGCCGGAAATGGTCTTGACCGCAGAAGGGATCGGCTGGGATTTGTCGAGGATGATGTTGGTGCCGAGGGCGCAACGGCAGAACCGGCGGTGTATGAGTTTGAGAATGAGAGGCAGTGGAGGGCTGCCGTGGCGCATTTGCGTGCGATGGGGAATAGGATGCGCTTTGTCATCTTGCCGGCGTGAGAGGTACTCGAGAGCTGTGGCGAAGGCTGGTGCGGTCTTGGATTCATGGTCAAATAACAAATGTCCTGCAAGCATCGTCCAAAAGCATGACGCCGAAGAAAGAAGCACCAGCTCTCCCTCAGCTCGTCGCGACATAGCCATGGAATGTTCGCATAGCATGGCGGTCGCTGTAGTCTGTCGGTATTCCTGAGCCGCATTGAGGTGCATGAACAGCTTGGGAAGATATGTTCCAAGGACGCCCTTCAAAGGTTGCTTGGCATGTCATCTTCATCGGCTTCACCAGGCTCCTGATCAGCAGAAGCTGTGAGGTCTTTGGAGACGGCTGCTGGATTCTCTGGATCCTCCCTGATTCTTGCGAGAACTCTTTCTGACACTGTCCGGTCCCGGTGACCTTCTGGCAAGGTACGCTGTGATACTTCCACTACATGGCTCATCAACTTGTCGGCTTCTGCAAACCTGGAGGCATGCCAATATGCGCATGCCAGTTCATGTTGTGATGCTAGTCGATCGGGGTGGTCGGCTGAGAGTTTCTCTCCTGTCTGTGCTACATGCTCGAACATCTCTATAGCTCGAGAGATGCGCCCGTCCTCGAGGTACGCTTTTGCTAGCCAGAGCTGAGACATCAGTCGATTGGGGTGGTCAACTGATAGCTTCTCTTGTGTCTGTACCACATGCTCGAACATCTCTATAGCTTGAGAGATGCGCCCGTCCTCTAGGTGCGCTTCTGCTAGCCAGAGCTGAGACATCAGTCGATTGGGGTGGTCAACTGATAGCTTCTCTTGTGTCTGTACCACATGCTCGAAAATCTCGATAGCAAGAGAAAAGCGGCCATCTTCGAGATATGCATGTGCGAGCATACCCTGAGATGCTAACCGACTAGGGTCATCAGCTGCTAGCTGCTCTTCCGTATGTACCACATGCTCGAAGATCTCTGTAGCCTGAGAGATACGTCCGTCTTCGAGATATGCACGTGCAAGTTCATGCTGAGACGCAAGTCGATCAGGGTGGGCGCCCGCTAGCTTTTTCCCAATCCGCACTATGTGCTCAAAGATCTCGATAGCTTGGGATACGCGCCCGTCTTCGAGATATGCACGCGCGAGTAAGTGTCGAGTTGCTAGTAGGCTGAAGTGGTCATCTGATAGCTTCTCCTTCTTAAGCTTCACCACGTGTTCAGAGATCTCGACAGCTTCAGAGGTGCGGCCGTCTGCGATGTATGCACGCGCGAGCTCGTGCTCTGAGTCTAGTCGTGAGGGGTGGTCGTCGGCCAGTTTTGCTCGTATTCCAACCACCTTCTCTAACACAGCTACGGCTCGAGAGACGTCACCATCCCTCAGGCAAAGTACAGCTAGCAAAAGCTGCGCCTCAGTAACGAGTAGAACATCGACTTCAGGAGCGGATATCGATCGCACTTCTCTCGCGAAATGTTGCACGATGTCCGACGTGTGAGGATGGTAAGTTCGTATCATTTGCCAAGCAAAATTGCACCAGGTTCTGCAGATGGTTTCACCCTGGAGGTGAAGACCTTTGCGTCTATCCCTCAATCGATAATTTGTCTCACAATGTAGTGAGAGTTGAGGTGAATAGGGCTCCCAACGACCCGATCCTTGGGCACTAAGCGCCAGTATTGAAGCTGCTCCTGCCCATGGTGTGGTCACATACTGTAGTCGTTCCCTTGCCCAGAGGTGAACTAAGAAGTGCATGTAAGTAGTGTTGTCTTCGGGGTTCTGCTTCATGAGCGTTAACCGGATCAGATGCGCTCGAGCTTTGCGAAACGCTCGCTTTCTCACAACCAGGGTTGCATAAGGAAAGTACTTTCGAGCCTGGGCAACATGCCACATGGAGAGATCTTGGGGTTCCCGATCTTGCTTCACGCAATTTGAGAGTACCTCCTCTTCGAACTCCCATGCACGCACGAATATTTCTTCTGAGACGCCCTGGTGGTGCATAAAAGCCAAAATGTCCAAAAGTTTAAGAGCATGCTGAGCAGACTCATCTGTTACAGCCAGTTCTTGCAGGACGGTTGCAGATATTTCAAATGTGGCGCTGACTTTGCGGTATGTCGCTTGCTCTGTTTCGGTGTCCAAGAGGTCTTTCTGCGCGAGCTGGTCTTGGAGAGCTTCTGCATATTTCTTGATTGAATAGACGTTGCTTCGTATAAGCGAGCTGGCGACAACAATTGCAAGAGGGTGGTAGTCAAGAGCCTCCGCGATCTGCTCTGCGTGCTGCACTGTTTCGTTGCTTTGTTTCTGAATCCCTGATGACTCTAGGATGAGTTGCATTGCCGATGCTGGATCCAGTCCATCCATTCGCACGAAGAGCTCCGGTGACATCTCTTGCCTGTCTAGTGATGCATATTTATCAGCATCAAACAGCCGCGTCGTCAGCACCACGCTGATTCGAACGCTGTTGGGGATATAGCGATTGAAGTTAGTCTTCGTGTCATCGCAGTTGTCCAGGATGAGTAACGCCATCTTTTCAAGGCTTGCTAGTTGGTCTTTGACACCGCGCAGCAAGTCCGACTCGTCTGGGGCCCACCCGCAAAGACTGCCAATACTTTTGAACTCAGCTTGAGCGGTCGCTTCGCTGCTGCAGTCGACCCACAGCACAGCCCAGAAGCTAAGAAGCTGTTAGCGCACTTATAAACGGGGCGTAGCAGGCGCTCCAATACCTCTCGCGGAGTGCAGTATCTTGTCGCTTCAGGAACTGCAATACGGACTCACTCTTACCAACACCTCCCATGCCCGATAGGACGCAGACAATCTGCTCATCCTTTGGTGGTTGCTTCAAGAGGCAGGCTTCAAGCTTTGCCGAGATATCTGAGTATCCAGCGTAGTGCCCAGCTGCTTGCCGTGGCACCCGCCGCAGGTGTTTCGCTGTAACGATGGCACAGTTAGCAGGAGCAGCCCAGCACAGCGCGAACGCGCCGTTCAAGAGTGACCTACGTTGAGATCGCGGATGTTCATAATGATGGAAGTGTTGTTGGCTCGCATTGTACTGGCTGTTGCCGTGTCCATCGGCTTGTGTTGCATTATGTTGGGAACCTGAGCCTTCATTTATGTTGCAGACACGACTATGTGAGAAGGTTGCTACATCGTCTCCTGAGAGTCGTGGCAAGGTCGAAGGCTGAGACGCGGACATGTAATCAAGCAGCCAGCCCGAGCAGGCGCGACCGAGAAAGCGAGGCGCTTCGGATCAAAGTCTAATATGGCAGACGTTGATGATTAGCTGCAAAGTGGACGGGCCCGTAGTATCATACTTTGACGTTTCGAAAGGCCAGAGCATGGCAGTACGACAGGCCCGGTGTCTGGGATGTGTTGGCGAGAGGTCGAGGTGAACTCCATCGAAGCTGCAAAGAGGAGTGGCGAATCTCAGCCTTGTCCAAGCAGGGAGAGAGTCAAGATGATTGGAAGATGGCGCCCGCGAGTCGACCAGTAGCCTCTGCAGGGCGGTGCATCAGGCTGTGGTGGGCTGAGCCCTGCGTCGATGCGGGCTCCATGTCAGCTCCGCAAGAAGACGCACCCGAGCGGACGAGTCTCCGTTGCGCTGCGTGCCGTGAGAGATATTTGGAGTGCTTTCTCGATAATCAGTGGGGTATGGTGCGCGCGATGTCATATCGAAAAGCGGGAGGCAGCATCTTGGAGCACCTCGAGTACCACTGCAACCTGGCGCGGGCGAAGGAAAGCGCGACCATCATCCAACCGATTTGATGTACTCAGGCGGCAGGCGCATTCTCCTCCACGGGCGACATGATATATCATCACCTTCACGCACAAAAGAACATGGTGGTCCTTTGTGCGATTCAAATATGCACAATTTTGTACAATCACATAGCGAACATGCTTCAGATAGAAAGACCATCCACGTAACGAAGCAAAGTCGAGCTTCAGGGTTGGGGTGTACGCAGACAACTGTACATGTGATGTCCTGATGCAAATGAGTACATGTACGTACACTTACATGTATTCTTGTTCACTAACATGATGCTCACCCTTCGAGACGCCTATGCTGGAACGTAAGGTAGCTTTCATTACCGCAGAGAAGTCGCTATATAACGCTTGAAAGCCTTGGCTTACACGGTTCCTGAATGAGAAGGAATGATGGCAAATCGCGCTGGACTTTGGACGTTGGCATTGTTTTAACACGAATTCTACGAGCCATTGAAGCCCGCGTAAGCCAGCGAGGCAGAAGACCAATAAACTGGCGCTTAAACAGTGGAGTCCAAGCTGCTCATCTCGTCACTATTCATGGTCAATGCTATGAATCCAACTGAGCCTCTCACTCCCACACGCCGAGCCAGAATGCCCAATGGTGGTGGCGAAGACACCACCGAGATCTCCACTTAGAGCCGCAAAGGCGCTAGACAACATTCCAGGTCTTTCCAGAATCATCGCCCTTCCTCTCCCTCGTCTTCATCCGCAGCACTCCGCTGCCCAGCCTCGCGGGCTCCACAGCATCACCGCCGCCAGGCAGGGCGCCGCCGCGGGCCCAGCTAGTCGGCGAGAAGACCAGAGACTCGCCCGTCTGGAGCGCAAGGATCTGCTTGAACAGCTCTTCCTTCTTGACGGCGGTTTTGCCCTCGGTGTGCTCGTTCGCCAGACTCGAAGCTCCACCCAGGTGACCGCAAAGTGTGGAGAACCAGGCGGGAGAGCTGAACCGGTGCACAACGCTGACAGAGCACAGGTCCAGCAGTCTCTCAGAGATGGTCGGTTCTTGCGTAGCGATGATGACGCGGGCGGCGTTGTGGCGCTGCTCACGAATGGTGGTGAGGAGGGAGTTAGTGAAGATCTCAGCGGACGGAACGCCTTTGTCGAGGAACTTGTGTGCTTCGTCGAGAGTGATGATGAGGCCGGGAGAGATTATGTTTGCTGTGACAGCCTCTTTGTGGGTCTTGACGATGATGCCGAGGCAAATGTCGAAGAGGACGCAGGCCGTGCCAGCGTCTACGAAGGGATCGGACAGGTCGACGATGGCGAGTGTTCCGCTTTCGACGGTGACACAGTCTCCTTCGAAGTGGAGGCCCTGTGCCTTGCGCTCTTTGGCCAACCTCTTTCCCGTAAGGCTCGGGTTATCTTGCACGAGAATGTCCTCAGCAGTGGTTGCAGAGAAAGTTCTGAGGATGTTAAGACGTTGGTCAAGCATTTGCTGCTGAGCGGGACTGAAGCTGCAAGCCAATACGTCGCGTATAAAGTTCGCGGCTGAGAATTTTTCATTTTGGCGTCCGAGTCGGCGGAGCATGTTTTGGATGACTTCAAGGTAGAGTGGTGGGTTGGCAGAAGCGTCACGGAAAGCCATGAGGTCGCGGATGTTGTTGACTGTCAGCTCATGGTCTTTGAACAAGAGTGGACGGACCTCGATCGTGCCGCCCACCTTTGTGGCGAAGTCCTCGTAAAGGCCCTTCATCTTCCGGTAATTACTCCACGACACCAGGACGCGCACCTTGATACCACGTGAACACAGACTAGCAGCCTCAGCAAGCGACCCAGAAGTGTTCGTGTCCCAGTGGAAGACAAAGCCAGGGATAGTCTGGCGTTGCACACCTACGCTCGGGTCATCCAAGAGGTGATTCTCAAGCATGCAGCTGAGAGTATAGCTCTTGCCACTTCCCTGAGAGCCGCAAAGGAAGACAGAACTCGGCGAGTTGGTGTTGAGCAAGATAGGCTCGGGGTTGTCGTTGGCGTCACAGTTGTCCAGATCAAACCCGAGGAGGCCGTACTGCGGAAGAGCAGAAGGTTTCTTCATCGGCTTGATGGGTCTTGCGGACTTTTCGGAGCTTGTGAAGCTGAATACTGGCGCTGAATGTGATCTGGACTCGTTGATACCGAAAGACTTGAAGCCAAAGCCAAACAACGGCGAACTGTTGGTTTTGGAAGGTGCCGTGGTGTTGCCATTTGCGGAGGCCCCGTTTATCCCCGCCGAAAAAGCGGCAGCCTGGGGACGCAGTGATGAGGACGAAGTAACAGAGGGAATGTTCTCCTTTCCGTTTGCATCGCCTTCGGACGATGCGTTGCCATTCCGGAGGGAAGATTGGCTCTGAGACTGGGGGCTTGCCACCTGCCCAAATAGGGCGTTGAGAGTTGAAGCGAAAGCTCCGAAAACATTTGATGTCAGTGGAAGCACTCCAGAGTCTGAGCTTGAGGCAAAGGGCAGGCTCGGCTTGCCAAATGTGCTGGCTTGGGCCGTAGATGTAGAAATGGGCGCGGACTGCGGCTTTTGCGAGGTCGATGCTACAAATGGCGAAGCACCGGAGGAAGTGTCTGCGGAGACATTGTCCTTGGACAAGGTGAGAGTGTAAAAGCTGTCAGCAAGGCCGTTGCTGGGTTGAGGGGTCGGATTGTCTATGGCGTGTTTGACGGCGAGCGAGACGAGTGGTGAGTAGCGGATGGCATCGGTGCGAGAGTGCTCTGCGGTGACACGCTTGAAGTTGGAGCAGAAGCGTGCTCTCTGCTCGCTGTATGCTGGCTCGAAGGCGGCTGTCGAGAATTCGTTCGCCATCTCGACCTTGGTGCGAGCAAAGACTGTCAGGCAAGGTTGGTCAGTGTGTGAGGAGAAGGGTCGTGGCGGCGTGCGACCTTTTATCTTTTCGCTTCCGTTTGTATTTCCGGTTGGGCACAGCGCGCGGACGCTTTGCTGTGATCACTGCAGGGCAAGGCGTTCTACCCATCGTGCTACAAACATTACTTCATCTCAAGACAATGGTCAGTGTCTGAGGCGAGCAAACTGCATGTTGCATGTTGTCTTTCAACTCTGGATGTTGAAGCAGGAAGGTGAAAGTGTCAACATGTGTGCCTGCCGAGCTCCCGTCGCACAAAGGTCAAGGCGCAGTTCATTCGAACATACCAGGCGGCCTGGCATAAAAACTCGCCGTATCAAAGAAGGTCCCTTTTTGGAAGTCATGGGTGAATGTAAACGGCGACCCATCATTCGTCGACATTGTGGCCGGTCCCTTTGGAGCGACAGGAAAGGCGGCGAATGACGCTGGTGGGTGTTTGCACATGTATACTTCGTTGTGTCCCAGATACCGCGTCTGCAACAGCACTGCCGGGTAATGATCACCCCAGTAATGCCAGTTCGCAGCGGTAAGCCAAATGCTTGTGATGTCCAACCTTACAGTGAGAGTGAAGTCGAGATCGTCAGGAACCGTACTCAAACTTTGGCGGAAGACCCTGCCGAGGCTCGCAAGGCTCCAATGGCTCTTTCCAATGCCCTTCGCAATGTCTCTTACTGACATCCATTGATCTGCTTCCACGCACTCGCGCACGCCGCCATGGCCTGTATTCCACTGTCATTCCCGCCGTCGTCTGTGACGCCCAAGCTGGAGCCTGAAGCCACACCTCAACCTTCGCGTGCACCAGCACGGAAACTGCCCAACCTTGGTCCTTATCCCACATCGCAAGCCTCGAAGAACGGCGTGCAAAAGAAGAGGCAGACATTCAGCCTTCCGTACCGCCAGAAGGGATCTTCGGCACATCTAAGCGCAGAGGAGGAGGTCGTCCAGTTGAGGCAATCACGTAAGGCGGTCAAAAGTAAGCTGTACAGCAAAATCGCACGTCTTCAGGTAGGTGCGGCCAGATTGATGCCGCTCACGCCGACATGAATGCTTATAATGTGCTCGAAAGCGGGAGTTCGATGCTCTGCAGCAGGAATACTACGCCGAAGCTGACGAGGAGACTCCCTCTTTCCCACGCGCCCTTCGCTTCTGGCCCAACGATCATGCAGCAAAGCCTCGAGATCTCTTCGCCCATTCCGCTCACGAGCTAGACCCGTACCACCCTCCCAATGACGGTCGACCAGCGCGCATGATCCGTTTCGACGCCCCAGCCGACGAGATCCTGATTTACACATCTGCTTCCTGCCTCAACCAGCACACTTCCTCAGACGCTCGCAGCGCCGCCAGCTCATGCGTATTCAAGCCGACGGGCCTACATCCCAGCGAAGCTCGATCCCTGGCCGTACGGCTTGAGCGTAGAGGCCCGACCGGCCAAATTTACCCGCAAGAGAGCAATCGCGCACATCTACGGGCAGCGATTGCGGCGCTACAATGTCGTCAATGGCGGGCAGAGGGCTGGACGGCAATCACAATTGCCTCAGATTCCGAATACCTGGTGGAAGGCATCACAAATTGGATCGAGATCTGGCAGCAGAACGGCTGGCTCACTTCAAGAGAAACGGGAGACAGCTACAATGGTGATGATGTTGCGAACAAAGACTTGTGGGAGCTGCTGCTGTGGGAGGTCTTGGAATTAACGCGTATGGGGCTGGAAGTCAAGTTCTGGCTCATTTTGCACGAGCTGAACGCCGAAGCGCATGCAGAGGCACGCATGGCTGCTGAGGTATTGAAAGAGGAGGAGTTCTTCTGTCGCACGCCGTATCCTGGAGAAATGCGGCCTTGAGGGGATCTGGCATCTGAGCGTGCAGTGCGCGCGCCGCCGAGCATCTGCGCTCGACGAAGTTCTCCCCTGGCCCGGACATCCACTGGAGTTCGCCCTCATGCTAGGAGGGTGGTACTTCTGATCCTCATGCCGAACGGAAGAATACCTTCCTCGTACTCCTCCCTCAGCCCTGGTCATCACACTACACTCCCCGGGACTTGCATGCCTGACGGGCGTCATCTGGTCCTCCAAAGGCTTTGGCACTGGAGGTCCATGCCAATGGCAGCGCACACCTGTCAGTAGAACATTCGGTCGACCGAGTCCGACCTAGCAGTCAATGGGCAAACCATTGATATCGTTTCATGATTTAACGAACACAAGTAGCAACGTAGTAGAACAAGCTCAGCAATGAATGCTTCGTAGAACTCAAAAAACGCCGAGGTACACAATGTATACTGCAGTTCTGGTCGATGACTCAACATCTATTTTCAATTTTTCACATGATCCCTTCATCAATTATGGAACATCAGTAGCTCAGCGATGACTCAAGTCATTGCATCAGCACTCCACCGGTACCGATTGCTGTCTCTCGATCTTCATCAACGCCGGCATCAGCGGCGAAATACCGAAGGAGTCTGTTCTCGACCACAGCGAACGCAGCACGCACAGATATAACTCCATCCTCCCCAGCTTCACAAAGCAAAACCGTGTCATCCTGCATCGATCTCTCATCCAAAATGGCGAACGGTTCAGGATTAATGCTAGACCCTTCCTGTGAGGCCAGCTGCTCGAGAATCTGATAGCACTCAGACGCATCCTTGCCCATGAAAGGCGACGTCGTCGAACTTGCAGCGTTGCTGCCAAGCGTGGGCACGTCTTCATCCGTGTAGCTTGCTTTCAGGCTGTCCATGAAGACGACGTTTTCAAGCATGGGCTTTCCGGTGAAGGACAGGTTTGCTGCGATGAATCTGTCTTTGCACTGGTGGTGAAGAAGTGGTTGTTGGTACTCAAGTTGGTATATCTATGATTTGGGTATTTGTGGTATATCTTACTTCTGCGCTGATCTCCGCTGTGCAGCAGATCGCGAAGGGGAAGATGTTCTCTTCGGCCATTGTTCTTGTGAGGATGGATGATCTTGCTTTTTGTTCAATTGATGTCCAACAAATTCGTTGGCAGTGATCTTGACGGAGCCGAGTCCGTGCTCGTGCATGGAATCTCGAGACAGCGGCCAAGGGGGCCCTTGGGCTCTACCGAAGCCAGATATTCCCTGATCGAGCACTTCTCCGTCCTGCCGTCCTGCACATCGTTCCGAACAAAAACATGAAGTCTCGTTCTACCTAATGTGGATAAAGTAGATTCCGAATCTGGTCCCAAACATTCTGCGAACCCAGGCACACATGACCATGTTGATGGCATGACTTCGGACGAGATAACGAACAGCAATGGAACCGGCCCGAGCACGGCGCCTCGCAGGCCGAGAACATGCTGGATCGAAGCCGACGTAACCTCTCTACTCTGATTTCCAGCCAAACTCGCGCACGCTTCTACCAATACAGGCAACTGCGAAACTGCGCCAAGCCGTCAAATCCTACGTCTCGACACGCGAACGACGAAGGATGTTTGGGGTAGACGCTTGTCGCAAGTGCCGTAGCATCGCACAAGCCAACCCGTGACCAGCCCAATTTGCGCGAAACACGGAGGCGCCCATGCTTGCCATGTTCATCACTTGCTCCGTACATTCGACCATGATCGGCGTCAATACGCTATACAGTCCCACCGTCGGCCTCGCCTCCGGTCTCTCCTATATTGCTTGCCTAGAAATGTCAACATGGTCCAGGGCGTGATGGAGGTAATATCCCTGGCTTCCGCGACTTGGCAGACGTCTGGCTTGTTGCAGACATGTCGGCTGCAACTAGTGGTGCGCGTGAAGACTGCACGCGCCATGAGGTGAGTTTGCTGCTAGGCAAGGTAGGGTTTGTGTATAAGACGTGAGTGAGGGCACGCCTGAAAACCCTACTTCCCATATACTTCACTTCCTCTACAACAAACTTCCGCTCTTTTAACTTTCATCCAATCACGCGGCTTGCTGGACGAGCCCTAAACTCTACAATAATGGCCCCCAAGACTCTTCTCCCCATTGCGGCCCTCGCAACAGCCGCTCTCGCCCAATCATCCAGCGGTTGCAGCGGTCAGGCTACCCTCAAGTCTGGCATTCAGAACATCGACGGTCGCGAATACACTCTCAAGATCCCGGACAACTATGACTCCAGCAACCCCTACCGCCTGGTCTTTGGCTTCCACTGGCGTGGAGGCTCCATGGGCGATGTCGTCAACGGCAACAGCGTCCCTAAGTGGTACGGCCTGGATACTCTCTCCGAGGGCTCTGCTATCTTTGTCGCGCCTAACGGAATTGACAATGGCTGGGCGAACGGTGGCGGCTCTGACATCGCCTTCGTCGACTCCATCATCAAGCAAGTCGAGGCCGACCTCTGCGTCGACCAGTCTCAGCGTTTCGCCACTGGCTTCTCCTACGGCGGCGGCATGTCCTACTCCATCGCTTGCTCTCGCGCCGGCGAGTTCCGTGCCGTCGCGCCCATTGCCGGTGGTCTGATCTCAGGCTGTGATGGCGGCAACGACCCTATTGCCTACCTTGGCATTCACGGTGTCAGCGACAATGTTCTTCCTATTGACATGGGCAAGAGCCTCACGGAGACCTTTGTCAAGACCAACGGCTGCCAAGCCAAGGAGATCGCTCAGCCTTCTCCCGGCAGTGGCCAGAAGGTCCGCACTGACTTCGAGGGCTGCTCCAAACCTGTGTCTTTCATCGCCTGGGATGGTGGCCACGTCGGTGCTCCTGCGGGCGACTTCGCTCCTCAGGCCACCTGGGAGTTCTTCACCTCCCTCGCAAGCTCCGGCGGCGCCTCCGCCTCCGCCAACTCCACCGCCGCCGCCGCTCCTGTCTCTTCGGGCGCTCCCACCACCTCCGAGGCTTCGACTGAGGAGGCTCCCGCTTCTGAAGAAGCAGAAGCTCCCGCTGCCAGCTCATCCGCTGAGACTTCGACTGGCGCAGCTCCTTCTTCCGCCGAGGCGTCGACTGATGCCAACGGTTGCTCTGTTGTCTACACTGACGGATCCTCCTCTGGTAACACCCAGGCTGCTCCCACTACTGGCAACGCACAGACTGCTCCTGCCTCTGGAAACGCACAGGGTGCTCCTTCTGGTGGCAACCCTTGGGGACAGCCTGCCGGCGGCAACCCTTGGGGCTCGTGGGGCCAGCCTGGTGGAAAGTGGAAGCGTTTCTCTGCTTAGATGCGGAGTGATTGAGATGTAGTATATCTATTGCAGGGGTTCAATTTGATGAGAAAGCTGGTTGGGTACGATGCCAAGACGGCGATGATGGATGGTCAATTTGTTACGACGGCAGATCTGTCGGTTCCCGTGTAAACACCTGCTTTTCAGCATCTTTCGTACTTCACATTGCAACCAAAAGTTTTCCAAGCCACCAGTCTGTGAATCACGTATGTTGTGATAAAAACAAAGCAGAAGTGTGGTCAATGTTTACATATCAAAATCGTAAGCCCAGTGATTCATGCCTGTCGTCAGTCTTCGTCGTCTATTACAATGTGCTTTTTTGCGCCCGTAGACTGCTCAGATGATTTCCCCGTTCCTCCTTCTCGCGCCTACCAATATCCTAGCTGATTCAGCCATACTTTGAAGTTCATCCAATGTCCATATTGGAAGATGTCCATTCATCAAGCGGCGCTCCTGCTGGTTTGGAATTCTTCGTTCTCCAGTCGATGTATCTCCTTTCGCCTCCTTCTATCCGCTCGAGCCTTCTCGATCGCCTCATCCGTACTCCAAGGGGGTATGCGGATGGCGTCGTCATTCTGTTTGATAGCGAAAGGTGGCATAGGCTTACGGTCCGTATCGATCAGGGAGCCAACGTGCAGCTTTAACTCGAAATGCCTCAACCAGCCCTGGATCTCGTCTACCTCGCCTCTAGAGTAGAACGTTGGCATGAAGTTGTAGATGTCGTCTGACCTGCCGAATTCCGCTTCAAGGGTGACGCGCAGTGTTCGGAGCCGAAGATCGCTGAGCGCAATTATGCCGGGGAACATTGGCAAGGTCATAGCAAGATCAGTGAGGTAGCGTCGAGCTCGTATCTTCTCGATGATACGAGGTGCGAGCACAATTTCGACATTCTTCAGCCCTTTGAGCTTCACGATTGTGCCCTTGCCGGGCATTATTCCATGGACCAAGCTCGGAGGCGTGTGGTTGTCTTTGGAGCGGTAGTGCTGACGGACGATGAGCCGGAGACAAGCGATCGCTCTGGCTTGTGGAGGAGCCAAAGCGTCAGTGAGATTCTGGAGGCCGCAGACTTTGTCGGTATGCATTGAATGAAAGGCGTTGTACAGGAATCTTGTCTCCAAGAACGGTTTCAAGACTGCTTCGTGATAAATCTGACGAGATGTCTGCAAGTGACTTAAGCCAATGTTCAAGGGTGTGACCGGTACGGTGTAGTTTGAGTATAATGTGCATCCGCGCACTTTGGGGTTCTCGGGGTGGTAGTAGTGTTCCATGTACCGTCGTGGGACCTCTACATGCTCGCATGTATGCTGGCAGACGGACAGGCTATATTGCCTCGCATTGCGATCGCCCGTTGGCGAGGGTCGCGCGAGTATGTGAATGGCAGTGCTGCCGAACAAATGATCGTAAATGCGGTTTCTTATCTCTGGGGGCAGACGAAGCAAAGGCGATCCGGCCGCGTTCGTCGTGGTGCTGTGGTCAGATTGTCAAACATGGGAGGTTGCAGCGTTCCAAAGCTTGGCGTCGACCACATACATGTCTTTCTGCTCCTTTGGCGATTTGTTCAGGTTGAGGAGTCTCGAGGGTCTTGGGGATCGTTCTGCCATGGCGAGGTGCGAGGTTGCTTGCCCGTGGGGGCGGGATTACGATGTTTCAAAATTTCCTGCCAATCAAGACATGCTCGAGAGCACAAAAGAATCTATGACGGCTGGCTGTCAGACACCTACAAATCCATGATGAGGGAAAGACAGAGAAACATTGTCGTTGACAGACGCGTTGCCGCCTCCCACGTGGCGTGCTCCGAAAGCCAAGAAATCTTTGAGTTTCAGCCCTGTGGAAAATGTCCGTCGAGATCACGGTTTCTTGTACGCGAAAAGCAATACATTTCAACGTTCCAAACTTTCGCAAGGAATCACAGGAAATCAGTACAGCTCACATTGTGCATTGCGAACAAGATGGAAAACACTGGGTTCACGCGTTCGAATTGTAAACATCAACCTCAGCCGCCACTTGGCAGGACCGTCAGGAACCTACTGTAGCCGCAGGATCATCACTGGGTCAATTGAGCAATCGAGCCGGTCAGTTTCTGGGTAGAATGGCTACGAATCATCCGACCCATCCGACTTGAAATCACTGGTCTCCACTATACTACGTGTCGAAGTTGCGTCTCTGATTCGAGCTTCCCTCTCCAACCGAACCCGTTCGACTCGTTCCAGTTCTTCCGGTCTGGTGAGATACTCCTCAAGTCCTTCTTTAGTCGCCCACGGTGGTATATCGATTGTATCGTCATCCTGCTTGACACCATAGAGGACAGGTTCATCTGGGCGGACGACGTCCTCGCCGAAGTGCAAGTCCAGCTCCGTCTTCCTGAGCCACTTCACAATCGTATCGACCTGGCCCTTGGCAGAAATTGTTGGGAATGGTCTTCTTACTTCGGACCTGCCCATATCACAGATTTCTGCCTCAACCACCAAGCGTATCGAGTTGAGTCGAAGGTCTGGGAGCGCTTGCAACCAACTAATCGACTGGCAGTAGTAGTTGTCGCGATCGTGAACGAAATGCTCGTCCAGATGCTGACAGTAGAAGCGCGCCTCCTCTTCGGCCCAAAACTGGGGGTTTAGTACGATCTCGAGATCTTTCAGGCCTGTGAACTTCAGCATAGCTTTCTTGTCTGGCACACGGCCGAAGCCCACAGATCTGCAGGAGTCATTGGGCAGCCCGAAATAGACGTGCTCGAGAATGATTCGCAACCGCCTGAATGCTTTCAACTGTGGAGGAGCGAGGTCCTCAGCGAGCCCTTCCAAGCCCGGCCACCCTTTGTCGGTCCAGCGAACGATAAAGTAGAATGCGATCTCCGAAAACGGCTTGAGCACTGCTTCTTGGTAGATTTGGCGACACGCAAGCAGGAGGTTGAGATTGATGTCTGCACCGCTCAGTGTTCTGCTGTTGTATTCGTCAGGGGAATTGGGGCCAAGTGATGCACAAGACCTTGATGCAGTGGGGTCTTCAGTCCAATCCTTAATCGTGTCAATCGACGTGTCGGGATACACAATTCTGTTGAGCGATGCCTGTGTCGCAATTCGTGACACGAGATTGACGCGCAGCGAAGTCTGTCTTCACACTGCCTCGACACAAATTCAAATGCGGTCAGGGAAGCAAAAGGAAATTGGAGGACGTCCTCCCTTCTACCTCCTATCATCTGTCAGACCTTCTCGTGCAATTTTCTCATGCCCGTCAGTTCGTGAAAGCAAAGTGAGATGCTTGAAGAAAGCCTGGCGCCCGTGGAGCCACGATGTTGCAAGTGCCGGGAGGCGCAAGTGGAAAGCGCAATGCACGCGACGTTGTTAACAACGATAGTGAACTGTATAACTCATGGAGGCTCGTGCTGAGATGTAGTAGATATTGTAGTGGAACGAAAGGATGATGGAGGTATCAATCTCTCTGATACGTTGCTCAGGTATGCATGTACTTCGCTGCTGACCTGCCTCAAGCATCAACACTCCGACCAAACGAACATGGTAGCACTTTGAGCAGCCAATGTATGCTGGTCTGTCAACAGGTATATTGAGTTGACCCGGGAGTGATGGTTGAAGAAAAGACCGCAATCACTGATGTCTGGGCTAGATGCCGCGGGCTGTATTAGGTATTCTACCTTGGCTTGAAGCGCTTACACGGCAACCAGCTCACTTGGCTTGGCAAGTCGTAAACCGAAAGGAACAACTCTTGAGATTAGGTCAACTTCTCGACGGGACATTGTTCTTTTACAGGGCCTGCACGCAATAATATACGCGTGAGGTTCTGTGCTATACTTCCCACTACCCGAAGGTAGGGACATCCGCCTCAGATCGGTCAGGTCGACCGTATGATATTCTGATGTCCGGGAACAGGCGACTGCGGTCCCCACAACCAATTTGCGATATCTGTGACATGTAGAAATGTTTATTCCCGGGTTTATCAATACGCTATCTGCCAAAATCATCACCGTATAAAATTCGCCGTCGCTCAAGTATAGCCTCCCGCTTCAAACGCATTTCTTCCGCTTCTTTCTCCTCTTCTAATCGAATCTTCTCAAGACCCTCTCGACTTGCCCAAGGCGGAAGACGAACATTCTCAACATCTTGAACGATGCCAAATTCTGGCAATGGCGCGTTGTCGGATAGCACAGAGCCAAAGTGAAGTCGCATCTCCGTCTCACGCAACCACACCTCAAGAATTTTCTGTTCGCCTCTTTCAACAAATGTCGGAGTCACGTCTTCACCAAAATCCTCGAACGTTGCATCCACCGTGACGCGTAGTGTCCTCAATATGTTGTGGACAAGCGCTTGCATCCCGGGAGTCTGCGCGAAAGCTTCTTCAAGTCTGGAGATGAACAGTGATGCTTCGGCTTCCGTATGTCCTCGATGACAGGCGCTAGCACGACCTCCAGGTTTGTGAGTCCTTTGAGCTTGGCCATGGTAGTCTTTGCGGGAAATGGGCCCATTAGCATGTTTGGATACACGGGATTTGGACGCCGGGACAGTGCGTTGTTCAAAGTGATTCGAAGGTTTGCGATGGCTTTCGCCTGGGTTGGGATGAGCGAGTCCACGAAGCGCTGTAGTCCGGAGTGCTTCTGACCGCACCGGCCGAGGATGGAAAATGATATCTGCGTGAAAGGCTTGAGTACAGCTTCATGATAGAGCTGGCGACAAGTGCTCAGAAGTTCAAGGCCGATGTGCAGTGGGGCAGCTGGGTTCTTTTCTGTCTGATCGATCGTGCATCCTGGTTGAACTTTTCGGGACCATTTGATGCGATGCTCGGCGTAGCGTAGAGGTGTCTGTTTGTGATCGCTAGGAGTCTCACACAAGGAGAGCTGGTAATTATCTCCTGAGCCTTGGCCATATTTGATGGCTAGATGTATGTGGATGGCAATGCTGGCAAAAAGATGGTCGTAGATACGGCACCGCAGCTCTGGCGGTAGTCGAAGGAGTGGCGATTCCGTGGCGTTGATTGTTGCGCTGTGGCAGAAGTTTAGGTACGTTCGCTTGCACGCGAGGAGATTGGAACGCGACTGACATCGTCTTTTACTCTTTGGGAGAGGAATTCAGGTTCAACAACCTCGATGGCCTCGTTTTGCGCGTCGTCATGGTATTTTCGCTTGTTGTCAATGGGAATGGGTAGCGGACAATTGCATTGTTGTCTGTTGAGGTCTTCGAATCGTGGTCAAGCTGCCAACTCTCGGAAGCTCAGGCGTCATCAGAGCCTTGGCAAGATCTGAGGATGTTTTATTTGACAAGCATTACAATCGACTTCAGCTGCGCTTTGTCAAAGCAAATGATATTATTATGTGCTCTGAATCGCAGACTCAATCCACATTGATACACTTCGCTCATCAAACGTGACCACCATCCTTGAGACGCTGCAAAGCTTTCTCTTTACGCTTCGTGGTCTCCTCGCTAAGGTCGCCTCCCATAGGTTCATACTCATGCCAGCCGTCACCAATTTCCAGGTCGACTCCCTCGCCTTCGCCGCCGTCATCTCCTTCGTCTTCCTTCAATTCGCCCAATTCGTCGAAGCTGATGTTCGCGATGCTGAGATTAACCCAAGCATTGTTGACCTCATCCCATGGCATTCGCATCTTCACGAAACTATCAAGTGATTTGAAGTCCTCGTCCTCCTCGTCGACAGCACGCTCGAAAAGAATGGCATTGCGAGATTCGAAGCCAGCGGCATCGACAACCACGAACAGTGAAGGCCCGTCAGCACCTGCGTCTTCGGCATGGAGGACGTCAAGACAGAAGTCTTCCACGTCCTTGAGACTCGAGCCGGCCCAGGCATTGGTGAATGTGCTGTCGAGGGTAGGTAGCGTGGGTTCTAGCCTGTACGTGCCAGCCGGCAACTCGAAGTCGTAGGCATTTTTGGTGGCAATGAGTTTGAAATCGGCCTCGCCGTCGTTGTAGGCCCAGTTGCTGAGTTCGTGGAGTAGTAAATTGACGGCTTTGTAGTCTGCTTCGGGAGCTGTGACAAAAAGGAAGGCAGAGGACATGCTGGTTGTGAGAAGGGGGTGTTGGACTTCACGAGGTGGTAGTTGACTGCGACTTTAATGCAAGGAAACTTAGCTTTTCAAGGTAGAGATGCTTATACTCCGTCGACCAGCTCGACAAGGTAACAAACACGCGAAACCGGCGCTTGTGAGGCACAGGAGGGGTGTGTTGCCTCGCGTGGAGGCATTGCTGCCTGGAAAGAGCGTTGAAGGATGAGCTGGCTGCAGCTTCCTTGGCTTCGAGCTTGCCATCGTCACAGCCCGTCTCACTCCATCTCGCGGTATCCCTCACCATCAACATACCAACACGCAAGAGGTACACGGCAGGTTGTCTGCATGCGTACAGTGGGGATCTTGTAGCGTACCGCGAGACTGAGCTCTGCCTGACAACATCGACCGCCTCGCTTGACAAGCCACGACAAGGTGGTATTCTACTCTTCTTCCCACTTCTTCCCCTCCTCTCCTTCGCTATATCATCACCACCAGCACTCATGTCGATATCATAACACAAACTGTCTACAGCGATGCCGGCAGTGAGGACTCTGCCTTCGCTCAAGGCTCGCCAGCCGCGCGTCGTGCCATAAGAGCAGGTAATTGCCTTGGACATCGGTCCAGCTCCTCCACCTCCAACCAGACCGAACTCCATGGGGCATGTCGTCTCGCAGACCCAACAACCGCCTCAGCCGCCGCTGCCTTACTCACACCCATCCTACCAACATTACCCATCGCCGGTCTATCCCTATCCGCCGCCGCCGCACCACCATCCACCCTATCCTCATCCTCAATACCCTCACCAGCCTCCGCCCCACGCGCATTAATCACCGAACGGCCACAATCCTCCTGGTCCGCCTTCACAACCAACCCAACCTCATCCTCCCGCAGCTGGCACTGCAAACCCTCCTCCGCCAATCGCTGGTTCTACACAACAGCTACAGTGGCAGCCTCCCTCAGCTGGTAATGTGAACAACTCCACACAGATTGCCCAGCAAGTGGGAAACCCACCTGTGACCCCAATTCCTCGAGACAAGAATACATATGATGATGATACGAAGCTCATGCGATGCGCCCTGAGATGGGTCTTCGTCCGTATCCCAGGCGTCTCGCACACCGTTTTTTGGAACGATGTCGCACAGTCTTTCAATCGCATTCGCCGGAGACCTTATGCGACGTGCAAGAGGAGGGTTGAGATACTCGAGCGAACTTGGCGCGCCAACTTTGCTGCTAGAGACGCGCAAGGCAGGCTTCGTGGAAACAACAACACGGATATAGCGAGGGCCATGCGCGCGTGGTCAGCTTTCAGAGATGAAGAGGAGCGGGAAAAGAAAGAGAAAGAGGACGATGTCAAGGCTTTGGACGTCCGCTGGAGGAGATTGCACAAGCTGGAAACAGAGCGCCTTGGGCTTACTGATGTCTGCCGCTACGAGACCAGAGTTGTAACGGAGGATGAAGAAATTGGGCCGCAAGGCATCGAGACCATTGAGCGGAAACCTGTTGATGGTGATGACACGAATCCATTATCGGTTGACGATGAGCCCGATCAGACAGAACTCGATCCCTTAGAAGATCTGGAAGCTCCGAAGCCGATCGAGCAACCAGACCCGGCCGATCAAATAGCTCCCATCGTTGAGCTCCTCCGTAAGCGACAGCGCGAAGAAAGAGAAGAGGCGGAAATCAGGCGTGAAGAACAGATTCTTCTGAACAAGAGACTTGCTATGATGGAAGAGCAAGTGCAAATACTGAGCAAGCTCATCACACAGAAAACCCCTCCACTAACGCCGCCTTCTCCGGCCGTGGATGTGCCTACCTATGATGATAGTGCAGAGGTTCCCGCTGAGCCCGATATGGGAGCTGGTATCACGACAACAAACGAATCTGTCCACGATGTGATAGTCATTGACGATGTCCCAGCGGAAGACGGCGTAGGAGCACGCGCAGCCGCACCTTCTGAGCTTGTTATGGCAGAGAAATTGATAGGCACGGATAAATCGACGCATACCGCCAATGAGGTCGCTGACATTGCTGCAGATGAGCGCTCGGACAAACCCCTTGAGCATGGTGCGTCAACGGGACCGGAAGATGAAGGTGTTGACGAACGCGGTTTGAACGAGGTAGCGGAAACTGCTACGGGCGTTTCCATGGGTGACAGCGCAGAACCACCCGGCGAACCCTCAGCTGAGCTTGGAACCGCCACATCGATCGCCACGGCTGAGGTTCAGATTGATGATTGCCAAGCGACAATTGATGCTGCTGCCGCTGGTAGCCCTACTGCCGGTGCACACAGAGCGGTCGATGCCGTGACCGGAGCTATGGATGAAGGCCAAGCCATGGTACACACAAGGACGACTGATACCACAAATGATTGAATGAACCCCGGATCTCCGAGTATTGACTGCAGCAAGGTATCATCTTCTCACTGCACCTCCACAGCAGGTACGAACTTGTTCTGTGGGTGCTGTGGCTTCATAGCATGTTATAACATCCAGGATCTTGAGCCTCCATCTGGTGAAAGCTATGCTTCAACGGAGTCGTCTGCTCTGCACCTAGCCCTTCGAAACATCCTTCCGATAGTACCAAACACGGTCTTTTCGGGTGCAGGGCGAGCGCTAACAGCGGCGCAGTGCCAATGTCTATCAGGCCAGTTGCCAACTTATCTCGCACATATCGTCGGACTTCATCTGAAGCGATCACTTCGCTCGCACATGAAATCTTTCCGCGGTGCCACTTTGAACCGCCGCACCGGCTCCACTACGACGTGATTCTTTCATCTTAAGTTTCCTCTTCAGACTTCTCGTCCTGTCAACGTCGTCAACTGACACAATCCACAAGTACTCTCTCACTTTATCAATCTCCATGAACAAGCATTGGTGGTTTAGTGGTAAAATTGGCCGTTGCCATTAGAGATCTAGCATCTCAATGATTCGGCCAGCCCCGGGTTCGATTCCCGGCCGATGCACGCATTCAAAGCTCTTCGGCGAGCAATTCTCTTTTGCCCCATGGCGAAACGTCAAGGTAAAGGGCCGATTCCTCGCGCAGGACGGATTGCTGTTCCCTATTGTGGCTGGTGAGAATCTCGAGCTTGGAATTTCGTGCTTTTTTGGTCTTTCAGGCATGGTGCATCTTGCATCAGCGTTCGGGAGGAAGAAATACCCATGGTCATACGTTTGACACACACTCGTACGTTCACGGTGGTGCGGTCACCGGAGTGGTTGATCAGATCGTCCTTGCTCATTCGATCTTCATTTGTGGCACCACAATGTGGAAGACTGACTACAGGTGAGAGACGAGCGGCCGCACCGTGCGTTGGGCCATCGACGCGGCGGCCGCATCAAGACACTTGCTCTGTAACCTTTCGTACCACGAGATCTCAACAGCGTGCTAACGATCTCCGGTGCATGTTGTCGTTCGTTCACCGGAACCGTTCACCGACTGATTCATGCTACTCTCCAAGTGTCAAAGAACAAAGGAACACGGTTGTTGCCTGGCGGTAGTGACGTCCGGATAGTCGACAATTAGAGCGACTTCCGTTGTCGTTTGTTGCCATATGCATACCAAGCGTAAGTCCATTGGGGTTTTCCTGCACGCAACTAACATTCCCAACATCCTTGTGGTACGGCGTGGTCCAAACATGCTCGATACCGCCTTCCACGCTCAACACCATCAAGCATGTATGCCAGACTTTTCCTTCGAATACATTCGTCATCATGAGATGAAGTTGCTCACCGGTCGCTGCGGATAGTACCAACGTCAAGCCTTGAGTCGTACCGATCATCGACCTTCTCAGCTGCCAAGGTTTGTGCTGCCATTTAGGCAGACATTGGACTGTCTCGTGGCAGATCTCCAGCAACTCAAAATAGACTACATTATATAGCGACCAGTAGAATTATAGGTGCTGTGGCAGTGGCTCACTGCGCGGTCGCTGGCACCTGCATCGTGTTCGTCATAATGAACCTCCGCCTTGTAGTGGTCTTAGACTCCAACAACAGCCACTGGACAGAGCGGCGAGCAAATGTAAGAGCTCAAGTATGATCGAAGTCGAAGAAGTTGTAGTCGAGCTCGTCGCAAAGAACATAAGTACATGGTCATCGACCGCTCCTCCAGATCCGCTGACAACATCATCAACCAGACTTCTCACTCCAGCAACCAATACCAAAACATCAGAGAACATGCAGTTCACCTACCTCGCCATGGCACTCTTTGCCACCATCGCCCTAGGCGCTCCGGCAGCGGCTCCAAGCGACATCTTCGACATCCCAGCTGACGTCGAGCCGGTCCAATTCACGGGGCCGAATGGGAACCCTGTGCCGCAAACCTGTTGCGTACTCACACGCTACGGCAACCTGAAGTGCGACAGCAGGAAGAGGTGTCCCTAGAGATCGTGAGTCTTACAACGCTGTTGCCGTTGCAGTGTTGAAGCCGTATCTAACAGCTCGAGTAGCACCTCGTCCAACCCTAGGAATTGTGGATCGGAAGATTGAGGCTACGAACGTTAATGTATTCTGCGGACGCGACATCCCACGGATATGACATGAGTTACAACAACGTCCGTTGGTCTTTCTGCTGATCTTGACTTCTTTGTTCCTTTTTGGAGCTTGATGACTTTGATGTTATGTTTGTTCCTATACGGGTACTGGCCACACCTGTTGCACTGTCGTTATTACATTCGTAGTCAGTTTATGAAAATGATGATGGTTCGAGCCGTGCTATGATTCATGTTTCCAATACGTATATATCTCGGGAAGGTCATGGAACCATAGTATCTCGATCTTCAATCTCGACATCTAAAGCAGTCTCACATATGGCCTGAGGATTCTACATCACTAATCATATTCACATACAAATACATTTACATGTACGTGTAACGTACCCCGCAACCAACCCGATCATGTAACCAACCCGATCAAATTTTCCGTAATCATCACTACCCTACTTTGACACGCGACTATGCAATCAAATAACGCGCAATTATCTTCAAACGACGGCAGTATACTCCTTGCTATTTAGGCTATCAAACTAGGCTAGATTCGTAGTATACGACAGGCTGCAGAGGTGTATAGCGTCCTATTTTCAACACTTAGAGACAGAATGAACGGAACACGATCAAAGCGCGATTCCTTTAGAGGCACGCAAAGGCTCACTCTAAGCGAAGAGAAGGTACTAGTTCAGAAGGTCCTCGAACTAGATTTCCGAGGAATACCTATCAGACTCGATAAGCTTCGAGATTTCGCTAGCTCAATCACTTAAGCTCGAGGCGCACTACCAGTCGGATCAAAATGGGTATACAATTTTATTAAAAGGACTCTCCCACTTAGGACTCAACTAACACGAAGCCTAAACTATAGGCAAGCTTAGAGCGAAGATCCGAAGTTAATCAGAGAGTGGTTCGATGTAATATCAAACACTAAAGCCAAGTATAGGATTTGCGATAAAGACATCTACAACTTTGATGAAACTGGATTCCAAATAGGCCAAGTCCGCTCTACAACTGTTGTTACTTTATCTCAAAGGTCTTTAAGACCAAAACAGATCTAAGGCTATAGCTAGGAGTGGATTACTATGATCTAGGGTATCAATTCCTAAGGCTAGGCTCTACTACTATTTGTTATCTTTAAAGGTAAGCAATATTAGTTAACCTAGTTTGATAAGGACTTCCTATAAGACTAGCAGCTTTCCCTAAGCTTAAATAGATGGACTACAAACTAGCATAGCCTCGAGTAGCTAAAACACTTCGATCTGCATACTATATCGAGGTCTAAAGGTCAAAAAAGGCTCCTTATTACCGATGCCTATAAGAGTCATAAATCACCCGAATTTATCGACTATTGCTCCTAGAGCAACATTATCTGCCTTTAGATGCCTCCGCATACCTCGTATCTACTTTAACCGCTCGATGTTAGTTAATTTAGTCCACTTAAAACTATATATTCGAAGCAGATTAAGCACTTAGTTAAAAACAAGATTCACCATATTACTAAAGTCGAGTTTTTACTAGCATTTAAGTAGGCTTTTAACTAAGCTTTCACATCAAGTAACATCTAGGGAGCCTTTAGAGGCTCTAGCATCTTTCTATTCGATCCTAAGGCTGTGCTATCTCGAGTTGGTCCAGTTATAAGGACACTAAGCCTAGAATTACCTACTAAGTTAACTTAGGAGCCCTAAACTCCTATAAATCTATAAGAAATAGAGCTACAATCATCACTACTATTAAGCAAGATAGCTTCCTATCAAGACTCCTTACTAAGTCATATCTATCAGGCTATTTCATAACTCGCAAAAGGTGCTTAACAGATGGCTGCTTTAGCTGTAATAATAGCTATATAGATCAAGGATCTTAAGAAGGCAAATAAGTAAGCTAGGAGGCGTAAGGTCCGAACAAACAGGTTCCTCTTATTTGAGGATAGGTTATCGATTAATAAGGCAGATATCTCAGGTTCTTAAGGTTATGTTGATCCTTAATTACTTTAGGTTGAAGTTGAAAATACTAGTGAAGGGACTTCGGCTTTATTAAGCAAAAGGAAGTGTAGGCTTTGCCGAGAAGAGGGACACATAAAAAGAACTTGCTTAGCATTAAAGTAGATATATCAGGAATGTTCAGTTTCAATTTTGATATAATCTATCCAGTGGTTGTTGAGTAATCGATTTTTGAAGCTAATAGGTGCGATTTTTTGATCGGGTTGGTTACATGATCGGGTTGGTTGCGGGGTACGTTACATGTATATCGTGGTTCCAAACAGGCCAAAGTAGGGTTAGGGTTCTAGCCCTAAATTCAATGGCTCGACTTCAACTTCGAATGTCGAGATGACTCTCATTTCTCTTTCCAGCACCAATATAACGTCGACTACGTCAAAAGACTCCTACTGTGAGCAGATCAAATCAGACAATACTTGTTACCATCCGATACGGGGCAACGGAAGTCGTGTTGGCGTTGTATTCGCTGTCGCGACACGCGGAAGCACACCTGTCTTTCCATCTCCGACTTCTCTAGATTGCTTCTCCCCAACACTCCCTTGACACCACTGTGAAGCCCGTGCAGAATGGTCTCTTCAAATGACTTTCCTGTCCGTCTGCCCAGCGTTCAGTATACTGAAGCTTCCGAGCTGAACACACTGTCCGTCACCCTGCTACGACAGCCGGAGCCCAACGATCCAGCTCGCCTGTTTCTTGTCTACATCCATGGCGGCGCATGGCGCGATCCAGCGATACCTGCTTCGTCGTTCGCAGCCACCGAGAAACACCTCCTCGCTAACGCCACGCCTGCGATAAAGGATAAAATCTCCGGCATCGCCTCCATCAACTACCGCCTCTCGCCTTACCCAGCCCACCCGACCAATCCCAGTAACCCACACGACCCTGCACGCAACGCTCGTCACCCAGACCACATCAACGACGTGCTTTCTGCAATCCTCTATCTGCAAGAAAAGTACAGCTTCGGCAACCGCTACGTCCTAATTGGCCACTCCTGCGGCGCCACGTTGGCCCTGCAAGTCGCAATGAAACGCTTCTGGGGCTCGCAGTACGATCCGACTGCTGCTTTGGAGCTCAACGTTGAGCCGCCTCTTGCCATTGTCGGCGTCTCGGGGATCTATGATGTCCCTGGACTGGTTGACGACAACGCTGCGATACCTGCGTACCGCGACTTGGTGGTGAATGCAATGGGCAGCGAGAGAAAGGTCTGGGAGGAAGCGAGCCCGGCGAATGGAGACTACGAGGATGGGTGGCAGGATGCGAAATTGGCTGTTTTGGTGCACTCGGCGGACGATGAATTGGTCGCGATGAAGCAGCCGGAGACTATGTGGAGGGTGTTGGGTGAGCAGGGCTTCAGCGAGAAGGTCGGCAGTGAGAAGACGCGGAAGTTCATCAAGTTGCAGGGCGTGAAGCATGATGAGATTTGGGAGGATGGAAAGGCTTTGGCGGATGTGATTTTGCAGACTGTGGGTGACCTTGTGGCTTGAAAGCCTCATGACGAGATACTGCAAATAGTCTGATACACGTGACCTTTCACCAGTACTGGAGCTACAAGACGTGACAATCATGGAAAACCATTGCCTGTATCTCATTCTTGAGCACAAGATCTAATTCTTAAGTCGGACCAAAGCAATCGGTGGCGCAGGCTCCCTCAGCTTCATCTTCAGCTCCACAATACCTGATGCCACCACCAATTCCTTAAGGCGTGTGAAGCCATAGTTGCGGGCGTTCAAGTCCGGCGACAGATTGACGAGATAAGTCCCAACCTCGGTCAAGTTCACAAAATCGTCTTCGTACACGGTGCTGCTGCTGATGGCTTTCTTGAGCCCTTCGATCATGGCACGGTCGATGAGTCTCTTCGCTGGAGCCGCCTGAGGTCGTATGGGTAATGTCACGGTATGTTGAGTGCTGGGCGTCCGCGGTGGCATCTTGCGAGGGCTCAGTGACCTTGATGGATCTGCAGTGTCGACGCTGGGTTGTGGTGGCGGTGCTGGTCTCGAGACAGGCGTGGCTGGCGGTTGGGGTTCCTCCCTTTCATCGAGCGACATGGCATCGAAGTACACGAACTCTGTACACGCGGATACGAAAGCTCTGTGTGTGCTGTGCCTGTTGCCAAAGCCGTAAACGGAAATGCCTTGTTCGCGAATCCTGGCCGCGAGACGAGTGAAGTCGCTATCGCTTGACACGAGGCAGAAGCTGGAGAAGCGGCCGGTGTAGAGTAGATCCATGGCGTCGATGATCATCGCGCCGTCGGTAGCGTTCTTGCCAGACGTGTATGCGAACTGCTGGATGGGCACGATCGAGTGTTCCAGCAGGCATTCTCGCCAGCTTTTCATGTTCGGGCTTGTCCAGTCGCCGTAGATACGTCTCACACTGGCAGTGCCATAGTTGGCAACTTCAGCCATCAGGCCCGCCACGATCTTGGAAGAGACATTGTCCGCGTCGATCAGGACAGCCAGGTGGTTGCCGGCGGTTGCCTCCTTCATGGCTGGTCTCGTGATTTAGGCACACGTAAGGTCGTTGAATCGCTTACTGCTCCAGGGTTCTAACACTGTAAGTGCCAAAGTGATCTTCCAATTTCTTGATTTCTGGTGCGGTTGTTTGTGGTGAATGGCACTTTCGTGTCGCGATCGGAACGAATCTTGGCAAGAGAATTGTGACAGGGGCTTGCTGTTCGCTTGCAAAAGTGGTAGAGGCGATATGGATGTTTGGTGTTTGGTGAACTATGGCGATACAAAATTTCGACGCTTTCGAACACCAGGGAAATTGTATCGGCTTCTGATTCATGTCGTCCCACGATGCCTGGTTATAGGAAATCGGCAGAACACGACTTCCAAGATTCTGAGGTGCAACTCATGCTCGGAATTCTGCATACGCACTCCTTGCAGCATGAGGCCTACTGTCAGGTCCTTACACATTAGGACGAGCACATTGCTTAGGCACCGAATCACTGTTCAATGTTACGACCAGCAAGTTGAAGGCACTTCATGATGCTCACCTGTAGAGAAAGTATCATGGTGCTTTCACATGCTAACCATATGCGAACTTATGGAAGCGGATCGCAAAATGACTCCTCGAACGCGGGACATCACACGCGTCTACCTTACACAACCCTTGTGGCGACTTCTTCTCTAATACATGCGATCCTCGACACCCGACTGATTGGATGCTTGCATCGTCGGATACCGTTCAACGCCTTGGACCGATTTCTTCAACTTCGCCTCTCAGACGCCCCAGTTTCTCATGACCGATTTCGGCGCCTGCGGGCATTGCCACCCAAGAACACATAAACCGCCGGCGGATGTTTTGCAAATCGCGTGAGACGAGACGAGTCGATTATCAGAGCCTATTGCATCTTGTCTCAGCGCCGACGGAACGCGCAGAACTCTGCCTTCATGGACGGCCCAGCTGCTGAATCTCGAAGTTCGTCGGGATCTTCGGTACTCGCTGACCAGGCATGCAACGTATGTCGTCAACGTAAAGGCCGCTGCGATCGGATATTGCCACGATGTTCGATGTGCGCAAAGTACGACAAGCATTGCGTGTATCAGAAGCAGATACGGACACCGCTTACACGAAAGTAAGCCAAGCTACTGGTTTCCAGTCTGCTGAGAGATCTGGCTGACGCCCACATACAGACACATGACCGCGCTTGAAGCGCGTGTGGAGAGAGCAGAGTTTCTGCTGAGGCAATCACAATTGCAAAACACGCCACATGGATATCGCACGGTTGCAACGGCTGTAGAGCCGCCGAGTGCGCATTACAATGCCTCGCCTGGCTCCGTGGTAGCTAACTCAACGGAATTTCTCGATCCTGCCGTATCACAGCCAGCCATGGTGTTGCTCGAATATCCATCCGAGGACAAAGCTTCTAAGTCAGAAGATCCTTCGCTGAAGAGGGTTACACAGCAGTCTATACCAGATCAAGGTACTGTCTCTGCCAGCCTTCTTTTGCAGGACCAGCTCACGCCACCCAACGTTCAGACATCTATCGAAGATACTGACGACCTGGACAATCCTTACGATGTCTCGGGAGATTTTGAGTGGGACGAATCCTCTGCCAGATCTCCGACAGTAGCTCCTTTGGGACGGGCAAGCACCGAACAGCCCGACGAAGCTGAACTTATTGGAGACGGAATGGCAACACTCGCTGTCGATGAGTCGCAAGGGGCCTATTTCGGTGTGGCATCGGGCGCTGCTTTGCTTCGAGCTATCGATCCAGTTGCTGCGCACCACTCACCCAGACCTCACCGCTCATCGAGGGACACAAGAAGCTCGAGCGAGATCCCAACGCAATTGTCATCTAGGCGGCTGGTCACCAACGCGCTGGTTGACGCATACTTCCGCTACTATCATGTCAGCTATCCCATCCTCCATGAACCGACTTTCCGCGCACAATACGACGAAGTCGTGGAGCGACCGAGTGGTCCTTGCTGGAATTTCCTAGCACATCTTGTCGCAGCCATCGGCGCCTTCACCACGGGCTCCGATAAGGCAGCCGACAGTGCGCTGTTCTCAGAGGTCAAGTCTTTGACGAATGCGACTTACCTGGAGAACGGAAACCTCACACTGGTGCAAGCTTTGGTATTGATGTCGAACTATCTTCAAAAACAAAATATGCCAAACAGCGGCTACAACTACATGGGCCTTGCCACAAGGATGGCCATGGGCATTGGCCTTCACAAGGAATTTCGTAAGACTAACACGCCACCTTTCAAGATGGAAATCAGGAGAAGAGTATGGTGGGTCATGACAGTGTTTGACATTGGTGCCGAGATCACATTCGGTCGGCCTGTGCTGATGCCGGCTGGCGGATTTGAGGTTGCACTGCCAATGAATATCCATGACTGGGTAAGTCATCTGCTTAAATTTGCCACATAGTGATCGCCGCTCGCTGACCTTGACCAGCAACTAACTGCACGTTCTACGGAATACCCGGCGGAATCCGCAGAGCTGACGCTCTATACGTCCATCAGAGCTTATGCGAGCTTCTACCTTGCTGTGGTGCCCATCTACGCCCGCATGGCGACTAAGCCTTACCCTTCGGCAGAAGAGTTGATCGTACTAGATGATACAATTATTATGCCGTGGCTCGCTTCAGTGCCACCTTGCTTCGCCGAATCTGCAGAAATTGCACCGAAGCATCGCCTCTCACGTTCGGTACTGCAGTGGAAATACAGACATTTCAAAACTCTCATGTACCGACCTTTTGTGGTAAAAGGCATGCTACAACCTCAGCCAGGAGAAAGCTCGGGCTCGGCACAGAGCATGTTGGCTCAACAGCGGTGCCTCAATGAAGCTCGGGCATCTATTGCAGCAATAGAGGAATTCTGGACCAACAATGATCACACAAGGCTGGCAGCTTGGTATACACTGTTAGTCAAACCAATACTGCGACTTTTCCCATGCTCACTTGTACAGGTACTTCCTTTTTCAAGCCGCACTGATCTTGTGTCTCTGCCTTCGCAGCCAACATGACTCTCCATACACAAACGAGTGGAGAGAACAAATCAACGTAGCGCTTGGCCTCATGGAATCATTGGGCAGTTGGACTCCTTCGAGTAAAGCCTGCCAAGAAGTTTTGGAGCGGCTTTGTGAAGGCCGCTTGCGCACCAACACTGAAGCTCCAGACGGGATCACGCCAAGGACAAATCCGTACACGGCTCATATGGATGAGGCCTGGTCCGCGGCCTGGCCGGACGTGTATCCAGTTGAAGACTTTGACGAAGGCATGATGATGCAAGCTGACTTCTGGACTGACTTGTTACCGGAGGGGATGTGAGTTTAGCGACGACAAATGATGCAAATTTTCCAGTGCTCGCCATAACAACCAATAATGCTTGAATTCAAGCGATACAGGGAAATCGCTATACATTTGGCCCTGAAGCAGCATTGACCGCCAAGAGTTGCGGATGTACAATCTATGGTACTGGGAAGTCTAAATGGCGCACAGCCGTGGTCGGGCGACTGTGCCCCGGTCGGGCGTCCTTGTCCGCAGCATCTCGCCCTGCTCTCGTAACAAAATTTTAGGCCAATACATCAAGGAACAAGGCGCCGCTTGAGTCTGCCTCGGATCTCCTGAGATTATCTGACTCCATACAAGCCTTAGTCACCCCTTCCGTGTTCCAATCAAGCCACATCATCGATTCAAACCATGGAGATCTCTGGGAGCTTCATTGATGCATACGCCATTCTCCAAGACCGGCTACTCTCGCTACTCAATGACTCGCCGCCGAATCGTCGCATCATGATAGCTCTAGCTGGGGTTCCTGGGTCTGGAAAGTCAACTATCGCTACTGGGCTTCTTGCACATCTCGATCGAGCCGGCATCCGTGATGTAGTCATCGCCCCTATGGTATGCTTCCAAAGTCATAAAGATGGAGTTGAATCGCGTATCGCTGACATTCACAGGATGGCTATCACTACACAAAAGCGACCCTGTCCACATTTGCAAATCCTGACGAAGCGTTCCGTCGACGAGGAGCGCCGTTCACATTCGACGTTGAGTCCTTCGTCAAGATGGTTCGTCTATTGAGTTGCAGCCCTGTTTCAGACCAGGATGATCCGTCAAATGATTTATGGCTGCCAAGTTTCGACCACGCAAAGCAAGATCCGGTACCACTTGACATCCGTGTTCCGGCCACCGCACGAGTGGTTATCATTGAAGGCAATTACGTTCTCCTTGATCACCACCCGTGGAGCCAGATTGGAGAAATGGTAGATGAAAGGTAAGCGATTCTTGGGAACCTGTAGAGGGTATTCTGGCTGACGAGATCTGCGCAGATGGTTCATTGATGCTTCTCGCGATGTCGCCAAGGGACGGATCACACAGCGTCATCTAGCTGCTAAGATCGAGCACACACTGCAGGCTGCAGAAGAGCGAGCGGAGGCCAATGATCTTCCCAACGGCGATTATATTAGAACTCAATCTGTATCACCCGATGTAATAATCAAGAATGATTGATCTGGCCCGAACCAAAGGTTCGTACCATTGTGAATGATCGGTTCCAATTGACAATACGTGGTAGTGTAGCGCGTGCAGTAACCTAGGCGGTAGTCAAATGTGAGCTCGAGCGATCAAGCGCCGCATCATCGGTGATATTTTTTTTGCGGCGCAGGGAGATGTCCATCGGGCCACTGTAGCCGTACGGAGACTCGATCGGAATTTCGCGGAGCGGACGACTGTGGCCGCCCGCAGATGAGCCGCAAGAGCACAACCCTGTTGATCGGTGGTCTTCCTCCACATCACAACTCCACAACCAACTCCACCTTCTCCCCACTCCCCGCGCTGCATGCAAACATGACCACCATACGGCCCAGTGTGGTCCGACTGGTGATGTGCTGCGCAATGAAGCCATGTTCGTGGAAGATCTTGTTGGGGGGGTTTGTGGGCAGCAGTGGAGCATATATAGCTACCAAATGCCAGCGATGATTCAATATCATAACTCTCATCTTCGCAGCCTTTGCCTCATCACTCAAAGATATTCACCGCTTCAACCATCATGGCTCAGGTGGAGAAAGTGCCTCACACGGGTAAGAACCCTTTGGTCTCGTCTCCCAATGCAAATAAGAGCGTGGCCAGACTCCTGAGGGAAAATCCATATGTTGCGGGAGTGGCAGTAGTGAGTACAATCTTGTCAAGATGACCAGGAGCATACTGACCAAATGACAGTTCGCTTCCCTAGGTGGCTTCTTGTTCGGCTATGATCAAGGAGTCGTCAGCGGTGTCATCACCATGGAATCCTTTGGTGCTGCTTTCCCCAGAGTCTTCACAGACGACGACTTCAAAGGCTGGTTCGTGTCGACATTGCTGCTAGCGGCTTGGTTCGGGTCGCTCATCAATGGTCCTGTGGCCGATCGAATCGGCCGTAAAGCTTCCATCATGGCCGCAGTGCTGGTATTCTTGCTTGGAAGCTCGTTGCAAGCAGCAGCCAGCACAGACGCAGTCCTGTTCGCCGGAAGAGCTGTTGCTGGAGTCGCTGTCGGCATGCTGACTATGGTGGTCCCCATGTACATGTCGGAAATTGCACTGCCGGAGATCCGTGGAACTCTGGTCGTTACTCAGCAACTCTCCGTGACGCTCGGCATCTTGGTCAGTTTCTGGCTCGAGTATGGCACACACTTTATTGGCGGCGTGAGATGTGCCCCTGATACCCCATATACCGGTGGAACAGTCAGCGCTCCGGCTTTCGATCCTTACAATGATGTGCCTGCGGGTGGTTGTACTGGCCAGTCAGCAGCCGCGTGGCGTGTACCTCTGGCACTACAGAACCTTCCGGCAGTGCTTCTCGGGATTGGCATGATCTTCTTTCCCGAAACACCAAGGTGGCTGCTTATGGCTGGGCAGGATGGAAGAGCCCTTCGCTCCTTGTCGCGTCTTCGGCAACTTCCGGCCGACGACCCATTGATATGCCAAGAACTCCTCGCTTACAGAGCTGAGATCCTCTTCGAGCAGTCGTACGCCGAGCAAAACTACCCTGGCAAAAGCGGAGTGGCTCTTGCCGCCAGTCAGTACTTTGCTCTTGTGTCGACCTGGTCGAAGTTCAAGCGCCTTGCCATCGGTTGCTCGATCATGTTCTTCCAGCAGTTCATGGGATGTAACGCAATCATCTACTACGCACCAACTATCTTTTCGCAATTGGGTTTGTCGGGAAACACTACATCTCTGCTTGCCACCGGAGTATACGGAATAGTGAATACGGTCTCCACCATTCCAGCCCTCCTTTTAATCGACAGAGTCGGACGCCGCAAGCTACTCATGTCAGGAGCGGTCGGAACAATGATCTCCCTGGTCATCGTCGGTGGCATCGTTGGCGGCTACGGATCCTCCTTGGTCTCCCACAAAGCAGCTGGCTGGGCTGGCATTGCTTTCATTTATATCTACGACGTCAACTTCTCCTACTCCTTTGCGCCGATTGGCTGGGTTCTGCCTTCGGAGATCTTCAATTTGGGCAACAGGTCCAAGTCGATCTCCATCACAACGAGCGCGACATGGATGTGCAATTTCATCATCGGCCTCGTTACGCCAGGTATGTTGCGGACCTTGGGCTTTGGCACATACATCTTCTTCGCGGCCTGGTGTCTGGTGGCCTTGTTGTTTGTGTTCTTCGTTGTTCCTGAGACGAAAGGCAAGAGTTTAGAGGAGATGGATGAAGTCTTCGGCGACAACGCAGCACACGAGGAGAAGATGCACTTGGTCCGCATTGCTGCGGAGCTTCAGGACAGCCAAGCTGTGGTGAGTGAGAAAGCTTAGGATGGCTAAGTCGATGTAGCAACGCTGCACACCAATAACATGACAATGAAGAGGAGAGGATAATGAATTTATAATTCTCAAAGAGCGAATGTGAGATCGTTGTGTTGTATGAGAATGCTAATGTGTTCTTTCTGCAATATAAAGATGACATGATGACTTATCCTACGCCGTAAAGGAATCGGCCGCCTGCTTCCACCACCTCCATGTTTATCCTGTCTCAGCACTCGTAGCAATCATCAGTCAATGACGATGATTTCCCTGTTGTTCGGATTGGTCGGGCAGCACTCTTTCGCAGCCTCCAGCAAGCGGTCTGCCCAGTACAAGAGCAGATATTGTGGCTTCGTGAGCTCGGCATCCACAAATGCGTCTGGTTCTTCGCACCAGCCATCCCATACCTTGGTGAAGGCGCTTGCCCAGTGGCAAGTACAGAGTGACAAGATGAACTGGACTTCACCGATGGTCAGTTGGTGGTCGTCCTCAATTGTGTCGCGGTAGACGACAACGAGTGTCCCATCGTCTGGTGTGGTGTGGTCAGGGTGTTTGCAGGGCCAATTTGCTCTGCAGCCCTCATGCGTCGAACCGCGTTCAATTTTCGCACCACTGGAGCAAGATCCAGCGGCTACGTTGACAGATGGGCTCACCACGCGAGGATCTTTCACATCGCCATCGCTGTGGTTGAGATTTCGAAAAAATCGTGAGCTACTGGTGCTCAACCTAAAGGCAGCAGACTCATGCTCGGATAGTTGAGAAGCAGCTCGTTTTCTACCTCTTGATCCAAGAAAAAGCACGTGCGATTTTCCAGATAATGTTGCGTTAAAGCGTATTGAATCAATCGGTGGACTTCGATCGGAGGCCTCAACAGTCTGTATTGCCGCAATACGACTGTCGATGGTAGTGATGGTGTCTGGAGACGCTGTATGTCTCGTCGTGGTGGCCTGTTGGCGTGAGGAAGGTTGGGCAAACGGTGAACCCATAGTTCCATACATTTCATCATCATCGGGCGGCTGAGAGTCACGGATTGTAGCATGAGGACCAAAGGGTGGCGAAGCACTGTTATGTTGCGTCTCCAAAGCCGGACTTCTTGCAGCCATTGTCACACTACTGCGATCAAAGGAGGATGGTCTCCCCGTGCCTCTGGCAGCATCTCGGACAAGAAAATTCCTGCTGCCTGTCGCAACAGCGAACACGCCGCGCGCTTTTGCCACATCAGGCATGGAGGTACCCTGTGACGCAGAGCGCTCTCGCCTTCCTGAGCTTCCATGTGCTGCGAACGGACTGATTGACTGCGCCGCTGGGGATACAAAGAGACCACCGCTCCCATCATCCGAACTCATGACGAAGTGTTGTTGAGGAGAGACCGGCTCATCCCCTGAAGATGCCTCTGGCGTCCAGAAGTTATTGACGGTACTTTCACCATGCTGGCCGTCACTCTCATCATCGTCACTTGCACGACGGCCATCATCCGACCCTTCGGGCTCCCACAATGAGCTAGTGTCAGATTCGGCGTAGCTGTCTCCAGAATATGTGTCGCAATCATCATCTTGCTCGTACTCAAGTCTCTCGAGGAGTTCAATCGACCGCATGGGATTAATGAACTCCCGAAGGCGTTCCGAAGTAAGTCCTTTCGAGCGACCGCGCTCCAGATGTGCGGTCCCGATGAGATGATGGCAGCATGTGCTGTTCGCCTCTGCAGTACCGCAATTAGCGCACGCCCCATTGAGCCACGGATTGTCCTCAGCCGTGTCTCTTGCACATTCTTTGAACGGTGCGATATCGCTCACGCATCTTTCACAGCAACCATCATCAACCCCTTGAGCCACAACCTGGAGAAGGATGGCATTACGTTTCGGCAATGTACACTCATAGTATCTGCCAGCCAGCAGATACTCTTCGTTCCAGCAGAGACGGCGTAGCTGAGGTTGGTCGATAAGCCTTTGGTGAGTTTTACGACTTGCCATTTCGTCGTCTCTTCTCGGGAACTGCTCCTGGAAAATTTGCCTCAAGGCTGGCGTTAGGTCGATATCATTCCGAGGCTCGATCCATGGCCACTTTCTCGCAAGATGCACTTGAGCCTCACGGAAGTCCTCGTCGGACTGGTGCAAAATCTTCGATTGATCAACAAGCGATTCGTGGAAGGAGACGACGCGGCGGTCGAGTCGTGGCTTCTGCTCAAAGTCTCTGATTGCAGGAAGAGCTCTGCGCAGGCGCTTGATAGGTTCCAGTGTGTTGTCGACCCAGCGAACAAGGTCCTTGTGGATGTCTTTCTTAACCTTCTTCTTGATACTTCCTGCGATGCGCCAATCTTTGCCGTCGATTTTGATGTAACGCTCTTGCCCATCTTCGCTTGTTCTTATCAGATCGCTGGGCACCCAGCTTGACTTCCAGGCCACAACGTAATATGTGTCGCCATCAATTGAATCTCTTCCGATGATATTCCTGATACGAAAGTGCTTGCTGGTGCAAGTGGGCCGTAGTTCGGAGACCGCGGTGCTCGGGAGCGAGTCGTCAGCTCCACGATGTTCGTTCGAGGGCCCGGAAGCGTTGTTGCTGAGATTGGTTGCGGGTCTCGCATTGAAGGAGGCGTTATTCCGGGGCGAAAGCGAGTTCGCATGGCCCATGTCGGTGGGAGCCGCTTCAAGCGCATCATCTGGTGCATCATCTCCCTCGTCAGCCCGGGCTGGACCACTGACGGTGTGGGAACTAAGGCGCGAAGGTACAGCAGACGTGGCTCCGTGTGTGGTGTTGACTTGTGATGACCTGGTGCGGTCGACAAGGTTTGACTGAACGTTGTTCGAAACACCAGCAGAAGTGTCGTTCGCTGAGCCATAGATGAACTCGCTAAGCTTCGACGTTATTCTCGGATCATGAAACTGCGAGAAAGTGGAATCTGGTGATACCGTCAGCTTTGGGGTTATATCGAGCTGGTCATTGTGCGTACTCTTGGCAACACCATCAACGCCAGGCGGAGTGGCAGAGGTCGAAGGTGAAGTCACAGCAGCGTTTTCATCATCTGTGTCCATGGTCAGGAACTCAAATTTCCACTGACAGTGGGCGGGACAGACTTGCCTCGATTGCTGATAGTAGAAGATTTCCAAATTCTTTGTGAGGACGGGGGTCGAAGCAATGCCTCTGTTTGTAGCCGGCGAGCAACTCTTGAGCTAGTTCGGCGACCAGTCATGCCCACATCGTTGACGGCAGTGCCTGTACACATAACAGTTATTGCATCGCACAAGACTGCACGTAGGGCTATCTCACCTGTCATCTGATTTGCCGGGCAAGTCGCGTTGTCGATCGTGACAGAATTGGCGGCCATTGGCCGCGAAAGATTATTGATGCCGCATCCTGTGAGGCTCAGCATCCAAGCAGAAAAATTGGTAAAGTAAGCATACTATTGTGGTCTTCCAGCCTTGCGCGAAGCTCGCTGTCGGCTTTCGCTTCCGCAGCAACACGTGCGGCACTTTGCTTTGCGCGAAAGTTGTCAAGCTCCTGCCGATGTTGTTTGAATCTCGCTTTGCGGCGAGCAAAATCCGCTGGCTGATCGGGTCCAGGTTCTTCTGTAATCTGCCGAAGTCCAAGATGAAGCAGACTCTCTCGCACGCGTTCGAAGCGATCAGGTGGCAACGCATCCATTGCGGCTGCTGTGTTGGTCCGTCTGCCATCAGCTGCGCATTTCCAACATGCAACACTGAACTGTTTAGGGGTCTTGAGGCTCAAGCTCGTGCTCGTCGCACCTGTGATCTAAGTGCATCAAGGCGATGTATCGGGCTCCATTGGCTCGCATACATGCAATCCTGGTCGTCAATTTTGCAACAGACAGCTCCAGCCGACCCGCTTTTGTGCGACTGAAGATTTCACGGCATGCGCATACTTGATATGGTGAGAGTTTTCAGCAAGCTGGACGACAGTGTGACTGAGCACATTCAAACAGATCGATTACTTTCAATATGGAGTCTGTCACCTTTGCCACTGTCTGTGCGGTAGCCATGGTGAGATACAATCTCAATGTATTGGAGCTCGTCGACGATTCCCGTGTCCGAGCGAAACAGGTGCCGACAGAAAATGAGACCGCTCACTTTTCCACGTTCCCATCTTTCCCCGACGGACATGACGTTAGCGTCATGCGTCCCTCCGCACGTTGCAGAAGATGGTAACCAGTAGGAATGATCCCTAGTTGACCGGACAAGGTGAGCGCTTAGCAGAAGTAACAACACGACAACAACAAACGACGTGTGCGAGGTTGAAGATGCAGATTGAACCGTGTTCAGGGCTGGGATCAGTGATCGTGAGCCGCCACATCTTTGGGGGCTACGGTGAAGTTGTAAGAAGGTTCCATTGGTGTGATCATGCATTGAGCACCACGTTCTGCTTTGATCTTGTCTTCTGGCGGCACATTGTTGATGCGTTTGTGAAGTCTTCTTCGTGTTCTTGAAGGCCTGTTGCCGCCTTCCTCTTTGGGATTTCTGCGCTAGCCTCTCACGATCTTCGCCGCAATGACACCTCAGGCAGCAGCACCCAAACTCGCAACACCAAGCATCAAGAAGAAGGCCGACAGTGCAAGCAGGGTCAGGAGCAAATATTGGGACAGCGATGGCAAGCCCGAAGATGCACACTCCAACCAGTCATGGCCAAAGAAGCGGCACACCGACAGAATCGCCACCAGCAATCTGCCTGGTCAGTTGAGACTGCAATCAATGCCCGCTAGCGACACCACGAATGTTTCGAACAAAGAGCAACACAAACGCAGATTCGAGGATGCCTTCGACTTCCGCCCCAAGACCGCCTCCGGAATCAAGGAAGAGCCTGAAGACGATTCTGCTTCTGCCATTACCACGCCAGCAACGTTGACACAGCACTTTACCACTACCAAGTCAGGACAGCCCATCGCGGCAACCAAAACGACTGCGCTCGCACCGAAGAAGGACAACCTTGCCGAGAGATTCAAGGAGACCACGGCCGACATCACTGAACGATCCGCTGTTGTTATTACCCTCGCGTATGTCCATGACGGTGCCGTCACCGAGGCCGTGGCCTCACTTGTGCTGCGCTGGGCTCGCGAAACTTCATCTCCCGGCCAAGGCGACTTGTACGACTCAGAGTTCATCCGTGGCATCCTCGCCGAGCTGGATGTCCATCACGTCAATCCGGCCCGAAGAGCCGAGGTGACTGAAATGCTTGCCAGGCCGCTGCAGCAGCAACTCGAAACCCTGCGATCTTCGAGTGAGAGTTTACTCTCTTGCCTCGCAAGCATCAACACGCCACAACCTTCTTCGCCGATGTCCAAGAAATTCAGGCAGTCAGAGTGACTGGTTGGATATGTTCATTCACACGTTATCTGTCTCGCTGCCTGGACGTCAGGTTCTATGGCGTCCAGTAGAATGGATGTACTGGAGTTTACCTCAAGCCTATCTCACCGTGGTCGAAGACTTCAATGGATCTGATCGGTGATGATTTCGCACATAGCCTATCACTTTCTAAGTCTGATCAAGTGCTTCACCAGTCGTCACCTTGGGCCTGAAGCAATCTCATTCTTTACTGCATGAATACCCCATAATCTATCATCTAGGTCTCAATTCCGGAATCCCGGTTTCCATTTAGTTCATCCCTCTGCTGATCAGATAGTCCTGCAGATACCGCGATTCGCCTGCGATGTTCAGATGCTGCACGTGATGCATATCGCTATTGTGCTAGGGTCATGCAATCGATACAACCCGGGCCACAAGGGACGCACCCCACAATTGTGCAGAATGCATACACCGCATGATGCTTGCCCCTGCGTCTGTTTGCTGCTTCACACGGGAATATGCGCGTGCTCGGCAGACAGCACACTTTGCCGGCATCGTGCATACTTGATGCAACACCCCAGCAAGCCACTTGCGCCGCCAAAATTGGGAACACAGCACGATCGTTGACAGGCTTGGCACGTCGAACATCACTTGGAAGATTCGCTCAAGATTAATGCACTTCTATGAAACATTGACCGGTTCTTCACGAGGTTCTAGTTGTCAATTTATTGCACTGAGCCTTTTCCTCGGGTTGGACGTTTATCTGGCGCAGCTGTTATGGTCCGGTAAAGTTTCCGTCCAATTTGGGTGTCTGTCATTGCCTGTCTTCATGGGCCAGCCGACACCGCGATTCGACCGCTCACATTTGGTCCACGGAGCCTCGGATGACCGCATCAGCCGCTGATAAGACATTCTTGCCGCCTGATCACTGCAAAAATGGCGTAAGCGAAGGCTAGTATGTGACACACCATCCCCAGCAGAGCGTCCCGTCTCAGCAGTGGAGGCTTGTCTGGTATTGGTGAGCTTTGTTACACGACCAAGTACCAGGCTCGTTCTCGTTCGATGATTGTGAAAGGCTTTTTTCCTCTTCTTGGAGGCGTAGGTTTACACTGCTTTCGCTGCCATCCCCACCACATTACCACTTCACTCTACGACCTTACCTACAGCTTCACTGAAGCAGTTCACGATGACCAAGCGCAAGGCTGATGGCGATCCTCCGAGGAATCCCAGGCCAAAGAAGCCATCTGCATCCAGTCAACAGAATACCACAACCGAATCCCCAGCCGCCAAAGCCTACAGACGCAGAAGAGCGGCGAAGCTTGCCAAGATACCATCCGATGTATCAGCAGCTGACCCAGAGACATACGATGTATACACCTTTGCATCGACATTGCCATCGCCGCCTCCGTCGACAAGGCAAACCCCCCCCGTAGTGCCCAAAGTGGACAGTGCTGCGCTCAAACGGCATCCAAATGCCAGCAACGACACACGAAGCGTGGACGCCACTCCCGCCGCATCAGGCCTCCTGCTAGACGAAAGCACGCTGCTTGACATCCTATGTTTCCACTGTGACGATGACCTGGCCACCAGCGCCTTCGAGGCCATCATGCAGCATGCTGCTGCTGCCGCCAAGCCCGGCGACGAGTTCGGCATTTCTTTTATGAAGAGATTCATTGTTGAATTGGTCAACACGCCCATCAACCGAGAGTGGCTGGTCGAAGTCATCGATATCCTCCAGCAGAACCTGGACAGCCTGTGCGATCGCGCCAAAAGTCAGATCCAATCCTTGGGCAAGTTGCCGTTACCGGAACGCGAGAGATTGGAGCCGCCTGTGGACGAGCTGCAACCTGAATACGAGGAAGACTCTCTGGGCACTTCGTTGTTATTCGCCGAAGAGGCTTATAACAAGGTTGAGACTGAGTCAGTGGCCAAGTCAACGAACGATCAAGAGGACGTCGGACATCGAAATAACACTGCGGCTCCCGAGCAGGGCAAAAAGTCCAGGTGCAAGGCCAAGGACGCCCGGCAAGTCTCGCAGCCAGCTCCCAAGCATCTCAGCCCGAACCAGCAGCTTACAGTCTCCGACGACAATTCTGAGGCCCGAAAGCTCAGCAGCATCTCCCCAGACCTCCAACAACCAGAAGCCCACATCGAAACTCCCTTCGACCTTTTCGTCCGTTCTGCAGCCGCAGCGAACTGCTTCGCTACCGATCAAACTGGCAAAGCCGTCAAAGCCTATAACAAGCGCGCCCGCAGGCTCTGGTCCCGTATTGAGCCAGAGCAGCAAGCCGCCTGGGTCAAGCTCTTCAATGCTCGACCCGACGATGTGCCTCTAGTCATCAAAGGCGAGGGACTTCTTTGGTCGCAAGACTTAGTTGCTAAGTTGTTGCCGGATGATGGCAAACCCAAACATGAGTATACATGCTGAACAGCTATGCGTCACCAGGTGTCACTTCCATGACGCCGCATGGGACTCGGCGGATGGCCCCATTCTGCTGCGATCGTCTAGAGGTATATTTCGTCTTCTAGTTTTTGACCACGGGCAGCCGTGTCGTTCGCACTTGTCGTAGCCTTCCTTTCTTTCCATCGCCATTAATATTTCTGCCTCCTACATTTGAAGTCTTAGCGTCCTGGTTTCGGTCTGTTAGTCTCTCCTAGTCATCGATGATACACGTCCATGCACCCAAATTTAGGCAATGTTCTATTCCTTATGAATTGTCTTCGCAACGTTGCGCTTCGACATCTCCGGGCGTGAATTCCGATTTGGGACGAGCACGAGGTTATGAATGAACGGTGTTGTCTCACGACCCTTCAGACTCTGAGTAGTGTCCTCGTCGCGTGCCACCGGCATGAATATGACAAGACTGTACATATGAGTGGGATTGCATGTGGCATTACTCGACGGAATTACGAAGGTGCTTGATGGAGAAGAAACAGCTCGTGGAACGTGTGTACATCATTTATCAATTACCATATGATGGCCAATCTCTACATTTTATATCTATGCCGTGTCTCTTAACGCCAAATCACAGTGCCCAATTGTCATCAACCGTTCATCAACCATCACATCTCTGCTGGAAGTCACTGAAGCACCCATCATGATCCTTAGTCGTCAATGAGAACAACATCCTTCAGACTTTTAGGAAATTGCGGGATCCTGGGACGCTTCGGACAATATTCCTCCGCCGCCTGCCGCAACAAGTCGGGAAAGCTCAAAAGCCACTCGACCTGGGAGCGCTCCTCGTTTTCGATGCCGCCCAAGTCTTCGCACCAAGTGTTCCAGAGAACCGTAAATTTTCTGGCCCAGAAGCAGTCTGCCCGCGAGACAATGTACTCTGCCTCCTCAACACTGATCTGTCGGCCCTTTCGAAGCATGCCCCGGTAGACTTTGACATCCGGATCGCGAGGCACTGGCACTTTGTGTTGGTAGTTGCGACACGGCTGACCTTCTTTGCAGCTTGCGTGAATCTCGTCTCGCTTTAGTTTGGTGAAGATGCGAATCCGAAGGAATGTCTTCTTACAGGTGCTGCCCGTCGTCTCAACGGGTCCGGGCACGATCAAACTAGCAGGAGCAGTGTGCGCAGTACTCGGTAGAACGCTGGTAGGACTGGCTGGATTGCCAGGTTTCATGAAAGCCTGACGTTGTGGTGGTCGCCGACGATGCAACGGTGGCATCGACGCGAAGCGCTTCTTTCCCACCGGGCTCGCGGGGTCCGGACTGAAGTTCAGCGTGCGCTTGTTTTGTGCAGACATGTGCTGTGCCGTTTGATCGACTGCCATGTTCGTAAGTCCCGGTTCTCGGTTAACTGCTGCGCTCGTTGAGACAAGGGCGGCATTCTTTGGCGTTCTGTGCTTGAGAGGCTCCAGGTGATCATACTTGAAGGCCAACTTCAAGAGGTCCAACTCAATAGGCTGCGGCGTGTAATTTCCACCAGTGGTTTGTTGGCTTGCGGACAACTCTGACTGGACCCGCGAAGGTTTTCCAACATTAAATTCCCGGCGAGATCGATTCTCGTTGCCCTCATTTCGTGCGCGCACGCGATGGTGTAGAGCGGACAACGAAGATGCCTGTCCAAGAGAATTTCGAGAGAGACGTTCGATAACCTTAGTTGCACTCGGTAGCTTGCCCCGGCGTTTGGGCGGAATGGGTGAGCTCAAGCTGAGTCCACCAAAGTTCTGGGAAGAGCCTGGAGTCGAGCCTCCTGCGGAACTTGTGGCAGCAAGGGCGCGGTTGAAAGCAAAGTCCTTGGCCGGGAGATTCGGCGGTAACGGTGGCAAAAGGCAACTGCCAGAGGCCTCAGCTTCTTGGCCTCCTCCTTCAAAGACGATGTCGTTGCCTGCGTCGTCGTTCTCATCGTCGTCATCATCATCAAATTCATCATCGTCGTCGTCAAAAGTGTCGTCAGAAGCGTTACTGTTGCTGTCGTCGCTCCGGTGCATTGTTGTGTGCGCAGTGATCTCTCGCTGAGGTGCTGTAACATTATGTAAGTCATTTCTGGAACGTGCAGCTAGAGGAAAAAATCAGTATTCGACCACTACATACTCTGTAGCGCCTGGACCTACGATGAGAAGAGAAACTTGCACGGCCCACGAAGACTTCGTGGTAGTCGCAGCTAGTGTTGCGCTGCGTACCACAATTGGCACAAGCACCATTGAGCCACCGTTGCTGGTCTGGAGCAGTCCGAACACACTCGAGAAAAGGTGCAAGTCTGTGGTGCGCGCATCGAGTACAGTGGCCAGCAGTTGGAATACCAGTGGCTTGGATGAAGAGAGATGCCCGTCTGCGGGAGCAGCAGTTGAGTGATGCCCCAGAATCTAGGAACTCTTGGCTCCACCGTAGCGGGCGCACTTGGGGAAGTTTCATGAGGCAGCGATAGGACTTGCCGCCGTGCCTTTTCTTGCGCCGCCGATTGGCTAGTTCCATGTGGATTCTGTAGAAGGCTGGGTAAAGGTCGAGTGTACTGTGTGGACGGAGCTCCGGCCAGTGCGAGGATATCCAACGCTGAGATGCAGCATAGTCTTCCTCGCTCTGCGGAAGAACGCTACCGCGGGGAAAACGGGACTCCTGGAAGGTAAGAACTCTCCTTTGTCGCACTTGTGCAATCTCATCAGCCCCATCCAGTCGCAGGTCGGCTTCGAAGGCATCGATGGCCTCTTGCGCATTGCTGAGCATCTCGACAGGCTCCTTGGTGGTCATCCACCGAACCCTCACTTCTTCGATGCTGTCCCTCTCGCGGTGTCCGAGCGTTCCCTTGATATACCATCTGGTGCCATCGGCATCCACATAAGGGTACTCTTTGTTGCTACCCTCCACGACAAGCTTCATGGGCACCCAGGTCGACTTCCAGCTGACGACAAAAAGGATCTTCTGGTCGATATGAAGCTTCCTGCAAATGCGTTTCACTTCGAAGTCTTTGCGATGCAGCAAGCCACAAATTGGCGTTCGACCTCGATGATGTGCGACAGAGCACATCCGACCGTCGCCCTTAGCAGCAAGAGCGCTGGTTCTTAGTTGCGGTTCCAGTTGTGCTTGGTCTTGCGAAACGGCCGCTATCATGGCTTTTGAAGTGTCCGTAGCGTGTTCGCCTGATGTGGGGACGCTGAAGCTTTGCTTCGACTGCTGATCATGTGGCTTGTTGGGCTTGACGACTCTTGTTGGGCCACACAAAGGCCCGTTCCTTCCGATCAAAGCCTCCGCAGACTCTTCCAGGATGCCGAGAGGTTTTGACTCAGATTCAACGACGTTGCTCGGACCGGGGATCTCCACATGCTGTGATTGAGAACCCGATGTAGGAAGAGATGTGTGCGAATCTGATGCTCGGCTACCGGCTGGGGTGAAGGCTTTTTCCTCCACACTGGCAGTCGTACTTGGTCTGTTGACCGTGGTAAGGTGGACCGTGTCCGCTAACGGTGATCGTTTTACCGGAGATATGGCGCTTGTTGTGTCGATGGAGGCAGGGTCTGGCCAAGTATGTTAGCCAGGATATAGCGGACACTGTCCAAAGGACATACTCGTGATAGGTGTCAGCGGCGTTCTGTGCGTGAGCTCCCTATGCCTTTGCTCCGCACGATCGGAATGCGATGGTCTTCTTGTATTGATCTCTGCCCTGGCTGCGAGACGAGCCGCGGGCTGCTTCACACAATGAGACGAAACTAGTGGTGATGTTGCCACTCCTGAACCCGGAGAATCAGTAACTTGTGTACGAGTCAGTGATGTCGGCTCACCATTGAGCTTAGCACGCAGTCTGCGGTCTTTCCTGTCCTCCTCTTCAGCACGGAGGTTCCTGAATGCCAACGTCGCCTGTGACACTTCCTGCCTTCGTGCTGCACGGCGTGCAGGATCTCGCTGCTCAGGATCAGCAGTGATCTCCCGATCTATAAAAGGTAGCAGGGACTCAAGGGCGAGCTGGTCACGGCGAGATGGCCGAAGCATAAGTGCGAAAAGTCACAGAAGAGCGTTTCTGTGTGTGTCGAAAAGGGCGGATTGGCCAAACTAGCACATGACGACGAAATTGAAGCACGCGTAAAGAATCTTGACGCGTTGCGGCAGTGGCCGGCGGGCGGACCCCAGAGGAAGGAGCAAAAGAGTTGTGCGTGCGACCTGACTGCACGTGATCGGTCAACATTGGGCAAGTGGATAAGCAGCACTCTACGGAGCCAGCAGAAATAGAGGAGAAGTACCGTGTGCGATGTAGCTGGCACCAAACGAGGCCGTAGATCGGTGGTTCGCTCACCTGAAGGTGTACCACGTGACCGAAGAAGTTCCGCAGATAAACAGTATTCGCCAGTGCCTGGATGGCGGTCAAGCAGCTGGGCAGATTTCGACTGCTCTCTTTGAGGGCAGCAGGGGTGCTTGTGGGATCTCTGCATGAGCCGGACTTTGGTGCGACACGGACTGAGTGTGCCATCTCTGCCCTGGTCGAGCGTGAGCATCCCAAGGGCGAAATTAGCCTTGCGTCGTCTTGGGATGCATTGTCAGAACTAGTGGAGGGAGAATTGCCATTCCGCAAGCGAAGGCATGAATCTTGCTGCTGTGAACACTAGGCGTCTGATGAGACGAGGGTAGAAACACAGGGACAGGCGACAGCTCGCGTGTACCGACCAGATGGACTAATCACGATTGCGGTCGAGGCCGCGGCCAGCGCGTAGCAGGGGTCAGGAAGCACGTTGTTGGTATCCAGTGGGATTGTTGCCTGGAGAGTGTTGCAGCGGTGCGGGATGAGTGTGGCATTTTGTGATAGATATCACCGCTGGATCGGCTAATCTGGCCGCGTGCAGCTGCCTGCAGGCGTGGACGGCATTGATCAGTGCTGCGGACAATGTTGCTTGCATCCTGGTCTTCGGAGTGCAAGATTTTTTGGTCAAGACCTCGGCGTGCACTGGGTACAGTCGCAGCACATTTTGTGTCGTTGATTTCAGGTCTTGAACACCGAGTGTCGTTGTATTTGTCTTTTGCTCCTTCCGTCATCCTTCCAACGCTAGTCCCGATCAGGTCTTCTTCCCAACGCCATGACTCGGACAAAACCGAAGGGTCACAAACGCGGCGCTGAAGGAGACTCTTCCGACAGTCGACGCAACAAGAGAAGAGCAGCAGAACATGTACCAGAGGCCGCATCGGCAACCCCAGCGGCCACGCTGTCCGCGGAAGAGCTGTTCAAGCTGAAGAATGCCGGCGAGTTCGATGATGTGGAACAGGCCAAGGACAACCACGTAGAAATCAAAGATGAGCCAACTGGAGACAGCATTCATCAGCTCCCATCTGCCGCTGGCCCTTCAATTGCGGCAATACAACATGCTCCTTCTCCTTCCGTTCAAGCACCGGCGCGGAACCTGCTTGGGGACCAGTCCACACAGGTTGTCAATCGCGAGGATCTACTCGACAATTTGCTTTCTCAAGATTTCGATGCGAAGATGACTCGGTACGCTGTCCAACAGATCCTCCACGTCGAAGCTCGGATCAAGCGACTGCAGCAGAAGGGCATTGCCTCGTCTCGTCTTAGCGAAGTCGTCCAACTCTTCCAAACAGGCTTGCGAGATCACGTCGATCGACTTTCTTCTCGCATCGAAGCCATTGGCGGCGTGTTAAAGTCACCTACAGTCCTTCCGGATGACACCACCCGGCATGCACTCGGTCAGGACAAATACTTGCGTCTGCGCAGCGAGTCGTCTGTGAAGCGCCCTGAACGTGGTACAATTGCAAGAGAAATTACACAAAAGCAAGTCGTCAATAACCCGCGCACGCCACTTGCAGCTTTTGAAGCCTCCTATCTTCAGTCGGACAGCTCTGACTCCAACAGCGACGCTTGCGATGACATTGACCTAGAAAGTGACCGCAGAAAGAGTAAGCAGTACAACAGCAAATACTTGACCGACGACGACGAAGACTACAGAGATGATTTAGACGGTGATCGAAGTGAGCTTACGGAGAAAGAGAGAAGTATGGGTTTTGCATGTCCATGGTACTTATTGTATTCGTGCTTGCTGACGGGTTCGACCCGCAGTGAGTACCACCAAGCGAAAGGACAATCTGCGGCTCTATGGCTGTCTCAAGCCCAAAGCTGCGTTCGACATATACGCCCGCTGCGCGATCTCTGCATGCATGGTCGGGCCGGGCGATGCGAGCACTGCCATGGAGATCCGTGACCAAGCCCTTCGTGTTTGGCGCGCTGTGCGCAGGTCTGACAAAGTGGAATGGGACCGCCTGTTCGAGATTCGCCACTCGAATGTTGACATTTTCAAGAAGGGCCACGCGTTACTCAAGTCACAAGGCATGTTGGCGAAACTGAAGCCAGACTACAACACAACCCCGAAAGGTCCAACCCTCAAGCAACCTCGCTCCAACCAATCCACGGCGAAGATGATAGGCCCCGCTCAACATATCTCCGATCAAGTTGCAAGCAAAAGTATAGCTTATGCCCTCACAATACAAACTCCATGCTCTTACTAACTAGTCAGGTAGAATCACATTCGCGACACTCTTCCCGCTTCTAACCCTGGCGACTTCGCACACGCCGAAACATCAACCGTGCTACGTACCTTTCGCCTATCGTGTCAACAACAATCATGCCTGTGTGTACGTTGTCAACACACCTGACACCAACACAGGCGCACGTACTTCCGAGCACGACATTCGCAGCGCCTGCCAAGAACGCCAAATCCAAGGCCTCTTGCATGTGACTCGTTGCAGTGAAAATGTTTTCACTGCGATATTCGATACGATGAGCAACGCACGTCATGCTTGGAATGATGTCGGCATCTCGCTGCCGTCAATCGTAACGCCAACAGCAAGTGCTGTGATTGTGAAGGCCATGCATCACTTGCCGCGCCCTCCCAAGATCTTCTCTCTCGACGCCACACTGCTTGATGTTGATCACGACACAGTGTCACTATACGTGAGTCGAGCTCTACACGGTGGACAGCATTCGGCGCGCTACGAGTTGCTTCGGCAGGAAACGTGGGGAGTGAACGATGACAGGATACGGTACATCCTCCGCTTTGATGGCACTTCTCGTGCTCCAGGTTTACAGCAATTTCACATGGCGTTTGACTCGGAGTCTGGTGACGAGAAGACCAGCGTCGTGTTCAGGCCTGAGAACATTCAGGCGTGTTGTGCATTTTGTGGCGATGTGTGCCAGCAGTCGACAATGAGCAGCACATGCCCCTTTACGAGCGTGATTAGTGTTCAAGAGAGTTGATATTGTTATATTCGCGGTATCCTTAGAGGTACAATTATATGCAATCTGCAACACTGAGCGGCATTGATCAAGAATGCGAAGTCGTGCAGCTTTGCCTGTCATGCTTGCGACGCTTGAAAGTTGCTTGTGCGACGCTTTGGAGCAACTTCCACACCGAGTGGGGACGACAGGTCCAGGTTTGCGTACCGTTGACCGCTGCGCAGATGCTGGCGTATGAGAGCTATCAGAAAAGTGCCATCGCAACCGGTCGCGTGCAGTAGCTCGACATGGGTCATGGCGGGATGTAAACCTCCGACACGAGGTCTGGCACCCAAGGCACGATCGCCTAAAGTAAACACGGCAAAGGTAAGACATGGGCCATCTTTCAACCCTTCAAAACAAGTCGCAAGTGTCCAGCCTGTTATGAGCGATGCCAAGTGGGCGAGAGAAGTACGTGTGCCTACGCAACGCTCGTGAACAAGCCTTGATAACCGGATGGCGTCTCGAAGTCATCTCACATGAGGCGTTTCCAACCCACATCAATAGAAGTAGTATGGCAGAATTGCAGCTCGATGTATTCAGAGAAAGTGACCACAGTGCTGTCGGTCAGCGTTTCAAGCTATGCGAGGCGGTAAGCAGATCGAGTCGACGGCCATTCCACAATGCAGTTTAAACTATGTAGTCCACGTCTAGCAGCTTTATTTCTTTGCGCATTCTTTGCAGATACCCTCCACACATGCTGCGAGAGTATATTTCGTTTGAAGTTTAATATCATGGCCGCATGCCAAACACGATAAGTCGCATCACAACCTCCGATACGAAGCAGTATTCGCTGTACCCCAACTTCCCATTTTCTCTGCATGTAGACCGATTCAGGGCACGCCACTGCGCAATCCGGGTTCGCCAGCCGTGAGCGCCCCGGTGAGCCCGATATGCAGGCTCCTCGGCTTCAGCTGCTGTGCAGCGGAGTAAACTCCTATACGATCAATCAAACAATTGCAGCACAGCTGCCACAGCGTGTCGTGTAACATCGGTTGCACAGGTGCCTGCCGTAATGTTTCATATCTTGCAGTCGCTGGAAACTTGACATATCACGTTGCACAACGCAACGGAATCTTGTAACCAGTTCATGGTCCGTTGCATCTGCAGCTACCTCGCGGTGTGCGTGCAAACGGGACACCCGTTGCGCTGGGACACCCCTCAAGCGTACAGCAAGTTCGATCGCGCGATGAAGACCTCGCGCGGATGTGATGCGTGGCAGCGCCCGTGCTCTAGTTGACGGCTAAATGATGTGTCCCGCTAGAGGCAAAGGAGCTCGAGGAGCTGGTCAGTGAGAGCGAGAGGTAGATGCACGTGGCCTTGCTGATCAAAGGCAAACGTGGAACTCGGGTCGGACGAACGTTGTGTGAGACTTCACTACACACTCACTACACTGCAGTCGCCTCAGCAACTCATGCGGTGACAACACTCACGTCGGATAGTGTGCAGGCACGGAACATGATGCGAAGAAAGATGTATGACAATCTAGTTGACCTGTAAATCACCCATGGGCAAAGATCTGGCGGCGACCGAGTAATATGAACGCCGCTTCATCATCATACACACGTGGGAATGATTTTTTATTTTTGAAAGCGGCGGTTCCGTATATGCTTGTAGTCATAATTTGCTATAATCGCACAATCGGTGCCTGAACAATTCGAACTCCTCGTCGCCCTCCCCCGGACCACCATCTCGCAGACACCTCGCCGGTCGATGATCATCGATACCAGGCTCCTTCACGCCGGACCGTCCCAGGGCGACACTTGCAGCAAAGTCTCGCTTGAAAGTGTCAAAGTAGCTTGCGACCGAATCGAGCGTCTCCATCCACTGCTCTGCAATGCGCAAGGTATCATCAATCCCCTCGATCTCCGCGGTGTAGCTGAGATGAGGCCTGAGGGCTAGGGAAGGAGGTCGTTTGCCATGCGCGCCGGTTCCGCAAAGATTCTCATCTGTCGCAGTGTGGTCAGGATCCATCCACGGGAACGCCTTGACATAGACCTCCACGAACTTAGCGCAGAAGATTCCGTACATTGCGAGTCCACTCATGGTCAGACATCCAGCTTCTCGAGCTTCGGCGGCGAGGTCCAGGACAGATCGAGCCGCGCCAAAGAACTCGCGAGCGCTGCTTTTCCAGAAGCCGACTGGTGCTTCTGAGCCTTGATGACGGAAGCTCTTCAGGCGCTGCGATCCCGAGGCATGTGTGTATCTGAGTGGGAGGAACGGAATGCATTCCCAATGAAGCGCCATGTGGCAGAGTAACCTCGCAGTGTGCATGTTGAAGTAATGGGCGGCCGTGTAGTCTTTGGCGTGATCGAGAGTATTGAAGCTTGTGAGTCGTGCGTGTGCGGGCAAACTTTTGTTGATCGTGAGCAAACGTCGTAGTAAAGAATTCCAGCTGCAGGATTTGTTCCAGGGCGGAAATCTCTCAATGCTGCCAGAGTATTGAATCAGTAAAGTTCAGCCCCAGAGACATGTGATACGAACCTCCAAGGTGTGGAATGCGCCCAGACGTGGATACGATGGAAGAGAGATACATAGTGTATGTAGTAGCAGAGAAGCTTGTCGTCCGCCGAGCCAGGGAGGCTGTTGCTGGAAGTTGAGCTGATCGAAGGCGTGAGAGGCGGCCAAAAGTCTGTCGAAGATGATGGAGGAAAGTACGACCCCAAATGAGGCTGTGACATGCCAAGCCCCTGCATCGACCGTCCCAGCCAGCCAGTGCCACATTCACTCTCGGGCGAGATGTTGATTGGCTCCGTCGCTGCAAATGCGGTCTTATCGTTTGGGAGCGGAGGGAAGTTGTCGGTGCTAGATATGAGCTTGGAGCGGTGGTGGCCAAGTGCGTACTCGGTATCCAGGAGGAACAAACTCCAAGTCGTCCGCCGCACAGCTTCCGGGTTTTCTCCGTGGTCGAGTTGATCGTCGTTCCCTTTAGATCTCAAGTGTAGGCCCATCGACTCCGCCTCGTATGCCATCGCAACTGAGATCGAGGTTGATGCACGTTTCGCTCGATAATCTGGAAGCAGCCCTATATCGCCGGCCAACGAGGCAGTTTCAGACAGTAGCAAGCGTGCCTGCTGGCTTCTGCCCAACGACCAGTCGTACGAAGCCAACATCAGTCTCACCTGTACTCCTTCAACATCCGTGACAGACCAGTCGATGTCATTGGATGAGAGACGACGCTTCGCGAGAACCGCGAAGTACGCCGAAAGCGCTGTGGCATTGTCTACATCCTGTGCATGAGGTACAAGGTACTCACGAATCCTTGTCCGACAATGCCGTAAGGTTAGTGCCAAGAATGCCAGGATCAATCCGCAGGAGCCTGGTAGTGGTATTTGTGTCGTATTGGGAACATGACCATTGCCGTTGCCAAACCAGCTGTGATGTGCTGCTGTAATGTACGGCTCAACGAGCGTTGGGAGGTGTACGAACGGCAGGTCACTGGCGTAGTGTAAGCGGAATAGTCGAGAAAGCTCTGCCCAGCCTGCTGGCAATACGATCGATGTTCTAAGTACGGAGATGCCAGTCTCCGACAGGTGCTGGCTAGCGTCGAAGAGTCCGTCACGGTGACTCAACTCTATCATTGAACGATGTCAGCAAGAAGGTCATGTGTGGTAAGTAAGCGTGCGTGGGTGCGTCGGTGTGGACCCTGATCATATAAGACTTGCCCTTTCTCGTGATGCCCATGTCGAAGTCAATCGCGTGGAAAATCTGGCGTAATGCCTCTCGGGATTCTTCAAGCTCCTTCACACGTTCCTGCGCCTTCTGCAATCGTTCAACAAGCGACTGATACTTGGTCTTCTCGGCATCGTATACACAGTCCTTTGCACGTCGGCTACATGTCCGACAAATAGGTTTGGACCCATCACACTAAAGACTCGAGTCAGTCTACACTTACAAATTCATCAGTACCGGGCCGACAAGGATAGCGAACCTTTAGTTTCGACTGTCGACAAGGAGAGCAGGCCACAGCGGTCAGATTCTCTCGTCGTCTACGCGTTGGAAGCTGGTTTTCGGAGAGCGATCTGTACGAGTCCATGACATCCCCAGGGAGCAGGATACGTAGGGTACAGCTGTATGGAACCCAAGATGATCGGGCGTTCACTTCGTTGAAGGAACAAGCAGTCTATAGCAATCAGTTCACAATCGGCGTCGGAGTTTTCCCGATCCCGCGTAGCAGTTTAGCCGCGCATGGCGTCTGGTTGCCAACCGTGAGCTGCGGAGGGCAACTTCAAGAGGGAAATGACGCAAGAGTGAGGTACGAACAGGTGGTTTCCAGTAGTGTAAACTGACTCCTCGTGCACTCGGACGGCCCGAGCACAACCCACGCAACGACTACACCGCAACCGTACCGTAATATGGGCCAGGATGTTGGTCAAGACCTGTAAATCCTAGTACAGACTTGTTATGCAAGCCCAGCAAAGAGATCCACGATGAGCGGACGCACGTGACAATTTTCTTCCATTATTGTCAAAACTTTTTCAGATCCCAACTTTCCAATCCGTACAAAGACTCAACATAAAAAGTTCTTGTCTCAGCTATTCTGCTCTCCTCGCCGCAGAGCTTGCCAAAGTAACCAACTGATGGCGGCGTTCGAATTGTCCGGGCCAGATGCTCTGTCGTATCTCGCACGAGTCTCAGGGCATGCAAACAAGTGGATGGTCTTCGCTTCCTGCAGGAAATAATTGAAGTCGATTTGCGACCGGTGGTAAGGAGGTTGCACCGCCGTGTTGTGCTTTAACTGTGGTAACAAAGCATGCTGATTCTGGACAAGCCGCTGGCGGCCTTGTTCTGCTTCGTGCTGCCAGTTCGAATTAGCATAACGGGTCACGGCTGATACAGTGGAAGTGGTAGTTGGCGGTACCAGCATGAGGTGATAGATCCTCACATCGTCTGTGTTGGTGGGATCGAGGCCAAGTGTGATTGTAACTTCTTCGAAAGAACTTCCCAGTCGGAGCTGGCAGGACGTTGTGGGCATTATGGAACAAAGTCAACATGAGCTGAATTGCTCATCCAAGATCTCGGCTCTACCATGGCCATGTATGATTGTGGTTTGCCGCTTTATACTTTCTCGCCGTGACGAGCTGCGCCAGCACGTGACACTAACACTCGTGAGGATGGTTGCTTCGGGCGTAGACTGTAGTATGTTGGACCATTGAGAATCGTGCCCGGACCTCATTTGCCAGCGACTACGGTGGTTGAAACTAGTATGTCACCCGTTAGCTCTTACGGAACAAGAAATCAAAGAGACCTCCATGTGTGAAGAGGCACTTTTCCACAGATGATTGGTTAGCTACCGTCTGGTCCCGTGCAGAACAAGACAAGTGATCATCGAGGTATCGCAAGCAAATGCCATGTCCAGAAGCTTACACGCCACGTGTCGTTACCAGGTCGGCTCCTACGTGGCTGTGCAGAGTTGTTCGTCCTCTCATGGTCGATTCCGCTGTGCGGCACTGTTGATGCAGTCCTGCCCACAATGTGCCAGCATGTTGCCGAATTGAGGTATTTTGGGGTCGGCTCCGACTTGACCGGCTTCGAGTCATGTCTCAATTTGCATTGCAAATGCGGCTCAAGTTGCACAGTCCTTGGCACTCGGGGGTTCCAACCAAGTATCATGCCGTTTGGACCCAGTCATGCCGTTTGAAGCCAGTATCACGCCGTTTGGACCCTTCGTGCAATCGACTCCATCAACCCCGCCCTTCTGAGACGTACGTCTGCGCAACAAGCATTCAGGCGTTCAAGCGTTTAAGCATGCGAGCGTTCCAACGTTCGATAATTCTCCCACACGTGTGTCTGGAGGTGGAAGTAAAAGTGCGCGGTCAGAGCGATCCCACCTTCGGCCCTTTTTGCGGTGCGGCCTACAACTCCGCAAAGATGACTGGACTTCCGATTCCCACTGGGGAGTGGTCTCTAATCCAGGTAACTGGGAATACTGCGGAACTGCTTCACAGCACCCCTTGACACTCATTTCACTGGGATCTAGCCGCAGGCCGACCTTCGATACTGTCACAGACGAGACAGAGTACTGTGTCCTACCTTTGAGCCGCGGACAGGCGTCTTTCGAAGTCCTGTCTCGCCTGCAACACTCTTAGTCGACTTAAGCGAACTGCTCTTGGCGAATGTCAGGAAGAGCGAATCGGATCGGCTAAAGGTACAAGAAATGAGAACATGCCGTCGTGTTCTCCACGCCCGGGGTGTCGGGATTTTGGCCGGAGAGGAGATGTTTCGGAGGCTTTTGAGATGTGAGACCCGCGTTCAAGCAAGCGAAATGCCTCCTGCCAATGATGGAGGCCTGGTTGGTGGTATAGATGCGATCAAGCGAGTAAGCGAGGCGAGCTGCAAAGATTGGTGACCAAGATCCACGCAATAACCTTAGCCTCCAAATGCTCTCGACCAGACGCACAGTCGATCTCCATCTGCGACTCACTTCAAACGAGATCACGATGTCGTGACCCGGTGAAGGGAACCACATTTGGTCCGAGCATCTCTGTTACATCGCTTGTTGGTCTTTGGGATCGCGTGCATCACGTCGCGTAGGCTGCCACGCTGCCAAGTGCTCCAGCAACAAGGCGCAGCGCGAAGTCGTAGGCGAACCGGTCACGTGTTCATATTCGAGCAGTTCAGCATACGTACTTACTGCCATGCCACGCCGAAGTGATGGTGCAGGGCGTTCGTCAAGGCGCTGAAGGATGATTTTGGTAAGTTTCCGCGGGCCCGTCCGGAACGCTAGCAAGCCGAGGCTGGACTTCACATCGACTGTGCAAGCTATGTCCGTAAGGAATGCTGTGAATACCAATTATTACCACCCACGATGCGTGCCAATACCATTCTCTCATTGCCAGCTCCTCTGCGGAGATTGGTAGCGACACAGTCATCAATACGCGCCGCCGTCAAACCTGCCTTACGAACGACATCCTCTATCCGCAACCACACCACCGACTCGAACCCTCCCAATGCCAGCCATGTTGGGAGCTCTGTCAACGAGACAGAAGTCTCCCACTTCAACACCTTGGCCTCGGAATGGTGGGATCCTCAGGGATCCAGCAGACTTCTCCATCTCATGAACCAGCACCGACACCCTTTCATCAACAGATGCTTGAGCACCGGGCCACCTCTTCCACCAGGCCACAAGCGCAAGTATCTCGACATTGGTTGCGGAGGAGGCATCTTCGCAGAGTCTGCAGCCCGCCTGGCAACAACACACTCTGTCACCGCCGTCGATCCCACGCCCGAAGTCATCGCAGTAGCAAAGCGCCACCAGCGTACCGATCCTCTCCTCCTCGAGCCCGGCCGCCTCACATACCACAACATCCCCATTGAGGCACTTCCCTTGCCCAAGACGCCAGAAGAAGGCTTCGACATCGTCTCTCTCTTTGAAGTCATCGAGCACATCCAGCAGCCTGCGCCTTTCCTGCGCTCCATCCTGCAGCACCTGAAGCCCGGCGGATGGTTCATTGGCTCCACGATCGCACGCACGGGAACCAGCTGGTTCACGACCAAGTTCATGGCGGAAGAGGTGTTGCGCATGGTGCCCAGGGGAACACACGATTGGAACCAGTATATTCAGCCTTATGAGATGAAGGCGTGGGCGGACAAGCAGCCAGACTTGGAGAATTGGCAGGTGATGGGTGTGGTGTATGTGCCTGGATTTGGCTGGAAGGAGGTGCAAGGCAGCGAGACTTATGGCAACTACTTCTTTGCTGCGAGGAAAAAGACGTTGGCTGAGTGAGGTGGTGGAGAGGTCTTCCTTGCTGCGCGCTGGCTTGCTTTCTGCTGCAGCCGGCCAGCGCGCACCGCAAGGAAGGAACGACCACGCAACCAACCTACTTGATGCGCACAAGAAGCCTCCTGCCACTCAACCCATTCATCTCTCCATCAGGGTGTCTTGTCGCAGTCGGAGAAGCGACAAGAGTTGGCCGGCCAACTCTTGGATGACCCCTCCGATTCCGGCGTACACCCGGAGAGGTTGTGGGTTCGAGTTTGGGTTCGCCCTTAATGAACCCTGGTACGCCGGGTTTCCCCAGTTTAACGGCAAACTACATAAGTCTGCACTCTGGTTTTTGCTGTTTTGGTGTAAGATATGGTAGGAGGTAGCATGGGCAGGATCAAATGTAAGATATTTTTTTCTTGATATCACACACACAAACACACGTCTTCTGGCGGCATTGTCGGCATCTTTGAGCACAGAGTCGTTGACCATGGCAAGACGTTGTTCTTCCTGCTGCTTTGGTTGCGCTGGCTGGATGCAGCGGCGAGATTCACGACTTTGGGCAATTTTTGCTTTGCAACCATCCTTCATGGCTGACTGTGGTTCCTTACAGTCAGAACAAGACCCGCCTTCAGCAGCACTTCATTCAAGTCTTCCCGATTTGTCCGCTAGCCCATCCTCAGTGTATTCCTGCGACATCCGCTCCCTGCCCGTGCCACCTCTTCTTCCAAGAACGGAGTGCTTCACTGTTGCTTGGGAGCTTGACTTTATTCTGTTTGTGAGACAGGAAATCTTGTGAAACGTTGCTTGCTCTCTACACCATTCTACATGGGATGCGGCTGGGATCTACCATGCACGAGCATGGTCGGCGCGGCCAGCCGTATGGCCTCAGCCATCGAACAATTAGTTGCTGTTCGCGAGCTTGCCTTCGTCCCACCTGTGGCGAGGAGGCAAGGTAGCAGGAATTCGCCTGCTCTATCCGCGACCTTGAGGAGGGCCCATGGTGGACGTGCCGCAGTGATGGTCTTCGCAGTCAGCCGGACGGCCTCAAGGCCTCAAGCTCAAGCTCGGAACAGTCATCGCTACGTTCGGATTTGCCTTTCCTTTTCCTCTGATGCGAAAGGTTAGCAGGAATTGCGCGCTCCGTTGGCGAACCAGAAGAGAGTCCATGGTGGACGTACCACGAGAACGATCCCATCAGCCGGCCGCACGGCCTCAGCACTGGAGCGGTTTGTTGCTGCTTGCAAGCTTTCCTTCCCTCCGGACGTGATGAGAGGAAATGGTATGGACTTGCTTGCTTTTTCGTGAGTGCGCGATCGGTACGAAGTACTTCCGCTGCAGAGGTTCCCTCCTTCGATGAACTATTTTTTCATCATTCGACTGGAGCAATGGGTCCACAAGCCAGACCAGAATGCCTGAGACGTTTCCAGCCCACTGCGCCCCTGTGTCTGGCACAGAGTCAACTTCCCGTGGCAGAACCCGGGTGCTCGATATCCCTGTCCGCACGTCCGCTCTCGCGGGCGCTCACGCTGTCCGATGAGCGGCTTGCGCGCCACATGCTCGATATGTATCGATCCTGCAAGCGCCGTGCAGCGGATCGCTACCAAAGAGGACTGCAGCCGGTCCTGCAATGCAATCACGAAACCGTAGATGTCCCATGTTGGGCATACTGCGAGAGTGCTCCTCGCAGCCAGCTGAATGGCCACAGCAGCGGAGCAGTCAATCGCTGCGTGCAAGCTTGCCTCTCCTCCGCCTGCACGACTCAAGACTCTGCAGAAGACATGGTGATGAGGTGCGCAAGTTGCATTGCAGCACTCTTGAGATCATGCCGCAGCTCATTGCAGTCACTAGCCTCCTGAAGGGTGAAGAGCCATGCCTCCACCGCCACCTCGGCCAGCCACAGCACGCAGTACTCTGAAAAGGCCACCCCGCTCACCCAACCCATATAATGCGCAAAAGAAGTATCCTGTCACTTGAAGCAGAACCCCTGTTCTGTCGCGTGGCGTAGTCGGACCGCGTGAGGACGAATTGCTATAGTTTCGACCGGTGCTCTTCTGAGCGCAGACCAACTCCCACCGTAATGAACAGAAGGTTCTGCATTCGAGTCGCCTTCAGTGGTTTGGCTTTAAGTAGCCTTAATGAACTAAGTTTCGACCGGGTTCCCAGAGGGTTGATGGCAAAGTATAAGACCATCCCCAGGTTTTTGCTGATTTGGTGGATGATTTATTTTGGATCATCCTGGTCTCGTGTTCTTCGCTGCACGCATATGCTTCATTTCTGTGAGCGCGGTACTCATTGCTTCCGCCGCTTCGGAGGAGACAACCAGTCAATCACAAAGACCAAGCTCGGGAATCCAGTGAAGTGCTTCTCGCTGGTCACGCATCCAAGGGCTCCAAGTTCAGCACCGTTCAACATGGAATTAGAACGGCCGCCGGATCGCGCTGCAAGAGATACCGCAAGTGCTTCATTCACAGCAACGAGCTCACGGCTTGCAGCTCGCCGCAGAAGGGTGCCACTCACTACAAAGCCTTCAACATGCGATCACGGCTGGCGAGTGACAGCACATGACCAAAAAACCGCGGGCGCAGCATTGAGGATTTGAAACACTGACAGAATCTCATAAAATTTATCCATAGTGAGCGAATGCATCGTTCCCTTCGCTACCAAGTACCGATCAGCTTTGCCTGCCTCTCTTGCGCTACGTTCGTCAAGCTCGCCTAGCATCTCGCCCACGATAGAAGCCCTCCATCTCCGCCCTCTGCTCACGCCACATCGCCTTCAAGAAAGGATCATGACTAGGGTCACCATCCCAATACTTCGCATGGAAGCTCCTCGCGCCGCCGCGCCAATCCTTCTCCGTCGGCCAGTTCACATTCCACCCGTACCACAGAGGCTTCCACGGCATGTTACCTTCACGTCGGTGCGCGTAGTTGAGCAGGTTCTGCTCTGGGAAGCCGGGGTCGAAGCGACCTGGAAGCTTCAGGAGCGAGATGTAGTAGTCGAAGAGCACGCGCGAGGGAGTGAAGACGAAGAACCCGCAGTTCAGGTAACTTGCGTCGGTTGGTGGCGGCCAAGGGTGCTCGTAACCGAAGAAGTCAGCGTGCGTGGCTAGCATGTAGGTGCGCGGGAGTGCTGATTCGTCTTCTTTGATTGCTTCAGGGTTGGCGAGCGTCGATTGTGTCAGTGTCGCTTCGTCGTAGAAGACTCCGTCCAGTGGTGCGGTGACGAGATGGTCTGCATCAATGAACAGGATCTTGCTCCACTCCGTCATCTGAAAGAGGCGCAGCTTCGCGAGGACATCCGCCCAGCGCGCTGAGCCCGGGTGAACCCAATCTGCTTCCAAGCGGTCGACTACACGGATGATGGCCCCGTCTTTCTCCAACTGGGCGCGCTTGCGCTTGGACACGTCCTCCGTGCACATCACGATAAACGGGATAGAATTGTTCGTGCCGGCGCTGCGCGAGTGTAAGAGCTGATAAGCTAGGACTCTCGTGCCCAAGTAGTAGCCATTGTCTTCATCGTTGATGGCCTCGCTTTCTGCATCAGACTCCTTCTTGTCGGCGTTTGCGTTTGCTGCCAGGAAGGTTGCGAAGGCGACTTTGGGCGCTTGCAAGCCATTCTGGCCGTGATGGCCGTGACCGCCTGGCGCATTCGGTATCAGCGAGTGCCAGTGCGACGATTTTACGGTCAAGGTGACGAGGGCGGAGGCGAGGAAGAGGAAGATGAAAAGAGCGACAGTTCGCGGATTCGTTGACATTTTAGCATTTGAGAGACGAGATTCGCAACCTCAACACCGACTTGGAGATTGAGTCACCATAGTAATCGTTCGGGGCGGGAAAGAATACGTGTAGAAACTCGAGGTGGGCGGCATTCCAAGAAGCGTCGCGTGCATTGCGCAAGGGAGGTCGTTGGTGAAACATGTCTCCTCCCTGGCTTCGCGGTTGGCAGTTAAGGCGTAACAGAAAAGATCAAACGAGTGTTGCAAACCGAGAAGGGCACCATTGAGATACTGTCGACAATACCGCTTCCTAATCATCCAAGTAGGTCGGTTTGACATTACCAAAGGCTCTGTACTCTTCCGACCTCTCACCCTTTTCCGCCATCATCTCAGCCACCAGGCGTGCTTGTTTGTTCTGCCCTGCCTTGATCTGCCAGAACGCCACCTCGCATCCGTGATACGCCTGTTCGTTAATGAGCTCGAGCAGGCTTGTCCAGAGATCCAGGTTCTTGACCTGCCTACCGTGGTGAGCCTCTCCTCCCAGCAATCCCTCATCCTGCCATCTCACTATGTGCTTGGTGATCCCGTCACAAACATATTTACTGTCGCTGGCGATCATCACCCTGCTCCAACCCTCAGAACTCCAGACCTTGAACTCGAGAGCAGCCACCACTGCGCGCAAGTCGGCACGATTGCTGTTTGGGTTGAAGAATTCTCCGTTCGGGCCGCGTTCTTCGATGTTGAATCCAATGCAATCGGGTCTCCGTCCCGAGCCGTCGTTTTTCGGCATGTAGATAACAGCGCAGCCGGCCGAGTCTTGGGTCTGCTTTGGGCCGATTCTCTTCGCCATCTGGCCGCTGGTGAAGATTAAGATCTCGTTTTCGGGGTCGCTGCGGCGCACCATGCGCAACTTGTCGGCCAGAATTGAATGGCGCGCAGGGTGAGTGCTCATGTTTGCTGCAAAGAGCTCATGCGGGTGAGAGCGCTTGCGAGGTGGATGGAGCACTTTTGCCTTCCGCAGTGGCTGGAATTGAGGAGCTGCATCTTCATTCGGGCTGCTCCCATCTGCAGAGGTATTGTCATCCACGCCAGTATCAGCATCCTGTTTAGGCCGCTTCTGAGCAATTTCCAACTTTGGGTCAGGCGACTGCTCGAGCGATTAGTACTCCTCGATGGTTCTTATCGCAACAATCCTAGATGATGCCTCAGATCTTTCGTCTTGCGAAACGGAGAGTCCGACTACATCTCAATGGCTCACGGTATGGTCTCTCTTGCTAATGTCTTACATAGTACGGCACATTAAGCAGGGATCAACGGTGTCTCTCGAAGGAACTCACTGCGGTTTGATCGACCGACGTGTCAGATCGTACTGCACGTGAGGTTGGGATTCCGAGTATATCTCAAGGTCGTCACCACGATATGAGTTGCCCAACATCTCCGATATAGCCTCACATGCAACGGAGAGCACGAGTTTGCTTCAACGGCGGCCACCGCGGTACATGAGTCTGATGTCCCAGATACCGCCACGCTTGAAATACAGGCCACTAGTACATTGCAACGGATGCCACTTCGAGTTCTTTCGCTGGAGCACCAGATACCACCTTATGTCGCGCAGAGTGTACCAGTATATCTCATTGGTCTTTAACAAGATCTATTATGGCTGACTAGTATCGGAGAGTACGGCATCCACAGTTGGAGAGAACAACAGAATCTCACCGGCAGCATCGATCGCACATTCGTTCCGCACTTGACAATACCGGCGCGATGAACGTCGACGAGAAGCGAAGCGCAGGCGACATCTCATTGGCAATAGCGAGCGAATCACCGTTTTGTGTACAACGATACCAGTGCAACGAGCGCCGACGGAAGGCATAGCGCAGACGACATCTCATTGGCGAAATCGAACGTTCCACCGTTCTGTGCATGATGATACCCGCGCAATGAGCGCCAACGGAAGACACAGTTGGGCAGCATCTCGTTGGGGAGATCGATCACGTGACCGTTCTGCGCTCGATGATACCAGCACATTGATCGCTCAACAGGAGCACAATTTCAACGTTATCTCCTGACAATACGAGCTCACGAGTAACCTACAGTTGCGGGCACCGGGCTCCATGAGACGGAAACTTCTATTACACTCGCTAACGATTACTCTGCAATGATATGCCCTTGCACTCGGTCTATCTACACCCTGAACCCCCAAGACGGAATCCTTCCATTCTTGACCAGCCAAATAGTACCCGCCGCCGTCGCGCTGATAGTAATGGTAAGGATCATGCCGGCATTGATGAGGAAGCCTTGTTCGAAGAAGCCTGTAGCACGTCAAGTTAGCAAAATGCCATGCATGTATTACAATATACTGAAGAATGAAAGACAGGGGGAAAAAAACATACCAACACCACCACCAGGCTTCCTCTTCATAGCCTTCAACGGCGACAACGCTTGCTCGAGGAACTTCTGCGTTGCAGAACCGTTTGCTGCGGACAAGATGGCGGCGATCTCTGATGAAGTTGCTGTGGGCTGGATGAAAGCGGGCCTAGCCAGTGTGAACATGTCGACCGTGTACCTCGTTGACGGGTCAACAGCATGCGAGGTAGGGTGCGCGGGACCGACGAGGAGTTCTCGCGGGATCTGGTTGACGAAAGACACGCGAGCATCCACGAACTGCGCTAGGTACTTTCCGACTTGTGGGTTGCCGAAGTGGTAGGCTGCGAGAGCGGGGGCGCTGTCGGCGCTGCTGATGAAGTCGATGGCGTCGTCGAGGGACTTGATGGTGTGGACTGCGAGGATGGGTGCGTCGGTCTTGAGGTGCAGCAGTTCTGGGCTTCTTGTGGGAAGCTCGAGGACGACTGCGTTGGACTCTTGGAGGATGGTGTTCAGGCTGGAGTCGGCTTTCTTGAGGGCTTCGAGGGCGCTGGTGACGCGGCTTGCGCTGCTAGGCTTGCCTTTTACATCGCCATAGATCTTTGCTGAGGAGCTGAGTTTGCGGCTCTCGTCGACGACTGCTTGGAGGAAGTCTTGCTTTACGAATTCGTTGACGAGGACGAGGTCGGGGGCGTAAGGGCTGGAGCCACCGAAGGCGAATCTCGCGGCGACGAGTTCTCTGGCGGCGGTCTTGATGTCTGATGTGCGGTCTACGACTGCGAAAGTCTTGCTGCGCGAAGGAGAGGCGAGAATGTTGGCTTTGGGCGAGTTGTCACCGCTGTTCTGGTCGATGTGGATTGCTGAGTTGAGGATGGCGGCGTCGCGGATGGGCGAGAAGGCAATGGCGAAAGTTCCTGGGTGGAGGGCAGTCTTGAGGGTATCGCGCAAGACACGTGTGAGGGTGCGAAGGTTGTTCTCGAGCTGATGTAGCGTTAGCAACGTTCTTTTTTGTTGGTCATATCACCATCAGGACTCACAAGCACAATAGCACAACTTCCAGCCGCAATAGCAGCACTCAGCGGCGCAATCACCGAGAAGAACAAGGTGTGTGTGCAAGGCTCAATATAAGCAATTCCAGCAGGGATCTTAGCATGGGGCGCATCGCTGCCAGAAGCCAACAAGTATTCATCCGCATGTGCTCTGGTGGGTTGCAATGTCTCGTAGCTCTGCTTCAACGCCGACAAGGCGAGGTGGATTTCGATGGCAACCTCTGCAGGCGAGTGGTCGTAGTCTGCAGCAATGGCATCTTTGATCTCGCTCGCATGGTTGATCAGCGCTAAGTGCAGGGCTTCTAGCTGGTGTTGGCGGTAGTAGATGTTGTGCGTGCGGCCGTCGATGGCGGCGGCGCGAAGTTCGGCGAATGAGTCGGCCATTGAAGATGCTGTGGTATAGATAAATCAGGATGTAACGATCACAAAACAAATGCAATGCAACACAATGTCCAGACAGAAGGTAGGTGAGTAAATCGATCCCTCAAACACGAACAGCAACAAACAATAAGCTATACCACCACGCAGCACGGCACATCACATACACTTTTGCCCTTGAAACGCCCTTTTCCCAAGCCTCTCCTCGGCTCGCCCGCCCACATCCACCAAGCCCAGTCCAGCCCATCGCATCCGGCACTTCCATGTCCACATATCCGAAACACCGAAATATCCATGTCTTGCCCTTGCTGGTCGCCTTGACAGGGCTTGTCCACCTCATCCGGCGGGGTCCCCAAACTCTCGCGAGCCTTGACATCTCTCCGTCCGACGGCATGTGATGAGGCGTCCAAGGATCGTACCGCGGACCAGTCGAGTCGTTCGTCCTTTGTCGCATTCACGATAGACTAGCGAGGTAGTAATCGTCGACTATCGCTGCTCGAGACCTGTCACCCATCGCTCCCTCTCTAACAAAAATCGCCACAACCACAAAACAAGAAAAACAACACCGTCAAGATGTCCGTAACAACAACCTCCAACGCCCGCATCCTCACCACCGCAAACTACCTCGCCGACTACGACTTGCACCACAGCCAACCTTCCGCCAGCGAAGCCAGTCCCGCTCCTGCTCCAAATGCCCAACAATCTTCTTCTTCAGCGAACAACCCATCCGACTGGGAAACCTCATGGCGCCGCGTCCCCGCCTACCGCCCCGCCGTCGACCAGCGCGACGAGATGCACGAGACCTATCAAAATGAGATTGAGAGGAATTTCGTGAGGGTCATGTTTGGGGGTTAGTATATTCATTTCTTGAAACCTCCATCTCTTCATTTTTTTGAAAATTGAGAGAGAATGTGTGGGTTGATGTTTTAGAAAATTGCTCGAGGCTGACTTTCTGCAATGACAGGCGTGTTCATGATGGCGTCCGCATCTCAGATCTGGAGGGCGACGGGCGGGAGGTTCAACAGTGAGTTTTTCAAATATAAGATTGGTGGGGAGTGGTAGTGGAATTATCGAACTATTGAGGGTATATCGATAAGTTTGGGGGAGATACATATATTTTGGTGTATTGGCGTTCTTGTTTTTTGTTCTTGGTGGTTACTTGAGTGCTTGCCTCCCTGGCGTTCGACGCTCAACTTTCGGTCGTGGCTACAACCTAGATGCATGAGATGATGGCACAGCGTGTACTGAGTTATGAGTTTATCAGAACACATACAGGAGAAAACACGATCGTAGACCATGCAACAGTAAATGTTCAATATGTCTAAAATGTGCTCAATCGCTTTATCTATCACTATCTGCAACCAATACAACCACCACCACCATCTAAGCCTTCGGCGGAATCACCGGCAACACAACATAATTCTTGTGCTTCTCGCTGAAATGCAAATTGTTCAGACCAGCAAACTTCTCCTCGCTGCGATCCTCAGGGTGGTTGTGCCCGAAAATCCCAGTACCCTGCGTATCACCGCTCGAAACCTCAAGAACAAGCTTGCCGCCCTTCTCGACCACCACGTTCGTAGGCCAGACTTCGACGTCGACTTCGTAGACAGTGTCGGCTTTGACTTCTTGCACGTCTGTGCTGCGGTACTCGCGGTGGGGAAGCCATTCTTTGTGTTTGGGGTTGGACTCGTCGACTTTGCGAAGGCTGGTGCGGAGCCAGCCTTTGGTCAAGGGCACGGGGTCGCCGGCGGTGCCGGTGTAGAAGACTTCTTTCCCTTCGGGGGAGATATGGCGGAGGGTGAGGAAGAGGTCGATGTCGGAGGGTGAGGTGGTCTGCTCGGCGGATGCTTTGGAGGCTGAGACTGCGAAGTGGGCGACGACGTGGCCGGTTACTTCGGTCTCTTCTGCGAAGGGCTCGGTGGTGAATTGCACGACCTGGGGGTTGTCTAGTTTGCCGAGGGCTTTGTACGATACTTTCTTCTCTTCGGTGATGGAAGGTGCAGATGTGGACAAGCCAAGGTCGGGTGTGAGGTAGTAGGGTGTGTACTTGGTCCTGGCGATTGGCCACTCTGACTCTGTGCGGCGCTCGTACGCCTTCTCTGCAGCGGCATCGTTGAAGCCGACGTCACCCTTTCGTAGTGCCAGGTCGACAGGCGGCAGCTTGCCCTTCTCTGACCAGCCCACACGGTCGTCGCCCTTGAGGAAAGCGTCGAGGAAACTTCTTTGAAGCTCGACTTCCTCATCGTAGTACAGCGGCAGGTCGTGACGGCCAGTGATGAAGCGCAAGTACTTGAGATCGCTTCCGGCATGCAAGTAACCCTGGACGTTGCCACGCAGATGAAGCAGAATGCCACCCCAGTTGGCAACAGAGAGAAGAGGAACCTTGACATCGGCGAGGTTGAATTCCTTGGAAGCGTAGTATTCATCATCGCGGAACTTGTTGTTGACGTTGTCGATTGTCTGATCTTGACGGTTCGCAGCAAGCTCTTCAGGAGTCAAGTCGCCTTCAAGAGTATCCGGGCCCCAGTTGGCGGCCTTGCGACCAGGGCGGCCGTACTGGTTTGTGATGACCTGGCGGTTCCACCAGAAGCTGATGAACTGGTTGCTGAGAATACCACCGTGACGGCAGCGATCGCGATAGTAGTCGCTCATACCCTCCCAAGGAATAATGGCAGAAAGACCCTTGGGCTGTCTGGCCGCAACTCGCCATTGTGTTCCCGCAAAGTATGAGCAGCCGAGAAGACCGACTTTGCCAGAAGACCATGGCTGAGAAGCGGCCCATTCGACGACGTCAAAGAAAGCCTCGGAAGTGCCTTTTGACATGGTATCGAGGAGACCTGTGCTTTGTCCGCAACCACGCTCATCCGCGCGCACAATGGCGTAGCCATTCTTGGTCCAGTAGCCGGGATCGGGTGTCTCCCATGCTGAGTGTTCGGACTTTTGGTTGGGGTTGACTTCTGAGAACGATTTTGCGTGGAAGCTGTAGAAAATTTTAGCGCCGGCTCTACGTGTGAATGAATGGCTAAGATGCTCACTCTGCGTAGGGAATGTCCTTTCCGTAAGGACCGTAGGTGCACAAGACAGGCACCTTCTCGTCGGTCTTGGGGCGGAAGACGTTGACTCGCACCAAGCCCTCAGAAGTCTTCAGCTCGACTGTGGCATTTTGCTCGTAAATGTACGGGAAGCTCTCCGTGTCCACCTTGTGGAGGTCTTGAATTTTGTTAGGCATCTTGCTGGGTTCTGGTCTTCAGTTGTGCTGAGTAGGGAGAGTTGAGGACAGAGAGCTGCGGCCGATACTCTTTTGCACAGTCAACCTGGATCGCGTGCCCGACATGCTTGCTGCATTCGGTCCATTGTGACTCCACATTGGCCCGGATGGTGTATTCGCGATCGCTGTTTGAGTTTCCGTGGTGTTCCTGGTGACGAGACGGAAGAAAGTGGGTGGCAAACGCGTGCAAGCTGGAGCGATCTGTCGCGTCTTCGGATGTGAGGGGGCGGGGCTTTGCAGTGAGGGGCTGTTGGAGAGAAATCTGTTCTGTGGACAAGCGAGAAACGGCTTTCTTCAACACATGTGGGCGACACGCGATCTAGCCTGCATCCGGATGCTGCCTGCGAACCGTGTCGAGCTAACGAGCCGTCATGCACGGTAATACGGTAAGAAGAAGCATCCGGCCACGATGGCAGGTGTGGGCGTGTACCGGCGCGAGGTATCCGACGCCCTAAGCTGCATGCGACCACTCGTCCATTAGAGGCAGGTCGTCCTTTCTGCAATATTGAAGGAAGTGCCGCGGACCTTGTCTTCAGAAAAACATCGCAACTTTCTCTCACCAAGGTTTTATCAACAATCACACCATGGGAGACATGCCGGCCGAAAACACCACCAAGCCGCTTCACGTGCTGATCGCCGGTGCTGGCATTGGCGGCCTCTCTGCTGCCATCGCTCTGAGACAACAAGGCCACCAAGTCGACATCTTCGAGCAATCGAAGCTTTCCCAAGAGACTGGCGCCGCAATCCACCTTGCTTCCAACTGCAATGGCCTCCTCCGCAGGATGGGCCTCTTCGCCGAGGATATCGGTGGCGTCGAATGCACAGATGTGATCGAATACCTCCCTCACAATGGCCAGCTCAAATACCATATCCCGGCAAAGAAGATGGGCGAGAAGCTCTGGGCTCACCCATGGCATCTTGTCCACAGAGCACACCTCCACACAGCCTTGCGCGAGATGGCTCTCGACCCGAATGGCAAGGGACCCGCTGCAAAGCTTCACCTTGCCAGCCGTGTACAGAAATTCGATGCTGCCAACGCCACCATTTCACTTGAGGATGGCACCGAGTTCGTGGGCGATCTCCTGATCGGAGCAGACGGCGTGCATTCGAGAGCTCGCGCGAGCATTCCCGGTGGAGATCTCAAAGCTTTCGACAGTGGCAAGAGCGCTTTCCGTTTCCTCATTCCTACGGAATCACTGCAAGGCGACCCCAAGACGGCCGACGTCCTCAAGCCCAGCACTTTGACGATGTGGATCGGAGAGGATCGCAGAGTGATCATGTACCCTTGCATCAACAACACCATGATGAACTTTGTGTGCATTCACCCTAGCGTGGAATCACAGGCGGATACTGGTGATGAAGGTATGTTACGCTTTCGGCAGGCAGATTATTTTTGAGAATTTGGCACTGACTATCTTCACAGCTGGATGGCAACAGACTGGTAGCAAGGATCGCATGCTCACCATATACCAAGGTTTCAATGAAGCGGTCCGCACGATCATCGAGAAGGCAGAGGATCCCAAAGTCTGGAAGCTTCTCGACATGGACAAGCTGCCGACCTTCGTACACGAGAGACTTGCTTTGCTCGGAGACGCAGCACACCCATTCCTTCCACACCAAGGCCAGGGCGGAGGACAGGCCATCGAAGACGCCGTCGCTCTCGGCGCACTTCTTCCTCTCGGCACAACAAGACATGACATTCCTGAGCGACTCAGACTCTACAATGAATGCCGCTATGAGCGTGCGCACAAGATCCAAGACTTCACAAGGACTGCGGGCAAGGATGCTGGTGAGCTAGCAGCCGAAGGCAAGAAACTCGACATGATGGAGTACCAGAAGTACAACTTTGGCCACGACGCACACGACTTCGCCACCAACAAGCTGCATCAGTCACTTGACTCGCAAGATCCCACAAGGCGCTTCCGCAGCCCCTTCGGCTTTGGTCCCAGCCCTGGTCCACGTCAGCCTCTTGGTCTCAGCTCTTCTCACAGCGATGTACAGAGCCTCCGTCAAGCTAAGCCTGAGACATCAGAGACTATTTCTGTGCGCTTCAAGACTTCCCGCACATACCTGGAGAATCTTTTGCCTCCGGGCTTCGCTTTCACAAGCCCTGGCACGCTGGCCTTCGCTAGCATCAGCTGCACTACCCTCGACGGCATGACATGGCTTGGAGGTGGAGGATACAGCCACTGCGGCTTGTACATCCACGGCGTCAACTACACCAGGCGCGATGGCTCAAAGATCTTTGGTACATACCTAGCAGTGCTGTTCGAGAACCTGGCCGACCCCATCATCACGGGCAGGGATGAACTTGGCATGCCCAAGCTTTTCTGCGATATCTCTGCGCAAGTCCAGGGCAGTGAAGCTAGCATTGCTCTCGCATGGCGCGGCGCTCAGTTCGCAGATATTAAGGTTTCCGGCCTGTCAACGCCACCGCCTCCTCCTGCTGAGAGTGCTGCACCAGCACAGCGCATGCCCGGCCCTCCACCTCCACCCCCAGAGCAAGGCCAATTCACATACCGCTACGTGCCTGCTGTCGGCCAGCCTGGAAAGGTCGATGCCGAATACGTTGTCTTCGTCCCGAACCCCAAGCCTGCTTCGGAGCCAGAGACTCTGGCTACCACCACTGCTTCAGCGAAGTTCGATGCTCGCGACTGGCAGAGTCTGCCGACTATTCACAATGTTGCAAAGGGTCTGGCGGAGCTACCTATCTATGGCGTGGAGGAGGCGAAGGTTTTGAGAGCACAGGGCGTCAGCGATGTTAGTGCTGCTGAGCGTATTGAGTAATGGTTTTTGGCATAGCATAGCGAGGAAAATGGCTTTGATGGGTTATGTATGCATTGCAATGATCAACTTGGTTTAACACAAATGGCTTCTATACCGGGTCTCCGCTCGAACCTCGCAATTCCACGTTTGCCTTGTTAACTTCGTACATCTTCTCGAAAGAACATCTTCATTCGCATGGATACATATACATGAAACATGCATTAAACCTGACGACCCTAACCCTGTCCACGTTGCGCCCATGTGCAAACGCACACGAAATGGCAGCCCCTCCAAATCCTTCATATACGACACGACATCGCAACTGCCGTGCACACGCGTCAACACATGTCAAAGTTATCAGTTTCATCAACGTCTCATCTAAGCCGAACTCTGAGCATAGGCAGAACGCAACCAAGGCCAGTCTGGCGATCCAACTTCCTTGCCTCCACCCCGGATGCTGCTCGCTCTCGCTTTCGGCACCCACTTCACGCCACCGGAACAGTAAGGCGGACACTGATGGGCAAACCCTAAGTCCGCACACTCCATCCTCCCCATGGAGGGTCCATCGGAACATCTGGAGAGAACTACCGCGCCACTGGAGGCCAGGCCGAGCTATTGTATTGTATACAGACTCGAAACGCTTGTGCATGCTCTTTGTTTTCATACGGCCCATTGATCGACTTTGTAACATAGTCGACATCTGTCAAACCAAACTCACACACAGCAAGCAACGATGCGTATGGAAGATCACACCAACAATCCACAATAAACAAGATGCTAACATCCATCCCAGCTCTAACACCAGTCCACTTCTTCTCTCATGGCTCGACCATGATGCTGGGCGAAGAGTCCGAATCAGCAGACTACTGGAAAGCCTGCGGCGACGCCGCCCTCGCCAACAACATCAAAGGCGTGATCATGATGGGCGCCCACTGGGACTCTGTCGGCGAAAACACCATCGACGTCGCCATGAACCCAGCCCCAGGCAAATCCCCCGTCGCCTACGTCCACCCCTCCAAATACGTCGACTACAAGCTCGAGCCCGACCTCCCCACCGGCGAGCGTGTCCTCTCCATCCTCAACGACGCCGGCTTCAAAGCCCGCCCTAATCCCACCTTCGAATGGATCCACGACACCTACCTCATCCTCATCCGCATGTTCCCTAACAAATGCCCGCCCACGACCCTCATCTCCATGAACGCCCGCTTCGACGCGCACTTCCACATGCGCGTCGGCAGCGCCGTGCACTCGCTCCGCGAGCAGGGCTACCTGATCATCGGCACCGGCGGCGCAGTGCACAACCTCTACCGCAACCGCTGGGCGCCCATGCTCAAGTACCGCGACAGCTTCGCGCAAGAGTCCGCTCCTGAAGGCTGGGCGCTGGAGTTCAGACAGAGCGTCGAAGACTGCTTTGCTAATAACCGTGGGCCGGCGCTGAGGAGGGCGATTACGAGGCTGATGAAGCACCCGCAGTATAGAGACGCGCATGCTACTGATGATCATTTCATGGCGGCGTGCTTTGTGGCGGGTGCTGCTGGGGGGTGGGCGGATGAGGGGGAGGAGAAGGGGAGGTTGGGCGCGGAGACGTGGGAGTTGACGAATATGTGTAATAGTCAGTTTACGATTGGGTCGTGGAGGGAGGGGGCGAGGGCTATTGCTGTTTGAGGTTGGGAATGGAATGGAATTGGTTGACGGATTCTGAATTGTTTACATGTACTCAGCAGGTTAGATTGCTCGCATACCCGTATATCATGATCTTTTGCGCTTTTGATACATTGGACGGGACTTTATCTTTTTCAACGGCGTTGGGTGTCAATTGTAGATAGTTGCCTTACGATATCGTTTATCGAAACCTTACATACATTACGGTCTTTGTGCAGAGTGTATGATACGAACGAGTCGAAGCTGTCATCACGCAGCAAAGTCACATCATTGAGCCAAATGGCTTGCTCTTCGATCAAGCATTTACGGTCACAGTAAGATAGTCCGATCATATAACAAAGGTTTCATTACAGAGCAGGTCCTGCTACCCTCAACTGTACAAGTATATTCGCCACACCACCCTTCAACCCAGTCCTACCGAAAGGAAGGAAGGACTAAACTAAATCGACGGAGGCAAATACTTCGCCGTAGCAATCCTCATCCTCTTACCATAGAACCACAGCGGAATTGCCAACAGCCCGAAAACTCCCATGATCATGCCGAAGATTCCAAACACGAGAGCCGCGCCGTCGTGGATGACCCAGTCTGAGACGAAGAATGTCCAGGAGAAGGATATGATGGCGCGGACGATGGTCGTCATCACGAAGCAGTCACCGTGGATGGGCTTGTAGGAGTCGATGATCTGGAGGGTGGGTGTTAGTTGGTTGGTGAGGAGAGGGAAGATAGGGGAAAGTGAAAGGGTTGACGTACGTAGTTGAAGCCAATGGACGGCACGATGGTCGTTGCAGCAGTGATCATACCACCACCCACAGCCAGCCCAGCCCAAGCGTTGGGGCTCGGGTTTGCGGCGCAAAAGCCAAACGTCCACAATCCAGTGACAGCGAGGAAGATTCCGGGGAACATCGCGACGAGACGTGTCTCGGGCTCGGATGTACCGCTCGTGTTACGCTTTGCTGCCATGGTAACCAGACGATCTGCGGAGAAGTACGTGACGGCGCCACCGACGACTACACCTACGAGACCGCCGAAGTTGATGAGGCCGACGTCTGCGCCCCAGAGGTAGGGTGGCATGGAGAGGAAGATGGGTCCTACGGTGGCGGTCGTGACGATTGCTGCGACGAGGCCGCCATATAGCAGCATGACTACCCATGTACCAGGGAAAGCGAGCGAAAGCCACGGCGCGAGGAAGTGATGGCCGATGTTGCCTCTATACATGCCGAGTTTGAGACTCTGAGCGTACGACCACGCAGGTCGTGCTGGGCGATCGCTCTCAGCGATGTTCTCCTTCGTCGTGGTGTCGTTTTTCAGGCCGGTGGACGTCGCGTTGCCTTCGTCGTCGTCCAGTCTTAGGTGGTGCTCGCGATCAAACAGCGTCTCAGGCACGATGAAGATCTCCAAGATCAGAGTGAAGCCGACGAGGATCGCGCTGATCCAGAACAACCAGCGGTAGCCCAGCGCAGCGGCGATGTAGCCGCCAGAAACACCGGCGATGAAAGGGCCAGCGGCAAGACACATAGTGTAAGCGACCATAGCCCTACCACGCTCATGGTGGAAGAAGATATCGCCTGTGATTTCTGGAGCGAAAGTGTACACAGGCCCACTGGAGAAACCCTGCATCGCTCTCGCCGCGAGCAGAGATGGGAAACCCTCAGCGAGGCCGCACCACACGGATGTCAAAACGAGGAAAACCATCGAGACGATCAGAATCGGTCTGCGGCCGAAGATGTTTCCAAGCGGCACCCAGAAAATATTAGAAGTGCCCAAGAACAGCGTTGACAGCTATTCGACCCCAATTGTCAGCTCTGGCTCATTTAGCCGATAGATCAACACGCGTGCGAACTTACGGCTACCAGCTGCGTGAGCTTGCTAATCGGCGTGTGAGGCTGGAACTGGAACTCCATGATAGGAAGCGCTGGTGCGACGGCACCCGCAGCGAAGTCAGCTGCGAGCGCGTAGAAGCACATGGTGAAGAGAATCACCCATCGTCGCGCGGCTGACCAGTTCAGGGGGTCGGCTGGGCTGCGCGAGGGCTTGGGCAGGAGGACGATGTGGTCTTTGTCGAAGACTGTGGTTCCTGTGGTCGTGCGGTGGAGTTCATGTTCTGGAGGGACGGATTAGGCGCGTTCGTATGGGGGTTTTGTGTTGTCTTGATCGATTGCTGGTTATATTGTACGTACCTACTAGTCGCACTGTTCCTGGAGGCTCGCTGTTTCGGAGCTCCTCCTTTGACAACGAGAAGGCGTGTCGCCAGGTAGCCATGGTGATTATACGTTGATTCTGGCGATGAGGTTGATGAGTTGAGAGTGTTGGCTCGACGTGACCACAGGGGATCAGCGCGTTGAGGTGCAGGTTCTTCGTGAAACCGTTCTAAAGCTACTTTATAGTACTTTGAGGGTTAATCGGCTAAGCACTCCGGAGGACGGTGGGGTGCTCCAGACTCGACCCCAGAGTTCCCCAGATAACGGTCCAGTCAAACAGGAGGGAGGATGACGGATTGGAGTCCGTGGCTGATCTGAGCACCGGAACATCCGGGGTCTGAACATTTGGGTCGGCAATTGACAAGTGAGGGCAGTTCCGTTGGTGCGTTCTGTGCGTGCAGGATCATATCAATAGCTCCCACGAGGATGATCAGATGAGGGGAAACAAGGTTTATCCGGAGAGACATGTGGAATATCCCTCGCACGTGATTGCTAGGTAGGTAACAGATGAACATGAAGTTTTGCATTTACTCATTACATGCCAAATCAATTGCCAGACGAAGGCACACCATCCATGCCCTCACCATAGTCTTCTCCAAGCGCCTTCTCGCCAAGCTGCACCGGCTTCGATTCTTGCAGCACGTACATCATACGAGCCCACTGAGTCGAGCTGGTGTTCCTCCACGCATGGTTCGTGCCTCGCTGGATAGCCACATCACCTCGCTTCATGACGCGCGTCTCCCCCGAGTCAAGCACCAACTCCACCTCGCCCTCAAGGACGACACCATAGTCGAGACTGACTGTGCGGTGCATTGGTGAGAGGGACCTGGGGGGACAATCAACAAATCTCAGCACAGTGCCACCGGGGACTACGAGTCCGGGTGGCGACTGCATGCGAGCTTGATAGGCCTTCAAGTCCTTATCGTTGTTGAAGTCGGCCGGGTACTGCTCGGTTGTGTAGCCAAGGCCGAAACCAGCTCCATTGGGGATCGCCTTCCATTCAAGCTCTTCGGGGATTGCAGTAGAGAATGTGGCTTTGCCTTCGGCGTTGTGGGTGGTGATGAAGCGGTTGACAGAAGGAAGACCGGTGCCCTCCATATTGGCTGTGATGGTGGTTGAATGTGGATGATTTGAGAATTATCGGATCGTCGATTCTGATTGGAGTTGTTAGAATCAGGGTTGAAATTGTGTTGACAGATTGTTGAACAGCACAATAATTGTCAATAGAACATTATACACTTTTAGCCATCTGCTACCTGTGGAGCAAAGTGGAGACACCGCCATATCCGGACTTCGGGTAGCCACTTCGGAAATGTGGCGGTGGATGGCGACAATGCGCGGAATCGCCAACTAGAATCCCAATGGGTTTCAGGCCCCCCACAGGATTGGACCTTGGACTTAACTGCCGGCAACTTCATGATGGCAACTTGCCGAGCTCATCTAGCAGATTGCTCAGATTTGCGACTAGTGGCGGTAGGCTTCCTTTCGTATGGGGGAAATTGCCCTTCAATACGCCAGCAGCAGACGCCATGACACCGCGCGAGTCGAACAGCGAAGTGAACACTTCGGACGTAGCGCTTGGTCGTGCATCCAACATTTCGTTTGCTGGTCTGACGGCATTCAGTAGGCCTGGTGTACCATGGCCGAGCTGGACGAAAGCTTTCGTGCTCTTGTTTTCCGGGCCATCGAGTACAACTCTGGCTTGCGACTTTGTAGCCGTGAAAGCGATCTGGGGAGGCGGATTTTGAGGCAGTGTTGTGCCGACTGGAGTCGCGATACCGCTTTGACGACTGGAACCGGAAGTGACCATACCCCATACCCAGAGAACCAGAGTAGCATGATACATTGCAACGGCGTAGAAGTCCCGGAGGCGAGTCTTCTCGAAGGCTTTGGCGTGATTGAACACCTGCCCAGCGTGCCATACTGCTTTGCGCGATTCTGAATCTCGAGTCCAGGCACGGACCTGTGGGAAGATTCGGCGAGCTTCGTCCTCTCCCTCGCGGCCAGCGAATAGCTGGATGTCGTCCAACTCTACGTGTAGCGACATCATGAGAAACTCGAGAACGAATGGTATCTCGGGAGGGGTTGTAATGTCGGCTTCGCAAGATGTCAGGAATGCAGTCAGGTCGTCGTATCTGCAAAATCTGTTAGCAGGGTATTTCGCCACAAATTTGATAAGGGAACATACAGATCCCGAAGTCTGCTCATATGAGATAGCCCTTTATCTCTGCGACGTCGCTCGCCAGCGTTCCGCAGCATCTGTGCTTGCTGGCGATACTCGAACACATCGTGCGCCATGGAGTGGGCGACCAACAGCCGGCAAAGAGACTTGTCTGTGTGGTGATCAAGACCAGAAAACTGTTCAGGATCGCTGAACATCTCGATCGTCGATGGTTTTGCTCCTCCGTCGAAAGTACTTTGCGCCATGAATACATTTCGCCAGGCAAGAGCATTCGACGCCATCCACAAGTCTCGAGAACATGGTATGGGCAGTTGCATTTGAGCTGGCGTGATAAGCGGAGATCTCATGTGAACAAGCATGGCTTGTGCGTCGTGTAAGAATGTATGGAAGACAAGACGCTTCCAGGCTTCTTGCTCGGCCCACTCCCTCCATTTCTGCTCGAGCACCTCGTTGGAGTCTTCTGGTAAGGGTGTGATCTCACGATAGCGTGATCTTGTGAAAGCGTTGGACCACGCCAGCATAGTCACTGGTGGCTGTAAGAAGGACGCAGCGATCTCAGTGAATCGTCGGAATCCGCTCCAGACGCCAGTGTTTACCCACATCAGGGAGGTCTGTACTGCTTGCAGATCGCGGGTGGTACTGTTGTCTCTTTCGAACTCCGCGGCGATGGCGTAGCGAACGACATCCTGTAAGACAAAGCCCATCTTCCAGATTGGAGCAAAACTGACGAAAGCTGCGCCTCTTGCTACCATTGCAAGCAAAAGTTCTGCGCGTGTCTTTTTGGAGTCGAAGGTTGGAATATGGATGTGAGACCCGATAGCGTAAGTGTCCTCGAGCAGGAAGATATCGATGAGTTCTTCGAGAAGTTGAAGAGAGGGAAATGAAGGCATAGACCTGGATTTTGAAGAACAAGTCAGTAAGAGGCTGCATCAAATCTTGATCTTAACTTGTCAAGGAAGTTGAGCGGCTCATGCGAGGCGCTTGGGTGGTAGCAACGAAGCAGGAATTGTATGACTTACAACTTCTGAACGGTGCACTGCGTGACAATCCGTATCATTTGATCTCGAGTGCTTTGTTCCAAAGAGCAATGCGAGATCTGGCGAGCGCTCGGACTGGTAAGCTGATCGGCGGCATTGATCTTGTCCTCGCGTACATTCAACTCTGCGTGCTCAGAGAAGGCTCCGACTCCGCGAGGAGGTATCCAGCTATTCCAGGACCATGGCGAGCGTTTGAGCGCCTCGGATCTTGGGCCAGCTTCGGAACTCGGTGTTCTTCCAGTGTTGGGCTGCGAGTCTGGAGGATCGATTTGTATATCCTGGAAAGGCATTGGGGTCCAAGCTGAAGGGTTATCCAGGAATGAAAAGTCGATGTCGCCAGCGCCGAAATTAAGATCTTGGGTGTAGTTTGAGACGTTCGGCGGCCGCACGACGTGGTCCACGGGCCCGTTGAACGGCATCATGATATGCTCGAAGAATTCTGGGAACACAGATTCGAAGGTAACGGATCCAGCATCCAGATTTGAGTCGACGCTGTGCAGACCGGGCATGCTCTCGTCGAGTGTGGTAGCAAGGTCGGGGAACGGCATGATATTTGTGGCAGCCACATCCTGCATACTGCTCACTTTGCTGTCGCATAACGATGATGTGTCGTGCAGGCTGTTGTTGCGTTGGTAGGCATCTTGAGCGATGGAAGCTCTGCGCTCTTGTTGTTGCCTCTCCTCAGTCTCGATGCAGGGTATGTTTCTGGTTTTGCATCGCTAATCTTGAGTCAGTATTTATCACTGCCAGCGACCAAATTGAATCCCATGTCAGACTTACTTTGCAAGGCCTTTCCTCCTCACACTTGGTCTTTGATCTGATACACGCCTGGCAAGCTTTCTCTGTCCTTCTCCGAATTGCTCGTTCGCCTTGTTCTGCATTCTCATGCGAGGCTCGATGGCGATTGAGCAAGTCACTTGAACAACGTGTCAGTCAGAACTCCTCTCAAGAAAAATTGCAAAGCTCCAAGTCTTTGCTTGGCCCTTTTCCTCGATGAGGCGATCGAGGCTCATGCAATGGTGCTCAAGAGACACCATCATCCAAGTCCTTGGTCCAAGAACGTAACAAAGACTTGCCGCAGGCATCAGTGCTGTACTTACGCTCGATTGAAGCCCTTTCCGCAATCCGGGCACTTGTATGCACGTTCGTTGTCGTCTGTTCTCAAACGTAAGCATTACCATTCCCTTTAAGAATTGCAGGAGTTCGCCTACGCGACTTCAGATGTCGATTTAGATGGTCCGCTCTCTCATAGGTCCTATGGCACACAAAGCATCGATGCTCTTGCCGGGGGCGGCTGGAGGCCGCAGGGACTTCAGTCATCGGAGAGCTGTTCCCCATGTTTGTTGTCGGTCCGAGTGGGCTGTCGGTATGGGTGGGTGTGTGGCCGATCGTAGATTGCGACGGCCGTGATGATGCAGCAGCAGCTACCGCAAGCGTGTTTAGCATGGACTGACGACTCCGTGTCTTACCAGCAACTATACTCTCTTCTTACGCTAGCATTGCAGCAGCAGAAGCTGAGTAGCCTATCGCCAGGGTGATATTGGTAAGAAAGAGGAGAGATGGAAGGCGAACGGGATGGTGGCGGGCACTGCCCCACGACTCCGCACTCTGCACGCACCACGCTATCTCAGAGTTTGGCCGAGGATGGATGCAGATGGCCACGTCTCGAAGAAGCCACACGAGTCGCGTGTCTGCTCTTTTGCATAGGGCGGCAGTTGTGGGTGTGGACACTGCGTACCTTGGTATGGGTCTGTCTTCTGCAATGCGATACCACTAATTTCATTGATCTAGCTCCTGTGCGGCCAGCAATGTCCCAACGCATTCGCCAAATCCTACGCCATCACCGCAGTAGCCATCGAGCACCACCGTCTCGCCATCTTCCAAGTAGCCGCGGGGTGGTGTGGTGCCTACTTTCATGTATTCCATCAAGCAGCCGTGCTCTATCTCGCCAGGGCCGCTCACAGTGCCCGTCGCGATGAGATCCCCGGTCTGCAGGCCACATCCTGCGAGTGCTTGTTGCGCAAGGCATTGCTCCAGCGTCCAGTACATGTAGGAAGTGTTAGACTTGCAAACTGTCTTTGCTGCCTTCTCCCCTGGCGAGGTCACATGAACCTGCAATTTGATGTCTCGCGCCTCGCTGCCAGAGTCTGACAGGTATGATCGTACTGGCACGTTTTCCCGTCGAGGGATGGAGGCAGTACGGAAGGCTTCCAGCGCGTCTGGTGTGATGACCCAGGGAGACACATTCGTCCCTAGGTTCTTGCCGTTCAAAGGTCCAAGTGGATTCATCTCGAAGCCTTGAATATCGCGAGCTGTCATCGAGTGTTAGCTGTGTGTAGCTTACTTGTTCGAAAACATTACACTCACCACTCCAATCATTCACCAGCACGAAGCCGAAAATGTGCTCGGCTGCATCTTTCGCCAGCAATCTTTGCCTACGAGGCAAAGGCTTGCCAATAATCGCACCCAATTCCAGCTCATAGTCCATGCGTTTGGAAGGGCCAAATACAATTTCGCTGTTGCCAGGCTTGCCTGACCAGTACTGCCCAAGGGGTCGCACTTGTGATGTGCCCGACACATCAAGACTGCTGCACCTCCCGGCATATCCAACAGGCTGGTGGAAGAACGCTGGTGGATGCGAGCGGTTTCCCGTCATGGCTTCGGAAGCGTTTTCGACATGGTCGGATGAGCAGCTGAAGTCGGAGAAGTCACTGCACTGGACAGGTAGGTGCATAGTCACAGCAGCAATAGGCTCGATAGCAGTGCTAGGTATTCCCGAAGATTTGAGCAGTTGTTGCACTTTCTCACGGACAGCCTGGTGCACCGATCTAGGCAGTGCCGCGAAGGCGTTGAGCGTTGGCTGTGAGAAGACATCTTTGGGGAGGTCTTTAATATCGCCCAGGTCCTGTTGAAGGTCCGCAAGGAAAATCACGTTGTCCTCGTATCTAGAAGCGGTTTGAGGTGCCGAGTGCTGTGCAGATGAGGCAACGCCGAAGGGGATATTGCTGAGGCCGAAGTGTGAGGCATAGCCTGGCAGAGATGAAGTCATGGTGAATATTGTTATGTTGGCGAGTCGTTCGTTCTCAAAGTTGGAATTGCTGTATTTTTGGATATATAAAATGTTACCTTGTTACGGATCGAATGTAATGGCAGTTCCTCCACATGTTCCGACGCGCATCGCTTCCGGTTGATGAAAGGTGGATTCGGCAGCTGCGATCCGCGCGCTGATGCATGCATTTCTGTTGCTTCGACCTCAGCATGCTTTACATTCGGGACAAAGTAGTTACTGCCTTCGAGTGGTGTGTAGTATAGCATACAGTCGTTTACGACTCTGAGGCCTCAAAAAAACCGATGTACCGCCAAGAGACTGATAGGATATCACGAGTGTCTAAGCAGTATACACACTACTACCTGAAGGCACCGATAAAGAATACTGCGACCTTGCCATTGATATAACAACTATATCTCATACACTCGCCCACAATCACAAGGTGATATACTTCGCACCACCTGGCGGTGTGAATACTAATTCGTAACCGATACCGATCTCAACTTCGAAATCGTGGTCGTATTGAGTTTGGCACCGAGGCAGTTGCGGTCGACGATGTTATGATACACATGTTAACAATAAAATGTTGAATGATAGATCCTAGGAATACCAGTGATCGCTTCTGTCCCGTTGTTTGTGACCTTTTGCTTTCAAGTTATTCTCCAAGACTCTTTTCTGGGAACGGACCGTTGAGAAACCAAGGGTGTCAAGTCACTTTCGTGGATCCAAACGATGAACAGCTTGAAATGCACCGTACAGAGCGACCAGGCCATCCCATTACAAATCGTATGAAGCCATTAACTTCATCACAAAGGGGAAAATCTTCACGTATATCAAGGCTACCTATAAGGTGGTTGTAGCCGTGATGATGTTAGAAAATAGTGTCTTGAGGCTCATGCATGTAACCCTTATACACTAACCCTACAAAATATACGTTCGCATCTCGAACTTCGGGCGGAAGTGCTGTTCTCACGATGTTTCCAGCGGACATTTCAAACAGCATACATGCGTTCTACTGCATCTCGGAGCTTCCGTGGACCGCTGGTTCATTCACTCAATACATACGATATGGCTTCTAAGATGACAAGGCGCCAGCGACCGCTTTGAGCTGGAAACCCAGGAGTGGACATGTTCAAGGATACATGTACTATGCACCCGATTGTTCCACCAACCTATTATCAGGGCCTCGCCATGATCTCGCCCAAGACGCGCGCCCAATCGCATGCTCTACAGACCTCGCAATGGAGACGAGATCGCTACAAGAGATGCCTATAAGATAGGATGTATGAGGAAGAGTACAACAGCTTTCATGTTACGACAATATTGATCTTGTTGCTGGACGCCACGATCGGCAGAGGTGGAATCATATTCATTGATACTACCTGTGAACGCCAACAAGAGACGTAGGATCTCCTCGAGAGCAGCTGCCACATGGCGCAGTGAGCAGGTTGGGGGGCTGATGGCTTCGTTAAGGTTTTGTTGATTGCATAATACATCTATCATCTATGGCTGATACTTCCCGGACCATGATCGTCTGACACCACAATGTTCCGCATCCATAGGCGAAAGCGCTTTTAGCGCAGCAAGTACGCATGGCCAAGATAAGTCACTCTCTCAATCCGACTCCTCCATGTTGAACCACTTCGCAGCCATGGCCCTGATGCGCGGTCCCACAAACCAAACACCGATGGCCATCGCAGTCAGACCGCCACCGATACCAGCCTGGATGTTCAAAGCGCCATCGTAGCCGATGGCGTTGATCGCAGGCAAGGTCGAGTAGCTGAGACCGAAGGAGATGATGCCTCTGCCGGCGCAAATGACAACAAGAAGACTTGCTGCGCGTTGAGGGAAGCTCTCCACCGCGTAGGTGATACCGACGAGGTTCACGCAGTTGAAGGCGAAGTTCACGGCATTGTAAGGCACAACAATGGCAGACCAGTGCCATTCTGCAGGCCGCTGGGCTGCCTGTCCGTAAATGACAGCGGACACGATACCAACAACCGCGGGCAGAGCGAGGCCAATGAGACGGTACTCGGGCTTGAAAATTCCATCGTTCCTCGCACTTAGGCGTTTGATGACCCAGTCACTGCCATATCCGGCGAGAGGGAGGAAGATCATGAAGCACACGATCTGGCCAGCCTGGACGTAGCCGAGCGAGTTGAATGCAAAGTGGTAAGGAGGAGGCACCAAGATGGTTGCGAAGGTACCAGCGGTGAAGACGTACATGCCGAGCCAGGCGCCGTTGACGATGAGCAGCCAGAAGATGGATGGAATGCACAAACCTTGGGCAATGTGCTTGTAGTGCGGCAGGACCAGGTGCCAGCGGGGCTTAATGTTGATCAGTCTCAGGTCGCGCTTCCAGGTCCTGGCGCCGTATCGCTCAGGCTCCAGCACAGTACCGTGGCGGGTGGTGACCTGAACCAGCTTGTGCACATTGCCTCCATCCTCAAGTTCACCCTTGTCATTGAAGTCAAGGTGCACTTGACCGGTGCTGGCGTCCGTCGGTCGGTCGAATTCTGTCTCAGACACGAAGACGTAGGAAAAGGCCAAGATCACACCGCTGAAGATGGTGAAGAAGCCGTACCACCAGCGCCAGCCCCAGGCGGAGGTCATGTATGTGCTGGTGATGAAGAACACACAGTTTGACACATTCTGGATAAAGATGAACCAGGCAAGTTTGCGGCCGCGCTCGTGGAGAAAGTGGATCTCTTGCACGATCAACGGTGCCAGCGCTTCACTCTGACCAGCAGCAAGCGACATGATGTTCCTGCCGGCAATGTGCATATCCAAGTTCGGCGCCAAAGCGCACCAGATGCCGCCCACGACCATGATGAGGATGGAGACCAAGAAAATGGGTCTTCGCCCAATGGCCATCGCCAAGGGCATCGCGATGACATTTCCAACGCCCATGAAGAGAGTGGGGTACGTCAGGAGGTCGTTCGCCTTCAATTCCTCACCGGGATACGAGGCCAGAATCGATGTGAAGATCGGCCCCAAGCCTGAGGCAAGGACGACGGCGGAGCAGCCGTATGCCGCAACGAGAATGAGGATGGCCCATTTGCGCCATGAGGAGAGGTTCAAAGGATCTGTGTGATGCATTGTCAGCCCCACCCCTGAACACGCCAGTCTCCAGCTCTGTCCGACTTACCATTGGGATCGGGTGATGGTGTTGGCACAAGAACGGTCTCTCCGTCTTGCAGCAACTTGACGTTGCCCATGATCTGTGGTTTGACCTCATCTTGGGCTTCGATGTGCGTAGCCTCTAGTGTCTTGTCCATGATGGCGGTGGTACTGTCTTGCTTGACACCTGGGAGTTGTGATCTCGTAGGCCGTCAGTCTCAAAGAGGCTGGTGGAGGTAGCGAAAAGAATGTCTGAAGCTGCGACTCCTTCTCCAATCTATATGATTGAGTGGCTCGAGTACTGTCGCCCATCCCCCACCCATCCGTAGGTTCGCTACTCGGGGTCGTCCGATCCGAGTTGAATCTCGCTGGTCAGCAACACTGGTCTGGAGCCCCCATGGGGGAGTAGTGTGCGTGTGGGGAGGCAACGCGCAAACCGCTTCAACAAAACGCTCGAACACTGCTTGAATCGGGATATACAGCGCCACGTACACGTGGGGCTGGGCTTCGGTTGCTTAGTGTGAGACCTGGTTCTGCGCTAAGCAACCCTAAAAGCTGCACCTGGACCACAATCTTGACCATTCAACGAGCTAGACACTGAGCTGACTCATTAAGCGAACCGAGCTGTCCGCCGGACCAGACCTCATAGCGGCGAAATGGCATCTACCGCGTATAGCATGGTCCACAAATGTCGGATCGAGGTAGTGACCATGCATTGATGAACGCGGTAGAAAGCCGCACGGTAGTTGTATTGTGTCTTATGTTGATTATTGTTCAGGCTGGGTATGTATGTACTGCATCTGCGAACGTGCAGATGCATTGGTATGTGCATTTTGTTGAGGGCACAGAGATAGTGGTGGTGCTAGGTTCATACTCGCGGCCTCTTGCCTGTCTCACGCAATATTGATTGAGTATGGAATTATTCCGTATTGAACATATCAGCATGTGTGGTCTATGCGCTTATCATTCCATCATAACCATGCATACGGATGGTGTGGAGGTGTTATCTTGTTGATGAAGGTGTTGATAGTGGTGGCCTCTGTGCTTTCTGTGTTCCACAATCGTACTCAACGCCGATTGCTGTGATGATTAACGATAATACATACGCAGCACTAATGTATGCTGTATATTCGTAGATTACATTCATTCATTTGCATATTCCATATTTACGTGAAGGGCAAAACGACGTGGCTGTCGTACTCGCCGCCAAAGTGCACCACGTGCTTGCCCTTGTTGTTGGTGAACTCCGTCGAACCAAAGTTGTTGATGCCCTGGTGTTTTCCACAGATCTGCAGCCTGATGCTTTCACCAGCCTCGAACTCAATACCAGTCGCCCAGATACCAATTTCCAGGCGAACAATCTGTCCCTTGGGCACTTTCTCTACCTTGTCCATTGGGTAGTAAGGCCAGTTTTCGTGCATGGACTTTGACCAGTCGATAGCACGCATCGAAGCACGTTGGATACCTGTTGGGCCAGCGTAAAGGATGACCTCGGTGCGAAGATCGTTGGGAATGTCGGAGATCTTCGATACTGGGAGACCCTTCCAAGGAATGTTCAGGTTGAGCATCTCTTCGCCGGATGCAGAGATTTTGCGGAGGAGCAAGTATACATCCATGTCGTCCAGGTCATCGCATGACATGTACAGTACTGCCTTAGGCATGCCAACAATCTGGGTCTTCTCCGGGAATGTGTAGGTGAAGGAGAGGTGCTCGCCGCTCTCAGAATCGTACGAGATTTTTTGTGCACTCTCAGGGGTCCTGTCCAGGCTCAGCTTGCCACCAGCCTCGAGGTAGGCCTTCTTGTACTGTGTTCGGGGAATAGGGAAGTCGTCTTCGACGATGTTCTCGAGCGGAGCCTTCTCGCCAAACTTGAGTACACCCATGCGCACGCGCGGTGTTTTCTCCCAACCGTTATCGGCTCCTTTGAGGTAGTGATCAAGGAATTGACCCAACTCATCGTTGGCTTGCGGGATGCCCCAGATATCAAACCACTCTTGCCATGGGTGCCAACGAAGCCACTTCTGATCCGACTGGACTTCCAACCAGCCTCGGATAGCACCCATACCGTGCATAGTGTTGGTCCAAGTACCTGTAATGTATGTGGGGATGTTGATCTTCTTCATGTCCGGTCTCTTATCGTTCCACCAGTCATTTGCCGTCGGAGACTTGTCCCACATCTTACGGAAGCTTTCCATGCCATTCCTGCCCCTGAGCATCCACTTGGCGATCATGTTGTCGAACAGTTCTCCTCCATATATACCACCTCTGGCGAACTGTTCCCTGTACAGGTCGCCACAGCCCTCCCAAGGCGCTATGCATGTGAGACTTGGTGGGTTGAGAGCTGCGATGAACCACTGGATGATGGCCAGGTGTGAGTTTCCGACGAGAGCCACTTTGCCGTTGCACCAATTTTGCTTCGCCAAGAATTCGATGGTATCGTATCCATCCTCGGCTTCCTGCGTTCCCATGATGGCCATAACACCTTCAGAGTCGAATGCTCCACGCGAGTCCACGTTGATGATCGCGTAGCCTCGTGGGCACCATTCAGCGGGATCAGGTGCCTCAAATTTCTCCAGACCGCTGAGAGTGCCGTCGGGAATACCCAAGTTCCAGGGAGTCATGAGCTTGAGGGAGCCTACACCATTGAACTTCTTGCCGAAAGGGCTCCAGCAGATCAATGCAGGTGTGCTTCTAGCTGGCGCATTCGCCGGTCTGTAAACGTCGGCGTACAACTTGATGCCGTCACGGACGGTGATGGCGACGTCATGCTCGACGAGAATGTCATCTTTGATACCTTCTGATCTTGCGCCTTTCCAGCCTTTAGGAAGGGTCTCAGTGCGTGGGTTGAGTGGTGCCCAGCCAGAGCCATCATCAAGTCTAGGCTCTGTAAGTGGGATTGTGGGTACTTCGACGCTGAAGGACCTCATCTTGAGTGATCGCTTGCTGCTTTGAAAGCGAAAGAACTGTGTGAAGATGGGAAACCTACTACCCGGTATCACTGGTGATAGCAGCTGATTTAATGCACTTTGCGCATGGTGAACCCTAAGCCAATGGCTCATTGTTCGTACCTTCGTGGTTCCGAGGTACGGATGTCCATGCAGGAGTTGCACATTGACCGGAACAAATGTTACCGGACAGATGTTCGAGAGTCTGGCCGCCACGTGACACGTCCGTACCGATACGCATATGGCCGCATTCTTCAGCTCTGCTTGTCAAATGTGGATGCTCCTGCAAGCTTCGCGCCGAGCACGCCTCACAAACAAGCAGGGTCCTGGCGTTCTGAATGCTCCACATCGGAGCTCCGAACCGAGATCACATTCTCACGCTAACAAGCCGACGCTAATCTGGGAGGCCTTGCCGGCAGAAGCCATCTGGTCCATGCAAACTGGAGAAGACGGAGAGGAGATGGAGCCGTTTCGGGACCCCGAAAGCCACATGGGTCTCGCCCAGGGCAAACCCCGTGGGACACCCACGCAGAGGGCACCGAGCCAGATACGAGCCGATGTTGCTGCTAGCATCATGTTCCGAGAGAGCGTGTAGGCCAGAAGATGATTTGTGTATATCTAGTTCTCATGAACCATCCCGAATTTGACAGAACCACACACCAATATTACATTTATTCTTCTCCAGCAACACCTTTCCACTCAAGCTCGCAAACACAGCTACACAGACTCGAATTCATACACCTTTCAAGATGGCGAGCGTAACTGAGACCGTCACATCTGGTATTCAGGGCACTGTGGGCAAATTGTTCCTCCGTGGAGCCAAAGAGGAGACACTATTCGGCGACTTCCGGGACGACCTTCAGAGAGATGGCTTTGCCGTCGTGAAGGGTGCCGTGCCTCGCGAAAGGGCCGACAAGTATGCCGATCAGATGTTCCAGTGGCTCGAGGACTTGTGAGTATCGTTGAAATATCACGATGGCGAGGAAAACACACTGACAAAACAACAGCAACCTTGGATTCAAGCGCGATGATCCTTCAACCATCCACGAGGACAACCTCCCAGTCATCAGCGAGAAGGGCATGATCTTCGGATACGGTAAGGCGCAAAGACCTCGATTTTACGGACCCAATGCTAATATCTCCCAGGCGCACCTCACGAGTCTTGGACCTGGAACGTCCGCCAGGAGCCTGGTGTCGTCGGCGCTTTCGAGAAGGTCCACGCCACTGAGGACCTCGTTGTCAGCTTCGACACCGTCAACCTCTCCTTCCCCAACCGCAAAGATCTCCAGCCGAACAAGCCTTGGGCCCACCAAGATCAAGACCCCGAGAAGCCTGGCTTCCGCTGCCTCCAGGGCCTTGTCAACCTTTTGCCCAATGGCCCTGAGGACGGTGGACTGATTGTCTGCAAGGGCGCTCACCTGCTCTCCGAGGAGTTCCACAAGGAGTTCGTCGACGAGCCCAAGATTTGGGCCTGGACCAAGGAGTGGTATGGCTTCTCAGAGGCTGGCCTCAAGTGGCTTGCCGACAGGGGCTGCAAGTGGGAGAAGGTCTGCATGGAGCCCGGCGACCTTGTCGTCTGGGACAGCCGTACTCCCCACTACAACGTCAACCCCTCTGAGAAGTCTACACAGCCGCGCTTCGCCGTCTACACATGCTACATGCCCGTGTCGCAGCTTTCACAAGAGGAGCTTCAAAAGAAGAAGGACGCGTTCGAGGGCCTCGACTTCACCACCCACTGGCCCAACCTGGGTGGTTTCGGAGGCGTGCCCTTCAAGAGGCTCAATGGAGAGCCTTGCCCTCACAACTTCAAGGAGCCCAAGAGTGGCAGGCCTGTGTTGACCGAGCGTGGCTACAAGCTCACCGGCATTCCCTACCTCAAGGAGTAGAGTAGGCTAGCTTTACGATTCCCACATTCATTAGACAGCGAGTACATGATTATACGTTTTTCTTTTCGATGATTTTCCCGTGCTGCTGTGTCAAATAATTGCCTCTTTTCCAAGTCCATAGAGGTTGTTGATGGATATCACTTGATACATGTTCCTCTAGAAGCTATTCACGCAAATTCGACCTCGGCACTTCCGTGTGGGGGGAGTTTTTGTGGCGTTGACTTCTTCCCATGCTTTCCGTAACATCATCTCTCCAGTCCGCCGACTCGTTCGCTCCAATGAAATATTACATTGCGCCAGCTTAGCGCATCATCGCATGCATGGTGAGCATGCACTGGCACTAACCGGGTCACCTGACTTCCGACTACCTCATACACCTTGTGGAGCAGCAATGGAGACTGCCCAACCACCCGCCAAAAGGAAACGTCTGAGCCATGCCTGCACACGATGCCGCGCCAAAAAGATCCGCTGCGACGAGCTGGAGCCCAGATGCACGAATTGTGCGCGTGCGAGTGTCAGTTGTGTGACCTTTGATCCGCGGACGTTGGCTTCTGTCCAGCGGCGCGAAGCGCAGCGCCAGCCTCCTACGACTTCACCATCACTCTCGACTCATGCAAGAGCGACTTCTTCCGCATATGGAGATGCTGGGCCTTCAAGTATGTCTCCTCAGCACGTTATATCTGCCCACATAGCGGAGTCGTCACCGGCAGAGTCATCGCCGCTGCTGCCAGTCTTGCCACGCTTCCTCAATGGTAACAGCCTGTCTGTACTTACTCAGTGGCTGGACCTGGCATTTGCCCGTTTGGGCATGACTCAGAGGTTACATCGTACCTATAATGAGATTCGGTCTAGAGAGCAGCGGCCGAAATATACGTGTCCGTCCGTCAGTGCAAGCGACATCCAGGACAGCTTGCCCGAGTACGCTCAATCGAAGATGGCTCTCTCGGTTGCCCTTGGCCATGTCTTCCCTGTATTCCAGATGAGCTTTCGACAACCGCCATTGGTCTCGACCGGAGCGCTGCAGCCGCAGATAGTGCCCGATAAGTCCCCTTCAAATGCGGTTCTTGACGCTGTCGATCAAGTCGACCCGGCGTCAAACGGTTCGACAACTCTCCATGCCATCACGCACGCGGTCAGCCTTGCTGCGAGAAACTCTGATATTGACAGACAATCTGCTGAGAGCTACTTCGGATATGCCTTCGGTCAGCTGCCTGCTATGCTTGAAGCAACCCAGCCGCTCGATCAACTTCGAGCTTTGGTGCTGATGAGCCTGTACCTAAGGTGGCGCGATGATATCGAGAAAGCGTGGCAGATACTTGCGTTGGCAGTAGCACATGTGCAGAATCACGGGCTACACAGAGACCTCAGGACATCACTACCGGATTCTCACGACCTTTTCTGGTGTGTGTTCCTGCTGGACAAGCTTTTGTCCGTCGAGCTCGAAAGAAGGCCAATGCTGTCCAGCGTAGAGTGTAATCGCCCGATCCCTTCTACTTCTCAGGGTCAAGCCGGAGCTATCTTCAAGGCAATCGTGGAATTCTCCAGGCTCCAGGACGAGATACTGGAAAAATTGTTGCATTCTCGAAGAACTGAAGAAGTCGCACTTGCAGAAAATGATCCTGCTCTTGCGGGCAGGATTATCAGAGACAAGCTACACCTTGTTGCCGAGCTGGACCAGAAGTTGCTTCGGTTTGCCGATCATCTGCCTCATGGAATCAAACCCTCAGAGTACCTGTATGCCGACATTCATGCACTGCCAGGTGTCACATTCCTGGCTGTACAGTACTACCAAGCTGTGTTCATGGTGTCAAGAAATGCCCTTTTGATAAATATGGAATCTGTACAATCTGAGATCACCAGAGACTTCGATGGCCAACCCGGCTCAAATCGACTGAGAAGTGGCATGCATGTCTGCGCCAATGCTGCGAGGTCAATTCTGAATGTTCTGAATCACGCGGAGGAGATGGGTATACGGTCGCCATTGCTAACGCCATACGCTCCGCTAATGGCCATGTACGCCCTGACGATTCACATCGTGAGACGTCAATCTCCCGCCACTGCCCGCGTTGATCTAGAATTGCAGGCCACGGCCATGAATCTCATCAAGAAGTACAACTCCCGCCAACGGAGTACTGAAAAAGACAACAGCACGAGCTCTGGACTCCTCCAGATGCTGGAGAGGCTGCATAGCTTCTCGGCTACTTACATCCAGCAGTCGACACGGCCCCATCAGGTGCCTGCAGTCGACGGCACACCTATCAGCGCTGGTACTGTTCCTCCCGCGGTCAATCTCGACCAATGGCGCCCGGGAGACACGGCCACGAGAGTCATGTCGCCACCTCAGTCTCCAGCGAATTATGGTCCAGGTGTCCCCAGAGTGGCACAGACTGACGCAGTGCCTGTCATAATGGACCCGACCTCAATGCCAGGACAGATTGGTACGACTGCACCATTGTATTTCAATGATGATTGGTTCACGGATATGGGTCAGGATGCTATTAATATCGATTGGGACGAGCTGGCTGTGGCATTGGGTCTTCCGACTGGAATGAGATGAGAGCAGATGTCACGGACAGAAATGATTCAGTATGCTTACTGTAAGATGGTTGATAAATTTTTGGTGTTGTTGCCGACCACATTTGTACACCTAGTGAATGTTGGCGAAGGTTCTTGCGACGACCCGCAAGTACAGACTGCTTTGGACAATACGAGGTCTCGCTTTCATCCAAGTTCAACAAGGGCATCAACACTCGATAGGTCTCCGCCAGAATCTGCACCATGCGAATTTCCCTACCGTCGGATCCATCACAGCAGCAAAATGCGTGCACTCGTTCGACGTCGGGACCTCTTGCACCATTGCAACAATGTCATCCGTTGTTGGCAGCGCAATGCTAGACTCCGCATCGCCGTCCACTCGCGACTCCTTCGCGCGGCGGCGCACGAGCTTGCGGTAGTTACGCTCTGCGCATGCCTTGCGCTCGTTTGCATCTTCAAGAAGTTCTTCGAGCGCTGTCGTTGGTGAAGCAGTTTCGTGAGCGTCCGGCTTTCTTTCGAGAAGTGGTTGCGCATCATCATCAGCCTCAGAGTCAACATCGTCATCATGCGTCCCATCGCTTTCCCGAGCGCTCTCAGCATCGGCATTGGTAACGACGGTGAAGCTTGTGCTTGAGTGAAATTTGGCTGTGACCAGATCTTTCTCAATGACCGTTGTCTCGCGCCCGGACGAGAAACACAGGTAACAAGCTGTGGACGTCAGAGGTTTCGTCTTGCAGGACATCTCTTGGACGACAGTTTCATAGTCCGGAAGACTCGCAACGTCGCCTCGGCTAGATGTACCGTCGACCTTCCTGCCGTAGACTCTCGGCACCACATAGGTCCGCAGAGTACTGCTGATACTCGGCCTCAGACCAAGGAACACCAGCCCAAGATAGCCATAGTACCTCAAATTCGCGACCAGCTCATTCGAACCACTGTGAACACCTCTGAAGTTCAAACTCAGACTCAGACCTTTGCGAACGCCAGTCAGCACTCCCACAAACCCAGCATAGTTGATACTGCTCGCCACAACGTCGCCGTGAGGTTCCAAGACGTAGTCCAATTGCACCAGCACACGGCGAAGCGGGTCCATGCCCCAATCCAGAGTGCGGAAGTGCACCATCTTAGTACCAGAAGCCGAATTCTCGTCCCGGACAGCCGCGCCACCGCTCGAGCAGCCCATGAGGAGATCCAGGATGACGTTGAAGCTGATAAGGAGGTACATGTCGATGCCTGTTGCTTTGCTTATTCCCTGCAAAATTCCGTCAGTCAGTCAGTCAGTCACTTGATGAAAACAACTTCAATGAACAACCTACCCTCAACTCAGCGCTCTCCTCCTCACTATACACCCCCCAAAGCACCGCCCAACAAAACCACCTCAGCACCGAAATCGGCACCCACGGCGCCGCACCGCCCACGACTTCATCGAACAGCGCTTCAAGACCGCGCATCTCATCGTGCAGAGTGGCGCAGACTTCCGCGTAGCGCTGTTCCGGAGGCAAGCTGAGATCTATCGTGAAGCGGGGGAGTTCGAGCGGGTCGTTTGGTTCGGATAACGAAGCATCTTCTTGGAATTTGGATTTGTAGATTTGGGCGTGTTTGACGATGGATTTTGGGGGTTTGGGGCGGTGGCGCTGCTGTTGGGATGCTTCGGAGGCGGTGTTGTTGTTGTTGTGAGGCTGAGAGGAGCTTGTTTGGGCGCGCGTTGTGGGCGGCATTGTGGAGATGGCTTTGTATACGGGGAAGACTTGATTATTTCTATTCCGATAGAGGCGGTTGAAGATGTGGCGACTCCGATGAAGTGCGGATCAGAAGAAGGTTTGTCTGCAGGAGTGTTTTTTTAAACCTCCCACTCAAACTGTCGGGTTGCTTTCCTCCGCGAACATGTGAAACGCTAAAAGGAGGATGAACCTCGGAAAGGAAAAGAAGCGCAACAAGGCGTTATCGCATACTTATCAACGCTGATCGTCCGACACCTGCCGTATCGGGTAAGCGGGCGTATTTACAAGTATCTGTATGCTATTTGGAAATGTGCCTAGGTAACTATTGGGTATGCTCAAGATTCACATGTGCATGATATTCATACTTGTTTCTAAAGTGTATACAGGGCGCTGTGGTTCACGGAATCAACAAAGGTAGAGAAGGTACTTCCACTGTGAGTGATCGATCCGCTTCGTTGAGATCGAGACCTCTCACGACTACGTGCTACCTCCTACCAGCAGCGCTGTTCACTTCGATGTATCGTCGAGGTGAAAATCCGGGAAAACTCTGAGACTGCTGTAAAATCCGCAGAGGTCAAAAAGCAAGACATAATCCCACTGGAAGCAAAAATGCATCGGCCGGGAATCGAACCCGGGGCTGGCCGAATCATTTGAGATCCGAAGATCTCGAATGGCAACGGCCAATTTTACCACTAAACCACCAATGCTATCGGATGGAGTGAGACATGGTGAGACTGTTTACAATACATTGCATTCTAGGACCGCCAACATGTTCCAGCCAGGCCTCGAGGTGAAATCCAGAGTGGGGTTCTCAGCAGTGCAACGAAGCCGTGAGACCGATGATTGTACTGTAAGAAGCGAGGTGTAGGTCTTGATGTATCGAGGTAATAGGTTGGAGGTTGGTAGGCTTCGACGGAAGTGAAGTGTCGCAAAATTTGAGGCTTCCTCGTCCGTCGATCTTGGAGGCGGCGATGTGCCATACCCACGAATTATTGTCTGGGATCTTGTCTTCGCAGGACATAACATGTACCTTGTTGGATGACATCATGTCCACGGTCGTCGAAGGTATACTGTCGACTGAAGTCGTTCGGCAAAATGGGTGTGTGTGATTACCACGAACGTGCTTAGAACTCGATGCTGAGTGTGATTCCTGGATGATGAGGTGTGCATTGTAGTCGTGTCGCCTAACAGGTAGTGGGCTGGGCGACTTAGACGGAGGTGAAGCCGTGGAGAATGCTACGTTCGCTTGCCCAGTCGGGCGGCGTGCAACTTGAAGTCAACGGCATGCCGATTCCTCTTCTCGTCCAAGAGTTTAGTATTCTGAGCCTCTGAGGTCTGCCGAGCACATGGTTAGAGTCACTGCCTACTCGAAAGCTTCATTCACTGGACGTTGCAGCGTGTGTACGGAGTGAATGGTTTTGATGGCGCACGACAGCAGGCTGATCGATCGCTTCGTGATCTCGGTGATTCGACGTCAACCGAATGTAGAAAAACTAGTCACTGTTCACTCGATTGCCAGTCTTGCGGTGTATGCGTCATGTGAAAGCGCCCCGGAAGATCTCGCATCACGAAAACCCCAAGCTCCAGGCAACAGGACCAGCCAAGCCAATCAGGTGCGGCAAATGCCAGAGTGAAGTGAACAAGCAGCCGCAGCACCAACCTCCCACTACGCAAAACGTCAGCGCAAAGCTAGCCCACGCCAGCCACCGGCAAACATAAAACTCCCCTCTCCTTCCCAAATCCTCTCTCACCTTTTCTCCCTTACCAAGCCCACGACCGCGGAACGCATCGTGCAAGAAGGCTTGTAACATGTGGCCGCTGAAGTAGCGAGAGGTACCATTCGCTCGAGGTAACACGCCTTCCAGCTTCGGCAGAAGGTTAGAAGCCCGCTATCAGCGTCGCTCGAAAGAGGTCAGACTACTGGCGTGGTATGTTGTGCTACTCTCTCGCACCTCCAGGGCCACTAAAGGTGAGTATACACAATCCCTCAACCTCGTGCGCTGACAAGCATACATATCGGCAAGTCCACGCCGACGGTAGCACGTCAACCGTGGCCGCTGGAGTAGCGAGGGGTACCACTCGTCCGAGGTGACATGTCCTTCTAGCTTCGGCGGAGGATTAGAAGCCCATTCAAGCGTCCCTTGAAAAACAGGTAGAATACTGGTGCGGTGTTCTGTGCTGCGCTCTCGTACCTCCAGGGCCACCTAAGGTGAGTATGCGCACTCCCTTACCTTGTGGGTTGACAAAAGTACAGACCGAGTGCCGCGATCGAATATTGCGAACCCACCGGGCACACCCCATCAAGCGCATCCCATCGAGCACACCCCACCGAGTGCATCACCCGAGCGCAGCCCACCGAGCGCAAGCCTACTCCGCCAGTGGCTCTCAAGAGCAACCCAACCGTGGCCGCTGGAGTGACGAGGTCGTATCATTCGCTGGAGGGGTTAATCTTCACAGCCTCGGCGGAAGATGCACACGTCGGTTCAAGTTGACATTCGCTGGCACGGTCAGTTGTGCTGCGCCTCGCACCTCCAGGGCCACCTCAGCTAAGTACCTTTCATTCCCACCATTTTGCGCTAACAAGTCGGTGAAGGGGCCTCGTGGGTGGTCACTGAAGCAGCGATAACGGAACCTTTTACTCGAAGCGATAACCCTTTCTCTGCTTCGGCGGAAGGGTCAGCTCGCTCACTCTAGCATCTCCCGCGAGGGGCACGACACTGGTGCGGTGAGCAAATCAGTACTTTCGAAGCTCTCAGTCCAGGACCACCGAGGCACAATAACCGTAGTCGCTGAAGCAGCCTGAAGGTATCATTCGCATGAGGCGACAAGTCTTTATTTTTTATTAGCTTCGGCGAAAGACTGGGTCGCCCGCTACAGCCTCCCTTGGAAGAGGTTTTGACGCTGGCGTGGTGTGTTGTGCTGCCTTCTCGCACGTTCGGGATGGAGGTTTGCTTTCGTTACACAGATTAGGAAGCGGACGCGGTCAGCTGGGGTGGGGTGGAAGTGTCTGAGACGGGGACATGGCGCTGGACCAGTGAGAGGGAACAGATGGAAATCAAGACATGGTCAAGCATTCTCTAAGAATAGTTTCTGGCGTACAAGCATTGACTGAGGGATATTGACTGCGCACTGGTACGATGGCATGAGGTGGCGGAAGGCGGCGGAGGCCAGATTCTTGTAGAGGATGGGGATGCCGACGGGTGTTCCAGCAAGGCGAGAACATGATACGTGGTGGCTATGTATGCTCGTCTCACCCCATCGGTGTTGGTGTTGCAGTCGTGTGGAGGCTGAGCTGTGTTGGCTTGACATGGTCTATACCTTAGCTGGGCTGAGGGAGTTGTTGGCTGCTTGATCGGGCGGAAAGCATATCAATATGGACCAGCATGAACATATGAGACCCCTGATGAACGTGCAGAAAACATGTTTCCATCGGATGACCGAAAAGATACAATGACATAGCTGACGTCTCTTGTCCCAGCCATACCAACAATCCTCCCCCAATCATGTGCAAGACGATGACGGGTCCGCGGCGTGCACCCGTCACGTGCTGGCCTAAGCGCTCTTTCCAAGAGAAAGCTTGACCACGCAAGCTCGCCGTCCGCAGTGCGCCAGACTGCCTTGCGCCTTGCTGTCGTCACCACCCGTTTACCTCATGCAAATACCGGCAACCTAACCTTGTGTCTGCCGTACTGCCAACTGCACCGCCCGACAAGGTCAGTGGCGCTTCTAGAGCCGGCGCTTCCACCTTAGCCATGCTGTAGTCATTTGTGTCTCTGGTCTAAGTATCATCTCTCTCCCAGCACCTTCCTGCCGTCCTTGCCATCCTGCGATACCCTACCCAAACACCAGACCACTAAGCAGTATACACTGATTGCTGCCCTCTACCTTGCGATTGCGCATTGCCTACAAACATCACTCTTCTAGGCAGACACTCACTACAACAAGTTCCCTCCGCGGCACTCCTCGCAACAACCACCTCACACCCGATACCATGCGTACCACCACTACCCAAGCCGCTCACTTGCTCTTACTCTCCGGCGCCGTCAATGCGCTTCCAGAGGTCGCAATCACAAAACACAGGCATGCCGACGTCAATCCAGCAAGATTGAGCAGACGCCAGAATGGAGACAGCGGCGGGACAGTGGAGACCAACACCTACGATGTTTTGACGTGGAGTACGGGTGGAGCATACTACGCCAATGGTGAGTTTATGCGGTCTTCGAGCGTTTGCTTCGATTGAAGGAGACATTTGAGGAGGAGAAAGCCGCGCGGCTTCGGACAACAGCAGCAAAGCTGACACTGATCATAGTCACCGTCGGAACACCTCCTCAAGACCAGGTGGTCATCCTCGATACCGGCAGCAGTGATCTCTACTTCGACGCTTCATCCGCAGCCACTTGCCAAGGAGATGGCCCAAACAGCTGTCGCGGCGGCACCTTCGATTCCAGCAAATCCTCATCCTACAAAGTCGTCGCCGAATCACCGGCCTTCGATACTGCTTTCGGCGACGGTAGCACTGCAAGCGGTCCTTTCGCGGAAGATGTTATCGGCATTGGCGATGTGAGCATTGCGGGCGTGGAATTTGGTGTTGCGGACACCGTGAACAGCACTACCGGATATGCTGTTGGTCTGATGGGCCTGGGATACAGTATAAACGAGGCCAGCAAGAGAGAGTACCCAAACATACCAGAGGTTTTGGCGTCTAGTGGAGAAATTGCGAGTCGCCTGTACTCGGTCTGGCTGAACAACGTCGGTGAGTTTTGTCGCCCTGCCCATGCTCTGAGGTCTCTATCACCATAAATTGTGATTGCTAACCTGTACCTTTCGCAGACGCCACAAGCGGCACGATTCTCTTCGGCGGCATCGACACCTCCAAATACACGGGTCCGCTCGTTACACTGAACTTGCTCCCGACTGAGGTCCAGGTTCAAAATTCCAATTCCGAAGTAGACCTTGTTCTTCAGTTCATTACTACAGTCACCGCCATGAACGCCACCGTCTCCTCGCAAACTTCGCAGATTTTTGAGGGCGGTGAGGACTCAGTCTCTGCCTATGGCAACAACAACGTAGCCCTCCCTGTACTCCTCGACACCGGCTCCTCGGCCTGGTCTATCCCGTCAAGATATTTCAGCCAAGGAATTGCTCCGCTCTTCCCCTATGTCGACTTCAAGAATGGAGGCGTCTGCCCCTGCAAGTATCGCGACGGAAATGACAGCATCTCGCTAGAATTCGGCGGTCAAGTCACCATCAATGTGCCCGCGCGCCAATTCATCGTTCCCGTCTATGATCCTCAGACAAACAAGGCCGTATATTCAGGCGGCGAGCAGGTCTGCGCATTCATGCTCGTGCCCGCACAAGACGAAAGCATGAACTTCCAAACACTAGGCGATGCCGTTCTCCGCAGCATGTATGTCGTCTTCGACCTCGACAATGGCCAAGTCAGTATCGCGCAATCCTCACTGGACTCCACCGCACAGCCGAACATCAAAGCTGTCGAAGCTGGACCAAACGGCGTCGCAAAAGCCGCAGGCGCCAGCGATACAGACGTCCCAGCAAACAGCTACTCCATCGCGAGCGCGGTTAGCGGAAGCGCGACCTTCGCAGCCAGCACAGGCAGCAGCACCATTGGCGTGGCGACTGGAACCGACGCCGTGCCAGCGAATGCGAGACCTGGTGCATCCGACAGTGGTAGCGGCTCTGCGGGCGCAGCGAGCAGTAGTGCAGCTGCCGTTGCGGGAAAGCGCTTGGGTGCCGATTCGGATCTCACTGCGCTTGGAAGTATCTGGGTGCTTCTGTGTATGGTTTTCGGCAGTGCGGTTGTGCTGTTGGCTTGAGCGGGTGTTTGAGATTTATACGGGAATGGAGTTGAGCGACGAGGATTGATTAACGACTTTCTTTTTTTGTTACTTGACGAGTTATGCATATCAACGAATAAATTATTGTGGACATCTCTTTCTAAAGAGTTCTGTACAACCAACCTTGATGAGCATGTTGTCGCTCTCAGCAAGCTATCTAACGTTGCGGTCCATTGAAGCCACCGGATTTACTTCGCAACGCTTGTTTCACAAATGATAGTATCGAGCCTTCAAAGGAAGGGAACTACCTACAAGACCCACGTGCGTGGGTAGTACCGGCTCCGCTATTGCGTGTCCCCCGCCTTTGTTTGATTCAGCGGGTTTGGTTTTCCTGCTAATAATGACGTTGCGGAGTTGACAGGTGCGACTGGAACGCCGCCATCATCTTGTCGTTTCGCACGCGGTTGGCATTTGGACAAAAGCAAGGCAGAAAGAAAGAAGAAAACCACCCCTTTACACTGAGCACCTCACTTCTCCTGGCCTTCCTTATCTACACTCACCTTTCACACACAATCGATCCCGACATGCCTGCAGGCCGAAGCGTGGTTTCGCATTCTCACCACCAGCCAATCCAATGACCAACTTCGCCAACCAAGCTTTCAGCTTACCGGCCCCGCCTACTTCTTCCTCCAGCTCCTGGACGAGCTTCCCACATGCATTGATCGCCTCATGGATGTACGGTTGGCTCACTTCTGGATGCGCTGCTGAGTCCTTTCTCCTACTCACTGGTCCTGCGGAGCACTGGTCGGTATCTCGTTACACTCTTTTGGCAGCTCTGAACGCTGCGTATCTTCTTGCTTCGACATCTTGGCTATTCCGCCTGGCTTTCGCGGTAGTGTGCTGGCCTTTGGTCGTGGTCACTTGTATTGTTCAGTATGCCACTGTGTCGAGCTTCGCGAGGAATCGTTTGAGGTCATGGCTGAAGTACATGCACTTTTACCGCGACAAGGTCGCTTTCTTTTACTTGCCGTCGCTGGTCATTGATACGGATCTTGATGGTTTGGTTACTGTTCGGGGGGTTACGTTTAGTATTCTTGATTTGACGGTTGAGTTGCATGGGATTGAGGTTGGTGAGTGGTTATCGTCGGTTTTCTTGGATATCTTTGCGCATTGCTGATATGACTTTACAGGCATGGATCTGGGCTCTGGCCATGAGCTCTCTATTCATTCTGATGCTGTCACGATCAAACTGTTTCGGCAAATCGCTATCGACGAAGTTTACGGCGTGCACTGGTTCACTGGGGACTCGCCCAACCCGGAAGGCCGTGTCCATCGCGCGGACTCTCACAGAGACAGCCATTCGGATGAGACGCACTCGCCACAAAGCAAGAAGGATCTGATCAAGGAAAAGTTCTTCCCATCGGCCGAAGAGTCTTCAGCGGCCAGTGAACGCGACTATGTCAAGGATCGCATATTGCCGCGCTCGGAAGACGAAAGGCACTATAGTGAATCTGATGTCAATGTCAAAGAGGTGTCCGGAGCACGAAGACCTTCTCGCGGCGATGTGGAGGCCGAACAGCGATATGACGATGTCCTGCTTGGGCTGCGTCAAAGCAATCGCTTGTATCAAAGTCGTGCACGTGTGAGGATTTCGCACGGTAATGGCAAGGATCAGACAGATGAGAGTCCAGATACTAGAGCTGCTGTTTGCGCCGATCTTCGCAGTACACGCCCCCCAATGTCGGAACCATCTGGTCGCGTTTCAGTTTCCAAGCTGATTGACATGTTCGAGCCGATCGCTAGGCTCATAGACAAGGTACCCAGCCTCTTACGAGTCATCCTTTGGCTCCTCAGCCAGTCCCACCCAGTCACCTGTCCATCCATCTGCTTCTCGGCGTGCGGTGCCTACCTCGGAGACGAGCTGCTGAACAAGCTCTTCCGCCGCCATGCCGCCGACGACAAGCGTATTGCCGACCTCAAGAAACAAGTGACAGATTGGCTATCAGCCGCAGACATCTACCTTGATTTCGCCCGTCTGCGCGGCCGAGGCTCCGTTCCACTACGAACCACCAACGACATCCGAGTAGAGTTAAGTTCCGCAGACGTGATCGTCACCCGTGTCAACCCTCATTGCGAAAGCCAAACCAGCAAAGAAGCAGACTCCAACACCGGCCGTGTAGCCTGGCTCAAAGGCATCGATACCTCGTTCACAATACCGACATGTCTCCTTCCCTCACACGCCTACCTCGCTCCTCTCCCAGAGTCCTCAAGAGAAGACGACACCGCCCCCGTCGCCATCGCCATCCGCGGCCACCTCCCCGCACACTTCTCCGAAGCCTTCCTCACCTTCGCCGCCACTCTCTCCAAAACAAGCCAAATGCTCGACATCGAAGAAGAAGCTGGTCTCGCCACCGATGACACCAACAGCCCCATCCCCCGATCCGAGCGCCTCGACCAAGAACACCGCGACGGCGCCACCGACGACTCCAAAGACAGCCACAGCCACAACAGCCACTTCCAAGGCTTCCGCGCGAAAATCTCCCACGGGCGCATCGGTGCGGCGATCAAGCACCCCGTGCTCCATGGGAAGCACATTCTGCATAAGGAGGTGAAGAAGACGGCTGTGGATAAAGTTGACGGGGCGTGGTTTGCGAAGTGGACGAATAAGTTGCTGAGGCAGCTGGAGTGGTTGGATGGGGATGTGGGGTATTCGATGGAGGTGCCGACGGGGTTGAAGAGGTGAGGTTGGAGTGATTTGTGAAGGTCTTTAGTGAAGGGCTTTGAAATGATGATGATGATGATGATGGTTGGGTGGTTTTTGGGCCCCAGACTACCTTGTTACATGACAGGCCGACTCAGAGGATGGACGTGAATTCCGAATGCCGCAGAGTACATATGCAAGTCACCGTGCTGGATTAACGCAACATTTCGAGTGCGCACAAGAACTCGCCCAGCCCGATCTCCAAGACCGCAACAATAACAACAACAACAACAGGTCCGCGAGATCTCCAAAGTTTCCATTGCTAGCCAGTAATAAAGCCACGCCTCGCAATCGAGCACAACCTACAAACCTTTCCCATGCATATGCACGCCCTCGACCAAACCATACAAAGACGCCACTTCCCCATGCTCATCAAGCGTGATGACGTCCCAATCCTTCCAGCCTTCACCATCTCTGCCAAAGAACCATTTCTGCATGATCATATTGGCGTTCAGCCACAGATCTCCCGTTCCCTCCAATGTCTTAGCCAGTCTTCTCGTCCGATTGCGTGGAGTTTGGAGTAGGTGCTGTCGCACTGTTTCGCACGTACGTTAGTCAAGAGGTTTGAGGTGTGAGAGCGATGGACGGACACGGACTTCTTCGATGCCGGTGGTTTCGCTTCGGTCGGGCGCGTAGGCTTTTGGTTGGGGGGAGCAGCGTTGTTCTAGGACTTTGGTGCGCGAGGGTTTGGAGGGGGAGTTCTAGATGTTTATGGTTATGACTTGTGTTATTGTATGGGCGCGGGGGATGGTGGTGGGCATTTTTGTGTTGGTCGATGGATGGACAATTGACGTTAATCGTTATATCAAACCAGGGGCTCTTGATCTGCGAGCTCGTTCCTGTGACGCTCCCAGTCGGGGTCGGTAATGGGTTCAACTTTGCGTGAACGTCGTATTTCCGCGATGCAATGGAACGTTAACTTTTGATACTTCCTGCGCAGCATTTATATAGTCAAAGAGGTCAGCAAAAGTCTGCTTGTGTGCTACGGGCAACAGAGGGTGCCATCGGTCCTGCGATCATTAGAGATCTCGCCATGAGGACCATCCCGGTGTCTTGAACGATGATTTGATGTTCCAAGTGTGGCTAGATCTCAGTGCAATAATCACACGTTCATTCACTGATACTCAATTCCTCAGTAAAACAATGTCCCGAAGCCCATTCTCAGCTGCATGCGGATTTGACTTGATACCGTAGAGATAGAAAGGAAAAAAGAGAGAGCTACGCAGCTTTGAGCCATCTAGATACAGCTATCGAGCACACCATCCTGTATTACGCACTGTTGAGCATCTTCTATAGAAACCTAACACCAAGTTGGCTTCAAACAAACCGCGGGCGGAGTTGAGAGACATGCACGATACTACCTTCACAGTCACGAAAGCGCCACATCTTGAATTGTCTCAAATCACGATCATACCACCATTACATATGCTACTTTGCGAGGACATTCAGTCTACGAATCTGATCCTCGGTATATACATAAAATTCCCGCACTGTGAAACTTGTGAGTTCTTGCTTATCTCAGAATTCACACTTTCAGGTATTGAGTGTCCACATGTAACACGTGGTTGAATTATCAGATCCGGTCGGACACTGGCGCCTTACCAAATGGTGGTCTGACCTTGGCGTCTCATGGTGATCATTATCGGCCATTGAACGATCTACTAGAGCCTCCCGACCATCACCGAGCGTACAGGGCTAAAACACACAGGAGTGCAGTTTTCCCTATCCTGACTCGACGTGCAGTATGACTCTCCTGGCGTACAATGCCACCTCTACTCGTGTGTGTGACACAATGGAGTATATAATCAAGGGAGTGTGCATGTCAGTGATGCTGTCAGCTTTCCTCTCAACCACGCACTCACCAGTCAAACGAGCATCACTTCTTGAGCCAACCCCATCTTGAAAACAGGGTCACCATCTTCATCATGCCCCCCATCAAGTCCATTCTAGCCTTCACTCTCCTCTCCGGCATCGGAGCGTTCGCCGTAGAATGTGACAAAGATCACAAATACCAGCACTGCCAGCTGCCAGTGTTCAAGAAAGCCCTCGGAGTAACGACCACAGTTGGGTACACCGAGGGCGTATGCTATCCCATCGTCGTTGACGATGAGGGTGAAAGCTCGTCTGGTGAACTCGAGGTTGTGGTAAGTAAGCTCTCATACGCTGTGGCGCGGTATCGATGGCGTTAGGATTGCAGTCCAGCATCCTGGTTGCGCGAATGACGCTTTCAGTCTAGTACACTCTCGCTGACGACCATGGTGAGACAGTACGCTTATATCTACGCTTCCACCGGAAAATTGACTGGATAGGAAAGCCGCCAATAACGGTGTATTCTTTGTATGGTCCTATTGTGGTCCCGACTTTCGGGCTGGAGAGACAGTATGCGAGGAATGGAGAGACGGGAAGAGGTGATGCCACAATGTTTGGGCTTTTCCGTCTTACCGTTCTGGGGCTTGCGTATCCGGTCATTACATCAGCAGACAAACTTGAAGATCCTTAAACTCGCAAAGAGCCAACTAATCGTGATTCAGGGCCGGATGGCTCTGTTGTAGCTTTCGGCATTGTTTACCATGCGTCTGTCTCTGTTTCGCTAGCTTGTCGGGTACATGTCGATTAGCGACAACTATACGATCACAGGGGATGACATTACGAGCTCGGTATCGGTACCATCGATGAGGCCTTCTTTGTTCGCAGCTCCGAATAAGGTGAGTGCAACACAAAGTGGTGTCGCGCCCGGTGTGCACGATGAACGTCAGTAGCTTCTTGGGGCTTTGCCGCTACCATGTCGCACATAGTCTACCATCATACCACTACCTCATGCGGCCTTCAATCGTGAGTGTGCGCCTCTGCAGCAGTATTGGCGTTCCCACATACTACATAAAGCGTGCATCCTCCTCCTTCCCCCATACATGCTCACGCTCCCATTTTCGCTTCAAGATAAAACACACCAACTTCCAGATGTCCAACAACGTCACCGGAAAAGCCACAATGCCGACCAAACAAATCCCCTTGGTGCTGCTCGTTTGCGCCAGTTCCACTATCAGCCAGCCTCTCGGCGTCTCGATCCTCGAAGACGGTCCCTTGAAGAATGATTGTGCAAGCACAGCCGCGAAAGCTGACTGCACACTCCTCGATGCAGCAGACCCTGTCGTTTCTGGCACGTGCCAAGGGTTTTTGGTAACTCCATTTCTTCGACAGATGGTATCGTGCAGCAGTCCCTACTAACCATGACCGTGTCTCCCCTCACACAGCTAGGCTCCTTGGTGTGCACACCCAGTACTGCGCTCAAATGCACGCTCCTTATGGGATCCGTCGACATTCCCGGCAAATGTCTAGACTCAGTTGTGAGTTAAACTCGCAAGTGGTGGCATCGCTTATTAATTAAATCTGACCGAGACTCTGTCTCTTTTTGTACAGTTTGGCTACTTGCTGTGCACACCCGGTCTCGAAAGCCTCGATTGTTTAGGTTTGAAGATTGGCGATGAATGCTCAACCACTGGAACAGCCGGCAATGAGGGTAAATGTGCTTTGGATGAAATAAATGGAACGGTATGTCAGATGTTTTGAGTTCATACTATGGAGTGAGAACCGTTGACTGATGATCATTTCTTCTCGCCGATCAGGACGCATTGATCTGCTTATAACTCAGCGGTCAGCGCATGCTGTACCTGCCGAGAAGTAATCTGCTTTGCATGTTGAATGGGCTGCAAGAAGGCTCAGAACACTGTCGCACCTCGTGATTTTGGATGATTGGTAAGATTGTGCTGGAACCCACGGATGCTCGTTGCCTGGGAGTTGGAAGTCTTCTATCGCTTGCAGTGTACGACGTTGCGATCACTTTAGTGTCAACGAGATGCTATCGTAGTCATCGTTTCAGCTTACACATGCAGTACCTCGACTTGTATCAGTCCACAGTGCAAAGCTTGACTACAATCTCATCCTTAGCTGATCGGTTCAGAAGAGTTCGAATCATTGATCCTGTTCTTGGTAGTTCTCTCCACGATGCAATACACTCTGTGGGTCAATTCTATCACTGACGGTATCGCGCGACTACATTCAGGTGGTGTGCAAGTCTGGTGTGAGCAATGCCGTAGAGACGACTATCGTCCATCAGATCTGCGGAGGCATGAGATCGCTTTCTTCTGGATCATCGAAAATGTCAAGCCAGGCAGGATTCAAGTCAAGTTCGCCAGCCAAGTCACCCGACGTGTCTTCATCCACTGTCTGATCTCCAAGCGGAGGCAGCGGAGCTACGCGAGTAGATTCCTCGTACGCAGAAGGATGCGAGAATGAGTCTTGCGCCGCCACATCGACTCTCACAGGTGTCGCGCTGGAATTTCGACTCCGGTCCGATGCCGACGGCGTCATGAGACGCTGTGACAGGTGGACGAGAGCACCGGGAGCGTCTTCCTCAACCCGCCTGAGGAGACTCTGGTGGTCGAGAGTATCTAGGAACACGCCAGTTCGTAGTGCGTCGCTGAGCATAGCGACAACTCGTCTGCTTTGTTTCTTGAGTCCTGCGTTCTTCTCTTCTGCTGCTCTTGTGGCTCGACGGGCGTCGGCGAGTTGTTGCTCCAAATTCATGATTCGGGCAGCGTTTGCGAGGTTCTGCTGTTCTCCGAACTCAAGTCTCTTTTCGAGCTCGTTGGCTCGGGCTGTGAGTTCTTCGCGGTTGATCTTGCGGCGGCTTTGTCGGGGTACTGCGTCCAGGTGTAAGGAATGCTCGGTTGTCAGGACTGATGATGGTGGGTCAACTGCGGGGTGCACCAGTTTGTATATGAAACGATAGACTGCCTCGCTATCACCAGGCCTGACTCGGGACGTTTTTGTTCCGCAGGTTTTCTGGTCAAACAAATGCCTGTGCCCGATGGTAGGCGTGGTTGTGTGGCATTGTGGCGAAAGGCAGTGATCCAGGCATACTCCACCTTCGTTGGGATGAACGAAGAGGCCTGAGGACTCATCTTTGACCTTCAACACCCAGCATCGATCACACACATGAGTGTCGTGCTGTTCAGAAAGCTTCTTGAGGACCTCCGAGATAGTCTCATCCGTTCCCGAGCAGGTCCTTCCAGGCCCGTTGTGGAAGCAATAGACAAATCTCAAGCATGATAGCTTCGTTCGTTTTCGACTTACTGCGATCTCTGCACGAGAACGGTCTTCGCTCGTGTCGTCGAGCTGCGATCGCTTGTGAGCGGATGAGCCACCCGATGTGCTTGCGCTTTCTCCAGTTGGCCTGGACAAGTCGTTCACATTCCCACCAGACGCATTGGTTTCTTCACGGACGTTGTTCGTGGTGTGATTGGTGTTTTCCTCGTCTGAGACCGACAGCCTCATCGCCTCATGATCGCCTGCGACTGCCTCCGGAGAACCATCTGAGCTGTCACTGAGGTCTCCGATATCCGCTTGCAAACGCTTCAGATCCTCTCGAGCCTCTGCAAAGACGGGTGTACCGGTATGCGGAGAATACGTTGGCATCGCCATGGTAGTTGAATAACCATTGTTACCGTCGGCATCCAGAGCTTCCGACACATCTAATGTTGTCGAGGTGATAGTTTCCGGGCTAGGACTTTCAAGTCGGAGTGTTCTCAACATACTGTCCGCAGCGGATTTAGACAGCGTGGCCGCAGCGGCGCTGTCTTTCGAGGGAGGGAAAGCTGGTAGTGGTCGAGCAAGCATACCAGACCTACTAGCTCGCGGACCACCATATTGATATGACACTTGCGGTTCTCCCCGATCGCTGTTCAAGGTATGGTAAAGGGCTCCCGGTTGATTTAGTCGTGCTGACCATCTGCTGTCAATTATCGGCTTTGTCGACTGGCTGACAGAATCGCGGCGGTTTGGCGTTCCCGCAAATGGCCAGCTTTCTAATGGCAGCTCATCACCTCCGTCTCCGTGGTTCTGCAGAGGCTCATAAACGTACTTGTAACACTGAGTAGCTGGGTCATAGACCATGTAAACACCCTGCTGAACCTCAATCGGGGACTGAGGTTGCTGTTGTTGCTGCTGTTGGGGCTCCACGGCCTGTTGGGCCTGATAGGACTGCTGTTGCTGTTGCTGCCGCTCAAACAAAGGTACTGCAAGTTGTAAGTGACCTGTACGCGCTACCGGCTTCTACTCTTGCCAACTGCTCATCTATACATCTGGAAGTCTGTCATAAAAAGTCAGAAGCCGACGATGAGTCTCGATATTGCGACGTACCTGGGCTTCATCTACTTCAGTCGCCAAAGAACTAAAAGTATCGATATCGCCTTCTTCTAGCACGAAATCGCATCCATTTATTGAGAAGAAGTCCTCGTCGTTGCTCATGTCGAGATCCTGGAGCAGGTCTAAGTCCGGCGAAAGCGTGAGTATAGGAGGGGGCATCTTCGGGACCGCAATTCTCATGCTGAGTGTTGGATATATTTGTTGTTGCTGCTGTTGCTGCTGATGATGAATGATATCCTGCTGGGCCTGAAGTGGATGTTGCTGCTGTTGATGCACTACGACCTGAGGAAACTGCTGCTGCTGCTGCTGCTGAGAAAGCACATCCTGCTGAACCTGAACATGGGGATACTGCCCGCCTCCATCCTCCAGCTCCTGAACACCCTGAGGTTCTACAGAAAGAGCAGCGAACGTCCGCTCGAGCATCCGCTGGCGTCGTTCCTGAGACGCCCTTCTCGCGCCAGGAAACCCAAGCGAAGCCTGAAGTTCAACAGGCGGTGATCCTCGAGGCTGCCGAACAGGACCATGGTCTGTGTTCTGTGGAGAGACCACGCCATGGTTTAGGTGATGGGCATCGCCCGGGGGAATGTCGAAGCCGGGAGTGGCCTGGCGGGCTTCTTCTAGTAGGCCATACTGTCTGTCAAGACTGTCATCAGACACCTGCGGCGCCTTTGGTTTAGTCTGCAGGTGGCGAAGGAAAGAATTCGGCCTTCTGTAGACCTGAGGCCTGACTTTGAGTCCGGGAAGAAGATGAGCACTAGAGGCACGAGGAATACGGGTGATGTCGTGGAGTGCATGCTTGCCGGTCGAAGCGACAGCCTTGGGAGGGAGGAATACAGCATGCGGAACGGAAGATTTCTCGGGCGCAGCAGTAATCGTCCACACTAGCAATAATCTCTCCCATCCAACCAGTGAGAGATAATCCCCTTGAGTCGCAATCGGCGAGTACTCTCAAACACCATGGCATGGGACGCAGAAACCACCCTCCAACTCATCGGCGTCCTCCTCGCACTACTCGGCATCGGCATCGCATATTACAATCACCAATGTATCGTTGCTGCAGTTCGCTGGGCTTACAGTAAGCTTCCAGGTGTTGAAGCCCACCATAGACCAACAAACTCACTTTTCGTAGTCAAAGCCTGCATTCTACGTCCGACAAAGTCCGACAGTGAAGCTAAGAGTACCTTCGAGCTGCCGAAGCTGCAGTCTTTATGCTGGGACGATCCAGATATCGAAGCGGGAGCAGCGACGTCGGCTTGGGCGGAGGAAGTGAGGAGGGAAGTTGAGAAGTGCTGCGTTTAGCAGCTCACGTTGTGGCAATGTATCGAATATCGCATAGATTGAGCATCGTTGCGCGGAGCGTTCTCAGCGGCACTCATGGGATGGTGCTGGCATTGACACAAGGGCAACGGCCTCGAATCGGGCGGAAGAAGAAGAAAGAGAAGAAGTTGGGAGAGAGGTCGGAGATCTTTGTTTTCAGCAGACACTCGTGGGGGCAATTTCTGGGATTCAGGCAGGGGCGACGACGTCAGCTTGGGCGGAAAAGGTTAGGAAAGAGACTGGGAATGGTTGGGCTTAGCCAATGTGTTGTTTCCAGGGCTCGCTCGCGGTCTAGCTTCACAGTCCGAACTGCTCACCGTGCCGCTGAGAGACTGGCACGAAGTTTGAAGAGCTAGATCGTGAGCAATGCATGGCGAGAGTTGGAGTTCATGCGCATTAGTAAACTTGTTGAGAGTTGCTGTACATTATCTTGCATATATCTGCATTTCATCTAAATCGTAGCGCATCAGCCATATCTTCTATCACTTTGTGCAGTCACAACCTCCTCCCCGTCAACAACAACGACATTACTTCATAAACCTCCCAGCAAAGCCCTTCGCCTTGTCCCTCCATCCTCCACCTTCTTTACCAGGTGGTGGCGGAGGCGGCGGGCGATCGTATCCCCCATCACCACCTTGCTGCTGCTCAGGCGGAGGAGGCGGAGCTTCGCGCTCATAGCCTCCATCACCGGTCTTTTGCAGCGCTTCGTTTCCGCCTCCTTTGCCTGCGCTCTCCCCGCCAGCGCTGACGGTGAAGAGGACGGGATCGCCTGCGTTGACTTTTCCGCTCTGGTCTTCGCCCCCCTCGGGCTGTACGTCGTCGTAGGCGAAAGCGTAGCCTTTTCTGTCGACATTGTGGACGTGCACCAGCCTGGCGTAGTGGTTTGTTGGATCCTGCGTGAAGAAAGTGTGCGGTTCGGAAGGGTGGTCTTCGCAGTTCAGCAACGCCGTACGGTGGAAAGCAGCGGCCAGACGAGGAATGATGGCATTGCGAGCTTGGTTCTCACCAGTCGTGAATGGACCAGAATTACAACCCAGGATGTCATTCGTGTTCGGCTTGTCAAACTCCTCGTCTCCGATTTTCAACTTTCCAGAAGACGTGATCTTGCCTTCCAGCACGCCGGGAGCAGCCTGGGTGTCGATCTTGCAGCACGCGCCGGAGGAGTATTTGTCCCAGACTTGGTCGACGTAGGGCTCGAAGTAGCCAGAGAAGTCTGCGCCGACGGCATTGCCGTGCGTGGCGTTTAGAATACGCAGTGTCTTGCCTTCTCTTTCCACGATGAGCTTGCTCCAGGGCTTTCCGTCCTGCTCTTCCTGCTTGCGGAGGTCGGCGGCGAGCTTCTCGATGCCGTCGGGTGTCATGCCGGCGACGTCTTGCTGTGTGCCATTCGGTTCTTTCAGGCTGATGGCGATCGGCAAAGCAGGCGCCATGTCGACGTAGCTGATGTTGGCGTACAGCTGGGCATCGTTGAGGGTGAACTCGGCGAAGGCAAAGTCCACGTCTGCATTCGGGTCCGAGGGGTTGAGGACGCTGGGTTCGACGAGGGCAGGGCCCGGGTTGAGGAGGAAGGTGAGTTTCTTGCCGCGCGCGATCCAGATGCGGCCGCCTGCGATTTGAGGGATGGTGACGGTGACGGTGTTGCCGGGTTCGCCGAGAGGGATGGCGCAGTCTTCGGCGAGGGGGGTGCCGATTGATGGCGGTTCTTGAGGGAAGTAGAGCGATTTGCCGTCGGGTTTCAGGATGCAGCGTTTGCCATTGTGTTGCAGGGCGATGCCGGTGATGTACGCCCAGAGCTGGTCGGTGGTCGAATCGTTGTGCAGCGCGACTTGCAGGGAGGCCGGCATGGTGGAGGTGGTATGGGGGATTGTGTAGAAGAGATGAAGAGATGTTCCTCTTACCTGTCAGAGATTATAGGTGGCATACTGGCGCGTTATGGCAGTAGCCTTACGTTATCTGCAGAGTTGGCAGGTTGAGGTGGATTCTTGTTGTCGTTGCTGCACCACCAAGTCTCCGCTGACGTCGTTGAGCATTGGCATTGCATCGATGTCGGCCTCCCTATTCTCCACCCACGTATTCGATCACCATCTTCCTGCACCTCTGCCTGGACTGTTATTTGCGTCTCATCAGACGGTGCCTGCTCCGCGATCTTGTATACATCTTTGTGGATGGCCAATTGGGCCTTATTCGTCCAAGTCGAAAGCCAAAATATCTACTCGATCGAGCCCCTTGGGCCGGCATAATTGCAGAGAATGGGGTTTGATGATAATTGCACGTGGATGCTGGGTGTTGATCGATGTCATGTCGAAAAGCACAGTAATTGTGCCTGTCTGCTTTCTCCTACTGCCAAGTGCTTTCTTCACCATTAAGCACGCAGGGAACATCGAATTGTATTCATCGTTTACCGGGCACGCCTCGTATGCAGTTCCACGCGTGGGATGCCCATATAAGCCAGCTCCCATTACACTGATGGCCCAATTCAAAGCAATATGCACCATACGCCAACTTCAACCCCCAATCCCTGACCAGTCTTTCGAAGTGCAGCCCGCCAAACTGATGTCGGATTGTCAAAGTCTGCCGTTAAGAACACGGCTTCCCTGCAGTGCGCAAACACTAGGTCGGCTGAGTTGATGACCCTTCAGTTATGAGATTACGTCCACTCGAATCTCTAGCAATCGCCAATGCCATAACAAACACAAAAGCGCAGACGAACACTAAAGTCGCCGGGAAGCAAGAAGAGCGGCAAGGTTTGCACGGTTCCGGCGATTGCGGACGGCTCAGAGGTATTCTTGCTCTTGCTGGAACTGCGATTGGAATCTGAGGTGTAAGCGCTGCGCTTGGAGTCTGGAGAGCGGGCGGCACGCTGGGAGGCTGCTCTGGTGTCGGGGCTGTCTGTGTGCTGCTCTGCTCCGTCGCCTGTTCTAAGAAGTTGTCTGTTTGGGTGCTGCTATCTGCCGTCTGCTTGCTGGCTAAAGTACTGTCGACGGCTCTGGGCGTGCTGGCATGGTCGGTGGGCGTTGGTGATGATTGGACTTCTTCTTCTCCATCGGAAGACTGCTGCACGAATCCGGTACAAAGCCCTCGCAATCCCCGCGACGACAAGCACGAGAAAAATCCGCGCGAAGGCCTTATCGAAGGCTTTCCATCTGGCTCGAGAACGCTCAGCTTGGCGTGCCACTTCAGCCAGGAAAGCTAGCTCTCCAGGTGTGGGTTCGTCATCAGTGTCGACTAGGTTTGGAGGTTGGAGCTCGGGGGCTCTATTTAGATTTTTGTCTGAAGTGGTGTCTGTTTGAGTGCTGATGTCTCTCGTACCTCTGCCGATCAAAGCATTGCTGGGACCATTGAGTTGACTGGTGTGGTCGGTGGGCGAAGTTAGAGGCAATGAGCGACCAATCCTGTCCTTGACTAAAGACTGCTGTGTCGTCTTTGCCGGCTGAGCGTTGTTGGGAAAATGGTAAATCCACGTCATCTTTACCCTGAGAAGCCTCGAGCAGTTAACGACATCCAGACATCGGCATTTCTTGCCCGGATAAAGGATAGAGATATGACATGGCACACCGGTGAGTGAGTAGTCCACACTTCTACCCTCACGCAAGGGACTACCAACTCACGGCGTCGCCGAACAATAGTCCACAACGACCGTAGCACAACGACAAGGCGCAGCAGCGAACACGTCCGCCACAAAATCATTAAACGTCAATCGTCTAACCCCTCATCGACATCCCCCTCCCCACCCGCCTGATGTATCCACTTCCAACACTGCACCTCTCCCACTACAAAAATAGCCATGCCCGAATTTCCAAACCATTACGAAGAATAGCACGTTTGCAGCGACCATTAGTCCCAAGTAGAAGACAAGCGCGACTACGGCTTGAGGACGTCCATAGGCGTTTTGAACGGTGATTCTACGACCTGCTGCTGTGCGTCGCCAGAGGGCTGTGGGATTGCGGGTTCGGGGTGCTGTTGTCGGGACTGGGGATGGTAGTATTGGTGATGGTGTTGATGATGGTGGTGGTGGTGGCAGCAATCAATGTGGTGGCTGCTGCTTGATTCTGTGATGAAATCGTTAGTTTTGGTGATGTTGTTTCCTTTTGACAGACAATAGCGCTTTGCTTTTTTTTTCCTTGGAAGCGAGTGGGTAACGGACATATGAGTGGGATGCATGCTGGCCGAGGTGGTGAATGTTGCCCGTCGAGCTCGGCGGGCGGTCCTTGGAAGTTGAAGTCATCATCACTCGTAGTTGGAGAATGGATTTTGGCGTCAGGATTTCGATGAGAAGATTCCATGGTGCTCATTGCTTTTTGGTCCTTGGCGGCTGTGCTTCGAGATGTGGAAACCTGATCTTCTTAACGTGGCGTATATGCTCCTGCCTCAACGGCCCTCGAGCTCCAGTCCTGATGTGTTCTTGCGCAAGGGACTGAGCCTGGGTAGGCTGCGCCGCCATTCCATTGTGGTCTCATCGTGAAATATCTGAGGGCATTCTGCTTCGCCCGAAGAGTATGTATATACCAACACGTGCCCACAGGTTGGTCCCAGAGCCACGCCCTACTCACGCAAGGGAGTCCCAGACATGTCGAGTCGCCGAAGGCGCTGGCACATAATCTGAGGCGCAGCGAACAAAACAATCATTGAACGCATCAAGCCTCATCATCAACTGACCTGAGGTGCAGCGAACAGAACAATAATGGAACTCATCAAACCCCCATTATCATCAACCTAACTTGCTATCTGTCACGGCCCTCTCCCCCAGCATCAACAACAGAAAGACAATACCCCCTCCTCCTCCCAGTGCTCACAAATTCATACCCCCTTGGACACTTCGGATCCCTCCGAGTCTTCTTCCAAAGCACAGCCATGACTACAATACAAGCTGCTATCACGCCGATTGCAATGGCAAATCTTACGAGCTTGACGGGAGAGAGGAGGAAGGTCATGGGAGGTTTTGTTGATGGGGAGTCTGAGGTTTGTTGCGTGTTGGCTGTGGGGTCGGAGGGATGGTTGTTGGTATCTGAGTCCGGGAGCTTGTTAGCATGGTGGTTTGTTGTGTTGTGATTGATCGTTGGAGGTGGGGGGAGTAACGGACCTGTGGGTGGGATATACGCTGGTGGAGGTGGAGATGGTTGTAATAAATGCACGTCGGGTTTCTGCCAGTCGTTATTCGAGGTTGGAATTTGGTTCTAGTCGCAAATTTGCGAGGAGGCCATGGTTGTTCTCCGCACCGGGTCGATTGGTGGTTGATCGATTGATGGTCTCCCGAACGATGAAGACTGGTATCTTCGACATCATATATAGTCACAGTCGAACAGGAAGGCTCTGTTCGCGCTGCGCAAGGGATCGACACAGAGGCAGTGGATGTGGCTGCAAGCAGCACTGCCTTGATACTTGCTCTCAGTCGCCATTCCAGATAGGAGTTGTGGCCTGGGGCCTGACTACTGCATGAATACATCAGGCAGATGCTGCAAGGCAGGTCTGAGCGCGATGGCAAGGTGGCGAAGCAATCACTAAAGTTTAGGAAAGGAGCTAAGGCTCCAAGATATCGCGGGAGAGAACCGGATAGGGTCATGCAGTGGAAGTAGTAAACTTCTTATTACATTAACAGCCATATACGAAAATATACCTTCATCATCACCAGACCATCCCTCATCCAAATCGTTCAGATCCGGTCCACAAGCAAGGCACCTAAACCCTAGCAGCGGGCCTCGCCACCGAGTTCGCACGACTAGCAGCGCGAGAAGCGCCAGGAGTACCGCTGGGAGTAACCCTGGTTTCACCAAAGAAGCGCTGTGATTGCGAGTAGGTGCGTGGAGCGGCGGAGGGGCGACGGCTGGCTTGGTCTTCGAGACCTGCGAGAATGTTTGTTAGATGGGATTCTAGATCTGAGTGCTGAAAGTGAGATGATTGATGATGACTTACTCCTTCTCCTGTCGCCACCACCGTAGGAGACGTAAGATAGTCTGCGACCACCGACGTTCTGCTCTTCTCTCGCACCGGCGAGTTGTTGAGCGAAGGCTGAGCGCTTGCGGAGAGTGGGACCTTTCCAGTACACGACATAGACGGCGATGACGAGGACGAAACTGATGCATGCCAAGATTGTGCAAGCGTACTCCAAGTTGTAGCCGGACTCTTTGCCGATGTTGGTGAAGAAGGGTGTAGCGGGGATGGTGAGCACACCGGCCAGGAAATCTCTTGCCCAGCCGTTGCCACCTGTTGCGGAAGCTGAGTAAGGACCGTAGGCGCAGATCATGTAGTCAATTGTGGCCATGTAGATGGCGTAGTTGGCAATACCGATGATGGCGGCGAAGATCATGCTGCCGATCCAGTGAATCGGAGGTCCTTGAATTGTCCAAGCAAAGCCAAAGAGACCGATGGGAAGGCAGGGTGCGGTGTAGAGCAAGAACCAGAGACGAGACTCGTATTGCGCGCGCTCGTCCTCGGGTTTAGCGGCGCGTTCTTTCTTGTTGCGCCAGATGGCTGGGATGAATAATGCCCACGCGATGACATATCCGATACCGATGGAGAGGAAAGCAAGACCAATCTGGTATGCGTTGAAATGCCACTGGTCGTACACCAGAGCGAAGGATTGAATGAACATGAAGATCAGAGCGTCGGAGAAACCGGACAGAAGAGACAACACCAGGACAATGGGCTCGGTAAGGAACATCTTGAAGGGACGGATCCAGGTAACGATAACCTCTTTTGCTGAGAAGCGGTCTTTAAAGGGAACGAGCTCGTCGGGACCCCAGACGTTGGCGTTGGGGTCAGCCTTGCGGCGGGATTTGGCGATGCGGTTCATCATGATTGTTGAGCGGGTCTCGGGAACGGTGAAGAAGTGGACGGCTTGGATGAAGCCGCCGAAGATCAGCTGGATCCAGATGCACCATCTATTGAAAGTCAGTCAACGCGGATTTTTTAGAACAGTCGACAATGGCAAAAACTCACCTCCATGCGAGATATTGCTCGCAGAAGCCACCAACAATAGGACCAAGAACGGATCCGAAAACGGAACTGAACACAACGTATGCAACAGCATATTGTTGAGTGTCTGCTTCCCACATATCTGCAATCATGCCCAAGGTGACGGAGCCACCAGCGGTGGAGAGACCACCAAGAGCACGGCCGACCATGATGGTAGCGAAGTTGGGCGCAAGGGCCACAGGAAGTTGCCAGATGTTGACCAGGAACATTGATGCCTGTAGGATAGGCCAGCGACCGAACTCCTCAGACCAGGGAGCCCAGAGTTCGCAACCGAAAGCGTATGTGACGAGGAAGATCATAGCACCACAACGGGCACCTTGCGCTGAGACGCCGAATTCTTCGGAGATTCCGCCGATGGCGTTTGAGTATAGAGATGTGTTGAAGTTCATGGAGACTTGTACCCAGAAGATGATGGTGACGATGTACCACTTCTTTGCTGTTGGGAAACAGAAGCCCAGTTCCTCGTAGCAGTCTTCTTCGCTGATTTCGTACTTGTCGTAGGTGCCCAGCTTTTCGAGTTTGTCGCCAGTAGCGCCATTGGCAGGATCGCTTCTTGAGATGCCGTCGTCTGAGTGGTCTTTTTCGTCTTCGTGGCCTTCGAGCTTTGTGTTGGCGCGATCGAGGTCGGCCTGGCCCATGACCTGCGCCGGCTCATCGTTGAAGCGGGCAGGCATGTTGGGCTATGAGTGGCAGATAGGCGCTGCTGCGAGCGTGTCCAATTAGTGGTATGCCACACCAGAGACCTGTCTTGTAAGTTGACAGGATATCGTGGTCACGCGAGGCAGGGTGCAATAGTAAGAGATGAGAGATCAAGAAGAAAACAACGTGCGAGGGTTCCGGACAACACTCTTTAGATTACACAGCTTCCCTACCTGCTTCAGCATTTCCCTGCACCGTTTGGTAACTGCTCACGGGTCGCACGCGCCATGACGTGTCTCAGAGCTTGGAGATCGGATGTTCCGCGAGAGATTTAGAGATTCCAACTGCTGGCTCACTCAGGCAGACGATGTGAGTGGCTCGCTAGAGGCCCTCCACGAGCGGTGCTCCACATGGGTGAAGTGCGGGTGTACGCTAAGCAGCAAGGTTGCGCCACGAGGGAGAAAAGTAGTCGGGCTTCGCAGGACTTGTGCCGGCTTGTCGTGCTTGACGCTTGACGTCTTTCTTGGTGGCGTACTGGGGTGCATTCATCTAGTATGCAGGTGACACTTACCTATGCTTCTTCAGCAATATTCGGTGTGCGATACATGTAATCACATCCAGCACGTCACGTCCACGCAGGTGGCGGTGTCGCGTAAGGCCTCCTCGAGCTCTCGCGAGCCTGGCGTGCCTCCACCTGCTCGCCGACGCGATGGATCTGGTCGGGCCTCGCACGGCAGTGATCGACCATGCAGAGTTTGAGTCTTGGCTTAGCTCAGCAGAAAGTCGATGTTGGTCGTTGCTGCAGCCGGCCGCGCCGTGGACGTTGCCCCAAGATCTCCGTGCGGGCACAACAACATCGACCGATGGAGATGCGGAGGGCGGGGATTGCATTCATCACGTGGAAGCATGTGTGTGCCTCGTCTGTGCCTCTTTAAAGCATATCGATATCACGAAGGATGCGTTTGCAGATGGCTGACGTGCCATACATCCTTCACCTGAGGCTGAACAAGACGTGTCGAAGAGAAGCTTGATCAATGACGCGGGTGGCACCAAGATTACAATATGCTCGCCTTGGCCGCGTCAAGCAATCCTTCGCCTTACGCCTCCGCCAAGTAAGGAACTAAGAATTGCTTGCCCGGCAGATTAAGATTTCTGGCCCATGGCACCGCAGCTTGGGCCAGCGACAGAGACGTTCGTTCAGGATAACGAGGAAGGCTGGTGGGGCGCTCTCGTCTTTCAAGAGATTTCATGATTTCCAGACGGCAGACGAAGACGGCGTGTGGGAGATGTCGGGATGTTGTGGAGGAGAGATGCCCGGCTCCGTCATGATAAATGATTAGGGTGTTGCACCAAAGAGTTGCAGCCGCGTTGCCGTCGATCCGGAAAATGCTGCCGATCGCGCGTAGGAGTTTGATTCCGAGGAACGACGTCACCTTTGTCCACGTCAGGCTTTCGTATGTCTGCATATTCTTTGATATGGTTGTACTCGCTTCGCTATCTTGACATATCACTTGCTAGAATATCTACACATCACAAATATGGCTTTTCTGTTGGCCCGGATCCAGATCCTGAAGCTAAGTGGTTTACGTGCAATGATTGAGGCTGACATGTTGAGTGTTCACGCGCGGCTCCTGCGTTGCTTGATACAGTATCGAAGTGTGAGACTATTTTACATTTGTGCAAGCTACTGTTGAACAGAACAACAGTATGTCCAAACCGTGCTAGACCAGGTGGGAGTCTACACTGCGTCGTCGTTGGAGCATCCGCGCTCCCACAAACGCAAGCCAAATCCAATTCTGCCCCGTTGGCCGCTTCTACTGACCACGCACAATCGTCTGCCAACCAATGAGGCACGAGTGGACTAGAATCGAGAGGACCAGAATGGACATGCCTCGCACCATAAACACGTCCAGACTGACCACCCAGACTTGAGTATCTCGCTGGAGAGTCGTCCGTCCACTCCGTTTTCGCCAGGCTCAAGAATATCTTGATGCGGTCTTGTCATCTGCTCTCCAGCGACAATGTGAACACTTACTACTTCGTTTGGGTCCAATTCGGTAGCCTCGTCTTCACCGGTCTCATCTTCAGCAGTCTCAGCTTCAGTGAAGTCGTCCCCAGCGGTCTGCTCTTCAGCGTTCTCCTCTTCAGGGGTCGCCTCGTCAACGATATCATCTCCGTTGGCATCATCTACAGCAGCCTTCTCTTCAGCAGCCCGCTCTTCGTCTATCGCCGGCAATCCGAACAATCCACCTTCGAGAAGACGGGCTGCCCGCTCTCTGTCGATGGCCGCCCGCCCGAATAATCCACCTCGAAGATGGCGTACCGCCTCCTGCCATTCATCTTCAGCAGCAGCATTATCAGCATTCTCATCTTCAGGATTCCCATCTTCAGGATTCTCATCTTCAGCAAGTTCGTCTTCGCTTTCTGTCAGATCCTCCTCGTCGATCGCCGGCACCCCGAATAATCCACCTTCAAGACGGCGTGCCGTCACCTGCCACGGTCTCGGAATTACTAGGAGGGCGCCGCCGGCGAGTTTGAACAATCCCAGAGCCGGGACGTCGTCAAAGATAGCCATGTCTCTGATGCGCAAACTTTCGCCCGGTGCGCCGCCAGGACCAACGTCGAATACAGCACTGCCTGGCAATTCGACGTTGTTGTCAGTTGTCCATTCTGTCGCTGTCGCGTTGGCGTATTCTACCCACACAGCGGCTGCCTCTCGATCACCAGCAATGGCCATGTTGAACATATGATCGGGTGGGTAATCCAGCAAGGAGCCGCCCAGATGATCAGTGGCGGTTCCCAGGCCGGATGCGACGAAATGCTGCAGCGCTGATAGCCAGTCTCTCACGGCGTTCGTGTGCTGCGTCACAAGCTCCTTCCACTGATCCTCTGACACGCCGCTGTGGCTCACTGGATGATACATCTCCATGGCTCTGTGGACCTCGTCAACGGACTGTTCGTTCCCAGGGTCGCCGAACATGATATCAAGCTGCGCGACATAGGCTGTGTCCGCGGCCATGGCAGCCTGCCATGCCCAGCGGATGAAGTCGAAGGTCGTGGACTCACCTTCGCCGCGCTCCCAGACCTCTCTTTGCTGTAGAACAAAATCGGCCTCCGCAAAGGCTTCTTGGTCGACTTCTTGGTCGACTTCTTGGTCGGCTTCTTGGTCGGCTTCTTGGTCGGCTTCTTGGTCGGCTTCTTGGTCGGCTTCTTGGTCGGCATCGCCAAAGTCGTCGTCGAACATTGCGCGTTCGCTGCCCACGATGCCGTAGCGTGGGCAGCCACCTTCCGCCCTCATCCAGTGCTCTGACTCCGGCTCAGCTGGTTCTCCACAAATATAGCAGAAGCTGATGCCGCACTGACAAGTCATAGCATTGCAAGCCTCAGCCAGCTCAATCGTCCGGCCACAAGCCTCGTTCGGACAAATTTGAAAGTCCTTGCCTTTCTTCAGCCCTCCAAGCGCAAGCCTCCTCTCCCCAAGCCTCCGCTCCGGCACACATTGATGCAGGACGCCAAATCCGCCACATCTCTGCGTGCAGCGCAAACACCACCTCGCCACACACCCCGGACAAAGCCTACTACTCGCCGGCGTCTCCCAGCTCATCCTAGCATTCTCACCCACCATCGGCGCCACAAACGTCCCACAGTCGCAATACACCCGCTCCAGTGCTGGGGCGTTGTACTCCACTTCTTTCGCCTCATACGCTCTGACGAAAGTTTGGCTGAAAGCGCCGGGGAACTGGCGCGGGTGGAGGGTGTGTTTCTGCCATTTGACAAGGTAGTTGAGTTCGTTTTCTTGCGCGGAGAGGAATTGCGTTCGGAGGCAGGTGGCGCAGGCGTGGTAGGTGTGTTTGTCGATTTCGAAAGGGATCTTGCAGGGTTTTTCGGATGGCGGGAAGTCGTCGTAGCAGATGCTGCAGGTCCAGTCTGAGGATGGGGTGGCCATGGTTTTCGTGAGTGGTTATTTCTGTTGAAGGTGTTGGTGATATTTGGTGGCGATGGATTAATTTTGCTTTGAGGTGAAAAGTTTTGTTGTTGTTTGTTGTTGACGGTGCAGTGGCGTTGGTGGGTGAGAACAGCAAGAGACGCCCGCGAGCTTGACTTATGACGCTCAATGTCGAATAACACGCAACCAATTTCTGATGAAGGGCACGTGAAAGGCGGCGCTGAAATGACTTCGCGTTTCTCTGTATCGACATCACGACTTCAATTTACTACCCAAGACGCGTAGAGCTTAACGGAATCTGTTGTTCCAACATCTGGATACCGATGACTACAGCTCTTCCGCGGCACCATGCCGCCTTTCTTTGGACACATGTAGCAGCATCAGCTTCCAGTCATTCCAGTCGCGTGTCGTTCACACATTTACTTCACAACCAACCTCGTCCTGGCTCCAGCGAATTGCTTGGATGCTCATGGAAGTTCGCAACGACACAAACAATGATATCATGGATTCATGGACACCGTGGGACTTCACTTGTCTTCATGGAAGAATACTCTTACTAGTTGCTTCTTCAGCCGTGTTTGCAGAAGCGTTTCCTCAGTGATTGCTACACGACAAAGACCACACCCGATCCGCTTTGATGATGTTGCAGACGCACATCTCCTACTACAAACATCTTTTTGTTCTTGCCCAACAGATAAGTATCAGCTCTCCAGCAGAATTTCGTTCTTCTCGTCACCACACCACATCTCTCAACCACGTTGCAATTCACCGGCGCGGGTTTTGCCCTCGGTCCCACCTATCATGCTTCCAGACAGACCCAAAGCTCAGCCAAACACTTCGAGGTCAAGAGTCAACATGGCCACCGAACGCAGCGATGCCTACATCACCCAGACAGACATGGAAGGAAACTGGGACAGGAGCGCAGAACGTCGGCCGGAAGACTTCAGCCCGGAAGAGAAGCAAGCTATCGCCGACTCCAACGCAGAGAAGCTGAAAGAACGCCTCCACGGATATTGCGATCACCGAGGCGGACACATGAAGGCTCTGCCTGACTTGCCGCACGCCGTCGCGGGCAGATTAAATCCACCAAGTCCAGAGGACCTGTACGTCACTGATGCTTGGGAGCTCAAGCGATACCCACGCTGGCCAGGGACTCAGGACCGTATGGTCAGCCGCTCTGCTCCGCTGGATGACGTCCTGGTATACGTTGACGAGTCCTGCTCGGATCAGCACATCGGCGGTGACGCGACAGAGAGTGAGGCTTTTTGCGTCGTGGTCTTCAAGGCAGCCACGCGGGATCAATCCAGCACTCTGAGGTCTTCTCAGAAACGTGGCTTAGTGTTCCGTTTAGAATCTCGCGGTCCCACCAACGAGCTTCACCCGCAAACCAGTGACCGTGCTGTGCTCCGCGCGGCTATCGCCGCAATTGAATCACTCGACTGGGTCAGGGAAGGCCGCACTCAGCTCACGATCGCCTCCGACAGTGCTTATCTGGTCGAGGGTATCACGGACGACATCGGCGTCTGGAGGCAACGCGACTGGTGTGACGACGCCGGCGAGCCCGTTGCTAACAAGGATCTTTGGGAGAAGCTGTTGTCGCAGGTCAATTTGCAAGCTCACTGGGGACTGCAGGTTCGTTTCTGGTTGATTGACAAGGCGCTGAACGTGTGTGCGGAGGAGATGAAGAAGCATGCTCCGATCAACTTGGAGGCTGAGAGTGTGCGTGGCCTTGTTGGTACGAAGTGAGAATGGGCAGGCTTTGATGAAGACAGACGGTTGCGGGCTGCTTGGATTAAAGAAAGGAAGTCATCTTCAAAGGAAGCAAAAGTCATTGGAGACCGGGTGATTTACATCATCTTTCGTGAAGATGAAGTTCTGGGTTGAGTATCACAGCGAGCTCTTGAGAATGCTGCATGCAGTCGATAGCTACCAGGTATTTGATCGAACATCCCAATTCCCCTTCGAGACAAGGGCTCCGGTCCAATCGATTCTTCAGGCCTCACTTCTTCTTCTTCAACTCTTTGCCTCGGTATGATTCTCACAAATTCCACCTTTTTCTTTTGTCTTGTGCAGTCACTCAGCGGTCCGCGTGGCGTCGTTTGTGCTGGTTTCCGCTGGCGGCAGCAAAACAAACACAACTTACGACACCATCTCCGCCACCGTCTCAGCGGCACAAAAACAGCAACAACTTGACACGGCAGAAGGCATGTCGTCCAAAAACCCAGTCTCTGGCCATGGCGGGCCTCGAACTTCCACCATTTCCCATCGCTCCGAAGCAAATACCATCACACTTCCACGCGATGATGCCACGCCACGGGAGATGTTCGCACATACTCTCGAACATCCAGTGCAATTCTCCAGGCTCACCATGGGGTCGGCGCGGATGGTGAGATACGACAAGCCCGACGAGATCCTGATCTATGCCAGCGGGCAGGCCATCGAGACGGACAGCAAGAAATGGGCGGGGTGCGCGGTTGTCTACGAGACGGAAGATAATCCCATGTCCAATCCGGTGGTTCTCTCCTTACAGAAGACGCGGATCTCGGGCGAACCGAGATACAGTACAAAATTTGCTGCCGCACTTTGTGCTTTGGTGGCTGCCCTCGAGCTCAAGACATGGGGCTCCGAGGGATGGAAGCAGGTGACCATCGCAATAGACGACAGGAGGATTCACCGGAACATCACTCACGACATCCACAAATGGGCTTCCAAAGGCTGGCTTGAAGAGGGATCTAAGCAGCACCCTCCCCGTCCAGAGCTTTGGCGTCGCGTTGTGGACCTGGTTAACGAGCAGGCGTACCACGGATGCGAAGTCAAGTTCTTGCTTGTCACTGCTGAGCAGAACCAGCATGCAGCCGAGCTGGCCCGCAAGATTGCGTCTAGCGACTCTGGGTCGTAACAATATCAGCCTTGCGGCGATGAGGGTTTCACGTTCGAAGAGGCATTATGAGCAGATGAATGAAGTCAGGAGAGGCAATGTGAACAGATGAATGAAGTCAGGAGGAATCGAGTATGCATACATCACTGCGCATTTACGTGTTGCCTCTGGGTGGCAAGCGCGATCAATGCGAAGCACATAACCAATTATAACGATCGGCGCGTCTGCCAGAAGCATTTTAACAACCAACCCGATCGTTGAACATTTTATCGCGTCTTTTGGCGTTCTTGAAGTCAGTCGTATCTGACGCGTCGCTTTCAATTTTCGATCCGAAGTTCAAGATCGTTCTAGCTTGCTGCAAGTGGTGAAAACGGTTGATTCGATGGTCATTACTACAATCAAAAAAAAAACAAGTAAGGACGCCTGGGCTATGGTGAAGAGAGACGGAGGTGCAGGGTGCCTGGAGGATTCAACCTTGAATAAGGGATTTGCTTCGAGGCCCGCATCAGCCTCGCGGACGACTAGTAGTAGCAGACGGCGGACACCGTGTGTGGCTTGTGATGTGGGGCTTGGAAGTGAATTATGTATGCTATGAACCGGATTGATGTATACCTTCTGAAGCGTTTCACCTGTGGCTGAGACAGCATCCGTCACGTGGGTGCCTCGCCGAGTTCACCTGTTCAACATCACCTCCATCACTACTTGAAGACGCTCAGCACATGCACGTACCATAAGTCCAGATACTGTTTCTTTGCTGGTGGGGTAAAGTCAGCACTCGTTATCGCGCGCATCTGCAACACAAGCATTAACTACAACACCATTACCGCAAGATGCCTCGGTACCGCTCCATCACCGATCCGGACACACCGGAACGCATGTCAATATCTACCGACAGCTCAGTCTCGGAAGATATACCTCATGCCAGCACTCTAACCCTCCCTGAACTCGAGGCACTGCTTGCCCAGCAGGAGGCCCACAGCAGAGACGCGCTCGGGAGCGCTTTGGCGAAAAAGCAGGAAGCCGAGCATCTCATTGAGCAAGCGAGCAAAGCCGAAGATGAAGCGCAGTCCTTTCGTATCACCTATGAAGAAGCCGAGGTGGCGATTCAGGAACTTCGACAACTCATTGTCGAAAAAAACAAGCAAATCCTCGAGAGGCAGTTTGACAGCCCGATTCCTAGTCGACCATCGGCGAAGAGGCCTTCTGTGAGTATCACCGCACGAGGGAATCACTGCGACTTGACTGACATTCTTGCAACAGCCTCCAGATCAGGAGTCAAATGTCGCACGCAAACGTGTAGCTACCGATACGGCGATCAAACGGGAGCCCTCGACGACGGCCGAATCGGATCCTTCTGGTGAACACGTCGAAGATACTCGGCAGAGCGGAGCCCCGTACCCTCGATTTATACGCCTCACCAAAGCAAACGCCATGGTGCTTCCACGCAATGACGCTACACCAAAAGCTGACGAGCTTGTTATCTACACCAACGGTCAGCTAGCCAAGGCTATGGAGCGCTTATGGCCCGTCTGCGCAATCGTGTTCGCGACCAGCGATCCCTCTCGCCAGCCTAAACACGTAGCGTTCTCGATGGAGAGAAAAGGACCAACTGGAATGATTTGCAGCACAAAGGGACTGCGTGCCGCCCTCCGTGCCGTGGTCGGTGCTCTCGAGGTCAAGATCTGGGGCTCAGAATTCAAGCAAGTGACAATTGCGGTCGACAATGCAGATATCTTTCACGGACTGACCGACCACATTGGAGACTGGCACACTGCTGGTGCTCTCGAGACACGATCTAGTATCAAGCTCAACAACAAAGACCTTTGGATCCGTGCACTAGATCTTGTGAACGAGCAGACATATAACGGATGCGAGGTGAGATTCTGGCTTATATCAGCCAAGCAAAATAAGAAAGCGAGCAACGCGGCGCGAGCAATCGACCCTAGTGAGAAAGCGCCAGATTCCTATCGACCTTGTGGCGATGTTGGGTCCACGTTCAAGGAGGCACTGTAATTAGATCAATTAATTCAGAGGGAGGGTGCCTAGTATGTAAACAGGATCGCGAGCTTACGTCTTGCTTCTCAGTGGCGAGCGTGACTTTCTTAGACAGATCGCGAATTGTGTCAGCTTCCATGTCCACGAGACGAATCTGAATGACCACCCGTTCATCAAAGAGAATAAGGTAGAGCGTGTATCGACGAAAAGCACTTACCCTCAGAATTGTATACCTGCTCTCAATGGTGATTAGGTCATTCCTTCAAAATCGATAGTATTTTTAGATCGATTTCTGAGCTTTGTACGCGGTACAGAAGTTATCTCCACAGCTGACATATTACTAGATGTAGCTATACTCGAAGGTGTTTCTGTTAGAAATATTGATCAGTCTGTAGCTGGTGCTGGTGCTCGGGTCGTACACAAACTTGCGCGCAAGTTGACTACCGATACCAGACTTTTGGTCGGCCTGATGGTGGTGGCCAGCGCGTCGGAGAAACGTGAAGTCTTCAACACGTGCCCGAGCCGTGCCCCCGAATACCATTCCAGGGCCAAACAACGTCCAATGGAGACGAATCAATCCCCCGCTGAGCGTTCTGGGCGAACGGAGTCGCAGCCGATTGATGTCAGCACCTTGAACCTTCAGCAGCTTCGGGCACTATTACATGAACACGAAGACTCGAGCAGGAACGCGCTTGACAATGCACTATCGAAGAAGCAAAGTGCTGAGCGTCACCACGAGATCGCGCGCGAACGTGAAGCGGAAGCTCAGTCTTATCTGACTCGATATGAGGCAGCTGAATTGGTCCTTGAGGCGCTTCGAAAAACTATCGTAGATCGGAGCAAGCTGGTCCTTGAGAGGCAGTATGAACCAAGCCCTGTTCGAGCTCAGGAGAAGCGACAACGAGTTAGTTCACGATTGCGAGTGAAATCGTTCGAGCTGACCGAAACATCAGTCACAGAGCCCCGGGTCGAATGTTGTTCGCAAACGAGTGGCGACTGCGGCGCCAGACCATTCGAGCGAGATCGTGGTCAAGGTTGAAACGCCTTCAACTCAACCGGCCCTCGCCTTAGTCGCTGATCATCACGATAACGAGTCTCTCGATGAGGCTGACAGCGACAGCGAAGAGGATGACGATGACGAGGATTCCTCCGACAACAGTTCTCCCAATGATAACTCCAACCATGAACAACCTCCCACTAACCAACGTCTCGATCATCATTCGCCAACCCGTGAACAAACGGGCAACAATCGCGCGCCAACAGCCGGATTCTACCTTCGAGACAAAGCTGGGAGCATTCAACTCCCACACCCAAGCGCTCTGCCACACGACGTTTTTGCGCACGATTCTGACGGCCATCCCTGGCGGCAGACAAACGACCACGCGAAGCAGTTGCGCATGGTCAGATATGACAATCCGTATGAGATCCTCATATACACCAATGCTTTTCTGTTTCCCGGTTCCGCGCGCAAGGACGCTCGGGCTGGTTGTGCCATCTTGACCACGAACGGCCGCGACGAAAATTTACATTCCCGGTGCAAGGGACTTTTGCTCGAGAAGGTCGGGCCTGGTGGTCAAGCTTCACAGGGGAAAGATTTTCCCTATTCTCAGAAGCGCGCAGATCTCCGTGCCGTGGTCGCTGCACTCGAACACCAGACTTGGGCATCCGAGGGCTGGAAAAAGGTGACTATCGCGACGAAGAGCAGCTACGTCTACAACAGAATGACTCGGTTTGTTGGGAAGTGGAAGTCCGACGCGTGGCACGCGAATTCACGACGTGGACCATCCGAAGTATTGAACGCGGATCTCTGGGCACGCGCGCTTGACCTCGTCAATGAGCAGGCTTATCATGGCTGCGAAGTTCAGTTCTGGCTTCTTATGCGTGATCAAAAGATGCAGATCGAGGATTACACTCGATGGTTGGCGAGGGAAAGCGAGCTTCCGGTTCCTGAGGTTTACAAGCCGCTTGGCAATGTGGGTTTAACATTCATGGACGGTTGAGCCGCGATTATGAGGAGGTAGCGCGTTATAGATTTACATCCGTTTTGGGTGGATTGCGGCTTGTTAGAGAGACACTGCGATCTCATTCCCCGACCGACATAACGCGTTCAGCGAAGTGCCGGCGCGTGGCATTCCAGTTGCAGGATTGCATGCTTGCCGATATTTATGTATATACATAACACTAAGGCGAATTTACTCGCATCTAGACATGAAGAGTCAATGATTTCGAAATAGCTGTATTCCCATCCGCTGGTCATTGACATCTCAAGATTGAGCATCGTTGACACAAGCTCTATGTATCCCAAAAACGTGGCATTTGGAAGCACCAATGATCATGCCGGCCACGAGGAAAGTAACAGATTGCGTCTATGCTGATAATTAAGCCTCTACAGAAATACCATCACGTTGTTCATAACGCTAACTCAATGCTGTCAAAAGAGAGCTTGCTCGCTCCCGGACGTAGAGGATCGACCTTGTACGTAGACTATGCACCTCGTCGCAAAAGCCTATCACAAAAGCCGAGGGTTGATAAACACCTGAAATAAAAACGCGCTAACTGAAGTTTGCCGTACTATCAACAACGCGTCCAACGCCCCGACACAAACACGGGCCCACTTGCCATCAACGCTTACCAAACCACGACCGATTCCTCAACATTACCCACCTTTTTGGCGCTAAGAATCCACCATGGAGCGACACCAGTCCAACGGCCCAGACGTGGAGGAGATACCGGAGGTACCTCACATCAGCACATTGAGTCTCGCCCAACTCGAGGTCGCCCTCGCACAGCAAGAGGCATACAGTAGAGAGGCTCTAGATAACGCCCATGCGGGCAGACAGGAGGCTGAACGACACAAAGAAGCTGCAGTCCAATGCGATGCTAATGCACAAGCATACCGAGTCCGCTACGAAGAAGCCGAGCTTGTGATACACGAGCTTCGCAAAGCCATTGTGCAAAAGAACAAGAACATTCTCGATGGAGGCGTCGAGCCAGGCCGTGTTCAGGCTTTGGTAAAGAGACAGCGTGTCAGTGACGTCCATCGGTGTGCAAGTATTTTCGTACTCAAGCTAGCTGCTGATGCCAGTCCCCCACTCCCGAATCCAACGTGTCACGGAAAAGAGTGGCACCCTCGGCCGACCGGGCCAGTGAGCCAGTGATCAAAATTGAAGAGCCAATTGCCCGCACATCACGACGCTCAAACGACCATGAACGAACCCTCAATTACGGACACCCCAGCGGTGAACCCATCAAACATGAACCCCTCGATGACGAACTTCTCGACGATGAGTCCCTCGACAGAGGATAACTCGACAGAGAATATCCCAACCGCCAGCTCGACATGCCTAACAACGAGCACTCGGACAATGAGCTTAGCAACGACGAGCAGGTGCGAGCCACTGGGTTCACACCCAAGAGCAAGGCGAAGGCAATGACTATCGACCCCCGAGCTTCGCCGCGTGAGATCTTCGCACACAGCGCCGCGTATCACCCAAGGCGCATGGTTAGACTCGGCAACCCGGAGAAAGAGATCATCATCTACATCGGTGGCGAATGTCATGGCAAGAACAGATCAGCAGGCAATCCCGGCAGTGCCGGGTGCGCTGTGATATTCAAATCTGAGACTCAAGAAGTGGCCAAGCCCATTGGGTTTACCCTCGAGCAGTGTGGACCCCAGGGGATTATCTACGATGAAGTGACCAAAAAAACTGCTGAGCTCCGCGCCCTGGTAGCTGCTCTCGAATTCAAGATCTGGAGCACAGAGCGTTGGGAGAAGGTCGTCATAGCCACAACGAGCAACTATGTGTACCGCGGTATCACCGACGATATTGCGACATGGGCCTCTCGCGGATTTCTTCAAGGGGAACGTTTCCATGGCAGGCAGATGCCAAACTTCGACCTCTGGGAACGTGCACTCGCTCTTATCAATGAACAGGCATACCATGGATGCGAAGTGCAGGTTTGGATGGTACCAGGAGCGGAAGCCATTGACGTCGAAGCTGCGGCAATGACGATGGCAAGGGCGGCACACGCTCCCTCAGCGATCTACGAATCTCTGGGTGATGTGAACATAACTTGGAGGACAGGAGGAAAGAACCAAATGGTTGCAAACGATGACCAGGCTCCTCTCAGAGTCCGCGAACCTCTCGACATGGATTTGAATTGGACAGTAGAAAGAGACTTCCGCCGAGAAAAAGCGGCAAAGCGAGCGAGAAAGATCGCTAGAAGACGCGCGCAATGAGGCGGATACGACAGCGGCAACGCACCATCCCAAAACGAAAGCGTCGAAGGGGGCGAGGAGGCAAGCGCGGAAGAGAAAAGCAGATCAAGCAGATCAACGAATGATTGTATCTGAAGGAGATGACGAGCCGGCGCGCGACGAGAACTGTACAACTCGATAGTGCAAGCGCGGAAGAGACAAGCAGATCAACGAATGATTGTATCTGAAGGAGATGGCGAGCTGGCGTGCGGCGCGGACTGCACAACTCAATAGTCATCGACAGCGTTTGTAGAGTTGTCCACTATCACGTTTCTTTCTCCGAGGTCATACTTGTCGCCCTCTCTCAAAAAGTAGAACCTTGAGTCGGGCGGCGGCAGCTCTCGCTCCCAACTTCCTTCCCTTGACCAGAATCCTCCATCATAGATCAGTGCATACGTACGCCCAATGACTTCAGCTTCGTTCTGATGTACAACCAATGCCGTGTCCTCGTCAATCGCCAAGCCCAACAGTTCCGGATTCGCTCTCGTGATCTCAAGAATGTCGAAGTGGCGGTTCCTAACCAGGACGTGTTGATCAATTGCTGAGTTCTTCAAGTACCCGAAGCCGACAGTGTGGTCTCCAATCAAGATCGTGTTGTTGGCTGTATCACCTCTGGCCAAGAAACTGCCGATGATGCTTGCTCCAGCACTGGATCCAGAAATAACGCCTCCGCGGTCCAGCACAGTCTGGAAAGCAGCTTCAGTCTTCGTTCCGGCGTAAGCGTCGACAAGCCTCCATTGGCGGCCTCCGCCGAAGAATATTCCCTTTGCCGAAAGCAGTGGCGCGATGAAATCGTCGGTGTCGGCCACAGCAGGGTCGTAGGTGTGTAGGACTGTCACATTGGTAGCACCGAGCTTGCGTAGAGTCGCTGCCGAGGAGAAGTTGGTACCGTAGGTCGGTTCGCCACCTGCAGTGGGAACTACTACAAGGGGCGCATCTGGTCCACCGGCGAGAGAGATGATGCGCTGCCAGATGCTTTCACTTTGCAGATTGCCGCCGACAATCACGAGGTGTCCATTCTCGGGACCGACGTAGGTTGGAGTAGTATCGTTGATGGATATCGGAGACGCAATGGCCGAGGCTGCGGCGAGGAAGAATTGGGAGAGCTTCATGATGGGAAGTTCTGTGAACGGAATGGCCTTGAAGTCTTCTGGGATTACCTGCGCCTATTTGCACACCCTTATACCATATTTTGTTATCACGCCGAACAGCCTGGGTATTGCATCATGTTGGCCTTGGCCTGGAGACAAGGCGAGATCAGCGCAGAACAGCCTGAAGAGGAAGGTCGGATGAACAACTTCTCAACGCGACAGGTACAAGCATTATAGGTGATTATTCGCTTGATGTTTGGGGTTTCAGAACCACCGCGGACCAGAAAATGTTAATCAATTCAATGGAGAGTTCTCAGCGCGTTGTTGCCATGTTGCGTGCGTTGTAAGTCCGCGACAGACCTCGCCTTCGCATGCCGGGCCCTGAGGCTCAGCGATGGCGTGCCCTTTGCGTATGGAGCGCTTCCTATCTAAGGTTCTGGTAAACGCTAGAGATAGTCGTCAATAATGATCACAAAAAATATGTTTCTGCCAGTGTTGTACGAAATAGTGCGTTGGTTCGAAGATTGGCTTTTTCCATCGAGATTGCTGAGATCTGGGGACAGTCCGCCGAATCTCGGCGTGCACAACCTTGGATCCCCCTTGCGTTTGCATGCCGTACAACATGTCCCTTGTCACATTTGCAATGATCCTGAACTACAAAGACACGATTCAGCACTGCGAACACGCGATGAGGCTTATTTCGACGATTCGATCATCTTTGGGAGACTCGATAATAGCTCAAGCATCAGAGTGAACAGGTCCAGGCCGGAGTCATGTATATTAGGAGCTATTTCTGCATCGTTGGGAATGATCGTTGGAACGCTGTGTGCGAAGAAATCGGGCCGGGTGCTTACATACGCGATCCTGTCCCAAGTGTGATGAACGGGGTGGGTATGCTCGACGAGGAAGAGTTGCAATCGCTCGCTCGCAAGCACGTCACTGCCAACAAATCAGACCAGGACATGGTGACTGCGTACTCAAACAAAGCCGACGCTCTTCGAGCGGAGCTTGGTGAATGCGAGGCTAAAGTGAAAGAATTCACGGTCTCGCTCAATAGAGGTCAGGAAGTTGTCGAGCTCTTGAACCAGGCCATCAGACAACGGGCACGGCAACGAGAGATCGCACAGTCAGTTACCGCCAAACGCAAATACGTAAGTCGTCCACGAATAGTTTCCATGGGATTTGGAGCTGAAATCCTCAAAGTCGCCTTAACCCAACCCAACGCGTATTTCCAGCAAACGGCAGATGATACATCTTCCACCACTCGCTACACGCGAATGTGCTAAACGATGTATGAACTCGGCCGAGGTCAATCCACGAAGCTATTATGCTCATGCCATATTGGATCACCCTCTTGCCAAGTCAAGTCATCCGACACGCTGCACACGCATGGTCTCATACCGATATCCCGAGAAAGCCATCCTGATATACATCGACGGCTCTTGCCTCAACCAGAACAGCAGGAGTGATACACAGTCACGCAGAGCCGGCTGCGCAGTTGTATACGGTACCACGCCCCCAGCGGGCCAAAGGACAACACATCCATGCGGCATCAGTTTCCGACTGGAAAATCGAGGCTGTGATGGAAAGTATTACGTGGCAACAAGCAATCGTGCAGAGTTGCGCGCAGCAACAGCAGCTTTGGAGTGTCGAATGTGGGGCACAGAGGGCTGGCGGTTCGTTAATATTGCGACTGACAGCACATATGTCGTTGATGGCATTACCGACTGGGTAGTCAAATGGAATAATCGTCAATGGACCAAATCGACAGGTGAAGATGTGGCTAATAGAGATCTCTGGGCAAGGCTCCTTCACTTGGTCAACGAGCAAGCCCGCAATGGGTTGACGTGGGATTCTGGCATATGAACAGAGTGTTCAACCATCGGGCTGATCAATGGGCAAAATTAGGAGCGGAGCGCTCTGAGGTTGAAAGCTACCGCGCGGTTAGTCTTGCCTTTCACGTGCGTTTGCAAGTGTGACGACGCTCCTGAGTGACTGTTTGTTTCAAGCTTCACGTTGCCTCACCTGCGATTCGACCCCTCGGATTTTTACAACGACCAGCGGCGCCAACACCTTTTGCATACAATCAGAGAAAGCGCAGCCTTCGCAATCACGTTCTCGCCACGGCAAACTTTCGCACACTCCTACCATGGAACCGGATCGCATAGTATACAAAGGGGACTCGAAGGATGCAACAGAGGTGACAGCACAGGCAGCTTGCGCGATGTCTCCGCCAGACGAACTATGGGCAAGCACAGTCATTACACGCTACCTGCTCGCGGAAGTTGAAGAGTTCCGAGAGCTTAGTTCATTGCGCCACAAGGTAATGTACATGTTCAATCAACAACACTTTTCATCTCACTAACACAGCTGATCAAGGGATGGAGCAATCCAGAAGGCGACAAGTTTTTCGCTCGGCAACGTAAAACCGCAGATTCCTCTAACTCGAAATCAAATGACGCGAGATTCTTCTTTCAGATGATGCAAAACATCGGCAAAGAGCTACATGCTTCCACTGGAGCCTTCACTGTACCCGACGCGCAAGATAACCGCCCACACATTCTGGATCTTTGCATGGCGCCGGGTGCATTCCTTTCTGCCGCAATGGCGCACAACTACGGGTGTTTCGCGACTGCTTACAGCTTGCCTGTCGAAGCTGGCGGGTATGAGATCCAACTACACGACCAATCGAACGTCACGACCAAACTGTTGGACATCACCATGATCGCTGCAGATATGGGCGCAGACGACATCCCCGAAGACCATCCTGATTCTGGCAACTTTCTTGCCAGACAATTCTCGGAAGGCAGAGAGTACGACATTGTACTGTGCGATGGCCAGGTCCTCCGCACCCACACGCGAGCAGCCTACCGAGAGTCCTGTGAGGCTTACAGACTACAAACCGCGCAACTTGCTCTCGGACTCGAGCACTTAAAGCAGGATGGCACTATGGTTGTACTCCTTCACAAGCTCGAAGCTACATACACACTCGAGGTCCTACAAAAGTTCCATCAGTTCTCCTCCGTTCAACTCTTCAAACACGCGAGGAACCACGCCAAACGATCCTCGTTCTACATGGTAGCTATCCGCATACAAGTCGAGCACCCGGAAGCAGTCAAAGCCGTGAAAGAGTGGAAGCGCACATGGAAAATTGCAACTTTTGGTACCGCCGAAGAGCACAAAGAGAACGTCTGCCGGGAGAGCTCGTGGGCCGAAGACATGGTGACCAACTTCGGACCTGCTCTCGTTCATTTGGGACGGCCCATCTGGGCTATTCAAGCTCGAGCATTGGCGGATGCGTCGTTCATGAAAAAGCCATTGTCGGCTTCGCAGTCCCGTTCGTGGCGCCGCGACGCGAGATGAAGCGATGCTACTCAGATCGCCAGTTCTCTTCTTTGGACTTCCAGTCGCGGGTAAAGGGCTTGTTGTAGGAACGTTGCTTTGATGGTGTGGAAATATCAAGGTCTGTTGGGCATTGGGTGTTGTGTCATGTTTCTGTTGCTTCCGCACTTCGTCATAGCACGTACTTGGTCCTAGGTCATAGAGCCTGGAGAAATAAACTTGACTACTCTTCTTGCGACTTTGCCTGTGCTTGCGAGGCATGAACCGCAACACTTCGGTCAACATTATGGGGACAGAGATAGTCTCCTGTGTTCGTTGCATTGACCGCTCAAGCCACTTGTGCTTCTCGGTCAGACTTGGCCAGACCAAACACTATCTACATTCCACCAGACATGCTGTCGAGTTTCGGATCTGTGATGATCCGCCTCGTGATTCGTATAGCATTCATGTACAATGTCATTCTTGCATCTATGCAAAAATTGAGGGTTGCATAAGTAGGGCTTCGCAATGTTTAAACTCCGACACGCCGATTCAAGCCGCCTTTATGTCCGGCTCTGAATTTATCCGAGCAATATAAAGGTGCCAAGTCATATAGACAGTAAGAACGCATAGATATATAAGACGGAACAAGACATGGTACATTGCACTCATACATCGATTCAAAATTCAAAAGTATCATGAGTTCCAACAGCCCCATCGCGTGGACACTCCCGCAATACGAGGCAACAGCAATTGAAACGGATGGAGCAAGAGAACCCACGACCTGCAAAACATTGCTTGAGCTGACGAATATAGACACTGGCGAACCGATACGATGTTCGAAAAACACTTGCTTACCTCACCACTGACATGGGCAACGTCAACAAGTATGATCTCGATCTTTCGATTCCCTGACTCGTACTCAGATTATTGACATGTTTGTAGCGTGTTCATGCTCTACAACATCACTACCGAAGACGGAAAGAAGTTCCACCTGACCACCAATGCCGGAATGAAAGGTACAGAGAGACTTGGTACTTTCATCTCGCTCAATGACCTGCAAACTATGACTGGGCGTGGTGGAACGCTTATCGAAGCCGGCGCTGCTAGCTCTGAGCACCTGAACATGCACAACGACACGCAAAGTGTGGTCAGTCCAAACGATGGAGACAAGTGGACAAACACTCGACACAAGTTGCGCCTCTCGGGGATCGAGCTGGACACTGTCCTGGCACCGACCGGGAAGAACTTCTACTACGGAGGCAGCGGCGGCATTCAGCTGATGCCTAGTGGCAACGACGTCGACCCGGCGTATGGCATTCCAGGTTGGTCGTGGTACTGGGTATGTAATGCCACAGATCTCACACCTTAATTGTCACATTGCTGACTCTCCAGGCGAACCCCAACACTCGAGTTTCTGGAACCCTGAGCGTTGATGGCACGACCCACAAGATCGACCCGAAAGAGTCTTTTGCACTCTTTGAGAGACAATGGGGCAATTTCGGCATCGGAAAAGGGTACTATCTTCTCTGGCTCTTTCTTGAGACTGGAGAAGTCCTGTGTTCCTGGAGCCTGGAGCCAGAGCTTGACGGAACCGCGAAGATTGCATTCGCTTCAATATGGCACCCCAATGGTCTCCACGAGATGATTCCCGTTGGACCTAAGAGCAAGGCTGAAGACATCAGCACCAGCTCCAAGACTGGCGTGAAGTATTTCAACAAGTTCTTCCTCGACCTCCCTACGAGAAACGCCTCGTTCACATTCACGAAATGGATCCGCGAAGCAGAGATTACTCCGACAGTTGAGCAGCGCTACATTGTCATCTCCGAGTCGTATGGAGAAGGAACAGCGCATTTTGATGGGAAAGATCTCCGCTTACACGGTCATGTTGAACAGCTGTCGACGCTCAAGTAAAGTGTACGTAGGGACTAGCCCGACGCACTGCGATCTTGTTTAAGGTCATGTCTTGGTGACGGAGCAGCAACACAATGCAAACTTCTTCCTGGCATAAAAGAAGTATGGACCGATTGTCGCTGTTGTGTCACTTCTCGAAGGCTTCGTCTAATGCAGTATTGCGTAGGTGGCTGACTGATCTCACAGTAGCGACATGCATGAGCAGCTTCTAGCTTTGCAAATGTGGCTAACGAAGTACGAGTGGCGCAGTGCATCAAAATGTCAGAGCTACCACCACATCCTGTAGCTGAGCAACCTCAAACCTCCACATTACAAATCAACTGTAAAACCACAATTGCTCTTTGACAATTTCAGGATCATCGAAGCAAAGTAACCACGATGTCTGTCTCCAAATGCTGTATCAGCGGGTTCGAATGGGACGGCGAGCCAGTCGGCCATACTGTACCTTTCCCGACGACCTCTAACCAGGCTTACGTGACAGGCTCTTCTTCTTCCATAGCGATCTTGTTCATCAGTGATCTCTTCGGATGGGAGTTCCGCAACAACAGACTGCTCGCTGATCATCTGAGCCGTTCAGTTGGAGCCACAGTCTACGTGCCAGACTTGTAAGCGTCTCCGTCGTACAATATCTTATGCTACGGACTCATCACTGACTGTACAGCTTCAACAACGACCCTCTGCCAGCAGACATCCTCACCACCCGCGAGCCGCCATGGCCTGAGCTCAACCTCGACCAATATCTCACCACAAACTCCCGTGAGGCTCGGTCGCCCGAAATCCTGGCATGCGCTCGCCACTTGCGAGCTCAGTATCCAAAGGTCGGCGCTATAGGGTATTGCTACGGTGGCTGGGCAGGCTTCTATCTTGCTTCCGAAGAGCTCAATCTGGCCGACGGCTCTCAACCACTACTGGACTGCCTCACCATCGGGCATCCATCGCTGCTGACAGAAGCTGACATCGACTCCGTCTCCTCGCGCGTGCCGATACAAGTACTCGCGCCTGAATTTGATGCGATGTACGCGCCGTACTTGAAGGCGAAGACGTTCAAAGTGCTTCAAGAGAAGAACAGTCCCTTTGAGTACCGGCACTTTCCGGGCGTGGAGCATGCTTGCTTTGTTAGAGGCGACCCGAAGAAAGCGGGTGAGAGAGATGCGATGGATCGAGGTCTTCGTGCTGCTGTCAGTTGGATGAGCGAGTGGTTGACATCGTCTTCGTCTGATGCCTCTTAGCGGTTCAATTGTTTTACCAAGTATCTACCCATACGCCCACTACGTCATTGTACATGATCCTGCGATGCTTATCCTGCAGGAGTCTATACTGCTTGCGTGTGTATTCATGCCGCCTCTCAACATCAGCTCTATGCTGGAGGTTGCTAGATTCTGTAACGCTCAACACCGTGTCGGACTTTGCCAGACCTTACCTGAGTCCAGCCGCATATGTGCTCCAAGATGGCTACTACCGAGTGTGATCCGATTGCACCAGAGCTGGCAGAAAGATGGTAGGCAAAACTCACGTATCTCGCCATCAGCAACATTCTCACCACGCCCATATGTAGGGCCAAATATATAAAACCGTCAGAGATTGTGACCTTCCGCGAGGCTTGTGCGAAAGCGACCATGCAAAACCTGGACGATGCTCTGCGGCCATTCTTCGCCACCTGGACGACCAGTCTCATGGGTCAGGACCTCGAGAAACTAGAGTCTGTATCCACGGAACCTCGCATCAGTACTCTGATCGAGACACTTGTCATCCAAGACGAGTGCAACACTCTAGATCCCTTTGCCGTGCCGGAACTGCCTTCGCCGGATTCAACATATCGTATTTGGCCAAGAGACGACGCAGGCATAGTCATCAGCAGTGAAATTGGTGTCGCAGAGCTGAGTCGCATACTGCGCGAGAGGTTGTTGCGCCCTAGCACGATTATCATTCGGGACTATCGGCTGGATCCGATTAACATGCTACTGTGCGAAGAGTATGCACGATTTCGACCTCTTGTTCGCAAAACAGCACAAGCTGCTGCAGAGCCTGTACCAATTGCTGTTCTTGCGCGGGACGTCATTGAGGACGCGTATCTAGATGTCAGATCTCTCGTTTCCCAGTATGCTGACCCTGGCTATGGCGAGAATTCGGTCTTGGGCTCAGCCGATTTCCGAAAGAGATTTCCCGAGGGCATCTCGATAGCCAGCCCGGTGATCAGAGAAGCAATTATTGAAGTCGATAAAGCATATCAAGGAGGAGAAACACGGTTCTCGAACCTTCGTTCAGTGGATCTACAATTTGGCCAGGAAGCACAGTTGTATTGGCTGCAGCAGATCTTCTACAAAGCTACGGAGCTCAAGATACTGAAGTTGTCGCTCAGAAGCTCTCAAGACCAGCAGCTTGAAGGTGGGCTGGTGGTGCCTAGATTGACGGAATTTTCTCTGGGGAGCTCCAGGATCTCGGTAAATGACCTTGTTGCCATGATAGCCGCTTCAAAAGAAAGCCTCACGCACATTGTCTTCCATCAAGTGGTTCTGAACCACGGATCAACATGGCGGGACGCCTTGACATACATTGCGAAGGAGTATCGCGCACTGACATCTTTCACGCTTGCCATCATACGTGAAACAGATGATGGAGGCCCAGCTTTCGATCTTCGAGAAGTCAAAGACGATGACATTCCCGAGCAGTGCAGAGCTGGTTTGAAATTGACTCCGAAGGGCCCGGATGGGAACAAAAGGGTAACAAGACTGAAATACACCGGGGCCGATGCTGGGAGGGTGTTGGAGATCGTCGCCACAATGGATTATGTGCCAGAGAGCTACGAGTCGGGAAGAGTTCCATCTGAGAAGCCAGCGTGAGGTATCCTATGTCAAAAACGGCCAGTCAGTTTTTTTTTTTTTTTGCTTATGAATTAGCATCGAAGGTGTCTTGGTCAAAGTTGGCACTCGCAGGTGTTTGGGATTGGCGGACTCTGATACCCGTAAAGTCATACATTATGCATTACACCTGTGCCTGTAAGGTTGCCCAGCAGGTACCTTCGACAACACAACACGTCCACCCTCACTATCTCTATTATAGTAACATGTGTTACCGTAAACCTCGACATACTCCATCATTGATCTTTACACTGGTCTTACATTGAATATCACAGCTTAAGGCCACCCTGAAGACGGCGAGATCACTGTAGCTTCGCTTACAGATCTTCGCAGATCGTCTAGTCTCGAAAGTTTCGGCGTCTTCTCTCTTGGTGGAAGGCGAGCGGCGGTTGCTGGGCTCGCGTCAGGATCGGGGTTTTCAGTAATTGGTGTAGTGGGCGTGGAGCTGACTGCCGGTTTTTCGTCGTTTACAGCGGGCTCGGTTGATGGCACTGGTACGGGAGCTGGGGCTGGAGCAGCTGATTCTGGTGCGGGCTCAGCAGCGTCTGGGCTGGGAGTGGTAGTCGGTGGTTGTTCTTCCTGTGGCGGAGGGCTCGGTTCAATTGCCTTCGGAGCAGGTTCTGGGGCATCGGCAGGTTTAGGAGCGGGAGGGGATGTCGACAGCTTGGTCGCTGGGCTTTCATCGGGTTCTATGGCAACAGGAGTCTGTATGACAGGTGCTTGAATGGGTGGGTCGACGGGTTGAGGTGCTACAACTGGCAGCGCTGCCCCTCCGGTCCGAGATCTCAATGCTGCATGGTGAAAATCGCCTGGTCCTCCAGCAGCATATAGATCTGGATCATTCGTGGTGTTGGCCTTGACAGCGCGGTCATACAGACGGGTCAGACGGGCAACTTCGCTGCGCACGGTGACTTGCTCATCGGTATCGATGGCATCGTAGCCGTGCACACCGGTCGAGATGCCAAGCCACATGACTGCCGAAGACTCGATCTCGTCGACCACACGGTCCAGATCATCGCGGAACATGCGAGCTCGCAATGGCTGACCGCGAGACTTGAGGAAAGCAATAACTCCAGCAATGATCGTGTTCAAGGCGCCGAAGACAGTGATCAACACCCTGCTGCTGTCGCTTGCGCCGAGACCTGTAAGAGCAGCACCGAGCACGACTTGAGAAAGCAGCAAGCCATTGGTGAGTGTTGCCGTGAGAGCATAGGTAAAAGACTGGTTACGACGGCGCTGCAATGCACGAGCGTAAAGAGATTGTGGGTGCGGCATGTGCTTCTGACCGTCCGGCAGAGTGTGCGGTGTTACGCCCATCAAGTTGCAAAATTGTACGTGATGGTCCACGTTGTCGTCGGGGTGGATGATTGGGCGCGGCTGCGGCTGGTATTGCAGAAGCGGCGAGCGCTCGTCCATTGTGGACGAGTATGATCTGTCTCCTCGCATGGTTAAAGATTTGACGCCGTTATATGCCACTCGACCACCTGTATGGGTGTACTGCTGACGACCCGGTGCAGCTAGACGTACTTCACCCAGCAGCCGCAGAAGAGGTCAAATACAGATTTATTTTCGAGGGAAAAGAGCACGACATGAAATAAGAAGATGGATAAATGAAGCAAGGAAAATAGCCTTTGGTCCAGCCCATTAGTGGCGCACCAACGGATGCCGGCTCCGAAGCGAGACCGCCGTCGCCAAAGTCAATGGTCAATGCGCGTGTATCCTAAAGACGGCGGTGTGTGTTCGACATCATTAGTGGATTGCCGCACTGTATACGTTATCAGAACGAAAGTATCGTAGAAAGGACTGCAATCATCGATGCTTATCAAATCAGCAACTCGTGATAATGTGGTGAACTTCGATCTTGGAGTCTACGAAATCCGATCCAGGGTAGAACGCTTTTCTTCTGTACAATTTGCAGATCGAGCTTCATTGCAGCTGGCTAATCATGAGCTGGTCCAGTAGCATCTACTCAATATCCGCATGTCCTTCCTTCGCAGCAAGATCAATCGCTTGTTCGAAACCAGGGATTGCGCTCGGCTGCCCACCTGCCTCGTCGAGAAGGGCTTGAACGACGTCCATGCGCCCCTCAGCTGAGGCTATCATCAGTGCCGTATGTCCATGATAGTCATCGAGACCTGTAAGTGCACCGGCTCTCGACAAGGCTTCCACCATCAGAACCTGCCCATTTGCCGCGGCAATGCTGAGTGCTGAGGCGTTGCCTGCTCTGGCGTTGACGTCAATTCCAGTTTTGATCGGTAGTGACACGACGTCTACATGGGCTCTTAGTATAGCCGAGATCAACGGGCTTCGATGTTCCAGATCTTTATCCAGCTTGCCGGCGCCGACTTCGATCAACGCGGTGACTATATCAAGGTGTCCAGCCTCGCATGCCGCACAGAGTGCAGTGAAACTTTCGCCTTCTGAATAGTAGCCAAAGACATCAACAACCGCACCTCTTTGCAGCAATACTCTCACTATATCTTATAGGCCATAACATGATGCAGCATGCAGAGCTGACCCTACTAGCGTGTACACAGAAGTTCTCGGTCGTTGTTCGGCTGGTGTGATTTGGATGGTGGGAGCAATGGATGCCAGCGTAGCAAGTTGCATGCATCCTACTATATCCAGGTCCGCACCAGCGTCAGTCAGCTTCTTGGCGATTGTAGTGTAGCCAAGACTAGCTGCAGTAAGCAGAGGAGTCCTGATGGGCTTGATGCCGGCAGCTGCCTCAGGCAGTGTGATACTGTCATTCATAGCGAGTCGCCCAACGCCATTGACATCGACGCCTGCGTCGATCAACAAGTCCACTATCGCCTCATTGCCACTTGTGCACGCAGCATGCAAGACCAAAGTAACGGCTGTGGATCCACCAGATTGAAGGAAACCAAGAGCGTTCACATCGGAGCCGGCGGCTATTAATCGTTGAACGATACCAGTATGACCCCAGGCGGAAGCAGCAAGCAGAGCCGTCGTACCAAAGCCTGGACATTGTGCTTGCATCACCGTCTGAATGCTGGCTCCAGCCGAAAACAGCATGTCAACTATCTCCTCTTGGCCTTCGACTGTCGCTTCATATAGTGCCGTGGTACAGAACTCGTGGTGGCTCACACCAATCCTGTCTATGTCTGCCCCTGCATCGAGTAGTACCTGCACGACTGCTTGGTGGCCTTTCTCTGACGCGGCTTGGAGAGCGGTCTGTAACAAGTGTAGGCCACCAACGGCGTTGACTGGCTCGCCCAGATCCAGCAGTGCCTTGCCACACGCCTTATGTCCGAGCTCACTCGCACAGTAGAGCGCTTCATAGGAGGATTTATAGGTACCATATCTGGAATGCAACCAGTCGCAGGAGACTTCATTGTCGCGAAGCAGTGAGACTTCATGAGGCAGAACATGCTCATCGTACCCGTCGCATGAGACACCCAGCTTGTGGCAGCATAGCCGAGGAGTGGATATGCCAGATTATCCTGTACACACCAGCAATTCTCGGCAATTTTACTGTACTGGATGAGGTAGATGAGACAGCTCTGCGCTAGATATCGCTGGGATGAGGATTCGTGAAATGGTAGGTCTTGGAGCAGATCTTGTCGCGCATGAGCTGACACCAGGTATTCCTTGACAGAGAAGTGTGCGAGTTGCACTCTGGCGAACTTATTCCCTTCCTTACACCGCCAGGCGTTGTAAAGATCAGCCGGTTACCAATCGAGAATTGATCTGGGGACGATATTGTGTCACTGGAGTTTTCGCTTTGAACTCGAATGTAATCCCGATACGAATCATAAGCCAGCCAGTCTTGTTCTTGGGTTCCATTCCAGTGGACACGCTCCGTGGAGACTTCAAATGAACCTTCTACATGTATGAGGTCTCCGAGAATCTCGACTATGTCGTCTGTGAAACCTGGGTGTTCCCATGCGACGGTGCCCTCAAGCTAAGGGTTGATCAGCCGTGCCTCTTGGATTTCACCGAGTGTCAGCGCGTGCTTTGCAAACGATAACCATCTTAGCATTGCGACGGCTTCACGACGACCGTGCTGGTCTATGCGTTCCAACATGCGCTCACATGTGGCATTCAGTCCTACGGGAAGTGACTGCAGGGCTGCTTCAATTGACTTCTCCCGTGGCGTACATGTTGGAAAGCGTATGCTCTCTGAGCGATTCGTACAGATTACATAAAAACTCACGAATGCAAAGTTTTGAGTACCAAATACATGTATCCACCGTGGCTCAGCATACGTGGTGCGACGAGGCTGAGCAGCATGTGCATGCGGGCGGAGTATCCATGATGGCGGCGAATGGAACGCACTTTGCGCAGATCATGCGCAACAACCGCAGTACCATGTGCTTGACGTCGTTTTGAGTACAGAATGTTGGAGGTTGCGCTAGTAATAATTACATGGGAACGGAGGCGGTCTGGGAGCAACACAGCCCGAACATCACGTGACCAAGCTCACATGGACCAAATTGAAAGCAGCACATCTTGGTTATGCAGTCAAGACAAAGAATAGCTGTCCCTGATCACGCGCTGTTGACTTGTTTTTACCTGAGTACTTTCCGTTCGAAGCAAAGAGTTGTTACATATATACTGCATACATCTATTGCGGCGGAGCGTTTGCATCTTCTTTCCTGGGCCAACAGCTGGCTTCCTTTATCCTCTTTCCTCAGTCCTGAGGGTCGGCCACCGGCCTTGGCTGGGACTGGAAGACTATCGAAGCCGACATCGCTGATCTTCTTGCAGAAAGGTCCAACTCTCTAGCATCGATAGTCAAGCGCACCTGAATCCATCCCTGCTGTCACAGGGGACTGGGTCAGTCCATAGTCGTCTGTCATTGCGACAGCGTCGGAGCTTCGGTGGGATTGGATGTTGACTTTGGCAATTCCTCGCATATCGTGTTCTCTCGAAAATGCAGGCTGGCGACGATCGCATCTTGCTCCAGATGCCTTTCTGTTCTCATCAGTGCCCTCAGCATTGTGAAGCAAGAGCCTCTCAGTCCGCATCTCTCGGCTGTGTCGGCCCTGAACCCGGACTCCTTATCATGCGAGGTTGCAATCGATGTACCACAGGAGCGCTACCCAAAGGCAAGTTCGCACCTGCGGCTAAAAGCAGCTTCGCAATAAATTGATGTCCAAAGCTGTAGGCGACCTGCAAAGCCGTTCCCCGGTGTACCGTCGCGTTGACATCGGCACCTTTCAAGATGAGGAGTTCGACAATACTCGCATGGCGGCCCGTACAGGCAGCATGTAGAGCAGTGCCGTGGTGTTGGTCCAGCAATTTCACATCCGCACCCACTGCCAACAGCAGAGCTACAATTGTGTAGTAACCTTGAGATGCTGCAAAGTGGAGCAATGGCACGCCGAGTACCCTGATGTTAATATCTGCGCCGGCGTCCAAGAACTTCTTGACGTAGTCTGCTAGTCCGCCGTGAATAGCTGCACAGAGCATCGCGTTGCAATTGCTTTCCACAGCGTGGATATTGGCGCCAGCGTCGATGAGTATCTGAGCCACATTCCCATGACCGTGGTGGAGCGCAGTTTGCAAGGCCGTGGTGCCGAACATGCCGGGAGCGTCGATAAGGGCATTTGCCGCAATCAATGTCTGCACAATCTTGATGTGGCCGCACGTCGCTGCAGCCTCCAATGCCGTGCCTTTACGCGCGTCATTTGATCCAACGTTTGGGTCGGTGCCTTTCTTGAGGAGGAGTTCTACGATTTCATGATGACCTCCGTAGCAAGCGGCACGAAGCGGCGTACATGAGAGTCCACCTTCTGCATGGATGTCTGCGCCGCCTTCTATCAGAGCACTAACAGCACCGTAGCGGCCAGACTCAGCTGCTGTAAACAGTGCAGTACTCTTTGCGTCGTCGTTACTGGCGTCGCCGTTTATTCCAATTTTGAGCAGAGTCCTGATTGTCGATGTTTCGCTTTTCGAAGCCGCAAGTGCTAGAATCTCGTCGCTCACACGAGCACCGGCTTCGAGTAGAACATCCACAATGGCACTATGGCTTCTCAGCACCGCTCCCTCCAAAGCCAAGCGGATGCCAATCTTCGTCCCTTGCATGGGGCTTACATCGGAATTCCCAATGGAGCAATTCGCAGACTTGCTCCGACTTGTCGACGTCACACTTGTCCCAGCTGCGATAAGCATCTTCACGATGTCGAGATGCCCTCGTGTAGCCGCGATGTCAAGCGCTTTGGGGTAATCTCGCTGTCTGGAATTCTCGCTGCGGTATGCATGCATCAATACACGAGTTTCCTCTAGGAAGCCATGGTACACAGCCCATTTGAGCGCGTTCCATAGACCACAAGCAAGTCTCAGGCGAGCACCGGCTGCGAGTAGTTCTGCGAAAATGTCCTTGAATCGGCCACGTAGGGCGACTGCCAAGGCAATACAATCAGCACCTCCGTGGGCATTGATGCAGGCGCCGTGCTCAATCAATATCCGGACGCTGGACGCACATCCTAGCCGACTTGCGTGGTACAGCGCAGAGCCAGCACGGGCATGGAGACTTCTTCGAGGGCCTAAGTTGGGACTTGCACTGCTTCCCTGATGTTGAATGTCCTCATCTGATTGGAAGGGATTGCCTGTCAGCAGGTTGAGGTGACGTGTCTTCCGATCATTAATGTCGTCGATGATATGATCGCTCCAGTATACTGCAGCATAGCTGAGCAGGGGGAATTTTCGAAAGTCGTCTTGTGCAGATGTTCCGCTGACGCTATGCATATAACGCTTGAAGTATGAAAGACAGTTTCGCGCCAAGATGCGGTGACTAGCACTGTTCTGAAATGGGAGTTCATTCGTTGACGGGTGCAAGGTATGATCTGATAGAAGGTAATCTCTCACTGATGAGTGCGCAAGTTGCACTCGATGGTTGCTTAGTTCTGATTGGGTGTCGTTGCTCTCAGCAGCTGTCAGTGTCAGAACCGTCGTTCCTTTGATATTCGAAGTCTCGTGGCGGCAACCATAGATGGGCCCAACGTGGATGAGATCTCCAAGCATCTCTTGTATATCCTCGATCGAGCCTGGGTCGTTCCAGGCGACATCTTCGTCACGACCAACTTCGACAAGTCGACGAGTCTCGTGTAGTTCACCCAGTGTCAGTGGTCTAGACGCAAATGTGAGCCATCGCAAAAGGTACAGCGTTTCTTCGCAATGAGTCTGCAGTGCTCTCACAAGCATTCTTTCGTACGTCTCTTGTAAAGTGGCCGGCAGACTCTGTAGGGCAAAGTCAATGTTTGCTTCTCGGCTGGATCGAATTTTTTTAAGCACCTCGAGCTGACAGTAAGCCCACATGAACCTAGTCGTGGATGGAGGGTCAGTATTTTATTGACTTGAGGCGTATGATTGACACTCACATGCCATCGGCCTTTCGCTCGAAAGCCGACTGAATCCGAGCCCTCAAGTCGGGTTTCCATTTGCTGAGTCGAAAGTCTTTTGCAAGCTGATTGGTGACATATGAGCGGATGTCTTCACTGATTGGATCATGATGAAGTGGTAAACGCTCGGCGGAAATTCCCTCCATTGAAACTGCAATCTCTGTCTGGTATCTACTCACTAGGAGTATCTTGACATTTGACAGCGAGGCGGCAATCCGTCCGAGAAGGTGAAGCACCATCGTCTTTGGCTCTTCTCCAGGTATCTCATCGACACCATCCAACACAAGTACGACTTCGTCATACTCCTGTATCGAGAGGGACAAGATAGTGTTCAACAATTCGTCTTTCGAAAGTGTACGGTTTCTGCCGTCTTCGTCATAGTAATTTTCTTTCAAGAGCGCATAGACGGCAATGCTACGCAAGCTCAATTGCTGAATGATCGATGACAGTAGATCAGAATAGATCTGGTGGCTGATGTCCGTGAACTTGAAGTAATAGCATGCCAGCGCCCGTCGTTCTTGGCTGCATTGTGGTATGAGATCTTCAATCATAGTTGAACAAAGAATCGTCTTGCCGCATCCTGCTTTGCCATAAATCCACAGATGTGAAATGGAGTCTTTCCACTGTTTGTACTTTGCATCGTCGAGTATCCATTGACCAGTGTTTGGTAGACACCTATCTCGAGCAGTTCGGTGATCTGACCGCGGGTCGCGACTGTTTGGACGATGTAGCCAAGCAATGATTCGACGATGCTCGGCGACTTTCAAGTCCTGTATGACTTTCGACAACTCGAGTGGTGACACATATGTGTCAAAATTCTGCTGGCTGGTGAGCCTCAAGAGCTCGATTTTGTCCCTCAAGGCCTTGGTTTCATCTTGACTGTCCGCAAGTCGACCAAGCACAGTCTGCAGAGTATTATCGACTGCCACGACTTTGCTATGGGATTGAGCGCTGAGATCAAGATGAATGGCCTGCAGCGCCAGAGATAAGTCTCTAACTAGACCGTCTACAGTGGCCGTGATATGCTTGAAAGTGTGGGTCTTGAAGGGATAAACAGCGCGTCTCGTAGCCGACGCTGCTCGGGCAATGAACGCGGACGACTGAGGCACGGTTGGTAGCTTATCCAGTAGTGTTTCCAGCTTCGAAAGCCCTTGCTGGCATGATAGAATGCATGAATGCGTGGTCGATTTCCTCTCGCCATCTAGAGTGGGGTCGTTCAAAGACTTTTTGAGTTGGGCGAAAGTCTCCCTGAGAACGTTGATCTTGTCGTAAGCTGCACTGATGTCTTCATGACAGCTCTTCCAATCCTGGTAGTATTTCAAGAAACCCTGACAAAGCTGAATGCCGAGGGAAGCAACGCCGACTGCAGCCCCAGCGGCGTCCATCTGGCATCGTCAAGGCTGACAGGCCTTCGAATGTGGTCAACGAGGCAGCTAACATCGTAGGAGCCGCGAGCGCTTGAGCACAAGGACTATGGAGCTCGGGTGGCGGAGCTGATGCAGGTGCGACGAGGCCTCATCTGCATACATGCGGGCGAAGCATGCACGCTGGCGACCGAAGGGCTGTCTCGTCACCCCATAGGCCAGGACAAGGGGAAGTCGAGTGGATTCCCAGGGATGTGCAGGACAAAGGCAACTCTGGCGTACGTCCCCGACAGAGGCGTGGGCTTTTTTCCTGGACATAATGAGTAGAGAACCACACCTGATAGTCTTTACCAACGCAGACATAAAAGCGCTTCACGATCGCAGCCTACCAGCTGATGACAAGCCCGCACGGGAAAACGCACCCCGCAGACTGCAGGCGTTTCTATGGTGCGAATCTGAAGGCATGCTCGAGCTCGCACGCCTTGCCTTGAACCGAGGAGTGGAGTGGCGCATGTGCGATCCGACAGACATGTGTACATGTGACATTGAGTCGCTTGTGCTTGGCGCAGCAAGCACCTGTATAGGCCCGCGCGAGCTGCCTTCTCGCAGCTGGTCTGGAGATGATGGCTTTCGGTTTGTCTACCTTACGCATGCAACAGCTTTCTTCATGCACTCCTGAAGCTCGCCAGAACCCGTTGACGCCGCAAGACCAGCCGTGGTCTGGTTTTAAAGTCCGGACTAATGGCCATGTCATAGGGGGCCCAGTACTGAGCTTGAACCCAGATCGTGAGACATTGTCCAGAAGCATTGTCGTCAGCCACACCACTTTGACCATGTTATCTTACGCAGTGGAAACCACACTTCGGACGAGCGGCCATAAGGCGACATCACCGGTCACGTGGCAATGATGTGCGAGCATGCTGTTGTTGCAAGCTATGTAGAGGGCGGTAGAGAGCATTTGAGATCGTTCTTGTTATTGGCAGAGTCGAGAATGGGCGGAGTTGACAGACCTCGGGGCCGCGGTAAAGTATATTCCAGCTCCCCGCCCTCTCGTAGAGCTTCGATATGCTGCTCAGTACCCGAACCGGGCATTGACGACATTTATTGAGCAAACGTAATGGCCAGCACGTCAGTGTATTTGTCAATACTAAGAATGCATATCTACATGTAGGTCCTTTGCATTCTCGATTGCTCCGTTGCCTTACCCTTCCTCCACCAACAGTCAAAATACTGCTCCCTTGTACAAGCCAGCCATCATGCCCTCTCAAGAACCCGTCGTCCTCTTCTCCTACCCAACCTCTCCCTACGGCCAAAAAATCCACCTCCTCCTCACCGCCGCAGGCATCTCCTACTCCGAGCTCCCCCAGCCCGCCGTTCTCCCACGACACGACCTCGAAGCCCTAGACATCACCTACCGCCGCATCCCCGTCCTCGCCGTCGGCCGCGATGTCTACGCCGACTCCTCCGCCATCATCGACGTAATCCTCAACCAGCTCGGCGGCAAGACCAAAGTCCCCACAAGCAAGGCCGACAAAGCGTTCGAGGTCTGGGGCAACGATACTTTCAGCGCGGTCCTGCCGCTGCTGCCTCCTCAGGCTGTCAACGATCCGACGTTCTCGAAAGATCGCGCGACGATTTTCCCGATTATCGCGAAGCCGGAACTGTTGAAGAGCTTGGAGCCGACTGCGCTTTCGGGGTTGAAGAGTAGGCTTGCGACTGTGGAGGACGTGTTCCTTGCGGATGGGCCGTATATTGGTGGTGATAAGCTCAGCGTGGCTGATATCCATGTCGTTTGGGTCCTGCGATGGGTCTTGACAGGTAAGCTCGGAATTGCGCGAAGGCGAGAGCACATTGAGACTGATACTATATTACAGGACTGGGCGCCGCGAAGCGATTCCCAGGACTCGACAAGTCGGCTTATCCCAAAGTCTGGAAATTGATCTCGTCCCTGCCGAAACCTAAGCACGATACTCTCGAGAAGGATGCCGCGATCAAGGCGATCAAGAACGCGGGTCTCTCCTCCAGTGGTCTCAGCGTGGCTAAGGACGAGCCCCTGGGCATCTCGCAAAACGCAGATGTGGTCGTGGATAGCGCGGAGTATGTTCCCATGACATGTTGCTCAATGCGCAAAGCTGACTGTTCAATAGCACCAAGCCTGGCGTACACCCTCAGAAGGGCAAGCTCGTTGGTGCAAGCACGCACGAAGTCGTTCTTGGTCTCGATTCCGGCGTGCAATTGCACTTCCCTAGAATTGGCTATGTTGTGCGCGACTCGAAGTTGTAGAGCAGTACAGCATACAATTCCATACGATAATCATCCGACAAGGTTGTTGAGTTCAAGATTCACAGCTATTGAGCACCGCTCTTCTTTCTCATCCTCTGATTGACCATGTCAACCTTAACCAAAAGAGAAACAAGTTAGGGCGCTGGAGCATCCCACATCTATGCCTGAAATGGTGGTTTAATAAATCAACACTCCATCTCACAAAGTGCACAGGTACCAAAAGCTACATAGCAGCAAAAATAGCAAAAACCGTAGCCGGAGGTCCCCTCGTCAGGTGAACCCACCATCCCTCTCCAGCACTCGTCAGCGTCTGGAGGTAGGGATGGATTTAGATCGTGTAGATCGAACGCGTGACCTCCTGAGAGCGAGCACGTCGTGATATTGAGATCGTGTAGATCGTTGATAGAATCGGACGCGTGACCTCCGGAGAGTGAGCACGTCGTGATCGAATGAATAGTGGTGGGGAGGAATCGTGTCTCTCCGCTGCACCATATAGAGCTCACAACCTGTTTGGTTGGCCGATAATTGATCGGGATAGGTACATGATGTTGAAGACTATATAGGAAGTCCAATTCTCCAGATCTGTTGTCCTACATATGCAGCTGTCTCCACACCTCCTAACATTGGAACGCTCTGTGGATCTTCTCTCCACTCGCTAAGAATTTCAAACGCCAGTGTGAAGTCATACAGGGTCTTTGGGACCACACGGCATCCACTTCCTCTCTCTAAACTTCACGACGACCGTCATGAGGGCGTACACAGGCTGTCACAGCGAGATGGTCTCTCAACACTTTGAACAACATCGTGATTGAGATGCCTTGTTGGTAGTCGAATTGTAGCCAGAGTAAGTCAGTAGGTATAAGTTCCTTTCTGTTCATCGCCGCAAGTCGCATCTCATCCCATCCCATCCAACCCATTACCAGAACCCCAGTACAAACGCTTCGATCTACCATACAACGCCAAAATGAAAACCGAAGCCCTCGCCTCTCGCCTAGCAGACCACATCCAGCACCTGCACTCCCAGCAGAAACCCCACCGCCGCACCCTCATCGCCCTGGCAGGCGGCCCCGGCAGCGGCAAAACCTTCATCGCCTCCTCCATCGCCGACGCAGTCACCTCACGGGGCCTTAAAGCCCAAGCCGTCTCGATCGAAGGCTTCGTCAAACCCTCGCACGTCCTGACCGACGAGCAAAAAAAGCACAAAGGCTCGTTCGACACTTTCGACGGCGAAGCTGTTGTGGACTTCTTCAGGAAGCTGCGCGAGCTGGGGCCGGGACATGAGTTGAGCTGTCCTGGTGTTGATGAGGATGGGAAGTTTGAGCCGATTCCCGATGGTGAGAAAGTGCACGCCGACGCTGAGGTTGTGATCTTTGAGGGGATTTACATGCTTGCGAATCAGGAGCCGTACTTACAGATCCGCGCACCGCTGGTTGATGAGCGGTGGTTCATTGAGGTTAAGCCTGAGCTTGTGCGCCAGAGGGTGGCGGAGAGGAGGCTGAGTAAGGGGAAGGCGAGCAGTATGGAGGAGAGTTTGAGGACGTATGATGAGAGTGATAGTAAGAATACGAGGTGGATTGCGGAAAATATTGTGGATGTGGATTTGACGATTGTTAGTAATGAGGAGTGTGAGGTCAGGTGGCCGGATGGGAGGGTTGAGAGGTGAACATACTGAGTTACAGAGAGATTGTGGTTGTTTCCAAGAGATGTGTTTAAAGGATATCAATTCTTTTTTCTTTCGGACGCGAAAGGTCGTGGTGATTCGTAATGTCGAATGCTGTCGGTCTGGAGTCTAACGTAAATGCACGTGTACATTCAAAGCCTTACTATTGAGACATCTTAATGTACAAGCTTTCACTGCATACATGTAACGTTACATGTTTGGATCGACTATTGACCGGGTTAGGGTTGGTGTTGATTCATTCAGCGATAAAAATGCAACAACTATTGCATGCAGCTTCCAATGGGTACAAAATCCAATTGACTAAATAACTTGAGCTCTAGCAATGGATGGAACTATTCCAGAGCACTGACAGAGATCTTGCATGGACGTGAGGTCGTTCTTGCTCTTCGCCACAATTTCCCGGATCGCATTCCCAAGCCGGCTGGCAAATTTCGATAGAAGGTCAGGCGTACGTTCGATCCAAACTCTCTTCCATGTACCAAAATAACATACGACATTAAAATTATCCCAGCACACGTGGCCATTGCCATAAAGCCTAAGTCAAATCAATCCTTCGCCTCGCTCCTGGCGTTCTCTCCGAGGCCGAACAGGCGGTTCGCAGAAAGGCACATTCTCATCGTCCTGTCAACCATGCAAAAGACGGCTTTCCCATAGCGGTATACATGCCTGGAACGCCCTCGACGCCCAACTCACGGCCGAGACAGCGGTGTGATCAAGTTAGCAGGTGCATCAACATACCATGTCAACCTAAACAACACTGGCGTTCACCGTGCCCGCGCGATTAATTCGCGGCAACATCGGGAACCCCACGGGTCTGGTCACAGATCCGGAGAAGCCTAGCAACATGCTGGGGACAGAAAACTTATTCTCACAAACACTGCAGGCCAGAGCGGGAGAGAACAACCTTCTCAACGCCGCCTGGATGCAGGGTAAAACATGCTGAAACGCGTGGTAACCTAGAATCTGGTAAATTTTCCGCTCTTGGGCCGCCTTTGGTGGTTGTCTAGCCCTACCGGCTCGGGATTTGCATCCTTGGGCCAATCTCGTCTTGTTCGCCCTGGAAGTTTCCTTTCAGAAACCGAAACCCTGATCGCCACGCGTATATCACGTGAGCCGGCTCAAGCCAATGGGAGACGCTCATCTTCCACGATAAGATGAGGCTGAAGGCTCTGCAGCTCAGGATGGAAGCTTGAGCGAGCAGCTCGTTCTTGTGGAAACATCACCTGGTACAACGGTACTTGTACGATATGCAAAACATGTAACAAGCGATAGTATGGACGAAAGCGATACCATGATTACAACCAGAAGCCGAAATAGAACAGTGCACACTCATGTCAGCACGACGGCACATCGCCGACCGCTCTGACCGACCTTCGTGATCCGGGAAGTAACCCGGTCTCTAGTCTCTCAACACCTGGACCCACTCCGCCGAAAATTATAGCACCAACGGCCCACCCTGATGACATGGCAGCTCTCATTGCATCATACCCTGAATCGGCCAGGATAGATAACAATGCTCTCTCTTTGAAGGGCGGTCTGCACGCGTTTCCTCTTCCCTCCTTCCCACATTACTCCTCTCATACTATCTCCTTACACTCAACTTACGATTTAGACGACTCTTCTACACCTTACGACTCAGCACAACGACCACAACATGCCTCACAGCACCGGTTCCGGCTCTCTGAAGCTGACCAGCCAGAATCTTCCTGAAATCACAAAGAACAATGTCACAGCTTGCGACTACGACCGCAAGAATGTAAAGCACGGTATCGTCCACGTTGGTGTTGGTGGATTCCACCGCTCCCACTTGGCGGTCTACGTTGAGCGCGTCCTCTCCCAGTTCAAGCTGAGCGACTGGTCGATCTGCGGTGTCGGCATGACCAAGTGGGATGCCACCATGCGTGACGTCCTCGGAGCCCAAGACAACCTCTACACATGCCTTGAGCGTGGCGCCGATGGCAACAAGGCACACGTTGTTGGCAGCATCACAGAGTACATTTTCGCCCCCGACAACGCCGAGAAGGTCATCGCCAAGATGGCTCACCCCGACACCAAGATCGTCTCCATGACCATCACCGAGAGCGGCTACTTCTACAACGAGAACACACACGAGCTCCAGGCCGACCACCCCGACCTGGCCTCCGACCTCAAGGGCGAGGCTCCTCCCAGCACTTTCTTCGGCTACATCTACGAGGCTCTCGTCCGCCGCCACGCAGCCGGCCTCAAGCCTTTCACCGTCCTCTCCTGCGACAACATGCAGAAGAACGGTAGCATCAGCCGCGCCATGTGCATCTCCTTCGCCAAGCTGAAGGATCCCAAGATCGCCGAATGGATCGAGCAGAACGGTGCCTTCCCCAACAGCATGGTCGACCGCATCACACCTCGCACCAGCGACGAGGACAAGGCCGTCCTTCTCAACGAGTTCGGTCTCGAGGACGCCTGGCCCGTGGTCACCGAGCCCTTCATGCAGTGGGTGCTCGAAGACCAGTTCTGCGACGGTCGCCCGCCTTTCGAGAAGGTTGGCGTCCAGGTCGTCTCCAAGGTCCATGACGTCGAGCAGTTCGAGATGCACAAGCTCCGTCTCCTCAACGCCTCTCACTCCGCGATCGCCTACCTCGCTTTCCTCGCCGGCTACAAGCACGTCGACGAGGTCCTTGCCAACCCCACCTGGAACAAGTTCATCTCCAAGATGATGCACGAGGAGGTCAAGCCTCTTCTCCCCGCCATCCCCGGCGTCGACCTCGACCAGTACTGCGAGACCCTCATGGCCCGCTTCTGCAACCCCACCCTCAAGGACGAGATCGCCCGCCTCTGCATCGGCGGCTCCGGCAAGCTCCCCCAGTTCATCATGCCCTCCATCGCCGAGCACATCATGGCCCATGACGACACCCCTCGCCGCCTCACGCTCGTCGTCGCCGCCTGGTTCCGCTACCTGTCCGGCTTCGACGAGAACGGCAACGAGTTCGTCATCAAGGAGACCGACGAGATCGACATCAAGAACCTGCAGGCCAAGGCCCGCGACGGCGGCCACTTGCCCAACAACCTCATGAGCATCCGCAACTTGTTCGGTGACGACTTGCGCGACGACAAGGGCTTCATGGGCGAGCTCACCAAGGCTCTTGACAGCTTGTACAACAACGGTGCGAAGAAGACTCTTGCCAACTACGCTTAAGGGTTCGAACATGTAAGAGGTGGGAATAATATCAATGTGGCCGAAGGCGGTGTTGCACGAAAAGCGACACATCTTTGTGATGAGCGAGGCAAATTTTCTTTTGCATGAAGCGTTGGTGTTTGGCGTTTGTTGTATGATGGGTTACTTGTAGTGTTGTTGATGGCGGGATGGCATGGATACACATAGACTTGCGAGTCGATTGTTAGAAAATTAGAGCATAGATGTGCGGCCTGAAGCTTGTAGCTGGGCTAATTTTATTATCATTTCCAACAAACAATTCTACACATGTCATTAGTTTGTGATTCGATGCCTGTCAATTGGCTGAAGATGTCAATGGTGCGTGGTTGATGTTTTCCGTTCGTAGGTGCTGTCTGGCACATGCGGCGGACACGCCGAATCTCGGAGACGTTCAAAGCGCGCCACCAGCATGATTGTGCCTCTTTGCTGCAACATCAAACACAAACATGTATGTACGATGATACCTCGCCGTGTGGCTACTACACCTCAATGTAACAGGAATATAAACAAGTATGGTCTTACCCGAGATGCGCCATTATGCCATTGCGTCTATCGCCCAGCAGGACGTACTTCTCACACATGCAGAAGGGAACTGTCAAGGAAGCGGCAGGCCCATACATACACTGCCACACCCGGTGTTAGTAACCAAAGCATTAGGACAATGACAAAGCTTATCAAAGCACTTTCAAAACCCATCCAACTGCCGCCCAATTCTCCGACAACACCCAATCCCACGGACATGGACGCAATCCATTACGGTACAAACCGACGACTATCTCATCAACATCACAAAAACTCCCATTCCCTGTCAACGATATCGCTCTCCCTACGATAAACACATGGCGTGCTCGCCTTAGTCGCATCCAACTAGGGCATCTCGAAGAATCTAGCGAAGCAGATACGCGAACGCTGCCAATATCACCTTCGTGGTGGGGCTTGACGTGCTTGCAGATTTCTTGATCGGCGGGGGGACCAAACACCCAACACAAGCCAAAAAATTGGCCGAGATGCTTGTATACATATAATATTGGTATGCGGCGCAAAAATGTAAGGCTTATTTCGTTCAGAGGTGAATCTTGATTCCAAAATTCCAGTCGTTTCGTTTTTCGGGTTCCTGGATAATTTCCATCGATCATGGCTTCGCTTGGGCGGTTCTCGACGCTTTATCGATCTACGCTGTTCCAGATTGTGATTGTTGGCTTGGTTGCTTTCTGCGAACCGGGTATTTGGACTGCGCTGAATAACTTGGGTGCTGGTGGAAATGCTAAGGTTGGTTTACGTCTTGCTTTATCGCAAGAGAGTGTGTAATTTGGGAAACAACTCAACTAACATCTATCACAGCCTTACCTCAACAATGCCGCCAACGCGCTCACATACGGATTGATGTCCGTCGGATGTTTTATCGCAGGAGGAGTCAGCAACAAACTCACGGCGAAGTGGACTCTGTTCATTGGTGCTGCTTTCTACACTCCTTACGCGGCTGGACTGTACTGCAATAACAGATATGGCAACGAGTGGTTCCTCCTTCTGGGCGCTGCGCTGTGTGGCATTGGAGCGTCATTGCTGTGGGCAAGCGAAGCCGCTATTGCGGTTGGATATCCGGAGGCGGAGAAGAGAGGAAGGTTAGTTGGAGACACGATATTGCGGCAGTGGACAAGAAATTAAGACTGACTGATGGCAGATACGTCGGCATCTGGATGGGCATCCGCCAGATGGGTCCTCTAGTCGGAGGTGCCATCTCACTGGCATTGAACATCAAGACTTCCGAGAAGGGCAAGGTCACCTACACCACCTACCTTGGTCTGGTCGCCATCTCTTCGCTCGGTGCGCCGCTCGCACTCCTGCTGTCGCAGCCGCAGAAGGTGGTCCGAAGTGATGGCACGCAGATCCCGTACATGAAGAAGACGACATTTGGCATCGAGGCTCGGGCTATCTGGAAGCAGTTGCGCAACAAGTATATGCTGTTGCTCATTCCTGTGTTCTTGGCGGGTCAGTTTGGTGTGACGTACCAGGGCAACTATCTTACCAGTGAGTCGTTTATTTCCATCGTAGGCGATCCTCGAGCATACTGACAGACGACAACAGCTTACTTCACCGTCCGCTCTCGAGCACTCGCATCATTCCTCACAGCCATCATCGGAGCCCTGGCCAACATCCTGACCGGTCTCGTTCTAGACATCAAGAGCTTCCCACGACTAGCAAAGTCCAAAGCAGTTTACCTCTTCGTCCTGGTCACCGTGTCCGCCTCTTGGATCTGGATGGCCATTATCCAAGTGCGCCTCTCGTCAATGTCCGAAGCGCCTTCCTTCGACATCGGCGACGGCGCGTTCTTCAACTCCGCTTTCGCAGTCTACCTCTGCTTCAAGTTCTTCTACGAGATCCTGCAGACGTACGTGTACTGGTTGATGGCTGAGATCAAGGGCGCGCAGGGCGATGGCGACATTGCTCGTACGACTGGTATTCTCAGATCGTGGGAGTCGATTGGAAGCACGATTGCGTATGCTGTTGGGGCCACGCACTGGCCTAATCAGAACCAGATGATTTTGGGCTTTGCGCTGTGGGCTTTCACGGTGCCGTTCACGCTGTTGGCGGTCTTTGGAAACTGGAATGTTGGTGGTAGTGAGATCCAGGCCAAGGAAGAGGATAGTGATCCTGAGATGCAGACTGTTGTGGCTGATGCTCGGGCAAAAGAGTAGAATTTTGGTGGTGATGATAGACGTATAGACTTACTAGACACTTTTCTGAGGCATGGTTTCATGCATGTCGTCAAGACAGCCAATTTGGCCGGAAAAGCCTGACACATTGTCGCCATCCGCCACGATATGATACCGTGACTCTAAAAAATGATGTTCCTAGCGCCACATGTCGCAAGGAAGGTCTAGAAGTATCCTGCGCGACGTTGTGAAGGCATCGCGCAACGGTGGCGTTTGAAAGTACATAGAGTGCGCCGGGCCGTCTGTACCAGAGAACTAGCCTTGAGCAGGTATGAGCATAATCAGAAACAATATGTGTTGCTCGACTGAGGATATAAAACCTGCTCATTGCCCACACACACACGCACACACGTTTGCAGGTAAGGCAGCCCTCGCTTTGCAGTGGCGTGCGAATCACCAATCTCCTCCACAACCCTATTGCATTGGAAGCCCTACGACAAGAACCCTATGCCCTAGGTAGGTTGATCTTCGTGAGCATGTTCTTGCTATTTAGACCTCACCTTGCCCTCGCAGTAGGTTTCTTGCAGTCTCTTTCTTTCTTCCTCTCTTCACATCATCAACATACCATACGATCAATCTCACTTTGCGATGGACTAGACAAGCGCACTCCCTGCTTCCCCTCGACGGATCCGAGAATGGCGCCGTCTAATTTCGGAGTCTCACCCGGCCATTCGCCGGTGTGCTCGGCCAACAAAGGGGCGGCGGAGAACTGATACGACACAGGCGGCCAGCTTGCAGCGAATCTGCTGACTGTGCAACCAAGAAAATTAATATGGCGAAACGACTGGCCTGCCTATACTGGAATACATGCCTATCGAGAGCACAAACCACGGCCAATCTATCAGCACAATATATCGCTATGTCGAAATACTGCTGCGGCGATTTACGACAAAGCGCTCTTTTCGCCTGGCCGATGACGAGAGAAAGTCGAGTTGTCTGTCGCTTGTAGGACTTGAAACTGCTGAGCCAACTGCCAAGGGCTGGGCACGTTTTACAACGCGCTCTGGACCATACGCAAGACTTGACTTGTCTCCACGATTTGTGCGCAGCGCAGCGCTATCCACGATTCTTCATCGGCCTATATTGCAAAATGGACTGCTGCCGGTCGGTAGCGTTGTGAATATATTGCTCTTGTACAGGCGAGTGTCGCGTGGAAATGGAACTCCTCCAAAAGCGATCCGCCAAGTCAAACTACATCCCAGCGTCTCTCCTAATTGCGGTGATGGCGGACAAGACTGCTACAAGGCTCGTAGACTCAGATGTAGGTATATATGCTGTTGTCTGCGCGAAGCAAAGTAACAGCATCATCTCACTCACTCAATCACATTCACTCGTTTCTTCATTGCTCCGGTAGCAATCCATTCTTTCGTTTTCTTCAGATTCCAGCCCACTCTCAAGTTTCAATCTACCACGCAAAGAGGACTCCGACAATGTTCCCCAAGCCTCTTTACTCTCTCGCCGCGGCGCTGCTGGCAGCGCCCATGGTCCACGGCCACTACATCTTCTCCCAGTTGATGGTCAACGGTGCTACCGTTGGTGGTGACTACGACTACATCCGCAAGAACGACAACACCTACATGCCCTCTTTCACCAACGATGTCGTCAACTCTGAGAACCTCCGTTGCAACTCCGGCGCCCTCAACTCTCCCGCTAAGACTGCTGACGTCAAGGCCGGCGACGAGATCGGTGCCAAGATCTGGTTCAACGAGGTCATCGAGCACCCCGGTCCCGGCATGATCTACATGTCCAAGGCACCCGGCTCTGTCGCTGACTACAAGGGTGACGGTGACTGGTTCAAGGTCTGGGAGTCTGGCCCAGACAACGGCCCTGCCAACGTCGACACCTCCTGGGGCACCTGGCAGAAGGACCACATGTCCTTCACCCTCCCCAAGGACACCCCCGACGGCGAGTACCTCGTCCGTTTCGAGCACGTCGGTATCCACGAGAACCACGTCGGAAAGTCGCAGTTCTACATGGAGTGCGCCCAGATCAACGTCTCTGGCGGTGGCAGCGGTTCTCCCGGCCCCATGGTCCAAATCCCTGGTGTCTACACCGCTCAGGACCCTGCCTTCACTTACAGCATCTGGGGTGGCTCTGACCCCGGCTACACCATGCCCGGCCCTGCCGTCTGGACTGGCGGTGCTTCGTCTGGTGGCTCGTCTGCCTCCACTGGCGCGTCGTCCTCTTCCACTGAGGCTGCTGAGTCTGAGGATGCTGAGGCTCCTTCTGCCTCCACTGGTGCTTCCTCTGGCACTTCTACTGGTGCCTCGACTGGTGCTTCCACCGGTGCCTCGACTGGTGCCTCGACTGGTGCCTCGACTGGTGCCTCGACTGGTGCCTCTACTGGTGCTTCCTCTGGCTCATCCACTGGCTCTTCTGCCCCGACCTTCAGCGCTCCCGCCACCTCCGGCGCCAGCGCTTCCCAGGGCCAGGGCCAGTGGGGCGCTCCTGCTGCTCCTGCCTCTCAGCAGGGCGGTGCGTCTCAGGGCGCGCCCGCAGCTGGCGGCTGGGGCAACTGGGGCACCGCTTCCTCCGGTCAGGCCGAGGAGCCCAAGCAGGACTGCGAGGTCCAGTACATCGGTGGCAGCGCTGCTCGCGCTCGCCGCGCTGTCAGGGCTTAAATGGCTAGACTCTCCAAGCCTCTCTGAAGCACGATCTTTTCGCAGCGCCCGACTGCAATTGTGGCTTGCTTTTTCATGACTCGTGTGTCAAGCCAAAACGACCGACTGGACCGGCGGCTTTCTTTGGCCGCCAGGGCTACGACAACAACTCTCTCAAAGAACATTTTTTCGGGCACTTCTGAGGTGGGAAATCTGTTAAGCAGACGAACTTTATATACTTTTATGTAGCATCATTTACTTTTCGGAAAATGAATAAACACGTGAGTGGACCGATCGAGTTTCCCACATGTTGCTTTTGCTTCGTCTAGAATTTCCAGTTTCTCATGTGCATTGAATTGATCTTGTGCTTCCTCCTTAGTGCTTTGCGCTGTCAAGCGAAGCACTGCCTTGGTCTCTGTCTAGGTCTCGTGATGACAATAATGAGACGAGTGTTGCATATGTCTGGGCAAGCAAGCCATGGAAGAATTATCATCAGTGCTTTTCGCTTGCTAAGACGACCACGTGAAATAATAATGACCAATGCGTTCGCTTGCTAAGACGGCCACGTGAACAGCAATAGCCCAGCCTGGGTCGCAAAACGTGTGATGCTGAGTCGACAGAAGCATATGTGATGAGGCATCCGGTCTACTTCAGCTACAGAAAACATCAGCCACTGCCCTATTCTTATCCATTCACCGTGCTTTCCCAGACGCAGGAGAGGCAGGCTGGAAGTATCCGCACGTTAGCCTAGTGATCTCTCGCTTAACGACGATCTGGAGCTCTCCAGGTTTGGGTCGAAGTGGAGTGCAAATGCCAAGTTTCAGGAAGTGACTACTTCTCTTTGGCTGCGTATTGGGCTATTTTTCTTATTTAGCAGCAAGGAGTTGTGCGATGGTGCAAATGATGAGGCTGAATTAGCGGTGGATCCGCGGCACGTTAATCACCTACGTGGCGGTGGTAGAAATCGATAGATGAGTTTGACTACTGAATTGGGCGTCTTTAGATAGCGGATGCCTCCGGAGCTAGCCCCTTTGAGGGCCCAGCATCAGCCACATCGAGTCAACGATTTCGACAACACCTTGCTCCCGTCCCATACCGTCTCTTTTAAGGACGCATCGGGGCATCACCCACTGCTGCCGGCGCCACGCTAAACTGGCTTCCACGTGCCGACCATGATCCGCGCATGAGAGTTCGGTACCTGGAACCCTATGTCTCGTGGCACATGTCATGACCCGCCTCGTTCGAGCCTCTATCAGGACCGTCCTCTGCCTGAAGCGGCCTGTTTTCAGTATGATTCTGAGCTATGGCTTTGCTTGTCCGCTGCCGAGCACCTACATCTGGGCGAGAACGATCAGTCTGGAGAGATGCGATGGTTGTGGCTTGCCATGTCCGAGCTGTATCGGTATGCCCGTGGGCTAGTCGTGTCGATGGCTGAGTTACGTGTCTGGACTATGATGCTAATCGCAGCGTTAACGGCGGCATCAATCGATAGCGAGAGACGTGGTGTAACGTCTATAAGTGAGGTCCGTCTGCGCCCCAGACGGCCTCTTCTTCTTGTCATCCACATCAGCAAAACGTCCAACTCCACTACTACAGACTACCTCCACAGACATGCGCTACTCCATTCTCCTCCCTGCTTTGGCAAGCCTTGCCTTCGCTCAGGATCCGGTCGCTGTTGCCGACAACCCTGATCCCACTCCGGATTCTCTTCCTCTCGAGGACCTGCGTGACATCCCGGTCCCTACCTACACCGTTGCGACTGGTGTCCTTGAGCAGGACATCCCATACGCTACCGCTTCTGCCATCGAAGTGGTCGCCGCTGAGATCGCCGCCACTCCTCTGTCTGTGTTCCCCGCCGCCACCGATGTTCCTATCAACTCTGCTGGTGAGGCCGGCGCCGACGACAGTGAGGCCGCGGACGCCAATGTCATTGTCAACACTGGCTCCAAGCTGAAGCGTGCCTTGACTGGCATCGCTCGCCAGCCTCTTCGCAAGCGTGGCGACTGCAAACCGGAGGGCCCTGTGTCCAAAAACATCAATGCCGTCGACGTCTCCACTCCTGAGGCGTTCAAGGCTGATGCGAACATCGCCTCCGCCGCAAGCAATGCACCCACCCCTGCTGGTTACTACCAGAACTTCAAGAACAAGCCAGCTGCCAACAGCGCCATGAACTACTTGGGATACAGCGTCATCCAGTCCGGAGAATACGACGTCCAGTACTGCGCTAACAAGTGCGACGCCAAGGCTGGTTGCCTCTCCTTCAACATTTACTTTGAGCGTGACCCTGCCGTAGGTCCTAATGCCGACCTCTGCCCCCTCCCCGATGGCACCCTTAGAGTGAAGTGCTCCTACTGGGGCACTGGTCTTGACGAGAAGACCCTCACCAACCCCGGCCAATGGCGCGCCAAGTTCTGGGTCACCATCGCTGGCAGCAACGCCTACACCTCCTCCAAGATCGACGGCCCAATCGCTGGCTGGACCGGACCCCAGAAGCTCGACACCAACGCTATCAACGCCCCTCTCTACGACTGCGAAAACAGATGGAGCTACCTCGGCTACAAGCTCCTCCAGGCCGGCTCCCTCGACCCCAACCTCTGCGCTGCCGCCTGCGACGCCCAGACCAAGTACAACGCTGAGCACCCTACCGCTACCGACCCCTACCCTTGCAACGCTTTCGGCTCCTACATCTTGAACAAGAACAACGCCACCGGTACCTACCAGCAGGGCCAGATGTGCACTTTCTACACCGCCAACTGGGACGCCAAGTACGCGACGAACACCGGCTCTTCCGACCCTGCCATTGGTGCCAAGTACACCTACACCCACAGCACTTTCTACGGCAAGAAGGACGTCAAGCTTTCTTGCAGCAACGACAAGGCCTACTTCTCTGCCGACGCTGGCACTTACATCAAGGGTGGCCAGAAGCCCGTGCCTGTCCAGCAGCAGTAGATGGTTTGCAGGCATGCATGGCTTGAGCCGAGCTGATCTGAGCTGAATTGAACTGAGCTGATCGGTGGATCGATGGTTGGTTGGTTGGCTGGAGGAGATGGTAATTACGTGTTCATGCGGTGTTGATAAGGTTGAGGTCTGTGGAAACAGTCATAGATGGTCATACAGAGAATACAGTTTTGGTTTCATTGGAATATCTTGGTTACGGCGTCCTCTTCAAGTTTCATATGATCAAAGAAGTGAGGTGGAGTACAGCCCGGGCCACTGCATTTCGTGGTGTTTGTGAATGAGACCTCCAAGCTATCTAAGCCATCGAAGCTGTATGCAAATTATTGCGCACGAAGTGCACATAGACTTTGGACTGCAAAGCGCCGAAACTTGCCTCCCTCAATACATTTGTCGATGAGTCTGCTTGCCTGCTGATCGATGCCGTTCACACCACACGGTCACTGTTCAGTATCGTCGGAAAACTTCTGCGCCATCCCAGTGAAGATTCGGTTCGCTTGTGTTGGCTCAAGGCTGCGCCTTGCGCCCTGCAAGCCTCATGCAGGCAGGCAAGCGTGGAAGGTGCTGCGGCTGAACTACAAGCCTTGGGCTGATGTGCGAATATGTCGCTAGCAGTATGTTTTATTGTCCAAGATATTTTGTAACGGGAGGAAAATTAGCTGGCAAATAGGCACCATGTTTCGCCCTGCGTCGTCCATATCACTGCCGCCTTCCAACACAACAAAGCCGGATATCGAAGCATTCTTCAACAAGTACAGGTCTCTGGTGACACCAGAGGAATTCGGCAAGTTTCACGACTTGGTCAGCAAGACTCGTCCGAGTCGTGGCTATCGCTATTTCATCTCTTCATCGGAAGGCAAGCTTGATCTCGACTATGACTGGTACGCACGCATGGATGCACAGCGCAGCCAGGACGCCGATGTCTCTAAGATGGAAGTCATATTCGTTGAGGATGTGGATGTGCGGTGTCTGGTCGCACTAGATGCCGTCTACCAACTGGACCCTCAATTCTTGCTGGCTTACACATGTCCCGGAGACAAGCACAGTCTTGATCTTCAGGCAACAGCTTGTCCTGCTGATATCGCTGGCAACTGGTATACCACTGAGATATCGATGTTGCTGGAATATCCATGGCAGATCGAAGGCTCGAGGATCCCCACCCTGGAGACACCAAGATATAAGGGCTTGCTCACAAGGCGCCATGATGTTGAGACAGAGGCAGCGAAACCATGGTGGCAAGAAGCCGTCAGGACGCACGGCACATTTACGAGAACAGAGATCAGGTCAAAGATTGCTTGTTATTGTCTGACAGATAAACTACGTGAGCGAGGGTCAATCTCTGCGTGTTCTGCCGTGAATCGATGCTGATATATTTGACAGGGCTTGTGATGGTGGAATCTTTGCCTCGAGTTGTTCAACCATCCCGCATATCTGTCGACTACAAAGAGATCCGGCCCGCTCTGGAGACTCAATTCCACCTGCCCAGTCCACTGAAGCATTGGCAACAGAAATCATTTAGCACCTTCGACATTCTAGAAGAAATCATGCTCCGATTTGACTTCCAACATCCTCATCTCCGATCCATCCTTCTGTCTGATGAACTCGCCTCATCAGAGGTCGGTATGGTTGCAAAGATACTGGATGAGAGCTTAATACTCTCGTCTCTGATAGAATATGCATGGTCTTCGAGCGTAGAACATCTGAGCGATCAGCTCTCTCAACACCGCTCACATGCGCTCATGCGACCGAGCATGGCGACATACCTACCTCTGGTCGATCTTCGGCGTCCTATTTTGGGGATGATTGATGCTGTCTCCGCAGCGATCAAGGACGTGCCTAAGTTCGAAGAAGCCTACCGCAGGGTGTATCCGAATCCGTTTGTGACACACTCGTCGGTTTCGACCGACAGCTCGCCTTGGCATCGTGCACTCGAAGATACGAAATCAACTCTCCAAGCGCTTCAAAGAGAACTGAACGATGAAATCCACCTCGCGATCGGTGCCGTCACAGTTCAAGACTCAGATGCTTCCAAAAGGCAAGCTGAGCGGGCGACTCTGCTCACACTGGTAGCCGCAGTGTATTTACCTCTGACACTGGTCACGAGTATCTTTGGCATGAACATCAGAGAGATTGACGGAGATCTATTGACATATCGGGCCTGTCTCAAGGCGCTTGGAGTGGTGCTTGGCTGTAAAATAGTGTTTGCTTTGGCATATCGGGAGTGGAGGCGGTGGCGGCGGAGACGAGAGGAGGGCCCAAGTGCAGACCCGTACTTCAAACATGCCTGAAGGTTTTCTTGAAGGCGAGCAATGTGATCTGGGGAATGTTTATTCTGTCTACGATACCTGCGCATGGGCTAGTGTTCAACTCCGCTCGCTCCTTGGCCGTCTCTCAGATGCAGGCATAGTCGGCTCCAACTTTCGATCTATTTGTATGTGTTGAGGTACAGGCGTATCTCAACAGTAGTGCTACATGAGTGAGGGGTCATAGCTCATCGATACTGCCCTGCCCTACCTTTTGGACTGCTGTTCGTAGACTCACCCGTAGCGATCGTAGCAGACAAGGGTCTCACCTTCTGGATGTGATTACGCGATTGCTGCATCTCCTTGTTTTGCGAGCATCGTAGACATCTACAACCTTCTACGACAGCATGCTCGATTGATGTCCACAAGACTTCCAATCCTGAGCAAATGTCGCTTGATCCTACACGCGGGAACTACTGCACGCACCCATGCCGCATTACACCCAGCCGCACGTGGCTTTGTGCTTAATCATTCGGCGTCCGAGCGAAGGCGCACTGGTATGGGCTGACAAAGGGCTGCAGCTGACAAATGGATCTGATTACAGAGATCAAGACCGAGATCTTGTTTTGAAGCAGATGCGACAACAAAATTGTGATATATATGGATGGCACAGCTTCCGTTGGAGGCAGAACATCAACCACAGCACAACAAATCCCACTCAGAAAACTAACACAGCAAAATTCAATCACATCCAGCAATGGCAGCCAGATCTCCAGTCGCCCTCATCATCGGCGCCGGTCCCAACATTGGCCAATCTGTTGCACGCAAGTTCGCCTCGAAAGGCTACAGAGTCGGCCTCGCCGCTCGCTCTGTCAAAGAAGCAGACAGCACCGACAGTCAGCTGAACATCCCAAGCGACTTCACCAAGACCGAAGATGTGGTCAAGGCATTTGATCGAGTGAAGAAGACGTTCGGGATTCCCAGTGTTGTTGTGTACAATGGTGAGTTTGTGACCTCTAGCAGAATGGTACTTTCAGTCAGCTAACAGACTCGCAGTTGGTGCCGCGACCTTCTCGCCGGCCGATGATCCCTTCGCTGTCTCCTTCGAGGACTACAACCGCGATACGACTGTCAATCTTCACAGTGCCTACGTCGCCGCTCAGCAGGCGGTCGCAGGCTTCGCTCAACTCCCGGCATCGGCTTCTCGCACCTTCATCTACACTGGTAACGTCCTCAATGTCACGATTCTGCCTCAATTCCTCGAGAGTGGTATCGGCAAGTCTGGCTCGGCGCATATGATGTGGGCGGCTTCGGCTGCGTACAAAGACCGTGGCTATAGGTGAGTCGGTCCAATTTTCCAGAAATGCATGACATGTGTAGATGGCGCCATGTGGAGAGTTTGATGACCGGGGGGTCCAAGGGGTTTTGTGGCTTGAATTCTGGAACGATCCCAAAGTTCGAGAGTGGCGTGTTCTTTCTTGTTTCATTGACAGAATGTCCGACAATCTTCTTACTAGTTCTTGCCTGTCTTTATAGCGAATTGATTGCAAGTGAATGATTCGAGGAGAATTTTGATTGCGAGCATCGATGTCGACAATGTGCTGTTCGTCGCACGCCAAAACCACTCCGCGGTCGGCCACGCGCAGCTGCTGACAAACTCGCAACACACGACGCTTTGAAACGATGCAGTATACAGTATCAGAACGATGCAACATCGCGCAATAACTGATTTCCAACCACAAGACGTCACCCCGCATGAACTAAACTCCCGCCAAGGCACATGTACTGTAACCTAACCTGCATACAGTAGTTGCATATGCATACCAAGAACTCCAAGAACCCCTCGCTATATATGAGGATAGCACTTCGGCTTAAATTGCACCGAAGTGGCTGAAACCACAACCTCCGCTTTCCGTCTGGACCTGCATGAATGTAGCCTAGTAGTCACGAATCCTTTCCCATCTGACTCCGGAAGCACAGAAGAAGCACTATATGATGCTACGCAAGCGCGTCTCATGCTTTTTCGGTTATATGGTTATATACTGCTACTGAGGGTTTGGTTTGGTTGGAACTGTTCTTCCGCTAATCATGTTGTTGCACTTGGGTGCACGAGGGCGGTTAGAGTTCTTGGCTGAGTCGGGTGGTGGAGGGTAGTTGCGTTGTGGGTTTGGTATATGTATGGTAGTTGGAAGCGTGTAGGATTTTGGGTACCTTCGAGGAGTTTGTCATCTATTCTTGTTGTGACGCCTGAGTTATCCCAGTATTGGCCACCTCCAACATGAGAATCGCCATTACCCTCTCCGCCCTAGCAGCAGCCTTCGAGCTCGCCAATGCCACGATCTATCTCGCCGGCGACAGCACCATGGCCAAGAACGGTGCCAACGACGGTGTCACCGATGGTACATCGTCCCAAGATCTCACTTCCCCATCTCTTCCAATTCTCAACTAACAATTCAACCCTTCCAGGCTGGGGCCCCTACATCGCCTCTTTCCTCACCGCAGGCACCCCCGTCGTCAACAAAGCCATCGGCGGCCGCTCCGCCCGCAGCTATACCAACGAAGGCCGCTTCGCCGAGATCACCCCTTTGCTCAAAGCCAACGACATCGTAGTTATCGAATTCGGACACAACGACGGCGGCTCGCCCAACAGCGCCACTGACAACGGCCGCAGCGACTGCCCCGGCACCGGCAATGAAGTCTGCACTTCGGGCAAGACCGGCGAGAAAGTGTACACTTTCAACAAGTACGTGAGCGACGCTGCGAAGGCGTATGTTGCGAAGGGCGCGAAGGTTATTGTCGCCAGTCAGACGCCTAACAACCAGTGGGAGGGTGGCGTGTACAATGACGCTGCGCCGCGGTTTGTCGGGTATGCGAAGACTGTTGGGGAAGGGAGTGGCAGTGGAGTCACGTACGTTGACCATTTCGCCGCGGTGTCGAAGGCGTATAAGAAGTTGGGCAATGCGGGCACGAACAAGTTCTTCCCGAAGGATCACACGCACACGAGCCCGGATGGGGCGAAGTTTGTGGCGAATGCGTTTGCGCAGGCGGTTAAGGAGGGGAACACGCCTTTGAAGGGGTTTGTGAGGGGGGATATTAAGTTGGTTTATTAGGTGGAAGGAAAGACCTGACTGGACTGGATTGCTTGACCAGCGATAACTTCAAAAAAGGCAGCTATGTCAACTTGTTACAGTCTGCGGCCGTGGCATAAATTTTCGTCAGACGACTTACGATACCAATCTTCCCGTCTCACACATCCATCTCCCAAACAATCACTGATGAATCAAATCAAGTACAGCCTCCCCCTTAACCCCCTCCCAAATCCCCTCAATCTCTCTCGCCGCCTCCTCACTGACAGGTCCCCTCCGCAACCCCTCCAGCGTCTCCTCCAACTGCTCCAAAGACGTCGCCCCAATAATAATCCCGTCCCCACACTCAGCTTTCAAAGGACTATTGTACTTCACCCAGCGATACGCAAGATCCGCTTTCGTCGTGCCCTCTCGCTCGGCCACCGCAGCCCATTTGTCGAGGGCTTCGAGGAAGCACGGCTTGTTGAAGCGTTTGTTGTAAGCTTCGCCGTACGGTTGACCGGGGGCGAAGCGGCCTTTGCGGGCGGTGATGTCGGCGGCGGATTTGGTGAGGAAGCCGCCGGCGAGGGGGGAGTAGGCGTAGAAGCTCTTGAGGTGTATGGGTCAGTGTGCTGCTGGGTCGTCTGCGCTGTACGGTTTGAAGGCTGATTTGATTTGATGAGGGGGCTTGGTGCAAACCTACGATGTCTAGCTTGCGCAGCAACGGTAGCAGCTCTTCTTCTTGTTTGCGCGCGATGGCGGAGTAGTCGCCTTGGTAGACTGATGGGAGAGGGTAGCCTTCACGTTTGCAGATGTCGTAGATCCTCTGCACATCCTCCGCAAAGAAATTTGAGAGGCCGAAGCGCTTGAACCAGCCTTGCTTGTAGAGCTCGTTAACACCAGCCAACATCTCCTCGATGGGAACCACGTCCGGAGCATGGATGTAGTATACATCCACCTGCTCAACATCAAGGAGCTTCTTACTCCTGTGCGCGAAGCCTTGGACGCCCTCTGTGGTCATGGAGCCCGGGATGAGACCGCCGGGAGCTTTCGTGTCGATGTCGAAGCGTTTGCTGCCACCGGTCTGACCGAGAATCTCTTCGCTCGCGCCGTAAACGTGGGCTGTGTCGATTTTGCGGACACCGGATTTTTCCAGAGCATCGTAGACCTTGAGCAGGGTGGCTGGGTCGGCGAAGCCGCCATCGCGCTGGAATTGGCCGCCGCCGAAGATGATTTGGATGCCTGTGGACATGGTGGGTGTTGATCTTTCAGTGTAGTATGGGAGGGAGACTGACGAGGTAATGTTGGATGAAGGTAGAGGTGGTATTATGAGGACATAACCTCCGTCGTTTAAGTATATATGTTTATACAATCACGTGACGAAGCTTTACCGACTGATTGCCTCATTGGGACATTGGTATTTAGGAGCTTTGGGGACGTGCCCCACTGTTTGTGTAAGCATTACAGCTCGGCAGTGTCACTCTGTGTACCCGGCGTTGATACGATACCTTCCATTTAAAGCTTGGTGACCAAGCATGTAAACCTTGCAATTACGGCGCGGGGAGTTGCGTCGAAGATGCTTGTCAAAAGCTCCGGGATCGGGTCTTGTTTTGCTTCCGGCGGTCCGAGAGGGTTGTTGGAGCGCCGGACGTCTGACAAAGCCATCACCATACATGTTGTATTGTGTGTTCATGATGTAGACCTGTGGAACGAGGAGTGATAGCCGTTCATGCACATGCGATGTCCGCAGTTGCTGGCTGAGAAGACTGTGAGCTCTCGACGTGCAAGTCAGCAGTCGGGTAAGTTTGTGCATTGCAAAGCGGTAACATCGCCATGATGGAAGGGTGAGTTAAACAGGTTTGGCAAGAACGCATTAGTATGATCGTACCTAATAATCAATTCGTTTCCCAGGCAGGCCTCATGCTCTCGCTTGTACACAGCCAGCCAGCCAGACCCTACCATGAAATATGTAAGCAAATTCATCCCACAACGCCACCGCTTGATGTGAAAAAGATAAAACCAAAATATGAACAAGATGACAACACAAAAACGGAAAGACAGACCCCCACACCATCGTAGTCATGATTACAACCAACCCTTAGGCCATCATCTCGGATCACCAAAAGGATCACTCACGATAGATCCCGGCGCAAAGCTCCCGCCACTCAACCTATTCGCACCCCCATTACCACTGGCAACAACCTGCGCCGTAGCTCCACTGAACCTCTCCGGCCGCGCAGACCGCACACTCGCGGTGTCAGAGTACATATCGCTGGTAACACTCGTGACACTCCGCATGGTACCCGCGCGGCTGATGTTTGGTCTTGGCACGGAGTTTTGAGCCGGGGAGAGGGATGTTGCTGTGAAGGCTGTGTCTCTTCCTGACAAAGCGGCGAGGGCGGCGCCGGTGGGAGAGGTGCCGGAAGTGTGGTCTGAGGTTGAGATGGGAGAGACGGGATCCATGAAGGGATCTGAGGCGAAGGAGAGTTGAGGTAAAGTTGGGGTTGAGCCGGGGGGAGCGTCTCTGGCGTATGCTGGGGGTGGAATGTCGTAGATGCTTGCTGTTTGGGCGCCGGGGCGGGTGGAGTCGTTGCTGCGGCCGCGGGTTTGGGTTGAGGCGCGGCTTGGGGTTGTTGGGGTTGAGAGGCCGGTGTAGTAGGTGTTGTTTGTGGCGCTGGTGAGTATTGGGGCTGGAGCTCCGCTGGGGTTTGGGTGCCGAGGTGCGGGTTTGGCGAGAGCGGCTTCTTTGGAGAAGGGGCTGCGGTCGGTCATGGGGTGGTGTTGGTAGGGTTGGCCTGCGAGCGCGGCGGCACGACGACGGCGACGACGGCGAATGTAGAAGAGTGCAAAGCCTAGGGCGAGGAGGAAGACGAGAGGGATCACGACTGCTGCTGCGATTTTGCCGCTGGATGGTCCAGAGTGGTAGCCTCTATCTGCTGTTTGGAGAGAGCTGTCTGGGTAGTGTGGGCCATGGTCTGAGGCTGCTGAATTTGTTGCTGAGGTTGCGAATGTGCTGCTTTGGCTTGATTGTGTCGCTGGACTGGTGATTGATGACCCACTGCTGTCTGTCTGTGATGCTGTCTGGCTTGCTGCTGTGGTTTCTGGCACGGCATCGCCGAAAGTGATTTTTGTCTGCGATTGCGACGCTGAAGATGAATCGCTTGAATAGCTGTCCGGTGTGCTTGAAGCTGCCTGTGCTGCTGATAGACTGCTAGCCGATGCCGCGGATGCCGCAGAAGCAGACATCTCGCTCATGAAACTCATGAACGAAGCCCTGTTGCTGTTCGCCATATTGGAATATGCCGGGGGCGGAGGCTCGAATCTGGGAACAATAGGCTGGTAGGCCATGGTGCGGATGTGGGAGAACGAGTGGTTTTGTTGGAGAGAGCCAGGGCGTAGTCAGCTGTGTCAGACGGGGCGATGCAGGAAAAGATGGTGGTGGTGTGGTCAGAGGTGAGGCTGAGGGTGGGATGGGAATGGGTGTCGATGAGAGATGGCGAGTGAGATGGAGTCCGAGATGGAGGAGGAGTAGGATGATGCTGCTGCTGCATGCAAGAATAATGCTTACGCTCAGGCGTTCAATAGCTCGGCTGCAATAGCTGGCCGGGAGATGTACAGGACATATGTACCTTCTTGTGGAGACGCCTCTTACTGAAGGACTTGCATGATGATGGGCAGACGGCGAGCGGGGAGAGGCGCACAGAGGCACATCACAGCTGCTGCGAGGTGCCAAAAGTCACGTGAAATGTACGTGAGTGGTCAGAAGGACTTCCCCGGCAAGTGTCACAATTGTCGGCCCATGGTTGATTCGGCTCCAGATCTGCGCCGCCTACAATCTTTTCTCCACTCGCACGCGCTCGTTTGCGGAGAGTCCCACCTTGGAAGAACCTTGGAAGAAGCTATCCTTGAACTATCGCCGTCTGTCGTTCATCCAGGCACTTCGAAATCTATCATTACACTGCTATCATGATACTCATCTCATATCGACAGGCATGCCTGAGGCCGATGGCTATTACTGTCAATGCATCCATCGGACCACACGAACGCATACGCCCCCCCGGACAAGAGGGGGATTTGCCGGAAGGATGCACGACACAGTACATGCCACCAAGGTGCTTACTTACTTACGCGCCCGGGCATAGCTCACTTAGCTAAGTAGTTCACACCAAGGTCGGTCAGCCCATCTGCGCCGCACGACAGCCGCATATTCTTGGCTAGCACGTGGGTTTTCATCTGGAGGTGCTCTTATTCTCTCGAAGCATGTTCTGGCTGCACCGATCCAAGACAAATCGCAAGTCTCGAGAACGTCTAGAAGCTGAGGACCGGCGCCTAAGAAGCGACCAAAGACCCTGACTTGATACTAAAGGTAAGATGGAAGCGAAGAGTCCAGAGACTCCACGCGACCGTGGCGATTAGCGACTATACACATAACTAGTGCGCCGGTCTTGGAAACCACTCACGACTAAAGCAGCCAACACCAGACCGCATCTGGCGCTTGGTCTGACCCTTAGGCCCAAACCATCAAGCCCGACTTCATCCAGCCAGCGCCCGGCACTCCGATCGTCGGTTCCCTTGAACTCTACGCCCACACATTCAACCATCCTCTCTCCCAGTCCAGTGCACGGACTAAGAATAGTCTCCATACGCTCAACTCCAGATGTTCAAGTTGCTGCAGGATATGTTGGCTGGATTGACTGTATTTCATATCGACTCTTCGAGCGTTTGAGATCTCGCGACCTGGCCTTATCAGCGCCTTGGCTGGCGAGACAATGCCTTTGGAAAGGCAACCTCCGAACTATCAAGCCTCCGAGCTGAAAAATGTGGTGGTCACTTCTTTTCACCGCATACTCACGACTGTGGCTATCGCTAGTCTACTTCTGCATTTTGAGGTGAGGAGGCCTAGGCAGTCTCGCAGTCGCTCTTCGCCGGTACTGCGCATATTCGTCTCAATGCCCATGCTGGCAGTGACTATCATCCGAAAGCCTCACCTTGGAAAATGACTTCTTGTGCTTACAGTGCAGCATGTACGTGCCTGTACTCACATTGCGGGAGGACTCATGACTTTTGGTATATATTTTGATTAAAACACAAAGCCAGATCATAGGACCTTCTTTTCGAGACCGCATGATCGATTCCTACAGCCGATAGATTTTTGGTCCAGCAACGGAAAATATCTAGCTCATTCCACCGAAGTACTGTACCAAAGTATTCATGGATTTTGAACTCAAGTTATTCATACATTCATTGATACATTCCAAGCCGAAGAACACTCTCCATCTTCACTGCTGGCTGTTCTGGCATTCTGGTTTCTAAGCTCTTCCCGGCATAAAGGCACAAGCTGTTCTTCAGCCTGCCTAAACACGATAACTGTAGCCATCGCCCAAGCCTTTGCCACAAAGACTCTCCTCGACAGTAGTCTTGCCGGCGCTGGAAGAGCCAGTCGAGCCACTGCCGAATACCGTGCCGTACATGACTTCTCGGTGCTGCACATCAAGAGTGCCGAGGCCCAGTCCTTTCACCGGAGTCTTTGGGGCATCAATATCAGTCTCAGCCGTCTTCTCGCTCCCCGGGCTCGAACTATCACCATAATCCCGCGCCTGCACCTGCGACAGCCTATTCGCCACCTTCTCCGCCTCAGCCTCGTTGATCCCCGCTGCCATCAGCAGGCTCTTCCTCTGCTGCTGCACTTTCGAGGCGTCTTGATTCGGGTTGGCGTTCTCGTATTCCAGAATCTTGATGAACTTGTAGAAACCCGCTGCTACGATGGAGCCGAGCACGGGACCGACCCAGTAAATCCAGTGGTAAGAGACGAAGTCCATATTGACGACTGCGGGCCCGAAAGAGCGCGCGGGGTTGAGGCTGCCGCCGGTGAAGTAGACGCCTGTGAGTTCGGCGACGAAGAGGGAGAGGCCGATTCCTGTGTTTGCGTTAGCAGCTGCCCTTTGTGTTGCCATAATTTACAAGGAAACGAGGAATAGCAGGATCACAAAAACTCACCCACAGGCGCAATAAACGTCGCCTTATGCTTCTCCGCCGCCAGCATAAAAATCGTAAACACCAGCTGCGCCGTCAGAAACATCTCGATAAACAGTCCCTGCACCACGCTCGTCTCCCCGCCCAACGTCGTCTGCACGTTCAGCGCTCCGGGGAACATGCACTCCACCAGCGCGCTCGCCACGATGCCACCGAGGATCTGGCTGATGAAAAGCAGGACGCCGCGGAACCAGGGCAGCGCGCCGATGAGGCACATGCCGAAGGTGACGGCCGGGTTGAAGAGGCCGCCGCTGATGCGGAAGAAGACCCAGGCTGTTACTGCGAGGGAGAAGCCGAAGGAGAGGGCTATGTATTGCAGTTGTTGGGCGTTGGAGCCGAGGTCTGCGACGGTCAGGCCGGCGGACGAGGGCACTGTGTTGGCGACTTGGGCCCCGCTGAGGGCAAGGAGGAGGAAGAGGGATGTGCCGACGAACTCGCCTATCGTTGCCTTGGAGGGAGATGTCAGTGGTTGGTAGAGGAGGGTTGTTGCGGTGGGAGATGGTGATTAAAGCTTACGATGAAGTGGTTCCGGATGGTCTCTGGGATTTTGTCGAGGAAGGCTATGCGCATGTGGGTGTCTTCGTCGAGAGAGGAGATATCGGGGTTGTTGGTGCTTTTGGTGAAGAAGGGCAGGGCGAAACTGCGCCTTTTGTGGGGTGACTGCGTTGGAGGGATTGTCAGTACAGTATTGCTTGCATTGGCAGTCATGCTAGATTGGATACTCACGTTAATGTTCAGCTTGAAGGTCGCCGCGCGCTTCATGGTGGCGGTAGTTGGCGGGAAAGGAAGTAGGTCTCTGGTACACGAATATGCCCTCAAGGGTCCTCTCACGTCGTCGAAAGAGTCAATCGCTAGCGAGTGGTCTCGACACTAATGGACAAGAATCGAGATAAACAATGAAAACTAATGGTGAGCATATATCGAATCGAAATACTAGAGACACCGCCACACCTTTTCCCAAAGACTACCTCCCCCTATATATACAAGCAGGTGTATGGATCTCAGACCATCCGCGGGTAAGCGACATCGCATAGCGTGTGCTTGCTTCCAGCGATTGACGTCGTAGAAAGAGAGCGATCTGTCATGTCTCACGCTATAGTATTGAAACACGGCACAACGGTCGAGAGGAAGGAGGAAGAGAAGGATGATCGGTGTGACGTACGTGGTTAGTGCTAGCCCTTGCCAGACGATCCCGTGAGCAGATAAGCGAAGGCCAAAGACTTTGAAGGCAAGGCGCCCCGAAACCATACCGTTGTGCAAATCTTGTGCGCCGGTGCGGCATCATCTGTGGGGAGGAGTAATATCTTCACCTCTTGGGGTTTCATGACTTGTGGCTTGTGAGGATTGTCAGCACAGAGCCTGCCCGCCTGCTTGTATGCATGCATGCTCGTAAAAGCCTGCTCATTGTGGTAGTACTAGTCCGCGCCTGTGCGGTCCATAATTTGATATGTATCGCGGTACTGCACAACAAGCGGGAGACTCACATCCTTCCGCACGACAAAATGGCGTCGAGCGTCAAACTCCTCTCGAGGCGATCAAACCACAATCGAAACCATAAATGCAGCCGCATTTCCTATGTTGGTAGTAAGCAAGTCATTACTCCTTACCTTAGTCATGAAGCGATCGCCAATCCGAACAGAGCTTCGGAGCCAGAGCGAATGGCGAGATTCCTGTGGCCGCCGGTTATGTGCCATGCGGCCAATAGAGGCGACTGTGCTAGTTGTATGTCATGGTTGAGAACGCATGCCTCGTGCTTCCAGAACGAACAATTGAAACGAGGCACGCAGCATTTTTGCATGTTTCGTTGCGCAACGGTTATGCATGAGTCGGTCAGCCAAAGAGCTGTGGCATCACCACACCAAAGTAGTTTGCGCCCACCTTGAGCTGCGTGGGCTAGGCTGGGGGCGGCGTTGCGTGGTGGATCTATTGTCCAGGACTGTGTCGCGTTCCTGCTCTGGAATCAATTCCTTTCGTATGTTGATTGCTTGATAGAGGTAGGGTGTATGCAAGGGGAAGACAACGGGTGAGGTCTCTGGAGAGGTTTTTGAGTTTTGGGAGATGACTAGTGGGCACGCGATAGACATGTGGATGAGGTTTCGGCTATGTTTTGGATTTAGTTGTCCGGAGGAGGATGAAAGAGAAGAGGTGAGAAAAAAAAGGAGGCGGGATGGAAAGATGGGCGTGTTTGGAGGTGGATGGAGCTGCACGGTTGGGGCTCAATGTGGAGTTAGTCGAGGATCATGAACATGCCTCACATCAAACTGCTGGCGTGGGTTATGTATATGATGACATAGCGCGCGTGATGCAATAAGCGAGCAGGCAAGGCCGAATATCGTGGTCCTTCAACATTGTCATGTAATAAGTTCTGACGACATCATCCCTGACGAGAGACAAAAGATCACTGAACGCCTGCAGAGTGGACGATCAAACATGTGCCGGAGATCATCCCAGGGTCCAGGGGTTTGCGCAAGCAGATCAAACGGGTAGGACAGTGAACCCTTGGATGTTTCGAGTCTCTTAAGGTTTAGACCTTCGACACCGAAATCTGGAGAACGGACGGACAGTGCAATGCGGTAACGTGATGGTTGCGCGATGTGGTCGAAATTCGCTACTGATTCGGGAGCCGATGCGCTGGATTGAAATGATGGTTGAGCGCTTCAAACATGGGGAGAAAGATATGGTTCGATTGATTGAGCGATCGCTTATGCAAAAGGTGCAGTGATTCATATCTCCGACGACGAGATCCGAATGAATGTTTGATCAAGTCTCCAAGGATGATAGACTATCACGTATTCTCCAGCAATTCTATCAGCGCGCTCCTCTTGTAATCTCTAAATTGAAACCGTGACTTTCCACACATCAATGCCTGTACGCGACTCATCGGTCTCCAAACAGTAAGGACAATCATCCGCGGCGAGGCTAATCTTCTTCTCTTGGGATTTCTTATGGAGGCCACCATGAAACATCTTCAGCCTACCTCGCATCTCCTCCCCCGAATGTTCCGCAACACGAATCAGGTGCATCTCCCTGAACATGAAGTTGTCTTTGGCACGCACGTCTTCCCCGTCCTCCTCACCGAGCTTCTCGCGATCTGTGAGCAGTATGCTGCTGTTTTGGAGCCTGTGTAATTCCCACCCTCTCCGTTCGGCAACTTGCTGGAATTCCTTGAGGCGTTTCTCGCGGGCTGCGAATTCCTTCATGATCTCTGCGATCGAGAGCGAAGGCTGATCCTTGATGGACTTGAATCTGTGAACCGGCGTGTGAGCAGGAGAGGAGCAGAGGAATTGTGCCATTGGCTTGGGCTTACGTATTTGCCGTGCCGATTATCATGGCGAGTGAATACTGCAAGGTGAGCAGCGTCGTACGATGTGCAGTGATGCGCTGGGATTTCCACTGGCTGGTAAGCACTCTTTTCCGTAGCACCACCTGATTGTCCTCAGTCATGACCCAGATGCCCTTGTTCAAGTCATCGCAAATCTCGGTGATTGCAACGAGGGTTGCTTGGGCGTGAATGCACATCGGCTGTCCAAGATCGTTCCACTGCTCTTCTTTGATCTCTTTGAGCATGTCGATTCTCATTTGTATGGTTTCGAGACGTGCGTCAAGGTTTGAGACGAGTGGCGGCACGTTGGGTGTGTTGACGATGTTCCATCTGACGTCGCCAAGTTCTTGCAATGCTTCTGTTGCCATGGCGAGAATACGGTCGGTGGTTGAGTCCATTGGGATAGCGACTTGATGTGCGAACGGGTGGAATAGTGATTGAAATGCGCTGCGAGTACAACTGTTCTGCTAATAGAATGGGCAACGGTGTTTGATGATACGTGTGACGATCACATCGGACGCAGAATCGAAATCTTGCAAGACGCAATTACTCCCAAGCGATGGTTTGGCAATCACGGTGGGATGTCCAAGCAGGCGCTCATCTTTCACGGAAACTTGTAAAGAAGCTGCACCCACCATAAACATCGAGCACGTAGAAACATCTGGATTGTCATTTCCCGTGCTTTGTCTTTGATGTTTGAAGACACCGGTGCACACGCAACGGCGATGATACCTTGAATGTTATCATCACGACTCGCTCTCTCGACGCCAACTTTCACGCGTCCTCCAACACCTTCCTCAAAATCTCCTCTCCACGCCTTGCGATCATACTCAGATGCGCCTCATCTCTGATATACAATCTCGCATTTCCGCCAATCGCCTCAGCAATCGCCTCCCCGACCCGCCACGAAACACTGCCATCATGCCTGCCATACCACAAATGCACCGGCAGATCTCGCCTCAGCTCGCTCAGATCAAACCCAATATCCTTTGCGGTCATGACCCGCCACTCCTCCATGTGCCCATGAATCCCCTGCCTGAAATGCTCGCGCATAGCCTCAACGCACAGCGTGAGAAAAGCTTCGTCCCTAAGAAGAGCTCCGTCTTTATCGTGCGGCCCAAGAAAGCGATACAACCACCCATCAAGCTGCGCCTTCGTCTCCGCCACAAACCTCTCAGTCGTCCTACTCTTCAGTCTCTCAATCTCAGCAGCGCGCATCCAACGCAGCAGGAAAGGGAACCCGACGCAAACCCGATAAAACAGCCAAACAACCCACCTCAACCGCCCCACCGTCAACCCATAAGGCCCAAACCCACAAAGAACACTCACACTCCTCAGCTCCTCCGCCGGCAGCGCGTGCGCACACGCCAAAGCATACGGTCCGCCGCCACTCACGCCGACGACACTGTACTTCTTCGCGCCCAAGTGCGCGGCTAGCAGGCGGATATCCTCCGCGTGGTCGAGAGCTGTGCGGTTGGATTGTGCGGAGCTGGAGCCTATGCCTGGTCTGTCGACTGCGATGATGACGACGCCGAGGGTTTTGGCTGGAATATCGAAGAGGGCGGCTGTGAGGCGGCTGTCGCCTAGACCGTGGAGGTGGAAGACTACTGGACCGGTTGGGGCGCCGTAGGTTGCGTAGCTGAGGGTGCGGCTATCTGGTAAGGTGAAGAGTTGGTGGCTGGAGGGGTTTGTGTTGGTGAGGAGGATGGTGGCGAAGTCTGTGGGATTGGAGGGCTTCGCTTGGGTTGAAGGTGGTGGTTTTTGAGTGGGGAAGATATAGTTGTGGGTTTTGCTCAGGCTAGAAGAGATGTAAGCGAGGATTGTTGAAGCCATGGTTGCATGTATTCGATGCAAGATTTGGTAAGATTTGGAGCGTATCGAGTTTCAAAAACATTAGCATCGTTTGGTCGTCTTATCATCTACTTAACCATCAGGTCCAAGAGATGACAGTCATTGAATTAGATCTGCAGAGGAGTCACACGACCATACACGAACGTACATTCTTGTATTGGTGGTATGGAAGCTGGGGGAATATGCCAGATGTCGCCAATAGTCACGCGAGGCTTGGAAGCCAAGAATCGCATTCGCTCTAGCAATTGAATAGCAACGTACCGTTATGCAGATGAGGCAAACGTTGTTTGAGCCCATAGCATTATCTCAGTGGTTCAGTATATACATGTCAAGATTGTGGGGAGCAGCTTGTCAAAAAAGGGTGGAAATCGGGCAGCGCTGGTAAGACTACAATCATGTGAGTGCTCTGGCTGGGGGCGCAATACTCCTCCCACTTCAAGTTACAAAAGAATCTCATGTCACTGCATCGCTGTGTCTTTACCTTCTGACACGTGCGTCTGGATAAACATGATCAAAACGCGACGTAGTTCGCCGGCTGCCCATCCATCTCGATACACCTCCTCAGTCTATCGGGCATACTGTGAATACGATGCTGAATGAACTCCTGATGCGTCTGACTCCATCCATCTGCCACCAATTCCGTCGCCAAAGCGCCATCCCATCGCGGGCATCGTTTGACGGGATACTTGAGCGGCCGCCAGCCGTCTTCGAAAGGCGCCAAGTCGGGCGAGGCTCTCGCGCCAAAGTACGTTTCGAGTCCTTTCTCGCGCTTCCACTTACGGATGGGCGAATTGACGCCGAGGCCGAAGGCAGAATCGCGTTCCTCTTCGAGGATGAAGGGTTTGAGCGCGCCGACGGCTACGGCATCGAGCCAGGGCTTGACGTAGGGCTCTAGGATCTCTTCGGTGTAGGCTTTCACTGTCATGTTGCCATTGTGGTATGTGCTGTAAGGGTAGAATTCGGACTTCCAGTCGTGGTGGTAGGTCGCCCAGCCGTGCACGCGTCTGTCATCGATGTCCTCGGGTTCGCCTTCGAGTTTGAAGCAATCTTTACATAGTCTCTCACCGGGTCTTCGAGTCACCAAGGGCTTACCTGTCGGGCCCCAGCCGACGTGGACTTTGTCTGTGAAAGCGACAACGTCCCAATCAGTCGGCAGAGGCCTCTTCTCCAGCGCAGCTTTGGCAAAGTCCAAGCGTTCTTTGGCCAAATCGCTCGTACACCAAGTACGCGCGCATGAGATACACCGGAACGAGTCCATGACCCCCAAGTGCCTTTGTAATGTCTTTCCAATCACAGGTCTGTCGGTAAAAACCTCAGCAGCAAGCTGATCCCAATTCATATCACGCGCCCAGCTCTCATGCTCCCTTAGCAATTCCTCAACCTCATGTACATCATCAGGTGAGATCTTGCGCTTGCGGCCGCGCAGTTCTGGCTCGAGAGTAGGAGCTTCATTCTCGTCTAGCTTGGCCGGGTCGCGCAGCATTTCCCAGCCGGAGGTGTAGCTGGCGCCGACATGGCGGAAGACGTCGGCGTGGAAGCCGGTGTTTTTGCGGAAGTTGAGCTCCCAGTCGCAGATGGCGCGGATGCGGAGGCCTTTGGGGATTTTGGAGACGTCGTATTTGGGTGGCGGTGATGTGGGTGGTGCTGTGGTGGTGGTGGTGGTGGTGGAAGATGTAGCGACGGCGGTGACGGTGGGGGTGGCGGGCTGGTCCTCCCCTTGCCCTTGGTCCATAGTGGCGGAGAAGTGGGTGGTGCTCATACAATGCTCGTGCTTCTTGTGTTGGAGTGTGTGGTGGTTTTGTGCTCTCCGCGTGTGTTGCTGGCGCCCGGAGAAGCTTCCGCCGGTATGCTTCCTGCAAGCTGCCTTCTCGGCAAGTGACAGCTTCAAGCCCTGAACATCTCCTCTTCATCAATGGCAATGGTCTTTTCTGCTCATGTATACCATTGCGGGTACTTCCATGCTTCGTCCTGACAACAGGGTGACGCGTGATATTGCGCCGCGTATCAACATCCTCCGTCAATACAACCAGTGGACGCGCCTTGCCGCCTGCAACGAACCATCATGCCACCATCGACCTCCGGGGACTATACCCTTGCCTCGAGAGAGCCATTGGGGTTGGAAGAGCAAGCATCACGTATACGGGACAACAAAACCACAGGCCGAGGATGGGCCGGACAACAGCAATTGCCAACGACAGTTCTGGCAAAGGTAGTCCGCGCTCAGAGGGATGTCTTGCAACGACGAGAAGAAGGTAGTGCATGAGGAACTGCTGGCACACCTTGCGCTGTGCACCTCATTCTCTTCCAACGTCTCGCATATACGTACACTGTAGAGCTGGCCAGGTAAGCTCCGCGCGTTGTCTCGCAATTTCCAGCCCTTGCTTTGGCCGCGGAATGTGGCTTTCAAGACAGTATCTGCTGAGCGACAAGTACTCATTGCTGTGACTGCACTTTCCGTTCCCTGATCACAGATGTATAACTCCATGCGAAGAACTAGATATCAGCACCGAGCAGCATGCATACCGCACAGCGCGTCCTGGTCGCTGTCAGCTGCTTGTCATGTTTCGCCTTCTTGAAGTACTGCTGGACTGCTGATATGTTGACTGGGGGACTACTAGTTCAGCGTCATGGTAGACTACACGTTGATATCGACGGCTTCGTGACTTGCGAACGTCCCATCGACACCGCAACTGACCATATTCAACAAGCACCAATCCTTCCCATCAACCACGAAACGCACTGCGTCGATCTTGCTGGGATCGATGACCTTGCTATAATCCTCAAGACCGGCTCCACTGAGATCTACGAAAAGCTCCCGATCCACTTCACCACCACCTTCCTCTGCGTCAAGGACCGCCTGATCTACTCAGATGTTCAACAGTACTTCTCTGGAGAACCAGTCCGCGACGCCCTAGTCCTGGTTTCGCAAGAACCTCGCGACAGGCACGATGATTTGGATCAGCACACAATACTCAACGAACATGTGCATCTTAGCGGAGACGCCGCAGAACTCAAAGGAGAAAAGAGCTGGGCCATAGACAAGTGGAAGTTCTTGCCCATGATCAGCGACGCATACGCAACTCTCGGCGACAGCAAGAAATGGTACTTCTTCATCGAAGCAGACACGTACATTTCGCTGCACAACATGCTGCCGTGGCTCGCCATGCTCGACCACAAGCAAGCAATCTACGCTGGTGCCCAAGTCACGATCGGCAGCACTGAGTTTGGCCATGGCGGCAGTGGTTTCTTGCTCTCCTCGAGCGCTGCCAAAGCCCTCAGCGATGTTTACCATTCCGACAAAGCGCACTGGGAATCTGTCATCGCCGCCGACTGCTGCGGCGACAAAGTTATGGCCGAAGTCCTGCAAGCCGCCGACCCACCCGTACGCCTCTTGCGCGCTTTCCCACAGATCCAAGGCGAAACGCTCTCCTCGCTGAACTGGTCCGAAACTCACTGGTGCAGGCCAGCACTAACATGGCACCACGTCGATGCTGCCGGTATCGACAAGCTCTGGCAGTTCGATTTCCGCTGGCGAGCAGAGCACGGCGCAAACATCCCCATCCTGTTCAGAGACTACTACGCCGCCTTCATCCACCCGCGCATCATCGCCGCCAACGGCTCCATGGCAGACTGGGACAACCTCAGCGACGAATGGACCTTCACGTCCGCCGACAACAACCCTCCAGCCGTCTCAGCTTCAACGTGCGAGCGCTTCTGCAAAGACAATACGGCTTGCGTGCAGTGGGCTTGGAGGCCTGGCTGGTGTAAAACAGGGAGCAAGGTACGTTTTGGCTGGGCGTTAAAGAACAGGCCTGCGCTTGGGTCGGCGGAGAACCGGATTGAGAAGATTGACGATGAGGAGGGCATGAGGGGTGCGGTTAGTGGGTGGATAGTTGGGAGGATTGAGGCGTTTAGGGAAGGGATGGGGGAGTGTCGGGAGGAGGAGAGGTGGGTTACTGGGAATATGGTTTGAGTGATCGATCAAGATGTATGGTATGTTATGTTCACCTCCATTGGCCACAAGCTGAGATCCAGATTCCGACCATCGAAAGATAAACGAGAAGGTACACGTGGGCGGTTCAAGGTTCATATGGCCTGATTGCAGCAGTAGAGCTAAGTCAAAGTCCGAACGGCCAGTGATCTCTAGCTACTACCTTACATTATCAAGTGAAAATGCATGAGACATTGGGCGCGTCGCGTCGAGTACCTTAGTTAGTCCATGGGCACGTGATTCTGTGGAACCAGGGACAACAACCTTCGCGACTTCGCTTCACTGCGACAGCTTGCGCCTTCCTCTACTCAAGCTGGCCTTCTGCGTCTCTGCTCCATGAGTCATCCACCAGATTTTCGTACCTGTCGATTCAGATTGAACAGACACGTCTCCCAGCAAAGCGAAATATCCCCCTCGCAACACCCTCTTCATCACCGCTGCATGTCGGCACCTCAAGACGACGCGCCTTCCGGTTGGCTCCTTGTTCCCTCACACGAGTCGAACTACCGTTTACACCCACGCAGCGCGACCACACCTGGTCCGCCCTGGGAGCCGACGCCTCCCTCGAACTTCGGCAAGTACAAAATGATCACTCTTGTGATCGGCGCCGACGAGCAAGAACTCCTCGCCCACGAGGATTACCTCGCTTGTGACTCCGCCTTTCTCAAGGCTGCGCTGAAAAAGGAGTGGGCTGAAGGTCAGACGCGCACCATTAAGTTGCCTGAAGAAAAGCCGGACCTCGTGGCCTTCTACCTCGACTACCTGTACGGAAAAGGGCTTCCGACCGATAATACCAGATACAACAGTCGCAACGGAAAGGTCTACAACGTGCTGGCGGATCTGTACGCCCTAGGCGAGCGCCTGCAGGATGACACAATCCGCAACGTGGTCATCGACGAAATCGTCAGGTTCAGCGAGGTATCCGACAGAGACACAGGGCGCCACTACCCTCTGGACTACGCCGTCACCACAATCTACGAGAGCACCACCGCCGGATCCCAGGCTCGGCGTTTGCTCGTAAAACTCTTCGTCACCAACGGTGAGGCGAAGTGGGTGAGGGAGATTTCGCAGCCGGAGTTCCTATGTGACCTCGCGACGGCGTTGATTGCAGAGCTTCACAACAGTGGTCTTCCGTGCAGGTTCCGCATCGTGCTAGGGAAGAACTATCATGTTTGAGTGCAGGTAAGAATAATCTTGACGAGACTAGCAAAACGGTTAATTGGAAATGGTCGCTAATTTGGCTGGTTGCTTAGATTGCTATTGGTCCACATTCGATGAGCACATAACGATACGGTTCTATCATCAGCATAAGGAAGCTCTGTGGGATTTCTGCGCTGTGTTCCATCCACAACGCGTTACGCGGCACTTGCATACACACATGGTGTCAGTTCTGCGAAGGAAAGGCTTGGGTGCGCGAATTCCCCTGTCAGTAGACATGGAGACACGTAGATACCTCGGCGTGTAACGAAACAAAGCAGTGAGTCCATTTCAAATTCTGAAAGCTCAATGGCCTTGACTAGTGCGTGAAGTGAAATTTTACCAGTCACTGGGCACGCCGCAACAGCAACGCGGCTTGGCTCGGCCGCGACACCTTGCCTTCATTTCCTGCAACAGACAACCTTCTGCACTTCCACCTCCCAACCCATCATCCACCAAACTTGCCCGCTTGTCTCTCAGTTCGCACATCCAAACGACCGTTTCGACCAAACGACCCCAAACGCTTGCTTCTCTTGAAACACCCTCTTCTTCTCACGCCATGTCGGCATCTCAGGACGCGGCACCTTCTAGTGCACCATCAGCATCCTCGAGTGGTGGTGTCGCAGGCCCTGTGGTGTCTCAGAGCACCACACCTTCTCGTGCATCATCCTCCAACACGATCCCCAGCTCTACAGCCTCTCGGAGCGCGATGCCATCTGAAAGGTCTCCCTTTGCTGATTTTGCGACTTTGGTCCGTCGCCCTTCGCTACCTTCGCTGATTTCACGCCTTCTGGTCCGTCACCCTTCGCTGCCTTCGCCGCTCCTGCGGAATCTCGCAGCGCAGTGTCTTCCGGCGGATCCTCCAACAACTCGGCTCCGCTGCGTCCATCACCTCTTAGGACTGTCGAAGTCCCTTCCGACGGAGCATCATTGTTTGGCGCGGGCTCATCTCATCCACGCACGCTACCTGCACCTGTGGTTCCGTCGAGTGCGTTCTCCAATGCTTCCAGTAGTCCCGATGCCACTCTCGCTGGAGGATCATCCACTGCAGCTACATCTTCCTCTTCCTCGGCAAATCCCTCGAGCTTGTTCTCCAATGCTTCGGCACCGCAGAGTACGGCGTCTTCTGGGGGAGTCTTTGAGTCCGGCTCGATCTTCAATACACCACTTACTAGCAATCTCTTTGGATCTGCCAGTGTGCGGTGGTTCAATGACGCGTCCAATGCCGCTAGATCCTCCTCTTCCAATGGAGCATCGATTTCTGGCTCGGCGCCATCCATTGCAGCCACAGCGTCCTCTTCCACTGCAACTCCGTCGAGCGTGTTCTCCAACTCTTCGGCACCGCAGAACAGGCCACGACTCAGGAGTAGCCTCTTTGTCCCTGCCAATGCAACCACATCCTCCTCGTCCAACGGAGGATCTCTCCTCGGTTCGGCCCCGTCCAGTGCAGCCACAGCCTCCTCTCCCACTGCAGTTGCTTCGAACATGCCGCCTTCGAGGTTGCGCTTGCGCGTAGGCCACAACACTTCGGCCTCTTCTAACGCTGGCTCGGCATCCATAAGCAACCCACCGTCTGGCGAGCCCTCTCACACCAGACTCTTTGATAGGCCATCAAGCGACCCTAGCCGTCCTGGTGCTCCTGCAACGCTATGCCCTCCAATAATTGTGAATGCTTCATACATGGGAACCTGGGAGCCGACGACACTTTCGGATTACGACAAAGTTGACATGGTCACACTACTGGTCGGTCCAGGAGAGCATCAGTTGCTCGCCCACGAGAGCTATCTCACTCAACATTCTGACTTCTTCAAGGCTGCTTTAAAGAGAGAGTGGATTGAGGGCCAGACACGTACCGTGAAGCTCCCGGATGAGCAGCCCGACATTGTCTCGCAGTATCTCGATCATTGCTACGGGAGAGGGCTGCCCACCGCATCGAAGCCGTCTCTGGATCCTGCTCAAGGACGTGTGTATGAGTTGTTGACCGAGCTGTTCGCTCTGGGCGAACGTCTCCTTGACTCCAACATTCGCAACGCCATCATCAATGAGATCATCAGGTTCACTATCGGCCACACCCTCGGAGGCCTCTGCTACCCTGGCGCTTGCGCCATCAATAACATCTACAACTGCACCACCTCAGCATCTCCGGCTCGTCGTTTGATGGTCGAACTCTACGTTACTGCGGGTAATAAGGACTGGTTCACGGAGGACTTGCACCCGGCGTTTGTGATGGACTTGGGAAAGGAGCTTATGTCTGAAGTTCAGAACAGATCTTTGGCTTGTCGCTCTCGGAAGGGGAGTACTAAGGCTGACCATTATCGGATCGTGTTTGGATGAAGCTTAGGTAAGGCAAATGTTTGCGTTACTGGTCGTTACCGGTGGGTTTGTCGCTTCTGAGCAACCACTGACATTTCGTTCCTAGTTGCAACACCAGAGATCCGCATCAGTATTGAGAATTAGCTCCGATGTATCATATGCGACGATGATCAAGGGAAATGAAAGCCTGGCTACTTGTAACTGACTGTGAGAAAGCAAGACGGCGGATTTCCATGGATGCGAGCATTGGAATGGTCTTGAATTGCTTTCGGGATTAGTCTTAGATTGCCTACTTGTAAGAGTATTGAATTAAAAAATACTCGCACTGTTCAGAACTCTTGCTTGATGAAAATCGCCAGAAGCTGTGCAGCCTCGCAGGAGAGTATTACATTGTTCTTTTCTTGGATTTATGTGCATGAGATCAGATGTTGATAACAACAAAGCCACATCCCCTCTCTTGGTGGCTTTGCCCGTCAAGCAGTCTTCACCCCTGGCGAGATCGAAATGACAGCAAACACTAACGAGATCTCGTTAAATGTTGGAGTAGCAGTGATGTCTGACAGCCAAGTAATCTCCCAAAGAGTGAGTGACAGACCTGTAGGAGTGAAGCGTGATCAGGCTCACGCGAATTTCTTGCACGCACAACCACTTGTTGGACCGCTGTGCTCTGCTTTCTCCCGACACGATACTACACGACGTATCCAACCAAGCATCACCCACGCTTCCGATCCTCATCAACTCTCATCGACCTGCTACCCAATCCACCCACGCCAAGCTACCAAAATGGCGTCCACTGAGATAACTGCTGGCTCTCAATGGAAACCGACTCCCTCTTCGAGATACGGCAAGGATGAGATGATCACGCTGTTAGTCGGCGCCGAGGAGACCGAGATACTCGCTCTCGCGAGCTGCATTTCGCTCCATTCGGAGTTCATTAGAACAGCACTAAAGAAGGAATGGGCCGAGCGTCAAACACGCACCATCAAGCTCCTTGAGAAGCAACCTGCGATCGTCGCGCAATATCTCGACTTCACAGTTGGGAAAGGCCTCCCCACAGACTCGACCAGAATGGACCCTCAGGAAGGAGAGGTATACTCTGCCTTGACCAAGCTATTTGCTTTTGGCGAGCGAGTCCTCGATTCCGCCCTCCGCAACGCGATCATTGCGGAGATCATCAGGTTCACCAAGGTGGTGTCGATCAACGGCAGGACCATCTATCCAGGCGTAGAATCGGTCAGCAACATCTACAACTGCACTACTCCCGCCTCGCCCGCTCGACGCTTGATGGTACACTTGTACATGTATGCTGGCAACACAACATGGTTCACCGATACCATGCACCCGGCGTTCCTTCGGGATCTGGCAGAGGCGCTCATGCTGCAGGTTCAGAACAGCCATCTTCCGTGCCGCGTATACCTCAGGCCCGCCGAAGAGTACTCAGTTTGAGACGAAGTAAGTACTACATCGATATTGTGTGAGGCTGCATTGATACGACGTTTCACTGACGCCTGATAGGAATGGAACTTCACGCGTACCTGTGTTTGAATCGCCCGCGAATATGCTTTCAAGCAGGGATAGGACGCTGTGCGCTTAAATGTTGATGAGCGAGGACGATAAACAAGAATGTGGGAGCGCACAAAGCGTGGTCTCTGGACATGATGATCAGTGGTGGGAGACATTCACCAAGATACCTACATGTAAAAGTAGACATAATACACAATCGTTCAGCTTCATCCTGTGCTTGAAGGTTTTTTGCTGTAATGCTGTAGATAAGATCATGTAACCTGTATGTCATGGTGGAGTCGAGTCCACCCCCGCACAATTGAACATCCGAACCATCGAGATAACGATTTTCTTACTGTCTCTTCGACGCATACATTTCGAAGCAATAACTAGATCCGTACAAACAAGATTCCAACATGCCTTACGATTTCACGTCAAAAGTGGCGCTCATCACAGGTGCCGGTTCAGGCATTGGCCGCGCCTCAGCCCAAAAACTTGCCTCTCTCGGCAGCAAGCTCGCCTTATCGGACATCAACAGCGAAGGTCTCGCCGAAACGATCAAACTATGCGGTGGCGAGGGGCACTACACTGAGGTCTCCAGCGTCGCTGACGCCACAGCCTGCACAGCTTTCGTCGAAAACACGATCTCCCATTTCGGAAAACTTGACTTTGTCTTTAACTGCGCCGGCGTAAACCCCACCGGCATCGATCTCACAGACACAACAGACGAGTACTTCGACAAGCTCGTTTCGACCAACCTGAAAGGCACTTTCGCCATCACGCGCGCAGCTATCCCGCATCTGGAGAAACAGCCCGGCTCCAGCATCGTCAATGTCAGCTCGATTATGGGCGTTTCTGTCTCTTCGCGGATCTCGGTGTATTGCATGACGAAGTTCGGAATCAATGGGTTTACGAAAGCGATGGCGCTGGAGCTTGGGCCGAAAGGCGTGAGGATTAATGCTGTTGCGCCTGGGTATATCGACACGCCTACGAATGCGGGTGTTGTGGCGGGTGGGGATGCGGTGAAGAGGCAGGAGGAGAAGAGTGGGATGGGGAGAATGGGGACTGCGGGGGAGGTAGCGGACGTCGTTGCTTTTTTGTTCAGCGATGAGGCGAGGTATGTGAATGGGAGTATTTTTGAGGTTACTGGAGGGAGGGCTTGATGGCTCGCTGTAGCGTGGGTACATAAGTCTGTGTACAGGCGAGATGTGAGCTGCCAATAGCATTGTTTCTGTACGCTGGTGCTGTGGACTGTAGCAAAAAGGTTGATTTTGTAAGCCATCGAGACACTTCTGCTGGTGCAAGTCAATTCTCAGTCGCTAGTATGCCAGTATTACTGACTGTGACAACTCTATGCCCTTGCTTGCCATTGAGACTATGCACGCAAACATTAGCTCAACAGCTGTGCGTCGCTGTGGTGTGAAATCACTTATCAGTGTAGACATGTATGTTCTCGATGTGGATGGTCAGCTTGTATTGGCAGCCAGATCTAAAGGCAATGTAAGTATTCTAGGAATTTTTGGTTATTAATCATGAGAGTCTGTCCACTGCTACACACCATTAGCTTTGTCTTTTTTGACCGGCACTCAGGCTTTGATCATCGAATCGATGATGTTGAACGAATACCCTTGGCGTCCTGCACTGGAGAGGCAGTTTTCGAATACTTGATCCGATCAAAGTGTCTATTGATCGATTTTAAAGCCAGAAATCCGCGCACGAGGCATCGATCGAATGCTTTTGAGTGGTTCAAAAAATGGTTGCAAACCCCCAACCCTAACCCTGGGGGTCATGTGATTGCATGTATATGCACGTGTAGACTGTGTAGATACTTGCTGTGCTTGCAATTGCATGGATGCCGCGTGGCCCCCAAAACCCGTTTCAGCCCTGTGAGGCTGTAATTTGACAGACATCGGAGGATGTACGCTAAATGTTCGTCTCCATGTTGTAGATGTATGTGTGTTGATGGGGTGCGGCCGTGCATGGAGTCTTTAAGAGTCTTTCGGTACAGAGCCAATTGTTTCCGAGACCTGCACGGAAATTCGTAAACAAGTCTCGTCAATTGTGTGCTTTTAAAAAGAATCGAAACAACGTTCGAATACTGGCATTCAACCATCGCCGTAGTATTTGAATTGTCAACAACACGGAGCCGGCGATCCGGACCGAGACTCTAATGTTCTGGATTCGCGGACACGAGTGGCGTCCAATTACTATAGCTCATGTCGCCAAGTATCTCCAGTTTAATCTGAACGCCACATCTAGACCCTAGACCCTGGAGCGATGTGGGACATGGCATTCTCACCCAGCAAGACCCGCTCGGTGGTAGATCTCGATCTGGACTCCGTGGACTCTTTCGCACTGCAACAGCAGCAGTGCGTGGCAACGCTGGACACCGAAAAGTCTTCACGGGGCTGCTGCTTCACGTCTGCAGTAGGTACGCCATGACTACGCAATAATGGAGGGCACCATGGGTGGAGGGGGATGTGCCAAGCGCTCTTGGGCCTCTCGCACCGCTGTTCGTGCTGAGTCAAGACGCGAGAAACAGTTTTACCGGTCCGTATGCCTTCTGAGGGTCGACAAGCTCATATGTTGTGTGCTGCGCTGATGGCTTTGAAGGTACTATGGCCCGTTTCGGGAGATGAGCGACTATGGCCCTGTCTTCTGCGATGTCCGAGACCCTCAAGCGATAGAGCAGCACAAACCAGTATCATGCCCTGACAAGATCCTCACGGCCTTTTGCCAGTTGGGCGCACTCCGTGTCAAGGCGCGGAGATGTCTCATATTTATGTTTGATGTCAATCATGCCTACATTATGGCAGAAGCGACACAGACATTGTCGCTCGAGAACGACAATACCCACGAGCCTGGCGATCAACTCTGGAGTAAGTACTCCGTTTGTTCTTGACTGCCCGAAAGCTCTCATCGGGTTTCCACGAGAAATTCCTGTCCGGCCAGTGAGCAGCTGCAGAGAGGTCTTTTCACACAATACAATTGTGCTAATGTATAAAGCAGTGGGCCATGCCGTTATTCCCAGAAACGTGGCATGTTGTGAAGTTACCGTAAACTTACCCTCGTTCTCTGCCACTGCAAATTCACACGGAGACCAACGAGACAGCGTTTTTGTTGTCGATGACTTGACCCAACATCCTGATCTGAAGTGCAGACCATACGTGACCGGATTCCCGAACGGTCGATTCTACGCCGGCGTCCCCATAACATCATCTGAGGGTGTCAACATAGGTGCTTATTGTATCTTGGACGACAAACCCCGAGAGGGCATCTCAGACCGGGACCTCAATTTTATGCGGGACATGTCACGCACCGTGATGACGCATTTGGAGACGATACGTGCCATGTCGGAGCGTGAGCAAAACAACCAGATGGTGGCTGGCTTGGGAGAATTCGTCAGAAATGCTCGCGATTCTCATATCGAGGGTAGCGGTAGTAACGAAGCCATCGCAGCCACCAGCATTCCGTTGAACAACAAAAGTGGCGAACCAGAGACCTCGCGTAGAGTTGTTCCCAGTATCCCTGAAGCTCTCATCGACCCCACTACGACGCCGCTGCCACAGACCCCAGAGATGTCGAAAACTGGTTATTTCGACAGCCCATTTGCACAAGATCAGCACAGTCCCCGGGCCGTACTTACGCCTATACCGTTCGCTGAACCTTCCACACCATTTAGCGGTTCTTCCAAGAGTCAGGCCGATCAAATGTCAGAGACAGACGGTAGTGATCGTTCTACCTTCCAAAGAGCAGCAGAAACCATGTGCAAGTCTCTTCGCATTGATGGGGTCGCATTCCTCGACATGTCTGTTGGTACATTCGGTGGACTCGTTCAGACTACCGACGACACCACCACTGAGGACTCTTCCATGAACTCGGATTTCGGACAAGATCATGCATCTCCCGACAGGACCAGAGCTTGCAGCGTGCTGGGCTGTGCCGAAAATGTTGCGAATGAAGAGCTAAGCAAATCGTACCATCATCAGCCCGCGAAATTGCTCACCGAGTCTTTCATGCGAAAGCTTCTCAACCGCCATCCTGCAGGCAAGATCTGGACTTTCGGCGAGAATCTACTGACACATGACGAGGATGGCTTCTCCACGGACGATGCGGCGGAGGGCGACACACCCATCAGACCCCATACACCCATCACCAAAGGAAGGAAGTCTTCTCGAAAGCAGCGTCGAACCGATGGTGAAATCATCCAACGCGCATTCCCAGGAGCTCGCTGCATCGCGCTCCACGGCATCTGGGACCATACTCGACGCCGCTGGTCCGTTGCAGGTCTGTACTGGACGTTCGATCCTTTGCGCGTACTCTCACCGGAAACTGAGATGCATTTCGTGGCTGCCTTTTGCGATATTATCGTTGCAGAGACTCGACGTCTCGAGGTATCCACATCCGACTTGGCCAAGAGCGACTTCATCTCAAGCGTTTCACACGAACTGCGATCTCCTCTTCACGGCATTCTTGGGAGTGTGGAGATTCTGATGGGCGAACAGCTCGAAAACTCGACCTCAACACTGATCGAGCAGATCGGCTCTTGCGGACAGTCGTTGTTAGAGATCATTGACCACCTATTAGATTTCAGTCACATGAGGAACCAGAATCTCACCAAAGGCGCAGTGAAGAGCTCCAAAATCGGCCGCAAATTCTTAGCATCGCACGTCGACACCCCCGACAACGACCTGTCGGCTATGAAAACAGACGTGGCGTTAGATGACCTGACCGAGGATGCGGTAGTATCTACGGTATACTCGTTCTTCTATGACCGCAATACCGAGGAGAGGGTACAGACATCTGTCATTCTTGACATTGAGCGCTCGGGCAGCACAGCATGGCACTGCCAGCTCGCTACAGGTGGCTGGAAGAGAGTCGTGATCAATCTTGTCACGAATGCCCTCAAATACACTCCGGCTGGCTACGTGCGTGTGTCTCTCAGACGCAAGATCAAGTCTGGATCACGGCGAAGATTCGACGCTGTGCTCAGCGTTACCGACAGCGGCAAAGGCATGTCACAGGAATTCCAAAGGAAGCACCTCTTCCAAGACTTCTCTCAAGAAGATTCTTTGTCCAGCGGACTGGGTCTCGGTCTGCACATGGTCTCTCGCATGGTCAGTGCCATGGGCGGTACCGTGGCTGTGACCAGCGACCAGAAAGGGTCAGGGACACGCATTGTTGTGACCGTGCCGCTAGAAAATCATGCAGAGCTAAAGGCGCCCGCGGAAGCACGCAGTGCACCACTTTTCAAATCACTCACTGGCGCTGCGAGGGTGGGCATCGTAATAATCGAACAGAGCGTACCGCTGACACGGAACGACCGCTTGACGGCGACATCTTGGTCTATGGCAGTCGCATCTATAGAGAAGAACCTCGAGTTTTTGGGCTTACAGACGGAGAGATGCAACTTGCGAGAGGGCAATTTTTACGACCTCAAAATCGTCTTGGACATGGATCTGGAGGCTTGCCTCAATGCGCTCCGGGACGAGAAAAGCCCTGTCGGTTACCACGACTTCTCTCCTACGCTCGTCGTCTGCCATAACAGCCCGTCCGCACAGAAAATGCGTCGTGCATGGGCGAAGGACCCTCTGAGTACGAAGGTTGCTGCGGACTTTATTGCCTTGCCCTGTGGCGTCAAACAAATCGCTCGCGCTGTCATATACACTCGCAAGCTGTACGAAGATTTCAATAAGGACTTTGCAGTTCCGCAAAGCTGCGTCAGACCATTGGACAGCGAGCCCACAACGAGCGACGGCAACATACACAAAGCCAATGGTCAGGCTCAGTCCTCGGAAACTCCGGCTGATGACGCGAGCATCCCTGAGAAACCCAATGCGAACTCATCGGGACCTGATTTGCCAATGCCAGCTACAATGGCTGCGAAATCATCTCCCGGCAACCTACCGCCTGCGTCTACGACATTCACACATTTACCGAAAAGCCGTACTAGCACATCGCATGCTTCCCTCGACAAGTCTCCTGTGCAGCCGCCGATGGAAGACGCACCAGCTATTGCAACAGCACCATCCGCGGAAGAGCAAGTGCTGCTTCTCGTAGACGACAACAGAGTTAACTTGCAGCTGCTTGTGGCATTTGCCAAAAGGAACAAATACCGCTATGTTTCTGCTCTCGACGGCAAGATCGCATTAGATGCCTTCGAGACAGCCCACAAGCAGTCTCTCGAGCCGCCTGCCCCAGGCGCAGCCGCAGCTGAGATTCCTACCGTCATACTCATGGATATTAACATGCCTGTCATGGATGGCTACGAAGCTGTTCAGCGTATTCGCGCTTATGAGAGCAAGCACCAGATGACTCCCGCGAAGATTATCGCTGTCACTGCGCTGCAGTCGGAAGCTGCGCAGACGGAGGCTTTCGGAAGCGGGTTCGACATGTTTTTGAGCAAACCCATCAAGCTCAAGAGTCTGGCGAAAATCATTCAGGATGGATGAACAGGATGAAAGTTGCAGATTCTACCTATCGTTGGCAAACATTGGTCGTAGCAAGGACCAGCTTGCAGAGGTTGAGTATTCGCCGCGGAGGAGCCATGCCTTGATGCTCATCGACGTTGGCGATTGATACAGGCGAATCTCCGCGTGCGCCAGCGAGGTATCCTGAGCATCTTCCTAGGACTGCCTGTTTGTCTGCCGGAAAGCATTGCCTCATGGATTGGCAACAGCACTGTTTACTGTTGTGTGTACAGAAGGATTGATCGGAAGAACCACGTGGGGTCTCACAACGGTATTTCAACCGACTTCTGCTGAGATTGAGAAAAGACAAACCGTCGATGATGTCTCAGCATGGAACGATCGGTCTTCGGCCAATAAAGCTACCGAATGGCGAGCGGTGTCTTGCTGTCGGAGATAATGCCTTTGATAGCGTGAGTTTCACGGGTGAGGCTGGCTTCATGTCTGCTGGAAGTATAGACCACCAGTCTCTTGAATTCAGGACTGCCCAGATAGCAAAATCGTGACGCATCGACGGCAAATATCCGTGCATTCCCCTGTAGACGTGGGGTGGCAGTTGGGCATCGTATAGCTTGCTGCGAGTATAACACGATAACAGATCGCTCATGCGTTGCAGGACAAGATGAGAAACCGGAATGTTGACTTGAGCCACGTCGATACCCTCGGTGGAGCAGTTTACGGTGAGAAACGAAAGCGGCTGGGAGTACGAGGCGGTATAGAACAAGGGCCATCGTATGCAACGCTAAGAGCCGCTCAAGGCCTGTCGGTGAAGTAAATGCCTGAGGCAGCAATACGATTCTGTTGACCAAGTCCACTCCACATCGGCTCCGGGTTTCCCTCCTTGCAGGAATAGGGAGGATTGCCATGTCCGAATGCAAGACATTAGATGCACTTGTGGCGTTTGATCCGCTCACCAGGCTGACCGTTTTGCGCACCCTTTTGTTCTACCCCACATGGGGTGAACGAAGATCATATCAGCAACGGCTCGCTAGTAGAGAGGCGAGCGCAGAACGTGCACATTTCTATACTATCATTAAACAATAGACAAGAAGCGATACATCAGGAGATGATTTGAACAGATTGATGGTATCAGATGCATCCATGTGAGCTCAAGGATGCTGCTAGGATGCTATTGGCTTCCTTCTGGGTCCTCACAAACAAAGTTGCCTCCTGCGGATTAAGCTACACCGCCAGCAATCCCATGTGAGACATGAGGGTCAATTAAGGATTAGCATCGCCATAACAGACCAGCACCATGCAATATCACAGAGACACAACGGCCTCACAACAACAATCTCGCGCAGATGCTTGACCGACAAGACTGACCAAAATAAGGAGGCAAGTAGCATCGAAAAGGTATAAGAACGTCCATCTCCAACCCCGAAAACCAGACTTCTCCTCATCATCCAACTATCCAATCCAATCAACAATACCACACTCGCTTCCCAACCCTTTTCCACCAAAACCAACCAATCACCAACAATGGCTTTCTTCAAGACCCTCCTCATCGCCTCCGTGGCCGCCCTCGCCTTCGCCGCTCCCCAGGGCGGTGCCTCTGACGGCAACAAGGAGATCGGCATCGACTCTCAGACCGGCGAGGCCAAGTGCGGCAACGGCCAGAAGCTCGCCTGCTGCAACCAGGGCGAGGAGCTCATCGGCATTAACTGCTTGAGCGTTCCCATTCGTAAGCCTACATCACTTCCACTTCACCTTCTCTCCAACATCGCTAACCATCTCTCGAGTAGTCGCCATCCCCGTCCAGCAGGCTTGCGGCTCCAACGTCGCTGCTTGCTGCCAGACCGGTGACGCCAAGGGCAACGCCATCAACCTCGAGGCCAACTGCATTTCCATCCCTCTTTAAGCGTGCTTCGTCCATCATGACCACCTTTTCTGGATGACGAATTGATCTACTTTTCGGATCGCGCTGGGGAATTTTATAGGCCTCTGCTCTTTTTACGCCACACTTCGATTCGAGCATGTCTGACGACTTTTTATGAGAGAGAGAGAGGGGGCGCTGGGGCCCTGGATGTTTGTTTGCATGGCGGTGGCGGCACTTCGCACTTTATACTCTTCTGGGATTGTGAATGAAACGCATCGTCTACCTTTTAACTCTGCCTTTCTTTTTCGTGTTTGACAATTTCCTGTGATTCTGGCGGTCGACCTCCAACTTTTGATGATAGGGACCTTACATGGCTTCGCTTGCTTCCTCCATTTTTTCCTTGCGCTGGGCGGATATGAAGAGCCAATGGGATCATAGGGCGCTTGCAGTTCGCATATCTGCAGAATTGCCCGACACAGTATAATAGAGCGCTGTTAAGCTCCCTCGCCTCGGGCATGGCCAGTGAATTGATACCCTATGGAGCATGGAGCGGTGAGTGCTGGGACAGAAGCGCTGGCTGTGTCTCGAAGCGCTGTTTTGTTGTCAGGTGTATGCGCTGCACTCTAGGAGCGGTTTACAGCGAACAGTATGTATGCAAGTGGTATGCGCAGAGGGTCGCTGCTCTGGCTGGTGTGGTTTGGGCGCTGGCGCTGTTTCTTGCTGTGTGGGTACAGTGTTTTAATTTGTACCCCAGGTCGTCGGAGGCTCGGTGGGGGTGGAGGACAACGTAGGTATTCTAGGCGCCGACATCGGTTACGGGCGGGATTCATCAAGGTGACGTTTGGGGTACGCTGCAATGCCAGCGTGGCAGAATGCATGCAAATATGCGATGCTGCAGGCAACAGATAAGGGCGACGTCCGAGTCTGGAATATCAGTTTAGCACACTCACCAAGAACTGGAAGTTAGCGCACAAGAACAAACCTGGCCGGCAAGGTATTACAGATCAAGTACAAAGTGGAACAGGGCAGTGAGGTAGAGCATGGCATTAATTCTCGCTCGCAAGATACGTCAGTATCGATCCATCGTATCTATCCTGCAACAACAATCATCCAAGAAATTTCCACCCTCGGGTCAAGGTAATGCGCCCGCAATCGAAGCGCTAACCGCCAAAGGAGGAATTATCAAAAGACGAATTGAACTGCTGCAACACATTTTCCAACAGGACCGGCGCTGCTGGTATCCTTCATCCGTCATCATAAAATGCCGCAAAAGGAGATCCGCCACCCTTTTATTATTCGTGATGGCTCTCCAGTGCAGGCAACATCGACATCGTAAAAAAGTCCCAGTTTTGTTCACACCCGTTTGCTTTGCCCTCATCGCGGTCGTCATGAATGGTGTTTATGAGGGGTCTGTCATCTCATGCTTGTCGTGGCGTTCGCAGAACAACGCTTAGTTGTTGCGGACGCTGGAGGCCTGCATGCCCTTCTGGCCCTGCTCGGCGACGAAGGTGACAGCCTCACCCTCCTTGAGGGACTTGAAGCCGTCCTTCTGTTAGGGAGTCAGTGAGGTGTTCAGTGGGAGGTGAAGGGTAGTCGAATGTGCTCAGCGGTGCTCTGTGCGTATGCACTGCAACACAGCACGGCTCAGCACATGCAAACGAGGCAGATCTTACCTCAATGGCGCGGAAGTGGACGAAGAGGTCAGCGGAGCCGTTCTCGGGGGTGATGAAGCCGTATCCCTTCTCGTCGTTGAACCACTTGACGGTGCCGTTCTGGCGTTCGGTGGAGGCGTCCATTTTGATGAGTTGGGGTGGTGTTTTGGGGGTTGGTGTGGATGTGAAGTTTTTTGGTGGTGAGTGGGTGGGTGAGAGGGAAGTGAGGTGTTCTCAACGTGCTGTGCTTTTCTCTGATGTGCGGCGGCCGAATTGTAGCGGGGTACGCTTGTGAGCTGCAGCGTTTGCGCTTGCGAGCGACTCGGTGACGTTTGGCGGAGTCAACCGCGAGAGGGTGTCTTTGATTGTCTCCGCTTTTCTAAGGGTCGAGGGTGGTGTTGACTGAAATGGCTTGAGTGAGGGGAAGGTACGCCACGACGTGAAGGGCAAGTCAGGTGACTTTTGTCTTTTTTTGATCAATCACAGCATCAGTCCGACAACGACATGCCGCCTCTATATACGACGCCGCCCCATTGTGGCGTGCTTGCCTTGGAGAGCCGAATTGTTCTCATGAATTATCCGCAGTCGATATAAGCCGCTGTTGCTTGAGAAATATACACGTGGCTGGCGCTATTCACCATAGTGCAGCACGAATCACACTGAATATCAGATCAATTGCATCCATGTCTTTGGTCCCATGGCATGATTACTGCGTGCGCACAGAGTAGATACTCATTGATCGGAAGCTCGAAGCGTTGCACTCCGCGACTTCTGCACAAGGTTTGTTGTAGCTACTCGACGAGAGACATCACTTCTGAATCTCGAGAGACGGAGACTAGGCATTCTTGTTCTCCTCGACATGGAATGTCCCCTGGGGCTTCACGGCATCACTACATCTGATCACAATGCTATCGTTTTGAAGTCTGCACCACGACGAAATTTCCAGGTTCCCACAATTTATGCATAGTGTAGCAACGACACGATGCCTCCGTACCTCCGTATGACCAATCTCATTATATATTTTTGTTCGGTGCCTCTCTGTAGTACTTCGTTGATAGCAGGCAGGAACAGTCTCCAACGATACGGCGTAATCGCTGGCCAGGCATCGATTATCCGGCAGACGATCACGTGATCCTGTGGTCTTAGGGTTAGTGTTTGGGTGAGTATTGTCGTTGATGATGTGCTCCTAGACTCTATCTTGTGAATACATACTGAACAAACAGGTAGCATATACTTATGTTGGCACTATAGCATCGCTGGATTTCACTAGAGCTCGTGTATCTGTGGAGCAGAGTGAAATCGAGTAGCAAATCCCAAAATCTGCAGAAGACCATAGCGTTCGACCATGTGTATGTGCAATTTTTGTCATCATCGCTGTTGTGAACATACATCACTTGCCAACGGGCTTGTCAACCCGGCAAACATTAGCTCTCATATCGGTTATAGAGTTTACCGAGTTCTCATCGTATGTTCATAAACTTCATGTATATTGTCAGTCCCAACTGCCGAGTGGCCCCCTTGTCCAAATCACAACCTACCCCGCTGTATACACGCCTCACTACACTTCAGAGGGAGAGTGTGGTCACACAGCCATTGGTCTGTACGAAGCCACAGCCTGACCACAGGACCTCGCCATTAGAGTGACCTGACCATGGCAGAAGGGATACAAAAGCTCGTCCTGTCCACTGCGCATGTCTGATCATAAGCTAGTCCTGCGTTCTGTATCCCTCACCTCAGCCTGGTAGTACCTACACATCTCATTGTCTCGCCTCATCTCAAGATACAAAATGTCTCACCACTCTGACAGCATCGAGCCCTCTCTCCACAAGACTGCCACAAACATCACCTTGTCCCCCGAGCTCTTCGAGAAACTCTACCTCACACCCAAGGTCCCTCATGTCGGAGATGCGTACAAACGATATGCCAACCCGACGCCGATGGGTTTCGTCGGTTTTGTAATCTCGACGTTCAGCTTCGCTATGGTCATGATGGGTTGGGGTGGTGCGGCGGCCCTCAGTGGAGTGGCGGGCATTTTTTTCTTCGTGGGGCCAGTCTTGTTGCTGCTGGGTACTATCTTTGAGTGGATTATGGGCAATTTCTTCCCGGTGAGTAAATTTTGGTACCAAGAGGCGGAGATCTGGTGTTCGCATTACCTTTCCAGCGGCGCCAGGTTTGGAACGGGAAGCGTGCCCGGAGAGGCAGCACGTATGCGCTGACAAGCTCGACACACAGATGATGGTCATGTCCCTCTTCTCCGTCTTCTGGCTCTCCTTCGGCCTCCTGCAGCTGCCTACCCTTGGTCTCGCAGCAGCTTACTCTGCAACTGGAAACGCAGCGGAAGGCGCCGCAAGCAAAGAGTACAATGCCGTTGTGGGCTTATACCTCATCGTGTGGGGATTTGCGCTCTTCACTTTCTGGATCTTCACTTTGAAGACGAATGCCGTGTTCGCCGGCATATTCGGGTTTGTGACGCTTGCGGCTTGGGTGTTGGCTGGAGCTTATTTCAAGGTTGGGAGTGGAGATTATGAAGCTGCTGGGAAGTTACAGAAGGTATGTGGCGTCTTGTGGTCGCACTATGCGCGGACTGAGTCTTCGCGCTGATGCTCTCAATGGACATCAATGGCTCGATGTTATCATGCGGTGCCCTTTTGCTGACGGTAGACCAGGCCGGAGGAGCTCTGCTCTTTATCGTAGCCATACTAGGGTGAGTACGAACATCGTTTCAATGCTGTCATCGAAGACACTTTTCTGACATGCCGGCGTTTGCTCTCAAAGGTGGTACATGACTTTTGTTATGATGGCGGCGGAGATGCGCTTGGGCATCAATTTTCCTGTCGGAGATCTGAGCCACTTCTGGCCAAAGACTGATGTGGCCCTGGGTGATGCTGAGAAGCAGGCTTGATCGGAGTATCTAAGCGAAGATGCAATGTCGTCGCAGTGCTGGGGAGAGGCGACATGTGAGGTTGGACATGTCTCTATTGTTAATTCCGTGGTTGGACGCTCGCGGCCATTTACAAAGCCGAACCTTCCCGGCAGCTATTGGACGAAAGCATGACTCTGCTGTAAGACGAAGTGCCTTTTCCATCATAAGTAATAGTCCAGTATAACTCACCGCACCATTGAATCCATGATTGAGTCGGAACACCATACCGTTGTCTTTCATTCTTTAAATCCATACAAAAACACCTCTTACTCTTATCAGATTCTTTTGAAGATCGATCGATCGGCTTAATTTAAGAAGGGCTAGAACACCGAAGGCCTTCGGCTCTTCCGGGGAAGTGGGTCGGCAGTAGAGTTTCCTTTGAACGTGTGGCTGGCTGATCTTGGTGATCTTGGTGACGACTTTCTCAGAGGAGCATGGTCTTGGTATCTCTCGTCAACGCTTTTGTCCTGAAAGCTATATTAGAAGACTTGAACCGAACCGCCACACATCAGTCGTGATATACTCATCGCCCATGTATTATTCAAAGAACAGAGAAGAGACATTTTCGGATGTGACCGGCGGATATCATCGAAGAACGGGTGTCGGGCCGCACCATGTGCTCCTTGCGCCAGTGACGTCGCGTCCAACCATCATCGATGAAAGCGTAACGATTAGAGGCGGACTCTCGATCTTCCCCGTGCCTGAACTGCAGCCGTGAGGCTTTCGCGCGTCACTCGCCATTCACCATCAAGTAACGGAGGTAACGTAGCGCGCGCGTGCAGCCGTTTACGACGCACCTTGCATGCCAAAGTGGTCTCAACATCTCCAGAGCTTCAGACATCTACAAGATTGATGAGCCCTGGCGATAACCCACCCACTGAATCTGATCTCGATAGTGAAATGGGCCCGCCCAAGGTCAAAGGGGACCAGGAGGGTGACGCCACAGGCAAGCAAAGAGGCCACGAAAAGGACCAGTCGCCCTCAGCCTCTTTCCAAAATCCTCTTCCTGGCGACGACAAACTATGGCAAGACTGCCCACTGAACATACAGAACAATGTTTTCCTGCAAGGGCTAGCCGTGACCTTATCAAAATTTGATTATCCAGCCGCGGTTTTCTGGGGGTTTGAACTGGTTCTCATCTACAACCAAGCTTGGGAAGACGCTGGCGGCATTCCTCAGCAAGGTCGTGCGCAACGCGGCCAACTATCACCAGATGCATGGCACGCCCTACAAAAGTGCATCAACGGCGGGAAGCCTGCCAAGCTCTCAAGTCATGCGCTACTCCGGGAGAAAAAGCGACCCGAAACCGAAGAATACATGGTCCTTGCCAGCCCTCTATTTGGTCCCGGTGTGCAAGATGCCAAAGGCGTCTTCTGTCAGATGATTGGCTCCAAGGTGGAGTCAAGTGGCGACCAGGGGAAAGAATCTGATGCTCAACCCGACGGTGAACCCAGAAAGGGCAAAGTCGCCAACCTAAAGGAACTTGGACTGGAAGACGACTCGACGCCACTGGACGAGCATCCGTTCTTCCATCGCTTCGCCGAGATGATACCCACTGGACTGGCCATCCTGGACCACAACGCCCGCGCGGTCTTCGTGAACCAGCATTTCTATCAACTGACCACACATTGGGGCGATGATCAATCCTTCAAGTCATGGCCGCAAAGTATCCACCCCGACGACTATGAGCGCGTGATGGGAGCATATCAGCGAGCATTTCATGGCCAGACCGAACTACGGGCAGAATTCCGCGCATTGGGAAGTGAACACCCCTGGAGACTTTTACTTTTGACTCCACTCGGCGACGAGAACCTACGGCATGTCAGTCTGGGCGAATACGGTGGTTTCATCTGCTCGGTCGTTGACATCACCTCGGAGAAGAGCGCAGAGAACGACCAGCGAATTGCTGCCGAGGAGGCCACGGAGCGGAAGAAGCAACAAGAACGATTTATCGATATGATAAGCCACGAGATCAGGAACCCGCTCTCTGCCATGGTCCACTGTGTTGAGGATATCAACGAGGCCCTCAAAGAGAAAGAGCAGACCGGCGTCGTGGACCCTGAACCAATAGCGGAAGCGCTCGACACCATCAACCTCTGTATATCACACCAGAAGAACATCGTGGATGACGTTCTCTCATACTCAAAACTCGACTCCTCCATGCTTGCCCTCACACCTAAACCATCCCAGCCCGAACGAGAACTCCGTGGTAATGCCAAAATATTCCAACCGGAATTCCGCAAACACGGCATCGAATTTGAATGCAGGATCGACGATGACTACAGCAACCTCAAAGTGGACTGGACGATGGCTGATCTGTCCCGCATCGGCCAAGTACTTATCAATTTAATCTCCAACGCCATCAAATTTACGTCTCGCAAAGAAGGCAGTCGGAAGATCACCGTCAAAATCTCCGCAGCAATTGCTCGACCTCCATCTTACCCGCCAGACGTCGTTTTCTTCACGGCTGAAAATGATTCGCCCCGTCTCGACGCCACGCAGCGATCGGAATGGGGTAAAGGCGAGCCGTTGTTCATCATGGTCGCTGTCACAGATACAGGCATCGGCATTGGCGACGAAGATCAAAAGAAGCTGTTCGAACGCTTCAAGCAGGCAACCCCGAAGACAAACGAGATTTACGGAGGCTCCGGTCTAGGCTTGAACATCAGTCGCAAGCTCGTACAACTCCACGGTGGCGAGATCGGCGTCAAGTCAACAGAGGGTGAAGGCGCTACGTTCGGCTTCTTCTTCCGCGTCAAGCGATCCGACCCTCCTGAGACAGACGACAAGGCCGCAGAAAAGCAGAATGACCACGACTCTGCTCGCGGTCAGATTCGGGTGGGAGGTCTCGATTCGAAAGAGGAATCTGATGCCGAACGACCCAAAGAGTCGCGAAAGCCCAAATCGACCGGTCAGCTTGGGCGGACACAATCTTCTGCGGAGCGAGCAGATCAGACTGAGAAGCTCGGCAAAGAGATCGATGATGATCGCCATGACGAGAAGAAACAGCCTCAGAAGAAGGAAGATGTGGAAGGGAACTCGAAAGGCGAAAGTGGCAAACAGCAACCGCCGGAAACAGAGAAAGAGAAGCAGCAAAGAGCCGACAAGCAAGGGTTTGGAAGCGAGCTCGCCGTTACTGGCGACAGCATTGACCCGACGTCGAGATCAGAATCTCATCCAAACTCAACCACCGTCACCGACAAAGCGCCACCAGACGGGAAGGGTAAAGGCAAACGCAAAGAGAAGGAGAGCGCCCAGCAGTCACAGACGACCTCACAATCCGGCCAAAAGCAAAAAGAAGCCCATCAACAAGAGATTCAGTTACCACTACGCACACGCAAAGACATGAGTATGCCTCCGCATGTTCTATTCGTCGAGGACAACCACATCAACCAAAAGCTCGTCGCGCGCCAACTCAGCAAGAAGAAATTCACCGTCAGCACCGCTAAGAACGGGCGCGAAGCCGTCGACTTCGTCATCGCCTCCTTTGCTGATCCCGAGAGTGCCGGCAAAGACGATGAGACGAAGAAGCAAGGCGAAATCGACATCATCCTCATGGACCAAGAGATGCCGATCATGGACGGCAGTGCTGCGGCGAAAGAGATCCGGCGCAGAGAGAAAGAGATGGGCAGAGAGAAGCGCGTGCCCATATTGGGCGTGAGCGCGAATGTGAGGGAGGAGCAGCTCAAAGAGATGACCGAGAACGGCATGGACGAGTTTGTGACGAAGCCCTACATGGTCGACGACATGATCAAGAAGATAGGGTCGATGATCGATGAATGAAGTGATGAAGTAGGTATGTAGCACAGACTACCATCTCTTCTCCTCCCGGTCACATCTCGGCTGGCTTTTGATGGAGCGGACGATAGCGGCACTTGCGGCGAGATGCAATTGGCGGGGGAAAAATTCCAAGCAGTATGATACCCAGAATCCAATTTTTTTAAACATGTTGTTGGCCGTGTTGACTGCGCTTTGCGCCATGCAGGCCAAAATACTACCATTGCTTCAGATGATATGTTTCAATCAACTGCCAGTGCGATACTGCTTGCTGACAACCCAGGACTTTGTCGAGTCACTTCAGCGTCAGGTCGTCGCGTCTAGTCAATAATACATTGGGACTGGCTCCGAAGAAGCACACTATATCGTACTTTCCTCCCACAAGCTCCCATTCCGGTAATCTATCTACATCAACGATGTCGGCGACGAACAGGATGATCACAATGCATAAGTCACAGCTGGAGAGCCACGATGACAACAAAAGTCAATTAACTTGCTGTCTCTGGGCCTGATAGGCACGCTGCATGTTGGCGCGCTGCATCTGGGCGGCCTGATAGGGGTTCATGCCGTAGCCTCCACCGTACGCGCCGTCATAGCCAGTGTTGTAGCCACTGCCGTAACCGTAGCCTCTTCCATAGCCACCTCCGTAGTTGCCGTAGCCGCCGGGATACATGTTGATGGTTTGTTTGGTTAGTAGGGAGTTGTGGTTGACTGTTGACTGAGAGTGATAATCAAGATCGTGTCAATTGATCTTTCTCGGAAGAAGGGGGGTTGTGATGATGTTGGATCGTTGTGTCGAGAGAGAGTGGTGGTTCAGTGGGTGGTGCTTAGGGTTTTTGAGTAGTGCAGTACAGGCGGCTGCGGGAAGGTGGTTAGTGAACTGATTCTAGGCAGCAGTGGCCAATGTTAAGGATGCTTATGATCACCTTAACTGATGGCCTGAAAGAGCACTCAAGTCGCCTCGTTGATAAGAGTTTCACTGGCCTGCCAGCCGGCTTTACTATCAAGATAAAGAAACATTCACGGCCAAGTTCTCGCTGCTGTCTACTCGCCTGCCGACACTCAAGACTCAATCATATATCTTTCTCTCTTGCCTCCAGGCAACGACACACCTTTTAGCCATCCATTTCCGAACACGTCAGCCATTCGATCAATACTTCGGAACCACCACAACCTCAAAAACCAGCACAACCTTTCTCTCCTGTCCTCCTCCACTCAATATCAACGCCACCTATTGGTCAGAACTTACACCACAGGCCTACCACCCCAGCTTCCCCGAATCATGTATTCCAATGGCCACAGTAGCAGGCGCTCGAGCTCACGCTACTATCCAGTCAGCTCCAGTTCTGGCTACTAGGGGTCTCGTTTCGATGACGGCCCATCTGAACAGATGGAGTACCTTCCCTCTAGGCACGGAAGAAACGAGTATAGCCACAGAGAGAGGGACCAGTATGCAGGCGGGATCAACGAAAGACGATCCGCAGACGTCTCCAGATCCAGATACGGAGCCTCCGAACGTACCGCCTGTTCTTCTGCGTATGACTCCAGCTACATTTCTTCACGAAGTAGCGCGGACAGAGCTGTTGACCACCAGGAATACCCTCGTGTCGGTGGCTCTTCGAGAAGCAGTGCTCCGACCAGAGTATCGACTGTGTACCCAGACGACAGCATCTCCAGCACTGGTCATCGCCCTCATAGTGAGCGAGATGTTGAGATCAGAGGTCGTTCGGTGGGCCCAGTCAGTCGCCACAGCCAGCGTGTCAGTGATGAGTATCCACCAACTCTCCCTTCCTCTTCTTCCTATCAGCGCTCGCGCAACAGCAGAACCTCCCGCACTTTCGACACTGGGCACACCTACACCCACGTTTCGCCCAGAAGGGAGATGGCATCCGAAGTGGCCTCCAATGTTTCTTCCAGCAGCGTTACTCACCCATTCGCCTACGACGATTCGGGCAGGACCCACACCTGGCACCCGCCGCCACGCTATCAGTCCTTCGAGGGCAGCCGCCGCTCTCGTCGTTCTGAAGCACCTTCTCCAGACTCCAGGGCCCCCTATGGCCAGACTGAGGCTCGTGGTTATCGCTCCATGGCCAGCAGACGCACTCCCCTCCCGCCACGCCGAGTCCATGGGTGTTCACCGCCGCCTACTCCTGTGCTGCGTGGCAGATCGCGCAGTAACTTCTCTTCCATTCACTCGGCCATGGAAGAACTGCGTACGATTCAGACGTGGAACATCCCTTCAGCTGAACGTCTGCAAGTTATTCGAGGCTTCTAGTTCTTGCGCAAATTTTTGACTTGGAAGTTGAGGTCTTTTGCGAATGACTGGTGTGCAGATAGGGGAATCTTTTGCTCCAACAGACCAATATTCGAGTATGACTGCTGCTTGGAGCAGACTAAGTGTCTCTCTGGATTTCCAAACAAGTTATGCATAACGACGCAGGGATTTGCGGGAGGGTTTGTTGCGGTCCTCGATGTTCATGGTGGGTTCCTCTTGTGTCAAGGCGTAATTCGGATTTTCGGTAAAGCATGGTTCGGTGCTCGGAAGCGTAGCATGGTTTGGAGAAGACAGTCTACAGCCGTCGCAAAAATAGTCATCTCTTTGTTACCAGAATTCTCCACGCGTACACTGCACTCGCAAGATGTCGCCTTGCGCAACATTGGTATGAACCTAAGTGTAGTGGTCAGCTCCCAACTTCGACGAGGGAATGAGTAGACCAAGATCATACTGAGAGCAATAGTGAGAACCCCGAAGTACGCTTCAGCCGTTTGTCGAAACGCAACAATAGCAATCGATCGCAACGACTATCATTGGGCCATTAAAACGATCAGAACGCTTCTCCCGTTAAACCATTTTTCTCGAGAATGACGAGCACTCGAACACAATTACTTTGTCGATGTAGACCGCGGTATTGCGTTTCTCCGCGATCAATCGCTGCTAATCCGTTCACAATTCACTGCTTGCGACTCTGATCCCGCAGACGTCAAGCGCCACTTCCGCTGGCCTATAAAGCTACCTCCTGACTCGACTTTCTCACACTGCCGAAACATCGGCACAAAAAGAATAACGACACAGAACACTCGCGACAATGTCAATACGACGCCTACCTACCGAGCTCATCGAGCAGATTGTCGATGACATCGCGCCGGATACCCATCTCTCCTTCGCGCTCATTTGCGGACTTCTCCGGGACTGCTCACAGTCCATGCTCGCCCATCATCGCGCGTGTTCTATCGAGCACAAAGAAATCACCGACGTCTTAGAAGACTTCTCGAGATCAGAGGACCCGGTTGCAGTGTGGCACAACCGTGCATGCGTGGTATATCGCGCTTCCAGCATCGTCAAGGCTCTCCAGATTCCGACTCTCCGTTCACTCGAGATCAGAAGATTTGACGACGAGTACGGCCGAGACGGTTTCGAAGAAGAAGAGTTACCCCACGGATCCAAGTCGCCTATCACGGAACTATACTTCCACTACGTCCCAACTGTCAGCGAGTCGCAATTGAGAGGCCTGTTCTCAAGTTGCCAAGCACTCAAGGTCATCAGAGTCGACAAATGCAGTTTTGGCACCGCGAATCAACTGGTCGAGCTCGCTGCTACCTACCATGGGAAAACGATCGAGGCCATACACTTTGACAAGAACCAAACAGTGCGCGGTGGCTCAGATTATCGTCTCTACTACACACCTCACTTGAAGTCACTTGAAATGGTTCGCCATCTTGTCGTGCAGTCGCAAACCCCTGCTTTTAGGGAAGAAAGATCGCTCTCTGCACAAGGCGCTTGCCGAATGCCTCCTACCGCCACTTTAGTCACTTGAGATCCGCATAACATCGGTTATGAAGCCGCCGGACGACCATGAGATCGAAGAATTGGACAACGCTTTCGCGGACGTCCTGAAAGAGAACCAACGTCTCCTAAAGAGACTGGATTCCTCGGGCGTGGAACAGGAGTACTGCTTTGCCAAATTGTTCGAGAATGGCGGTCGCTACCTTAATCGCCTCTTTCCCCATGTTGGTGGTCACTATGTATCTGCTGCCGCCATCGGCAGGCACCAACTGTATCCGCTATTCCCAAAGACCATTGACACCGGTCACGACTTGGGCATAATGGTCAAAACTTTCCATCATCATAGAGGCAACTGCAAGCATTGCGAAGCCTTGACATGGTCTGATGACCTTCAAAAGTACGATTCATTCGAGAAATCGGACGCAAGGGAGGTGTGCGGTAGTCTCAAATGCAGGATATGCATGATGAACATATTCTCAAGGGACGCTTGGAAGATATTGAAGCCGGGAGACGACTGGGAGACATAAGCTGTGATGAGAGGGGATGAGTATCTCAGCGGAAACTTGCATTGATGGATGCCTACAGCTGATTGAATGCACAAATCAAGGGAGGAGAGTCCTCATAATGACACCCAACGCATGCGTAGAACCTCAACGGTAACTTTGCATACTGTTCTATCTGCGGCCAATGGTACTACGCCATAGATCTCTCAGTCGCCGGGCAGTGTTGATGGCGTCTCAGCAGTTAACGCACTCGTCTTTGTGCTTATAGCCTGTGATACTACCATGCATGTCGTTTGGATTGTTGGACAGTATTCAATAGTCCTCAGCGGATACGGATATTAATGTTTACAATGATTGATACTACCACCTAATTTTCTTCCCTCGTTAGAAAGCATTCAAAACATCTCAGAGGTTGACAAAGTCATTTCTATGTCTATGGTATGTGTTATCGATGCATAGCAACTTGAGATGTGACTATTGCTCCAGAGGTGAGCAGACCTGCTGAGCATCTATAAAGACCCATATTTCCACAGCTTGCCGACGAAAGCTTGCAGGAGACTGTGTTTCTCAACGATAAACTGCTAGCGATATTGCTCCAGAAATTATGGTATGCGCTGACTGCAAAACAAGTCTCTAGCAAGATTGTAAGGATTTCCAAGTGGACACAAGGATTTCTGAGACCCTGTGTGCAGCTATGAAGATCCAGCGTCCGTAGAAATGACTGTAGAATCTCAGTGCCCACTTACAATTAAGAGGTCAGTCGGAGCTCGAAGTGAAGAGAGGTATCACTAAAATGCTTTCGTTGCTTCAACGTCCTGCCTGACTCTTTGAGCAAGCACTGTACAAACAGCCCAGTGAGAGCGTCTGCAAACGCTGCTACGCTACCACAAACACAACTCTGATAAAAATCAACGACATTCTTTGTGTCTCAATCCTTCTCTCTGCGGACATCAAATCACTGCAATGCCGAGCTCAGACGGAGGTCATTCATCCAGATGGAGCCAGTTCCTAGGTCATCGAGACGTTCCAAAACCCAAGCGATCATGCAGCCTCGAAATTCAGTCCGTGAATCCCGCTATCCGTGTTGAAACCAGTCGAGACCAAACGCCCGCAGAACAGCATCAGCCCAAGCCTCAACTCCGAAGAAAAAAAGGTCGTTTTTTCGACAATGGAGTACTACATGCTCTCAGGATAATCGGTGGCCGCAAGAGCCATTCCTCGTCCTCCGATCTAGAAGACGCTCCCAACCGACCGCATATCGTCCCGCCTCTACATGACTCGAGCGATCCCGAACGTTCTAGAACCTGTTGCAATTCCCTGTGCCGCGTCGGAGGCAGCGCGGACTTGGCCGACATTCAGAAACCCCTGTAAGATTACCCTAACTCTAACCCTTAGAATAGAAAGACCTCCCACGTTATTAAACCTACACGTCGATTGTATTCAATTACTTAGAGCTTTCTATTTAGGAGCATAGAGTATCTAGTACTTACGAGGCTATATTTAGAGTACTCTATCCCTCATTTTCGGATATTAGACATCTAAGGGTTAGAGTTAGGGTTAATCTACAGGGGTTTTTGAACGTCGGCGAAGTTCGCACGGCCTCCGACGCGGCACAGGGAATTGCAACAGGTTCTAGTTCACGGCATCGAAATGACGTGGAACGTGGTCCTGCGGCAGTGGGAAGGCCATCAAAAACGTTTGGTTCAGCTGCTGTGGCTCTTATCGACCCAGGATATGCCCTGTCGCCACAAGAGAAGCTATCTGAAATCACCGAGCTGATGCAAGTGAAGACTGCCAGCGCCGGGGTTACATTGCAGCGTCTGGCAGAGTTGGGCCACGAAGTCGATGGGCAGGAGCGACAGGGCCTTCTCACGATCGCGAGGGCTGCGGCTAACGTCGCTTCGAGGGAGTACAGCCATTTACGCCGCACGCGGCCCAAGACGCTCAGTGCTCGCTCGCTGGCGCGTAATGTTGAGGTTCCTCTTTCAGGTGTGCAAGATTACAGGGAGTATCTTCGATGTCTGCAGCGGCAGGCGAAAGAGCTACAGGACAGTTTTGGGGGTCTTGCGGAGTTTCAAGAGGCTTTGTATCGTCTGAAGCTTGTACGGAGGTATTTGGATGGAATGTCTGATTCGACAGAGCGTGGAGATGCAAAAGCTGATATGATGGAAGTTCGGTGGTTGGTAGAGCGCAAGTGCATGTTTTGGGCTGCGGTGGATATCTTGACCGCAGATGACACTCAGTTGGAGCAAGTTGAAGTCACAGATTTTTAGATGTCTACGACGGTGAAAAAAGTTTGCTTTGTTGCCTATGAAAGCAGCTACGCTAAATTGATGCACAGATTCTCTTTTCTCCCCAGATTGGTAGTCGTACAAAACACAAAATTCGCTTTTCGTTAGTTCATATATCAGCATCACGGAGTTTTCTCCTTCACCGGCCGCCAGTCAGTGGGTCGGGAAGCCTCGTTGTTCTGGCGAGCGACGGAGACCTCGAAACCCTTGTCCCAAGCAGGCCGAGCGGTACTCTGCAACAACCCTCTCAGCCTGATCGTGGTTATATCGTGCAACGGGGCAGGCGCACTCCTGGTGATCGAGAGCCATGGATCGCAACGAGTTGAGTTCTCCACGCAGTTCTTGAATCATAGTCTTGAGCTGTAAATTCTTCTCTTCCAGTCGACTCCCCTTGTCTTGGATCGTCTGGACTTGCTTTCGTTGCCTCGAGCGGCACTTGGCCGCCGCAACCTTGTTCTTCTCCCGGTGGCGCTGTTTTCTTTCGGCGGCGCGGGCGTCGGCTACGCCAGTACCTTCGCTTTGCTGGCTGTCTTTCCGTGCTTGTTTGGCTTTGCTGTGTCGTTGATTGGCTGCGTAGCGGGCTCGACGGGTCTTGTCGCTCTCGACGGGCGAGGAAGAGATAGGCGAGTCGATGGGCATGCTCGCAGGTGTACTGGCCTGAGCGGAGAGCGGCCTTCCGTAGCCGATCGTGCTGGTAGGTGTGCTGGCAGGTGGTGTCATGGACGATCGCGAGCCCTCCGTGATGCTTCGCCTCTGGGCGATTGTCAACGGGCTACAGCTGAGGGAGCTCCTGTCCACGTTCAGTGGGCCATAAGTCTGGACGGGCCCTTGCATTGTTGGTGCGTTGAGCATGTCTGGTTGGTCCATTGAGGCTGGCCAGAGGCTTGTGGGGTCCATGGTGTTTCCAAGAATGCCAAACTCTGGCGTGAAAGGCGTCGGAGGCTTGAGGGAGAGATCTTCGGCAAAGCTACAAGACAGTGTTAGTGGTGGCCAGGTATCATAAGGAGAGAGAAGCTTTACTCACTTGGATTTCGCATTGAGCTGATTTGCCATACCAGACATGCTCGCGCTTGAAGTATCCATGGCGTAGTGCGAGTCGCCAATGAATTTGTTGTAGACGTCTGGTTGCCATCCGAAGTCCATGCCAAGACCAGGCGCCGGAAGATCGGTAGGTCGTGGTTGAAAGTCCATCGTATCGCTTTGATAATGTGACGAGAGCGCGGTAGGAACAGCTTGAGCAGGTCGTGTAGTCTGCCCAGGATTAGGTGTTGTGCAGAAGGACGGTGCGTGAGTTCGATAAGAGTCGAGGTACGTAGAAACCAGGCCTTCCTGCTGCTTGTAGCATAGAGACAAGTAGTCTGGTAGTGTCCACTAGCTGAGGAGCCGACGTAAGCGAACCGTGGTAGGCGATGTGTGGCCAAGTGACAGGCGGAGCGTAGGTGACCGAGGCAGTAGTATAGGAGATGTCTTCGATTGGAGCGAGGTATGTAACAACTGTGAATCAAGGTCAATGAAAGACGAGCAGTATTGCCTCTTTTCCTCTTTTAATCCTCGAACAATGGGGACTATTCCCCCAGTCTCGGCCAACGGCTCTTCGTCGCTTCGCACTCCATAATCCCTGCCCCTACGCCATTCAGCAGCAGCTTCCTCGCGGTTGGCTGTACCTTTGGTGGGGCCAACGGTGTTCGCTCCAACATTTGCGCGGCCTCCTCTCCGCCACCGTCCTCTCCTCTAATCAGAGGACCGTCGAACATATCATTGTGGGCTCCTGATCTCAAGCTTCTGATAGGCTAAGGAGAGGACTCCGACAATAATGTGGGTCCCCAGACGGACTTTTCTTCCGGTCCAGTTGGGTGACGATGCTTGGGCGATACGCAGGTTCGCTTGTCCCACACATCGTCAGGGCTGCACTTCCCCTCTCTTCTGTTTCGAATTGTGCGATGAGATCTGCAGTGTTGTTTCCTGTATGCGGAAACAACTGTTGAACAGACTTCATCGTCGTCCAGTTCGCAATCTTCGCGCTCCAAGGTCACAAGTCTCTGGATCTTCATCTGTGGCGAATACAGGTCGTTCTTATCTGGCCCTGATGTAGACTCGATGAAGACGACGAACCTCACTAGGCTGATCAGGGGAGGTACAGTAGCTGTGCAGCAGCTCGAGCATGTACGGACTCAACTCCTTATCGGACGGTGCGCCGTCCGCCAGCTACACGCTTATGGGAATCTTGGCTCTCGATTCTCTCGAATTTTCCCATGCCGCATGGTGGTGGCATGACGATGGCCTGACGGCTTTGCCTCCGCCTCCGCCTGCAAACTGTGCAACGGCCAGAATTCCAATGGTTCACACCTATATTGTGCGACGAGCTATAGGCCCGATCGTTGGTCCTGCGAGCAACAGTGGTTCAATGGCTGGAGGACCCAAGACGTCTGACGAGAGATTGTTACAGCTTTCAGCTTCTTCTGGTGCCCACAATGGATGTCGTTGCCCAGGCCCCTGCCACTTCTCGCTCTTCCAAGCAGAGATCGACACGAGTGCATCGCGAAACACCACAGATCGAGCGCCTGGCGAGCCTCGTGCGAGCTCTTTCGGTGGTGGAACCGCGCCGCTTCGGGAGCTGTCTGGATAGACGTTGCGTCCGCATTGAGCTGTGTCATCGCGATCGGCCCGCCTAAACGGCGAGGAAAACTTCCACACCACCCGTTTTTTTGCCGACTCTGCTATGCGTGTTCCACCGTCTGATCGCTGCAGGGAGCGCACGTTGCGGACGTCATCCTCCAGCCCACATATGCACACTCCCTTGTTTGACTGCGTATCCTGGTGTCATTCTTCGACTATCTCATTTGGCAAGCTAGGCTAATGCGGCATTTCCATCATCAACTGCGCATGGCTTACCAACACCATAGCTGATCGGCCATAGGACATAAGAAGATTCAAGAGGCCTAGAAAAACTTCAACGGAGTTGCTCTTCTTGCGACTTGGTATCTGCGTGTCAAATTCTCCTACAAATTCTCCTACACCCGTAACAATGTCACCTATATCGCCGACTTCTAGTCATCGGTCCCTTTCATCGAAGGGCACTTCCACACATGAGAGTTCCGACGGCATTCGAAAACGAGTGCGCAAAGCTTGCGATCGATGTCGTATGAAGAAGACCAAATGCGATGGATCCAGCCCATGTTTGCGATGCAAAACCGACAATGTCATCTGCTGTTCGAAGTAAGTTTGATCTCTGTATCACCTTTGTCAGAAACATTGCTGATCGTGCGCCGTAGAGAGGGTCAGAAGATGCGTCGTAGAAACTTCCCCAAGGGGTATGCTGAGATGCTGGAGAAGCAGCACAATCAGCTCGTCTGTGGCCTGCAGGAGATGTACCAGCGGCTTCGCAAGGCGTCGCTCTGGGAAGGCGAGCCTCTGGACGAGTCGAGTGGACGCCCGCTTACCCATGATATTCTGGCTGCACTGAACTTCCTCGAGCCGAGTGATGACGAATTTGTCGAGCAGCCACGATCAAGTCCGGTGAAGGGAGAACCAGAAGATGATGTCGAAGACGCTTTGGCATATTCCAGCAAAGAGAAATCGCAGTCGACGCCACAGATGTTCAGCGAGCCGACTTCCTCAGCGCAAACAGCGACAACTAGATCTCCGAGCGTAGTTCTGTCTCCAATCACTCCTGGCGCGCATCAGCTTCCCAGACAGTCTGGTTTGCAGGATCTTGACCATCAGACGCAACCAAAGCAGATACCACCCGCTCTGTCTCCGCCAGTTCACCTGGAACATGTATGGACTGACCCGCTGTATTCGTTCGATGCATCTGGGATGCCAATGATGAGTACCGACAGCAGTACTGACGACATCAACTGGTGCTTCCCGGCTCCAAACATGCTGCCGCCACTCGTAACATATCTTCCAGACTTCCGCAACGAGAATGTCTCTGGTCACAAAAGAACAGCGTCATTACCACACCCTTCCCTCTGCCACGGCTGGCTTGGCAACGGCGTTGGATTCGATAGCAGCGACTTCATGTCGGACTTTCATCAGTTGAGCCCTCAAGACGTGACTGACATTGGCCTGCGCCAGCCAAAGAAGTCTGGCAGCTTGTCATGAGAGCGAGTGTGAAGTTGTGGTAATTCAGCACACAGCCCATTCAGAAACAACGCGGGCATTTTCGATGAAACCGGCGGCAGTCGGCCAGAAAGCGCAGACACCTCAAACACCGCAGACAGTGCAAACATTGTCGCTCATCACCCATTTCGCACATAGAAACGACAGCCCCGGCCGAACTCGAGAGTGCGGTGAAGAAGGCAAGACGATGTATCCAGATCAGCAGGCCACAAATGTCACCATTGGAGAGACAGAACACGAAAGAACACTGGAGCTAGCAATCAGTACTGGTCCGGTCCTTCGACTTTGAGAAGTCGCCACTAGACGAGCATTGTCAACGCCAAAGAAGGCCAAAAGAGTTGGTGGTGTGTCTCTCCCCAGACAAGTCTTGTGTACGCGAAACGGGAAGGATTATTCCCTCAGATGAACTCGAGCTATACCGTATCTGGCAGCTTCTTGGGAGGGTTCCTGCAGGCTCATGCCGAGATGCCGCGGATACGAGAGGACCGGAGGTGTAAATAAGTGGAGAAGTACAGGGGGAGTCTTCGAGCTTGTGTGAACCCTTATGATGCCATTTTATTTGAAGATGAGAAGAGTTGCAAGCTTACTGTACGAGAAATTGTTGCATCCACCTATACATCTGAGCAAGCTCTCTTCTCAGCGGCCTCACCTTGCTTTCGTTTCTTACTCTACGCGGTCATGTGTTCATTGCAATATTCTCAGAGTATACCGCCCGCCCACAGGCAGCCTAAGTGGGTATTGCACAGCGGGTCGACGGAGTCAATATTCTCTGTGGCGCACCCAAAAGAAGCTACGCCAAGGAGATCTGCAGGCACGAGGCCTACAGAAGGATCGTCTAATAGGTTCCCACCCGCGTTTTTGTTGGACCAGAGATCCTCTGTTGCATTCATTCGTCTAGTAGTTGCATGATGGGATGCACCGTCTCGTATGATGTCGGCCCACCAAGCCCTATTGCTACTGTTCGGGTTCGCGCAATGCAGACCATTGAATGTGACTAATATATTGCAACGGCCACAGAATGAGTATAAAGAAGATGTTTGAGGCACCGTCAGCGGCTTGGTCAAATCTCTTTGCTTACTCCATAACACGATTTCCAACATGATAGGCACCAAGACGCTCCTCGGCGCTGCTTCTGTTGTTGCGCTCGCCGCTGCTTTGCCCGCCACGGACCCCAATGACGATGATTTCGCCTGCTTCTCTTCTTACCGCGAGCACGACTCCTCTTCATGGGCATTCGAGGAGCAATACACCACCGAGCTTCTCAGCACGCGGGAGTGGGTCGATGAACAGACAGACACTAATGTGCCGTTGACAACTCTCTGCGACGGCCGGCCAAGAGCCCTGGAACCCTACAAGACTTCTCTGGTTACGTCCACCGAAACTCTGGATCCGCCTGAGATCACGACACGGTATTCGACATACACTGGTCCTTCTCCGACTTGTACTATCGCTGCGAGTGCATGTGCAGCCATCGAAACGGCGTTCCCGGACGATCTATCCCACTGCGAGATCCCAGTCGCACCCGTCGATTGCAACATCAGCCCAGACTACTGCTTCATCAGAGCAGATTACGACCAGACCCTGTACTACTGGCCTGTCACCACTGTATCTGGCGACCTCTGCGCACAGAACGGGTCGACCGTCTTCGCGGAGCCTACAAGCCCGCCCGAGCCCAACAAAGTCGTCCTGGATGGCTACACCTTCACGAGCCCAACGAACTATCTTTCCTACGCCGAAGTGGAGGCAGTCATTCACGGCCGCCGTCCGCACACCACTCCCTGCGGCCCCCCTGCACACACCAACGTGGTCGTCCCCATCACAGAGTCCTTCTACAGCATGGGCTACAAAGACAGCGAGACACGCAGCTTCAATTTTGCCGATCTTGCACCCAACCCAATCCCTGCAGACGTGTACAACAGGCAGCGGAAGTGTGGCTATCAGCACACATGCAGTGGAATCATCCAGGGAGCCTACACGCCTATCCTACCACTTCCTACTGAGTTGCTGAACCTCGAGCCGGAGTGGAAGAGCGCGGGCTGCAAGGGAACTGGAGATGGGTATTATATCACTCCTGTTGCGCTTCAGACGCCGGCGCCCACTGCCCCGAGCAAGTCGATGTGATGACCAAGACTACGAATGATATCTCAAACCTTTTTTTTTTTTGACTACTCTTGTAAATCTCAGCACGATTCATGCAACGCGGCACACTGATGTTTGTTGAACGAAGCCACATGCCGCATCGAAATAATATGGACTTTGTCCGGAATCATCAACGTCGCGCGTCTAAGCTGATATTTGGGCTGAGATTCCGTCGCGGAACAATTATATCCGGAAGCCTGACAAGCGACAGCAGATGTAACCACGCGAATGTACGCTCCAGTTTTCCCATCATCGTGGTTCTCAATAGTTCGTGCCAAGCTTAGCCTATAGTGTCGAGACCTTCAGCTGACTGCAAGAAGCCGGCAAGCGGGTCTAAGGCCAACCACCTACGGACATTTTGCAAGGGTATCTGCATATGCCTACATCTACATCGGCGACTAGGCAGGGCTTTGTTCGCGCATCGTAGTTACTCCGTGCTCTATAGGGAACTGGTAGTATGTGCAGATTTCAGCTGCGACGCTCTGGAGGTATGCAGGTGCTCGTATGGCGTCTTCGAGCTGACACCAGAGCGGAGACCGCCTGAGTGATGCTGGAGTCAAAAGCACATATAAGCCGGCGAGAGACGCTGTCTTTCCTCGCCTACCAAGGTATCATCGACCAGTCTCAAAGTCAACATGTCGCGCAATTTTCGCCTCTTTGGATCTGCTTGCTTGGTTTCCTTAGCAGCGGCTCTTCCTGCGCCTGAGGCCATCGACGACGAAAGCTTGCAATGCGTGTCAGCCAAAAACGCATGGGAGACTGCGTCCTCAGCATGGAGCGCAGTATGGATCACCGAGGTCATCACTTCTAGTGCATACTCGCCAGAGCTTGACACTGATGTCTCGTACACGACATTGTGTGACGGCCGCCCTCGAGCTGTGGAGTCTCGCTACATCACCAAGTACACAACATATGATCCACCGAGGACAGTCGAGATACCCCAATGGTTAAGCAACACATTCACGCCCGCTCCCACTTGCACCATCGCCGAGACTGCTTGCACCTCGCTGCTTGCCTCTTACGACTCCGCCATGTCCGACTACCAGACCAACGATGCGCCCAGTCCAACATTGAAGCCCCAATGCACCACCTACCAGACTTGCAAGCCCGGGGACCAAGACCAATGCAGGATCTATGGCTATGGCGGAAACTTGTATTACTGGCCCGTGACCACGACCAATGGCGACTTCTGCGCGTACAACGGCTCCACCATCTTTGCCTCCCTAACCAACCCATCAAGCCCAAACACAGTCGTGATGGATGGCTACACCTTCACCAGCCCGACCAACTACGCCCAGTTCAGTGGCTTGCAGGGCTTCATTCCGACCACGCGCGGCCGCCGTGTAGAGTGCGGCGGCACCGCAGCTTACGACGAAGTTATCGTCCCACTGACCGAGACGTTCTCCAGCTACGCCAAAACAGGCACGTCGAGCTTCAACTTCGAAGACCTCAACACTGTACCAGTAGCCGCGTACGAGGCGCAGAGAAAGTGCTGGAACGATCGGGATTGCACCACTCTGTCCGGCTTCTACACGCCCATGGTGCCGCTTCCGACCGAAGTTCTCAATCTCCAGCCGAAGGAGTGGAAGGAAGCTGGATGCGCGGGAAGGGTTGATATAAGTGGCCGTCTTGCTATGACGCCGGTGCCGCTTGTTACTCCTGCGCCCACGGCTCCTGGCAAATTTTTGCGCTGATTGGCATTACGATTGTTGTTGCGGTGAGATTGTCGTTAGGAAGAGGAGCTGGAAGGCGGTCTGTTGACTGCAGCTCTGATGGATGCCGATACAACGGTATGACGATGATATTGAGAATGCCCTGTCGTTGATATAACTTCCGTTTATCGATTCAACATTGTCTCAATCCATTTCGAGAAGCGAAGAAATGAAGTCGAAATATACTTCCCGTGTGTACACTGCCATGACATCATGCGAACCTCATCATTGTCATGTGGCAACTACCTAGGTAGGTAATTTATATGGATCTCACAATTAAAGACATCAGATCGTTTTGTGATACCAGGCCTCAATCGATTCGTGCACCTTTCCCTTCAATCATCTCGCCGCCAACAGCACGAGCAAAAACGACTCTTTGCCACTACTCCATACATTATGGCCCAGTCCTACACCCGACAGTCCTTCCACTCCCCCTCCGCCCCAGCGCCCAATGGCAACTACTCCCACGCTATCCTCCAACAATCTTCCGGAACCCTGCACATAGCAGGCTGGATGGGCGATGACCCTTCGACCGGCAAGATTGTCGAAGGAGGCATTGGAGCGCAGACTGTACGTTCATCTCATCCGCCATCATTACCCTGACCGCTACCAAGGCAAGATGTGGAAGGCTTGCTGCATTCGCGTACGCTCAATTCCTTCGCATGAGCTCACTCCATTTGTTACAGCATCAAGCAATGCGCAACATCCAGTCCTGTCTAGAAGCCGCCAACTCCAGCCTGGACAAGATCGTGCGCCGGAGGATCTACATCATCGACATCAAGCAGTTCCGCGAAGTCGATGCGATTTGGGCTGAGTGGGTGGTTCCGCCGTATCCGGTGAGCACGTGTGTGCAGGTGAGTCAGCTGCCTCTTCCTTGTCCATTCCGAGGAGTGGCAGTGCGATGGGAAGATTCGTGATGCTGACGTTGTGGCGCTTGATATAGATTGGAGCGCTTGCGAAGGAGGGAGCGTTGGTCGAGATTGAGGTTGCTGCTGATGCGTGAGGCGGTTTGGTGGGAGGAGAGGAGGGGACTCGTGAGTGAGAGGAAATGGGCGCTCTGTGGAAATTGGCATTGGTAATTATAAGGTGTGGGTATCTAGGAAGGAATGATCGACCACGAACATTTGACTTGCAGCAAGTCCTTCGTCGGTAGGGTTCGAGGAATGTGGGCGCATTGGAGGGTGGAAGTATCGCATTTGTTGGTCCGTCGCAATGGCGCTCATATTAGCTGACTAGGACAATGACAAAGACACGTCGTCGCATTGGAACATGGCGCATTCGAGAAAGTAAGAGGCCATGATCCAGTTCAGGCGCTTTGGCATTTGCTGCAATCGAACTTGTCGCTTTGGGTCCGGTCCAGTAACCACTTCGAATCACCACCAGGCCACCTGAAGTAGAGTAGCACCGCTCAACTGCTCCTTCTCCCCATGGGCTCATACGGGAAGACAGCCGCCACACCAGCCATGACGATATACAGCGCAGCACAAATATAAATCGGCACGGGTGTGGCCGTGTTAGCACCCGTCGCCACGCCAGCACTCACGATGCCCATGATTCTGTTCAAGCCGATGGAAATACCGTTGCCGGTGCCACGGTGCGCAGAAGGAAGGACTTCGGGGGTGTAGGCGTAGAGGGTACCGTAGTAGATGTTCTGTTGTTTGGATTAGCGATCAAGCCAGACAGTGTGTGGTGAGGAGAGACATACCAAGCAGAAGCTGATGGCGCAGGTGAAGCCAAGGTTTTGGGCGTTGCTCTTGACTTCGGTGTAGGCGAAGAAGAATGCCATGGTGACCAGGGCGCCGATGATCATGGTGCCGCGTCTGCCCCAGAAGTACTTGGAGCGGCACATGAAGCCGGCCAGGATGGGACTTGGGATGGAGCTCAAGTTGGAGATGGCGTAGTTGCGCCAGATCTCGCTGTCGGTGAGGCCGCCGAGTTCTGCACCGCGGGTACGGATGTAGATGGGAAGGAAGACGTTGTAGAGAGGGTAAGCAAGGCCAATGAGAAGCTATAGTGGTTGTTAGCAAGTGTTATGTTGCTCGACGTCTCCAGCCCACGCTGCCAACTAATCACTTACCCAACTGAACCAGATCAAAGAAGTGCTGAGACCCATCTTGCGAGTGGCGAAAAGTCCTTTCAAGTGCGTGCCAACCTCCCCAAACGAGAACTTGCGCTTTCCGTGTGCAGAGACAGAGCCTCGTCTGCCACCAAGGTCGGTAGCACCACATGCTTGCATTCCTTCCAGCGTGAGAGAACAAGGACGATTGTACTTGTTCGCGATGAATTGCAGGGTCTCCACGACCTCCTCATCGCGACCCTCACCCACGAGGTACTTGGGCGTCTCCTTCAAGCGGATGACAGTGACACGAGCGATCGACATTGTAAATACAAGCGCACCACTGGTGAACCACACGTATCGCCATCCGGGGTTTGTCTGCCAGTTGCAAGGAATGCCGGTCTCAGACTCCGGTCCGGCGCAAGAGAAGTTCGGCAGGTAGGCCCAAGCGAACAGACCTGCAACAAGCTGACCAACACCCCACCAGGCAGCCATGAGCGTGAGAAGCCATTGGTGCTTGGAGGGAAGGTACTCTAGGAAGACAGCAGTGTCTAGCACAAGGTTGCCGCCGGCTCCGAAAGCTGACATCGCAATGAAGAATCCGAGGACAATCCAGTTGGGAGATGCGCCGGCGACAATGGTGAAGATGCTGCTGATCAGGAGCGAGTAGTTGAAGGCGTGCTTTCGCCCGATCACGTCCGCACTGAGGCCCCAGAAGAGAGCGCCGACGAGCATGCCGGTGTATACGGCGATGGTTAGGCCATTGGCGAGAGATGGCTCAAACTCATAACCGGCGTAGGTGGCAACAATGGACTGAAGAAGGAGGATCAGGGAATCGACAGCGTAGCTGTAAAAGAAGTCAGTGTTTTGCGTGGATGGAGCCGCGAATATCGAGCAATGAATCGCCGCCGGGTGTATGTCGAGACGACTGAACAGCGTAGGTGCTGCAGCTTTTTTAGGGAAAGTGTAGCAGCACAGGACGCTGACTACCTGCGCCCGACATGCTGTCGCCTTGTCCTCGACCACAGAGATATAAGTGTACCACATACCCAAATCCATTCAATACAAACAGCTTGGCCTGGTATGGCGTGAATCCAATCTCATCAATGGTGTCATTTACCAGCTTCATCTTCGCATTCAGCACCGGGTCGACGCTTTCGAGATCGAGCAGGTCGCCGCCCTGCACGTTGACGATGTCGTGGGAGTCTCGGGTGGGGGAATAGCTTGGGTTGGCGTGCTCCGGTAGCACGCCCTTGTCGTCCTTGAGGCTGGAAGAAGCCATGGTTGAAAAGCTGGTCGCGTGAGGGTCTTGGTTGTGTTGTAAGTGCTCGATGTCCTTCTCTTACTGGTCTTGCCTTGTTTCTCCCAGTGCGCGCAAGAGGGAATTGTCCTCAAGATTCAACGAAACGCAGCCAGCCAGCTGAAGACGAGAAACAAAAGGACTCATATGCCGGCAGCACAGGCGAGCCGGTACTTGACCTTCCTTGCGCCCTCCATGTTACATGGCGATGTTGCTTACCTTCAGCTAGCAAAGCCCAGTATCTTGGTGTACTGAGATGCACCGCGTCTGATAGGCGAGGCGCGCACGTGTCGCAATAATGGTCCTATGAGCGTGTTGCAGACAGTGTCGATCATTGCTTTGGATGGCCGGGTAGCGTCGGTGGCGTCTTGGTATGCATCTCAAGGTGCGAGGGTCGAGATAGCCTCGATAGCGTCACGTGCTTTGATAGTGAATATATAGTCTGCTCATGCTGGAAGGTTTGGAGCTCGAGGTGGGAGTGGGTGATTTGTTCATCGATTACTTGTAGCCTCGTAGTGTGCTACCCCGTGTAGACAGTGATGATGCTGGCATGGCACGTGTTTGCACGAGGTAGGAGGAACAGAGAGGGTCCGAGATTTGGTCAAGGCCAAAGTCTGTTATCGTTGGAGTGGGGCTATCTGCGGGGCTTTTCGTTTGTTGCCGAGCTAATTGTTTCGAGGGCTGAAAGAAAGCCACGTGCAAGATCTCATCTGATTACTCGCTTCTCGCCGGCTAGCCCTACGGAGGAAGAGAGTTGGGAAATGAGAGAAGTTATAGCATGCCAGCACGTGGCAAGGCATGTTGGTGCTGAGCTTCGGAGAGGCAGCGAGTATCTCCAGAAGGCGTTGTCTTCTTCTTATTCGCCAGAGGGTATTGCCCGGATCCTCCAGTCGGACTAGTGCTGTATTGTCCGACCAGGAGATTGCTCGTTTCGAAGCATAGCCATATGGCATCGATCGTCTTGCTAGGCCCTCCCTCTTATAGCGCAGTGCTCTTCACACTGTATTGCAAGGCTTTGCCACTCAGTCTTGGGACGTTAGCAACCGGCGAGACTGCATGCGACGAATAAGAGGCGCAGGTGGCGGCGGCGAGGTGCAGGTCTGGTCTGATCTAGTGTCATCAGGCTGATGCAGTCTCTATACCACCTAATAAGGCTTCGAAGGATCCCTCATAGGACTGAGTCATTTTTCTCACATGCTAGATTCTCGTGAAGCACCGGACGAGAGATTGTTATCTACATACCATGCACGACACGTATGTTGGCCACAAGAATGTCGTTGATTTCGTTGCTGAGGATGGGCATGAGTTTATTGAGATTTGGCAGCAAAATGTTGGCACCTTGAACAAATGCTAACTGGAAGCCTCTCAACTGACAAAATAGGCATCTGCCACGACAATCGGCCAAACGGGAGTACTGGACCATGATGAAATCGGTACTTGGCTAAAGCAGCCGGTGAGCGAGACCTTGCGACTGTCTTTCACAGCTTCAACGCTGATTCGCAATCCCGAAGACCCATACCAAGGATCGGACTTGCTCTATTCGCCTCCTGTACGCCCTCTATGCTGGTCTTCCACAGTCGCTTGAATAGCTGACAGCTTCTGCTGCGACAGGATATCAAAGCCCGTTGACTCCGTTGTGCCCGGTCGCCGTCGTTGGCCACTTACTCTAGAAGCTATGGAACAGATCATGAAGGTCTTCAACATACCACTACCGTCTATCAATGTCATAGCGGCCATGACTACCATTGCCATGGACTTTGACACAGTGCAAGATCTTCACTCAAACGCTACAGCGAACCCCAACGGCACTGGCATTCTATGTGTCCTTGGGCCCATTGCGCTAGCCATGAGCTACAGCACATCGACGAAGCTAACAACAGGCGTGGTGTTGGGTCTCTGTAACCACCAGGCGGCCAGAATGATCTCTCTTATCCAAAGTATTGCCGAAGTATCCCACATCCCAATGATGCTTCCTCTGATCCTAATTAACGCCCTCAATGAGACTCGCGCACATCGAGTATTGGGTCGCAAGCATGCCATCCATCATCTAGAAGTAGATCTCGGCGTGCACTGGAATTTACAGGCTGACATGCGGCCGCGGGACATGAGTCTCGAGGCTGCCACACGACAGCTCACTATGTATGGTTCAGAAGTCGCGTGGGACGTCCATGCAATCGAAGCTCAAATTGAGATGGTGACACTCATTTCCGAAGTGCAAGGCGCCATCAACCATCGCGACGCCGCGTTCGACGACGAATCTGTGGCAATGGTAGCTTTCCAAGCTCGATCGCGACGCATCCGACAAGTCCTCTCTGGACTCATGCATTGGACTCGCTACAACCAGCAGCGCATACAGATCCAACTACAAACGGTGAACTGCACTCCAACTATACGTTCGAAGTGGAAAGCTGATCCGGGATCCAGATATACAGTTTCACCTCCCAACGAGACAATGACCTGAGCTACCGAACCGCAGTAGCTTCCCAGAGGATCGCCGAAGCAACACAAAGAGACGGTGTACTCATGAAACAGCTTGCTGCGCAGTCGAAAGCGTTAGCGCTGCGCACATGGCGTGACGGAGTTGATATGCGGGCGATGGCTGTCATCACTCTGATCACTCTTCCTGGCACATTCACTGCGGTAAGTCGGCCCTTGATTCTACTTGGGCAGAACTTGAGCTCGACTGACAACTGCAAGACTTTGTTCAGCACTTCCTTCTTCAATTTCGAACCAGCAAACAATGGGGAGCATGTCTCATCGTGGATATGGCTCTACTTCGTCGTGACGGCGGCTTTCACCGCGCTGTGCCTTTTTGGCTGGTACTACTCCTCGCAGACCATGGCGCAGGCTGCGGAGAAGTCGCCGATTAACGGAGATATTCACGAGGATGAGAAGACGGAGGACTCGGACTCGCGCATACACTCTACACATGGGACTGGGGACGCGGATGCTCCAAATCCCTCCACTCCGAATTTACAACTGCCGCCTGACAGACCTCCCATTGACAAGCATACAGTCCTCAGCCCCAGGCCCATCACCACCTCCACTGCGGGTCTCACGAATCTTTCGTCCGATAGCACCCTTACCCGGTCAGGCTCTGATTCCGTCAAAGTCGCACTGGCAAGAGCCCATGGGGACGTCACTGATGTATTGGGCACGCAAAGCTACGGACAGTCGAGAAAGGTATGCGCGATGTGCGCGCAGCATGTTGAGTAGCCGTACTCTTACGACAAGCTCCAAAGCACCCTTACCAAACGGTGGGAAGCAGAATCGTACTTCATCCTTACCTGGGATGGTGCAGCAAATGGAAGCGAACATCGGTACCGGAAATGATCATCGAGACTTGGGAATTTCCACATAGGAGCTAAATGGTACATGCAAAGGACTGGGCATCCCTAGCCGCATGTCAAGATCGCCAGTCATCTGTGAACTTCGTGTGCTTGACAACGCAATATACATGCTCCTGACAGAAGCAGATTGTTCCTCATTTCTCCCTGTCGGTCTTTGCCGCCCTGTTCTCTCGCTCCAACCTAGCTTCCTCCGCTATCTCGAGCTCCGAAAGTCGCTCAAACTCCTCTTGAGAAATCCCATTGCCGTTGCCGTCAAGAAAGCTGTATGGATATGGTGGCTCTTCCACCAACTGCTGTCGCTGCCCGTTGTCAACGGGTGGAGGGATCTTAGAGAGATCGATCTGGAAATTTTGGCCTCTCATGTCACCGGATGTGAAAACGACGTCGAGCTTGCCATCTTGCTTGGTGAGGGTGTATGGCGGTTCATCGTTGATTGATATTTGGTTCTCGTTTTGGTCTTGGTTGTTGCTGGACATGACTGCTGAACGGGCTAGGGATACCCTGGAGTACCAGGCAATGGTTTGGAGAAGGATGAGAAGCATGCAAGACTTCGCTTTGTATCCATGCATGGCTTTCCTATCGCACGTAGTTTTCGCGGGAACCTGGAAGTGAGCAAAGTAGACATGCAAGCTGGCAGACGTGAGGCGCTTATACTCGATGGGCCGGAACTCGGGTCTGCTATGTGATTGCTAGCTCAGATTAAATCACTAGCTCAACCAAGCGTTGCCGGACGACGCTGGGGCAGAGCTTATTTGGAATATGACAAGGCTAGTTCTGGGTTGTTGTAGCTGCACTGGATGGTGCTTTGACCATCTACGGCCTAAATACTAAACTCCAGTGTATTCTGGTTTACGCATCGATGCAGAAGGGAACAGGTGAGCTTGCACATATCTATCCACAACTGCACTCATTCTTTACGTTGCAGCGTATGATACTGAAGCCTTTCTCTTGCCTCCGCAATCGTCGCTCCTCTAGCGATCAAGTCTCGAATGCCACTCTCGCTTTCCTCGATCTTGGAAGCCAGTATGGCAACTTCGCGTGCCCTGTGGCGAGGCACGACGACGACACCGTTGGCGTCAGCAACCACAATGTCGCGTGGGCTGACGCGTACTTTTCCTACACTAATCGCCTCGTTAACGCCGCCAACTTGCACCCGATCCTTGCCTGTCCGCATCCATCGTCCAGCCGTGAAGATCGGGTACTCATCAGTCAACGCGCGGTTGACATCTCGACAAACGCCATCGATGACCGTGCCGGCGATGTTGCGCTGGACGGCATACTGCGTCAGGATATCGCCCCAGACAGTGCAATCTGTGCGGCCTCCGTTGTCGATCACCACGACGTCGCCAACGGCAACGTCGTCGATGAAGTCTCCTACGCTTCCTGGTGGGTCGCTCGCTGGGACATAGCGTACAGTGAATGCTGGGCCGACGGTAGTACTTTTGTAGTTGCTCAGAGGCATGATGTCGAACGCTTGTCCAGGTATGTCGAGCTTGTCGAGCGCGTCTGAGACCCCGGGAGTGTCGAGCTGCGCAAAAAGGGCGACAAGCTCTACATCTTCGCTTGTGGCAATTTTGGGGTTGTGTGTAGCAGGGGAATCAGTCGGTACGGGCGAAGATGCCCCCTTGATGTGAATGGCAGCAAACTGCTTGTCATGCATGACTTCCGAAACAGGACGGCCACTCCGCACAGCCTCCAACATGCCATTCTGTCGACGACCGATCTCCTCAGCAAGATCCAAAACCTCCCCAATGCGCTCAGCTGCCACGAACACAGTACCGCATCTATCGGCAATCACGTAGTCGTCCTGCTTGACCTGAACACCTTGAACCGTCAGTTGCTTCCCAGAATCAACCTGCACCACCCGATCACGAGCGCTAATCATTGTCACCCCACGCCCATAGACTGGAAAGCCGATATCGTGACTGCCGTCGATGTCCCGACTGAAACCATCGATGACAGTTCCTCGAATGCCCTTCACCTTAGCAGCATTGGCAATGATATCGCCCCAGCACGAAATGCCATCGATACCTCCGGCTACCACAAGAATTCTGTCGTCGCTGCTAGTCGCATCGATGACTGGGGTGATCAGGTGCACGGTGGGAGCAACATCTGTCTTTGGCGCAAGCGTGACTGTGCTGGCGCGGCCGACAATCTTGGCACAGTCCCAGAGTGGTTTGACACCGACTGTGGCTCCTTTGAGGTTGAGGAAATCTAGAGCGTCGGATATAGTGTTGGTGTCCAGTGCGGAGAGACGATCAAGGAGGATGGTGTCGCTCATAGCTGAGATGATGCTGTTGAACGATGTAGATACAAGTATGAAGAACAGAGCTAGATGGAGTAAGGTCGACAAGAAGTTGATGTTGGGGATGAGGTATGTGTCCAAGAAGTCGTGCAATCGAGGCTACTAAATCCCACGACGAGATGATGACCTATGTATTCGAGGGCTGACCTGCTTGCGGTTTGAGATCTCGGCAAACAAGTCACGTTCTCTTTCAGTGGCATCATCTTTCGGTCTTGTTTAGAGGGATCTGTATCATGACGGTGCCGCAGTTGCGGCGCCGCGGTGTTGCACAAGAAGGCCGACGCCGAGACCGAACGCCACGCTCACACCTTCTCGGAGCGGAGACTATTAGTCAACAACAGAGTCACAAGATATTGTTGATCAACTGACCTCGATCAAGCAAATCTGGAACGAACTGCATACTCGAACAGTCGAGACCCAGCCTTTTGCCCGACTGCTATTTGGGCTCTGTGATCCTCTCACTCGCGACCCTCCTACGTCCTGCCATGTCTCGGTTCGACAAGCTTGCCGAGCGAGCTCCCGATGCAGCCTTTGCTTTGATCGGACAGTACAAAGCGGATTTATCTCCTTCCAAAGTGGATCTGAGCCCAGGTTTCTATCGCGATGAGAACGGAAGGCCATGGGTTCTTCCCTCTGTGCAGATGGTATACCGAAACGCCTCCCATGAGCTCTTTATCATACGCTGACAGCAGTAAGGCCAAGAATGTCCTCTCAGACAGCTTGAATAGCGATCACGAACATCTGCCGCTGCTTGGACATCCAGAGCTTCTGGCAAGTGCTCGGAAGATCGTTTTCGACCCGAAACCGGAGGAGGAGAAGACCATTGCTTCTATCCAAACCATCGCAGGCACTGGCGCGAACCACCTCGGTGCTTTGTTCTTAGCAAAAGCTTGCCGACCTCAAACTGTCTGGGTCTCGGACCCTTCATGGATCAACCACCATGAGATATGGGCCCTGGTCGAATCTACCATCCAGCGTCAGACGTATCCGTACTTCAAACCGCATAGCTTTTCTATCGACTTTGGGGGCATGGTCCAGACTCTACAAACTTTGGCTACAGTAGGCGATGTAGTGGTACTACATGGCTGTGCTCACAATCCAACTGGACTGGATCTTACCAGAGATCAATGGCGCACTGTCGCCAATATATGCGAAAATCAGGGTCTCATCCCACTCTTCGATCTCGCCTAGTAAGCAGCACTGATATCCCTGGGTAGCAACGGATAGTAAGCTGATTCTCCCAAAGTCAAGGCTTTGCCACCGGCAATCTAGCCAGCGACGCATGGTCCATCCGGCACTTCCTGCGCCACACTTCACAAGAAATACTGGTCGCACAGTCCTTCTCCAAGAATTTCGGTCTGTACGGCGAGCGTGTGGGTGCTCTGCACGTAGTATGTCGCACGGAGAGCGCTCGGGCGAAGACTCTCGGCGTGCTTGCGCGGCTTTCTCGCGCTGAGATCACGACTGCTCCCATCAATGGCGCCAGGATCGTTGCGAAGATTCTTGGGGATGAAGAGCTGACTACGCAGTGGATAGCAGATCTCGCGCATATGAGCGGGCGCATGAGATCGATGCGTGGGAGATTGGTGCAAGGGCTTCGGGAGCGTGAGACACCTGGGTCTTGGGACCATATACTTACCGATGTACGTTTTATTTCCGCTCGGTCGTACTGAGCCAATCTGGATTGACTGACAAATCTCTAGATTGGCATGTTTTCCATGACGGGGTTGGATCCGGAGCAGATCAAGCGATTGCGGGAGGAGCATCATGTCTACCTTCTACCCTCTGGGAGGATCTCAATGACAGGGCGTAAGTGTGAATCTATTCCAGGAATACAGAGAACGTACTGATACTGGCTAGTGACGGAAGACAATGTCGAGGATGTTGTGGAGGCCTTCCACAAAGTGATTGTCATTAATTGAAATACTCTCATTGTAGATATGTTGTTGCCTTTACACTGGAACTCATCCTATTCCAAAAGACAAGTATAGTAATGCGCTTTCTTCTTACAGCCTATATCATCACAGCTCGTCCAATGGAAGCCCGCGATCCACACTGAATGTGTGTAACAAGAATTCTTTATGCATGTATAAATATCTACGATTGCCCATTTAGCCAGATCTCTCTCCCAACGCCAAAGCTATCTCTATACTCTGCCACATAGCTGGTGGGTTGGAGTACATCGGAAAGTGTCCGCTCTCGCTGATCTCAGCCATCCAGACCCCAGCAGCTTTCAATGTCGGTAAGTAAGACAACGTGTTGTACTGTTCGCCATACATGAAGGTTCGTGGGCACGGTAGCGCCAAGAACTTTTTGAGGAGTTCACCGCGGTCGGAAAGTTCGACCATCGACGAGAAAATGGGCCGGACGGACGTGGGCTGGGACTTGAGCCGTAGACTGAGCGCATACATGGCGCTACCATAGAATGGAGCCTGTGCCGTGCGCTCGATGAAGTCTCTGAAGAACACCTCGTCGTCCGAGGCCGGGTAGTCGAAGATCTGGCGGCTGAGGAAGCAGTCTTCTGGCGCAAGGTTGCCTTTGATGTTGACGAAGCTGCGGACACGTTTAGGATGCTTGTGCGCCAGCTCCAGAGCGGTCAACGCTCCCATAGAATGCCCGACTAAATGGAATTTCTCAACTTCGATGGCGTCGAGGACGGCTTCTGCTGTTTTGACTAGGAATGGGATGGAGAGTCGTGTGGGATCTGCGCATGTCGATTGCCCGCAGCCTGGCGCGTCGTATGCGATGAAGGCATGGTCGGCGAAATGCTCTTTCAGAAGAAAGTCGAAGTAGTCTTCTTTTGTCGAGCCGAAGCCGTGTAAGAATAGGACTGGAGCTGATGTTCCTTTGCGGTGGATGATGGAAAGGGATACTGCTGTGCTATCGGCTTGTAGATCCCACTTTTCGCTCTTTTGCTGCTCTTGTAGGCGAGCGTTTCCTTCCATCGTTGCGCTGGACTATTATTCCTTTCTTTCGAAGATTGCAAAATGTGTTTCACAGTGAGGCGGAATTCGTAGGCAACTCTGCCTCGATTGTATGTGACTGATCGAGAAAAAATTGGCGCGGTAACACTTATTCGAACCCTCGGCGACGCGGAGCGGCCTTGTGCAAATTGTTCGGCGTTCAAGGCCGCAACGAAGGAAGTGTTTGCGACTCCGCTCTGTCGGCACAAGTCTCGGCGCCGCGAGCACAAGGCCGCAGAGCATCCTCGGCCAACATTTTTTGACCTGATCCCACTCTTAGGTGGTCTCTCACGAGCGATGTTTCGATACGCCGCGATGCGAAGATTTCCACGACTGCGACCAGTCATCCGAACAGTTTCGCTTCCTATGACAACACACATGTCGAAGTCAGCAGCGATCGCCGACGCTCCGATCAATCCCCAGCTGCGTTTGCTCAACGCCCTACGCAATGGCAGCAGACCAATAATGACATTCATGGGGCTACCATCTTTCCGTGCGGCGCAGATGGTAGCACAAACAGGTCTCGATGTCGGTCATCGCTATAAGCAACATCTGGTCGTTCCACGCTGACAACCCTCAGGGCATCATCATTGATTGCGAGCATGGCCATATCAGCGACGATGCGATGCACAGCTCGACAGCTGCGGTCGCTGCTATGGGAGTGTCACCAATTGTTCGTCTTCGCATGACTCACCCAGACTTGATCAAAAGAGCTCTGGACGCTGGTGCTCAGTAAGAAATGTTTCCGACACTCTCCGGCGACGCTGACAACCGGCCAGTGGTATCCTAGTCCCGCAAGTCAACACCGCAGAAGAGGCTGCGGCTGTCGTTTCTCATAGCAAATTCCCACCACAAGGCATACGAGGGCAAGGCTCGGCATTTCCTGGAATTGCTCACGGTGTCGATATTCACACTTATGTGAAGACTGCGAACCAGACACTGATCACTTGCCTTCAAATCGAAACAAAGGCAGGTCTGGATAATGTCGATGCTATCTGCGCGGTACCCGGTGTAGGCAAGTTCCAGACTCTCAAGCCTTTAGCATCGAGGATGCCACGCTGATCGCATTTCAGACATGGTTTTCATCGGCCCGAACGACCTTGCTCTCTCAATTCTCGGCTACGTGCCTGCCAGAGGCGACGAACTAGACTTTGTCGCAGCCATTGACAAGATAGTTGCGGCTGCGAGAAAACACGGCAAGTGGGTAGCGCGGCTTTCGAATGACGGCTCCGCGTGTAGAGAACACCTCAAGGTTTTTGACACCGTAGCATTGAGCTATGATATTCGGGCGATTCAGAACTGGTATACAGCTGAGCTGCAACGCGCACGTTCGTAATTGGTGAAGCTTTAAAATGCTTCCCATTTCAGCCAGAGGCTCGCCAGCCAGGGTTAGAAAGATATCCGATACCAAGCAATTGTGTCATATCGTTGGTCATCAAAAGTGTTTTCTGTCTCAATTGTGACACGCTGCCGAGACTGCGCTGTTTCCAAAGTGGTTATGTCTGTTTCGCTCTCGCTATGTATCTGTTCTTGGTTCCAGGCTCCGACACTTTGTAATTTGACTTACTGCCTTTAGGAAACTTCGCTTGTACATAACACAGACGTGTCCGATGTATTGTTTGATTGCGTCCACACACGACATACATGTATCCATCTATCCTTTGGCAAACACAGATCGACCCTAACCCTAGACTTATGTGTCTCAAGTCACGCCGAAGACGGGCGAGGATCCTTGGCTTTGAAGAACATTCCGCCGAGGTTCTGCTCGGAGCCGACGTCCTTTCGTCACCGAACTCATGGCAAGATGGCTGCCGAAAGCCCGCCCCCTTCTTCAACAGGTCCATCGGATTCCATATTCGCACTCGCTACACGATCGACGAACAATCATCGTTCCAGCGCTCGAGCACGGCCAAAATTGACTGCGTGAGCACCAATTTCCGGCAACTAAGAGACATACATACGCTGATATGGTGCAAGCTGTGGCCGATGTCATCGCCGAAAAGTACGATGCGGCGGTGGAATCCCCTGCGATGGTTGTCGTCGTGCGAATAAGGCGGATGAGTGTGCATACATGACGCCGAAGCGACAACGGATTCAGCATAGCCCGCAGTAAGTCATAGTAATGGCGTACTTGAGCCACGCTGACACGCTAGGTCTCTCGCGACTCCAGCTCCGGCGCTGCGAGATAATTCACACCGGGATGATGTACGGCCCACTGCAAATTCGATTCAACCGCAGAGATCTTCGCCTCGGCCTACAAATGACGGAGTGCCTGAACCTCTAAACCAAGATCCAGTCTCCCTTGCCACTCGTGCGCCATGGTTTGTCAACATGACTGTGCCTCTTGCTCCCATACTGGTTGCGGAATCGTCGGACTCTGCCTTCGCCACCCGGCTCCGCCAAGTCATATCGAAGACACAGCAGAACCATTTCCCACGCGTGGACTATGCGAGCGATGAGCACATCCAAGGCTTGGCGGATGCGGACTGCTCATGGCCAAGTCCTGGTCGCGCGAGATTCCTGGTGGATACCACGCTGAAACGGATGGGCCGATACTATCATGTCTTGATGCGCAGCACTGTACTGAGAGAGCTCGAAGACCACATTCAGTCTCCAAACACTACTGAGCTTACAGTCAAAAGTAAGCTCTGGGCTGTCTTTGCCATCGGCGAGCTGTATGTGACACGAACTTTTGTGGCCGGCTCGGCTTTTCCAGGACTTCACTATTTCGCGAAGGCTACGAAGATACTGTACATCACTCCAGAACGACCATCAATTGTGGCAATAGAGCTTCGACTACTTCTGGTAAGGTCACCAGTTTTCAGAGCTGTAGCCAGCATGCACTGATTCGCTCGTATAGTCTTTCTACTCCCTATGTCTCAATCGTCGACACTCAGCCTACACCCTTGCTGGTTCGGCGGTCCGGCTTGCTGTGGTCATAGGTCTGCACTTGAACGTACCACCGGCGGTCCTTCCTGATGCAATGATGAGAGAACACCGGCGTCGTGTCTGGTGGACAGCCTACATTTTCGATCGCATGTGGTCGGCGAAGCTGGGGTTCCCGCATGCCATTTCCGACACGGTCATCGAAGCTGACCTTCCATACAATCTATCAGAGAGCGCAGATCAAGACGACATCCCAGACTGTTCTTACCTAGTCGCTATGATCGGCCTTGCAAGGCTGACGTCTCAGACAATGGCTGCCATCTATGGTTCTGCTTCCCAGAAGACATCACTTTCTCAAAGAGTGCAGTCTGCTCTTACGGATCTCCGCAAATGGAGAGATGAGCTACCTGAGTCTCTTATGATCAAGAATGTAGGCCTTGCTGCAAGCGATTCAAGAGCATGTTATTTGCAATTGATGTTCAATCAAGTGAGTGCTGCTGAGATACCATACAATCGTACGTTTGCTAATATCTCGTCCGAAGCTGCTGATCATCTCTACGCGCCCAATCTTACTGCATGTGGTTCGAACTCGCCTTACACAACCACCAACCGAATCGCAAATCCCCGAAGCTGCCCACGCCCTAGCCGATACCTGCGTAAAATGTGCTCGCCACTCGTGCGGTCTCCTGATGGAAAGCTGGACGAACGGGTCGCTGATGATCTTTGACTACTTCGACACACAATACATGTTCTCCTCAGCAACTATCCTGGCGCTGTCTATCTCTAGGGACAGGAGCACATCCGGTTCAGACAGAGATCGCCTGGAATGCCTGGAACAATTCTTATCACAGCTCAAGACCAGCGGAAACTTCGCAGCCGCGGAGTTCCATCAGCATATCTCAGCCATAACATCGCTGTTGAGCGCCGCAGAGATCCAGTTCGATAGCGACCCAATGACTGCTGCGCCATTCGGCAGGGTCACAGATCAATCCGCTGAGCTACCTTCTGCGCCACGCGATCAGCTGCACGAATATATGGACGACGGGTTCAATTCGGACATAACGCTGGAGGACCCGCTGTTCCGCAATCTCCTGGCTCAGCCGGCCACGGATCTACAGTTCATTGACGATGCTACCTTTGTTGACGTTGATTTTGGACTTTCTTGGTATAATACAGAGACTTGAGAATTGAACAGGAGACTTCAAAGCGCAGTCCGAAGAGAGCCGAATCACAATCACTTACGGGACAATATCAAGAGCGTTTGAGTGCATGGGGCTCGACTCCGGGCCCATTTCTATAAGGCCTGCGGGTCTTATAGGCGGCTGACAGCTTCAAGCCCGACAAGGAAAATTGTGACATCGCGCTACTAGCGCAGTAGCTGAAGGAACACTCCAGGGAGTGTCTTTCTATCAGATGGTTACTGTAGCTGTGCATCATCATCGAGATTAATATGATATGCTTCGAGTGAGTCTGTAGTCTGCGTCTCTCTTAGTAGGAATTATTGATCAGGATTGTCGTGCCTACGAGAACTATAAAGATGTAGCGGCTCTTCTACAAGCTGCCACGGCTGGTTTATTTACATAAGTAGAGGGAGCCCAGAGAGATCAACGTAGCAGTTTTAGGCTTTGGTTCCGCTACAAATAAAGAAAATGCCGAACTTATTATGCCATTTAGTACTAGTTCATAGTATTCTGACATTATTTGACATCTATCAATTGGTCACCTACGGAATATGTACGGGTGGTTCCCGATCAACAGGGAAGACGTTCGATAGCATCAAAGACAAGAACAAATCGCTGGGAATGGATGACGACACAATACATCTATTATGCGTGCTGCAGGGCGGCCGTTGCAACCCTGATCCGGTGGGCACTGTGAGAAGCATCACGTTGGCGATTTGAGACAAACCGTTGCACGCCCGTGTCTGATGGGACGTGGAATGACCATAGCCGCCTTGGCATTGTGCAAAAGCATTCAAGCGTCTGGATGTCAGAATCAGAAGGGGCATTTGCACCTGGTCGGTGGCATTGAAAGAAATGATTCCTCCTGAATTACCCGGGTCCTTACCATAGATGTGCGTTCAAGCTCCGCTGCACTCACTTCATCTCTAGCGACGCTCTATTTTCTTATCTTAGCAAGAGATACTCCAGCATTTGGCCCGTTGTCTTAAAACGTACGTTTGTTTTCCTGGCCGAAATATCATCGATATTCCACTGCAGTCGGACACTTGACTCGGTGGCCCTCGAGCGAAGGCCAGCGAGCATGAGATTCTGACAGCAAATCTGATCCATTGAGATACCACAAGAGCGCAATAATGCACTCCAGAATCTAGTATGCTGATTTCATGATTACCAGAGACAGAAACAGCCCATTCTGCCGACGAAACACGGTGGCCGCAGCATAGAAGAAAGCCCGAAGTACCCTTCGAATCGGTAACGCTTGGGTGGCACAGTGAGGCGTGCAGCAAAGCAGAAGTGAAGCCATTTATCGTGTCACAACAACGCGGCTGCGTTTGCAATCTTCAAGATGGAACCACCAACGCAGTCGTCCTCGTTTTCTGGATCAGCGTCCTCTACATGCTCTGACCTGACACTCTCTGCATCACTCGAGAATAAAAACGCTCCAGAGATAGTCGCTATGCAGTTCGCAGGCCCCGACGTCATGGTCGCGAAGTTCCAGGTGGACGTCATCGTTGTTACAGAGAACATATTCTCAGAAAGAACGCTCCACCGCGCAGCGAGGCGGCTGTTAATTGCGTGGCCTTTCCTGTCTTTTCGCACGAATCCCACTGTAAGTTCAGCCGGTCAAACTACCTGATACACGCTAACAGCCATGCCAGCATACAGCTCTTTCGAAGCGTGCGGCTAAAGATGTGTCAGATGGCTTTCTGAATGTCCGCGGTGAGTATCGTCGCGTCCTACCAGACTTGTCCGGCACCAAGATAGGCAATAGCGTCACAGTATACGATGCCAATGTTCTTGGTGACCTGTTCGATGCCGATGCGATATCATGGTCCAATCGACTGCGACCTCGGATCTTCACAATTCAGGCCGTCATCGCGCAAGACGCTACCGTGTTCAAGTTCACGATGCAACACGCCGCTGGCGACGCGGTTGGTATGTTTACATTCATGGTAGCGGAGATTGACAGCATCGCTGACAGCATGACCAGGTCTCTACAAAGCAGCGGCCGCTTTCTGCGAAGGGTTGGGCGGAGTATGGGACCGTCAGAGTAGGGAACAGGTCATGCATCGAAGCACCGCCGATAGCAAGACAAGGGCTGCCAAAGAATGCCTGAAGAAACCGTGCCGTGAGGAAACCGCCCCAGGATTGTGTGGTCGCGGCAAGTAAGCTGAAAACAACAAAGCCGACAAAGGTTGAAGCATAGATCGGACTCCTGCCAATAAACTCTATCTCGCTCAATGGCGCCCAGAGCATGGGTCCCAGACCATCTATGTACAACGTCAGTATCTTGGTGAGAATCTGCGCGGGCTTCCAACTTACAAGCGAGAACATATAGCGACAGGCCCAGCAATGCTTCTTGTTCGCCAACTCCGTACTCAAGCATCACACGAGGGATACCAATGATGTAGATTGCGGAGGCGGCATAGACGATGAATCTGCATGATGTCAGTCTATGACAGTAAGTCATCGAGCAGACAACATTACGTATACCAGCTGATGACTGCAGCAATAAAGATCCGTCGACCGAGCGGCCAGTTGTGCACTTTACTTCCGATGCTGTGATCTGGTCCAAGTCCCTCATCAACGCTGGTTACGGCTTGTTTTGGATGAGATGTATTACGCCCGCTTGCATCTTCTTTTACTAGGCAGAGTGAGGATAGTCCAGGTTTGTTGTTATCGCTACGTGCGGTACATCGCGCCATGGCCCAGTGCGCAAGTCGGGCCATTGGACTGGTGTCTAGATAAGTGGCACAGTGGCCCAGAGTATCTCGTCTCCATGACATCTTGGACATTCACTGGTTGTTGTTTCGGTGCTGTGGGTGGCTGAGGAAGTCGAGCTGTAACAGCGTACTGGAATAGCGAGATGGTAGGCGTGCATTGAGAGAATGGCCTCGGTCTCATGACACAACAAATTCGCTTTCTCGTAAGATAGTGGCGGGATGAACCACGTTAAATTGATCATCACTGTCTCCTATCGGCGTTTCACATCCCTGGATGTCTCTCGCGTGCCAGGAATTCTACAGCCTTGGAATCACAGGGCTGTTTGGCATTGAGCACTGTAGATCTCTCAACGCTACTCGATCTGAGTCAAGTTTAGATCGAATTCTAGAGCATCGGTACATTAGTTCGATGTGTCTTTGGCTTGGCCTCAGTGCGTCAACGTTCCAACGGCCGGTATATGCACAGAGACGTTTGATCCGTAACGGCCTACCGACCTCGAGTCCGCTTCGCCGTTATGCATAAACTCGAAGAGTAGAAGATAGGCAACTAGAGAGTTGTGACAAGACAAGCTTGCATCATTGTAGCGTCAGTAATCATGCCCTCCCAAACACACAACACATACATCAGTATGAGTTGAACATCGTCCTGGCCACCCGATCTTCGCGATCATCATTCGCTCGACAGAATGGCCGATAGCAGTGCTTTTAAACAAGCTTTCGAGGACCGACATGTCTTTCTCACAGGCGCCACTGGCATGTTGGGGACATCATTACTGGTCAAGATGACAAAAGACACCGCTGTCTCCACATTCCACGTCCTCGTTCGTGGAGGTAAAGGTAAGTTTGCCTTGTCCAGATTTCATTCCTATGCTGACTGTTGAAAGTTCGATTCTGGAGCCGCATGCATGAGCTCCTGCCTCCGACAATGGTCGACAACCTTCGGAAGAACAACAAGATCCAGGTATTGACGGGCGACGTTACGCTGCAAAACTTTGGGCTCGATCTGCAGACATTAGAGGGTTTGCGATCAAAGGTTTCGATCTATATCCACAGCGCTTCCAGTATCAACCTCAAGGCCGGGCTTCGAGAGATGACATCGATCGTTGTGGATCCGTCGTTGGTGGCAGCAAAGATGGCGCTGAGCTTTCCCAATCTCGAGCGCTTTGTATTCGTTTCTACGGCGTACGTGAATGGCCACCTTCACTGGAATCCTGTTGGAGATGGCGCGATACGTGACTGCATCGTGGACGAGCGCATTTACTCTTTACGATCTGTCACGTCGAATGACGATGCACACGCCGAGCTCAGGAACATCAAGGAGTTCGGCACAACGCCAGAACACAGCTGCCTTTCTCACCCCTATGCTTATTCGTACACCAAGCACTTGACTGAACGGCTATTGCTGAGCATTTTCGAAACTGCAGGTCGTCAGCACCAGCTCCTCATCTTTAGGCCATCGTGTATTGGCCCAGCGGAGCAGGAGCCCTTTCCGCGTTTCGAAGCTGCCGGTTCGACCCCGTTGACCACCGTCACATGCGCAGTTATCATCGCCTCGCCAAGAAAAGTACTTTGCCCTTCCAATCTGGTCGACCCAGAGCAAGCAACGATTGATGAAGTCCCTGTGGACATTGTGGTGAATCGATTGGTTGTTCATCTTGCCATGGGTACTTCTGGCTGCGTTCATGCGGTGTCGGGAGCTTCCCATCGTCGAAACACAAGAGCGATCTGTGAAGCGATGGCAAAAAATCGAAGCTGGTGGTGGGGGCGACCAACCCTAACATGGTGCACAACTGGCACACCAGAGAGGAAGCTGTGGTCAGCCGCCAAGCTGTACAAGATTTGGGACTGCTCATACCTCTTCCATCAAGAGAAGACGGTAAGTGCGTGGAAGCTCATGGATGCTCCGATGCAGCATCTGTGGCCTTTGTTCCCGCAGCGGGACCCATCGGACACTTCCGACTTCACGACAAGAGGTCAGAATTCGAGAAAGATGTTACTTTCATGGTTTGGCAAGAAATATGGAGTCCTTGGACGCTGGTTGGCAATGCTGATATGCCCTGGGTTGCGATGGGCGATACCTGTGCCTACCTGGGATCTTTTCTTCGGAGATCAAGCGAGTAAGATTGATTAGATTCAGTGTCCACACATATACCTGATTTTACGTTGCGAGCTATGTCAGTCGAGGTGTCAACCAGACAACATTCTGGCAATATCACTTCTACCGCTCTCGAATCGAATCGAATCGCGGTGATCATGGCAATCATGCTAGTTGACACGGACATTTTGGTGGCCTGTGGAAGATAGGGAGAATTCAGACTAGCAGACTCCGAAGACGAGATCGAATTGTCCTGATTAAATGATGCCGACAGCGTAAATCCAAAATGTTGTTCAACTCGGCGTGCACCTCGACCGCTTTCGGCATTGTAGACTAACTGCATTTGGAGTATCGTCCGCAAAGCTTGGCAGACAGTTCAACACGGAGGCAATACGTCTCCATCGACTGACTTAATCACTGCTCCAGTCAATGCGATGATTGCGAAAATTGTCAGGTGTTATTGTGGTCTTACGGTTCCGAAGATTTCCTCATAGAACCACTACTCAGTATCTAGCAAGCAAGGCCTTCAAAGGGACCGAAAATGTATCCTAGCTAGCGATTGTATGCTGGCGTATGTAATCGATAGACTTTTGCTTGATCACTGCTTGATCGAAGTAGTTCTTTTCTTGCTACCCTGTAACAGCGATAACTCAACTATCGATAACTCTTGCTGCGTAAGTCCACACCTGCTGCTGATTTGCGCTCTCGCTGGAATACTTTGAAGAACCCCGATATCGACGACTGAGTGAAGAAGATCGTCGGAGTTGGAGCAGATTGTATCCACGTAATTGTGAAATTTTGGTGCCTCATTTTCCGTGGTTTTGATGATTTCTGCTGGACATTGTGTGGTAGTGCTGCTAGATTACTAACAAAATTACTGTACGAGTGACCTTTCACTCTCACATGTAGTAATGATGTGTTCGCTCAAGAAGTCTGTAGTTCCGCGACTGTTCCGTAGGCAACACCCATCGATAATATTGTTTCTGGAATTCATGCTGTTGCATGCGACTTTCTCGTGACTAAGTCGCGCTTTGAAACGATTCTTGCTAGGCATTGATACGCGCCTTTGAAGAAACATTACATTCTCCACAGTGACAACTTCACACGTCGGGACTCTGCACGTTTGTAAAGTCTCACACTAATGTAAGCACTGTGTTCCTTTCCGAACTGCTTGTGCTGCTCTTGTCGTAACAATAAACTCTGCCACATTGGAACCCCAGATCGAACGCGATGCTCTTCTTATCGGTCCCTGCAATCATTGTGCACCTGAAAATCTTCACATTCCGCGAGTGTAAAAGTGGAGTCTTTCGCCGGAGTCGCAAAGTGCAACTCACAATCATGCCAGTGAATGGCCTCTCAGATGGACCCGTGCATTAGCCGCGCGACACTCAATACACTCCCGCCAAAGATCAACGCTCACCAAACCACGACCATGACAACACGAACAACAATATCCAAAGAGAACTGAACATTCTCAACGAGAATCACCCCAAGAAAAGCTTACTGTCTTACCCAGCATTAACGAAGATAACACAATCAACAACAGCCCAGGAAACTCGGCCACTTCCAACGAAAAGCACTCACCACACGCTGAAACAATCCCACCACACCGTCCGCGACCACAAATCAACATGGCCTCCCGCCACTGCTCAATCTGCAATGCCGCCGAGACCGTGGAGCACTCTCTCAAACAGTGTGCTTCGTGCAAGAGAGTCGCCTACTGCAACCGCGACTGCCAAAAGCTGCACTGGGTCGTTCACAAGCACGCATGCCTTGCCGCAGTCGCCCAAGGCCAGAAGCCCAACGAACACGAGCCCAAGCCCGAGCCCGAAAATATCCGCACTCGAACAGACAATAGGAATGAAGATGGCAGCCGAGTCCTCGATGGCATAACCTACCCAGCGGGCACCTACATCGAATACTTCGAGATGACTACGCCCGAGTCTCCAGATGGCTTCACACACATGATCCACTTCACCGAGCCAATGGTGGTCTTTGTCGTCGACCTCTCTGATGACGAGGCCGAGGTGTTCGAGGGGCAGATCGTTGAAGGCTGCAAGTCTGGTTCCAAGCCGTTCGAGATCTTCCCGCAGATCGCGCAGGAAAAGGACTTGACGCCTACTGACAAGAAACGCGCCAACAATCCCGACGAGTATGTGAAGGCTTTGCCGACTCTGGCCGCCAGGTACAACGCTTCTCGCGCCAAAGAAGTCCCCATCAGCAAGCGTGCCGGCAGCAAGTTCGTGCGTCTCAATAGCCAGGGAGACGTGGTCATGCTTGACGTCAACAACGAGGAGTTCGTTGTATCAGCTGATGCTATCCATGTTCTGAAGTTCGAGGGGGACGAGGAGCGTGCCGAGGTGGTCTTCTTTGACTCGGACGACATCGCCAACATGAAGCACTTACGCGGCGACGAGAAGCAGACGTACAGGAATATGTTCGCTCGGGTCGCCATTGAGCAGCGCTACCCTGGCATGACTGTGGCGGATGCGAGCGAGATGAAGGTAGCTGGAGAGGCAGAGATTGACGCCGAGAAGACGTCCGAAGACGACGTGGACATCAACTGAAATCGAACTCGAACTCGCAGAGGTTTTTGATAGCGTGATGACGAAACTAAAGAGAGCGGAGACGATTACAACAGCATCAAACCATCGGCAGCAGCCATAGAGACGCAGATGTCAGCAAAGCAGAGGTTTTTCGAAGAAGACAAAGCTCAACTCAGGTCCAACAGTGACGGCCGCAGCTGAAGATTGTAGCCTTGCAGGTCATTGACAAAGATGGTACGACGGCGTGGGTGACTATTGCAATTGCTTTTTTCTTTTGGACGGACATCTTCGACGATAACGACAGCGTCCCTTGTTTAGTTCTTGTATCATAGCTAGCTTCTGCAGCTCTAATTCTTTGGACAACGAGCGCTCCACCAACAGAGCGATCGGAGCGTTTCGAAGAAATGCTTACATGTTTACCTTTGAGATACGGTGCGAATAAAATCATTCAGACACATCAAATATCCAAAGCGTCACAAGCAAGTATCCTCGAGCAATCATCCCCAAACAACAGTCCATACTATGCCTCTCTCCCAAGAAGCACCCCCCAAAAGACAAGGCAACCTCACTCAATCCCACGCAATCTTACAACACACGCCAGGATCCAGCAATCATGCGTCTGCGTACCCAGTACAGAGCGATATCTATTGGGCAAAAAGAAGCGGAAAGATCAATCCACAGGAGCCAAGTGCATCGGCCGGGAATCGAACCCGGGGCTGGCCGAATCATTTGAGGTCCGAAGAACTCGGATGGCAACGGCCAATTTTAACACTAAACCACCAATGCTATTGGATGTTGTGGACACAATTGAGACCCATATAGAGACGCAAGATTAGAGTGGAAGTGAAGTTGAAAACAGACGGGGGATCTCACGGCTGTTCCGAATGATCAAATTGATTGCGGGGTAGTATCTAACAATCGAAAGGTGTCTGGATATCATAGAGGTGAGGAACTCCGTAGCAGACTCCCGTCCAACATCGACCAAAGTACAGGAAACGATCTAGAGTTGCTGAATCATTCGTTCGAGATCGATCGTCACGACCGACCATTCAAGTCTACCAACTATAGCTCTCCTCAATGAACTCAACCTCACAGCCCCTCGCAGCAACCCTCGCAACAGCCAATCGCACCTCATCCGCCATCCCAGGCGGTCCGCTGACCACCACAGCCAAGCTTCCATCATCGCGAGCAGCCTCTTCTTCCACCAACGCGTTTACATCCATTCTCCTCCCCACGGTAGTCTCAATAGCCACGCCAGCCATGGAGTTGTTCTCTGTCAAGTCGCGCATGCCTTCCAGCAGACTCGCGTGGCGGACGCCCCAGGCGAGTTTGCGGCTACCATGGTGAGACGCGATAAGAGGCAGGATGGCGGTGATGCCGACGCCGCCTGCGATGCAGAGGAGGCGGGGGTGGTTGTTGAGCGTGGCGTGTGTCGGGTGGAGGATAGAGCCTGTGTAGGGTGTTTCAACAAGGACGGGAATTGACGAGCGCGAGCGGAGCAGTGCAGTCGTCCCGGAGTGAGTGCGGATCATGAAGGAAAGGCCGAGCTTTGGTGTGCTGGTGCAAGTGGTTGGCTTGCCGGTTGGTTTGATGTCGAGCTTGGGCGCTTTCTCGATATCTGAGCCTAAGACTGGAGATGCGTGGGCGGAGCTGGCGCTCGATGAGACTGAGGTCTTCTGGTGGACGGCGTTCTCGGCGGTAGTGTCGTGGAGCATACCACCAGCGATGGAGAAAGGGTGGTTCTCCCAGACTCGCCATGTCAATGTTGGGAAGTAGAGGTATGCTTGACCCTCGCCAGTGATGCCAGGGATGTCAAGGCGGATGTAGTCTTCGTCAATGACTGTGATGTGCGCTTTGCAGACTCCGTTGCGGGCCAATCGGACGATCCTGTATGTTCTGTCAAAGCCCCAGAAGGCGAATGCGATGTACATCCACAGCTCGTAGCCCCATTGCTTTGAGAAACGGAGAAGGATGTGAAGCAAAGAGCCGAGGATGATGAAGAAAGACAGCACGACATGCCAGACAAGGAACAGCTCATAGAACTTCTGCCTGATTGGCAAGATGGACGTCGGGAGTAAGAACACCATGCCGAGGGTAGCAATGACACCCCAGACCCAGTAGTCGAGCTTGGCTTCAGTCGCGTGCTCTCCAGATTCCATGTAGTTGTAGAGGTATATTGCGGAGTGAATGCAAGCCTGCAGAGTGGCAATGCTGGCGACCCATCGATGTAGGAGCAGGAAAGTTGTGTGGGACCAGTTCGTCAATGAAATGAGAACATTGTTGCGTCCGGCGTAGAGAACTGCAATGGCAATGTTGACAAGACTTAGCGCACCGGTCCTGTTGCCTACGAAAGAGCGGATCTCCGCGGTGCTGGAGGCGTACCACGAATTTGGCTGACGGGACTTGTAGCCAACACAGCTAAAGATGATATTGATGGCGACAATGTAGAACAGAAAGATGGACTGTCCCCTTGATGGCATAACCATGAGGTTGAATGTTGGGACGCTGTGCTGTTTTCCCACCAACGGCGGATAGTTGAAGTGGGCGTTAAAGCGGCTTGCGAAGCTTCGTGGGAGACGTATCTTGGATCCGACTATAGGTAGCAAGAGGCAAGTAGTGATTAGAATGATGCTGGTGTTGTTGTTAGCAGAGTCCGATGAACATGCTGCAGTGAGTCCTTACCTCAATAGCGAGTTTGCGTTTTCCGAGAGCTCGAATCCATGGTTGCCATTGTAGTTGGAGATGTAGTCCTCGTCCTCCACCAGACTGACTTGAGTGAGCATCTCGTCAGAGGGTGTGCTATTGGCCGGTGGAGTATCAAAGCTCATCAATGCTGCGACGTAGGTGTACATGGGCACTGGCGGCTTCTTAAGGCGGCCTCCGATGCTCATCTCGAAGAATTTGTCGCGGGCGGACGTTTTCACATCCTCCGGGCAGCGCTGCTCCATACAGTATGCAAGCGTCTGTAGATATGGCTCGCTGTTGGCGTAGCACTCCGCTGATGGTTTTTCGCCGCCGTGGCTCATGCGCTTGACCTTCATGCCTTCCATGCCTACCATGTCGTGGTGGTCCATTGGGCAGTCTAGGGGATTGCTGATGGCGGATTGGCAAGCAAATGCGCAAGGCGGCTGGTACATCTTGATTCCGAATCCAATAAGGCCATGGCCATCGCGTCCGGACGATGCGAGAGCTGGAATGGCCAGGCTGGCGCTTGTGGCGACGATTGCTGAGACCTTCATGGTGGTTTCTTCTCTCCCAAGTAGAGATCGGGAGCACAGGGCACAGCTGAGCGCAATCAGACTGCTGTCCGTCCATGGCTATCTGCTTCAATATATGTTACACTCCCAGGCCAAGATGGTTGCATGGCCAAGAGTCCACATTCCAGCAGTCTGGCCAGGGTCTTTCCACGAGGTCGTGCATCTTGCTCGCACGTGCGGCCAGCGATCCGACACACTTCACCGTGCTTCCAGTGCTGGTGAGCAAGTATCTCCAAGCTATGGTTGGTGGTGCGGATATGCTCGCAGTCGACACGCCGTGGCCAAGCGTTTGTGGCTGCAGAGCCAAGACTCTGAACTTGCTCAAACTCGACGCATTTGCTCTTCTCCGTCCATCTGGAGCAATCTACATGTCACCTAGAAAGGGAACGGAGACAACAGTCACTTTCACTTAGCGAGCAGTACCACTTTTATGCGCGTCTGGATCATCATGATCCTTGTCTAACGGCAGTGTCGCGAGTTCTGCGGTTTGAAAGCGGTGGCCGCGCTTCAAGGTTAGGGCTGATTCGAAGCGATTGGAAAGCAGAAGTGTGCGTACATTGCATTTTTCTTCTATTCATCGTTCCCGACTCGATAGGTAGCTTCAAGGCTTGAATTCTGGACCAAAGTATCGGGACTTGAAGATATTGATCACGGGAGACAAGGTCAAGGTCTTTTGAGAGGCCGAAGAACATAGGCACATTATCCTTGGGAGCTTTCTTCGAGGCTCGAGACTTTCATGCTACTGTCAGCTTCCCTTCACCGCAGCAGAGACATATACTCAAGGCAGGGTCGAAAAATGCTCGACTAGTTGACTCTTACAAGCCTTCAGCTTCATTGCCAGATACAAAGATCATCAGCTAACAGCTCGGCAGATAGCTAAGACGAAACCTTCTCATACACGATCTCCCCCTCAAACCACGTCGTCAAGACACTCGCGCCCTCGAATTCACCACGACTCAGATCGCGATCAACAGCAATGAAGTTAGCCTTCTTACCCACCTCAATACTCCCAAGGTCTTTCTCCCTTCCCACCGCCTCAGCGCCAGCCAAAGTAAGCATCCGACACAAAGCCTCGCCACCAGCTTGTCTGTCTCCACCACCCACAACCTTCACAATGCCATCCAAGAAAGGCAGCATATCCGGCGCCTCACCTGCACCCCAGTCGCTTCCGATCGTCGTGTGCGCTTTGTGCGCAAGCATCTGCCCAAAATCCCAGTTCATCAAGCCGCCGCTGCCCGCCGTGATGGGATGCGTGAAGAAGAAAGCAGGCGACATCTCCGCCGTGACATTCAACTCGCGGAAGCGCTTGTAGTCATCTTCGTGTACGCCGCTGCAGTGTGCGATCTCATGTCGGGGTCCGTTGGGGTTTCGCTGTCGCGCTGCGGCATATGCGTCGAGCACGATGCGTGTCGCTCCTGTGCCTGTGCAGTGGATTTTCATCGTCATGCCGCGCTCGTCGTATTTTTCAATGGCTTCAGATACGTTGAGGATGAGTAGTTTGGACTCGTCGACTTTGCCGTCTTCGGGTTTCAGTGCGGCGTGTGTCCAGTATGGTGCCAGCGGGACTCCATCGAGGATGATCTTGACGAACCGGGTGTCGACGTGTGCTGACTTGAAAGCTCCGGCGCGGTCGAGTAGCGCGTGCAGACTCTCTGAGCTCTCTTCGCCAATCCAGTCTGGAGCGTAGACTATGTGAGGGAATATCTCCAGCTTGAGCGATTTCGTAAACTCCAACGCCTGCAAACCTTTGAGCAGTAGCGTGTTCGACGATGCTTCCTGGCAAGACGTAACCCCAGCAGCATGCAGCTTCTGCTGAGCCACAGCGAGCACGCGCTGCACGTGCGACATACCAGGTTGCGGAATGGAAGTCATGGCTTTGCGCAAGCCATTCTCAGCCATCTCGCCTGTAAGATGCCCATTCGCATCTCGCTTATAGAAAGTGCCCTGCGCGTCAGGCTCGTCTTCGATATCATATCCCGCTCGCGCGAGAGCCGCACTGTTGAGGAACGCACTATGACCCGCACCGCCACGAATCAACACAGGCGTATCAGGGTACTCCTTGTCGAGCACGCGTCGATCGAAATCCTCAACCAGATAGCCATGCGCCACAAACCAGTCCTCATTAACATTAGCGAATTTACATGCACAACTGCCCTTGCGCAGCTCTTCGGCCACGTTCTCATTCGTCAGCCCTTGTCCAGGTAACCGCGCGTGTGAAGTCAGCGCGATGCCAGAGAAGAGCATATGCACGTGCGCGTCATGCAGGCCGGGCATGATGAAGCGGTTTTGGAGATCGTAGGTGATGAGGCTATGTTGTTTGACTTGGGCTTTGACTTCATCGTTGCTTCCTACGGTGGTGAAGAGGCCGGAAGGGGAGACGATGAAAGCTTCGGCCCAGGGATGATTTGAGTTGATGGTGAAGATGCGGCCATTGATGTAGGCTGTGCCGGAATCGCCTGGTCTTTGGGCAGGGGGTGAAGTCATGGTTCTGTGTGTTTGTAGAACTTGGTATGATCGAGTGTGATCTTGATGCTGTGTTTGATCTCTCAACCTCAAGAAGGTAGGCTACCTAGGTTAAATAGGAATATTTCAATTGTTGTCGGGTACTTCGGATGTCAGATAAGCATGTTGTATGCCCTATACGCGAATGCGGGGCTTGTTGCAGTACCCTTTGCCTAAAACGGCAATGGAAACGAGAACTGTGGATGCCATACAGGAGTCAACTTCACTTGTCAACCCTAAGATCAGCAAGTTTAGCTTGGTTCTTCCAAGTGGTTGTAATAGTTGTATTGGTAGGCCTCGGCTCGGCCAGTGGTGCGGGAAGTCTTCGTACAAATCTTGAATATCAGAAGCACAGATGTCGGATTGGTGATCATATTAGCGCTGGTATCATGATGTTTGGACACAGCATGATTCTTTGCGTGCCATTGAGATAAGAATTGTTATCTTGACAATTTGGGAAGTCATGATGCTGCAGCCCTCACGCGCAGCCCGAACACAGTCTCAGTGTTGCCACTAAAGGCATCATACGCAAACTTGTGATCGTAAGCTGATATCAACAAACATAGACTCACAACGCGGATATCGTTACCTTCAAAACCTTCACTGTCGCTAGGAGATATTAAAAAGAGTTGGCGCTGCTGTCTTTGTAGGCAGACCTATATATCATCAATGTTGCTGTTGAGACGCTGGTTTGTCCACTTTTGATCAGAATCTAGTGTTATCGAATGTAGATCCAATTGCAGAATGTTGAGGTCACCGAGATGATCTTCACCAATCAAAAAAAAAATCGATGTATGGTGCTGATACCTTCGCTCATGGGAACATGATGATATCGGTAATACCAGAGAGGTGTTGGTACGCAAATTTGTGCCTAAGAGCTATTATCATCGTATGTAGATTGAATTTTTGATTGCTCTTGCCATCGAGAATTCAATGGGACTCTAGTGGCACTGAAACTATACTGTGCTACTGCCTTCATATACCAACCAATCATACCTTCGGTGTTGCCGGTGAGATATCAATATGCATCCTTGTGACTTGACGGTGAGATCGTCGGATCTAGATCCAAATGCTGATTGGTCTTGCCAGCGAGACTTCAATTGGATTTTAACAGTATTGACAAGACGTGATGTTACTACCCTCACATACTGACATATCATGATGTCGGTTTTGCTGCTGAGATATCGATATACATTCTAATAACTTGGAGGTAATGCCATTAGTTCAGATCCATGTCACGATTCTCCTGCCAATGAGAGTTTACTCATTTCTCAATGGCACCGACTGCATATAGTGCTGTTGCCTTAATGCACAGATCTATGTGTAATGTGTGTGGCCGCTGAGACACTGGTATGCACACTTGTGACTTGGAGGTAATGCCATCAGACATAGATCTATATTCTAGCTTTCTTCCCACTGAGAATATCCTTGTTTCTCGAAAGTGTCCATTGCACATGGTGCTATTGCCTTCATACATAGACCCATAGATAAACGGTGGGGCCATTGAGATACCGGTATGCCATTTGCGGCTTGGAGTTAGTATCATCAAATTTGGGTGCAATACAGTACAATGCTTACCACCGAGAGTTTGAATATTCTTCATGAGTCTTTAGAATCACAAAGGCTACAATCATCAGACATAGTCTCAAGATAAGCCGGTGTTTCCACCGAGATGCTAACATTCAATTTCTGTCCAAGGTGGTATGCTATGTACTCCTAGGCCAATTCAAAACTCCTTCTCATCACTAAAATCCATAGTTCAAAGCTTCTTTCCAAGGAACTGCGCATCCACATCTGTGGTATACATGTCCGGCGGGCGTGCCACGTCCGGCAGACGTCCCAGGGCGTGCTCTTGGAACCAGTATGAGCGCCTGTCCTCATAGGAACGACGGGCAGGATGGTGAGGCGACGTTTCGGCGTGGTAGTAGATGTATTTGAGGTCTTTGATCAGCCAGAGGAGGTATTCTGGGGTCAGATCGGCACGGGACCTTTGATCCATCATGTAGGCCATGAGGTGCCAGAGCAGGTCGCTGTCGCACTCGAGACCCGACTGAAAGACGGGCTCTTCGTTGCTCCAGTCGTCCATTGAGGTTATTGTCCAGCAGTTGTGGACCTTGTTGTGGCTGATGTTGACGATAATGTTCTTGTGCGATAGTCCCATCCAGGTGGTGAGGCAGAACGTGAGAGAGTTCATGGTGCTCAGGTGGGGACGCATGATGTTCAGCCACTTCTCCAGGGGCCCGGTGCAGTCCATGTAGTTTGTGTTGAAGAAGAAATCGTTCAATCCGATGAACTTTGGGAGTGTCTCTGCGCGGATCTGGCGGCAGACTTGGGTGATCGAGGGGGGGAGGGACTTGCGTATCTCTTCTTTGGTGGCCGGGCGTGTCTTGGAGCCCCAGGTGCGGTCCACGGGGATATCGATCGTTTCTTCGCTAATGACGACGAGCTCGAAGATCCTGTTGCGTATTTCGGGAGGGATCTTGGAGAGGAGCGGGCTCTGGAACTGCCCATTGGTGATCGGGACAGGAGTAGCAGGAGGGAGACGCTTCAGGGCGTCTGGGCGATTGAGTAGCTCCCGTACGATCGTCACGGTCTCTGCGAGAGACCCGTTGGGGAGACTGGCGCCGTTATACCACTTGCGGGGCCATTTGAGGTTGTCTGGCGGGTTGATGGCGTACCCGAAGCGGTAAATCTGCTTCTTGAGCTCCTCGTCATCGATGAGACTCGGCCATGCGACCGAGAAGAGGCAGAGGCGGTGGAGGAGGTGGAGCTCGCTTTGTGAGAGCGAGGTGTTTTGGGTGGGTGTAGGGCCCATATTGCGATCTGGCCCTTCGGGTTTGTAGTGCGGCTTGGGAGGCATTTTTGCTGCTACGGTGTTGGTGTGATGTGGTGCGTGGCGATCGTATTTGCGTACGTTGTGCGATGTTGTTATGAGAAGAAGTGGTGGGTAATTTCGTGAATACATGCATTCATGCTGCAATCTGATATATGATCCTCAAGTGTTCGATTCACCCTGGCGGAAAGTACTTTTGTGTTTCAATGGCATGCAACACCAGCTCTTCGATGGAATCGTGCGATATTAGCATATTGACCCTCGAGATTGCTCTTCAGATTCATCAACAATCTCAGGGAACGCGTATCTCATTGGCCAGCACTACCTCTACAATGATCAGGTCTTCTGATATTAGCACAACTGCTTCTCGAATCTTTTCGCCGTCGAAAACTCTCTCCATGGAAGCACCACATCAACCTTGTAATCAGATCCTAAGATATCAGCATGTCGGTCTTCGACATATATGTTGTTTGTTTCGATCACACACCTCAGCAAAGGAGTGCGTGTCCCAATGTACAACACCGCTCTTCTTTGACCAGGTCTTCTGATATTAGCACATTGAGCGCTGAGGTCGTTATTAATCTTCCTCAACGCCTGAAATTGACTCAATGGAAACACCACATCAATCTTGCGGTCAGATCTCAAGATATGAGCATACCGGCCCTCGAGATCGATGTCTACATTCATCCCGTAGCTCAGTAAGAACACACTTCGTCTCTCGGTGGTCAGCACTACTCATTCATTAACACACCCTTCAGATATCAGCACTGCGACCTCTGAGATCCATCTTTGCTTTGATCTCAATCTGGAACATCTCTGTGGAAGGCAACATCAATTCTTTGATCACGTCTTGCGATAGCAGCATGCTGATTTTCGAGATTGTCCTTCGCATTTGCCGCGTATCCCAGTAAGTGCTGTATGTCTCAGCGGCAGCAATCAGCAGTCCAGCGATCAGGCTCTCAGGTATCAGCATACTGGCAATCGGAATCGAGGTTCTCTTCTCCAGTCTTCTCGCAGTATCTCGATGGACTCTCATACCGAATCTGTGGTCAAGCCTTCTGGTATCAGCACAATGGTCTTCGAGATCGTAGGTTTCTTCTTGCATCCACCCTAGCAAGTGACCGCGTCTATCGATGGCAGGTGCCATCAGACCATCGATGAGGCCCCATTGCATTAGCACAATGGAGTTTGAGATTGTTGCCCACCTTTTCCACCATTTCAGCGCATCTCGTTGCAAAAATACCCCTGTCTTCCATCGGGCGATTCGATAGCAGCACACTGGTCTTCGGGAGTGTTGGCTCCGTCGATCCGCCATGTCAGCGAGCGTCTGATCAACTTTCTCATCATTTCAGTGTATCTCATTGGCAGATGCTACCATTTCTTCACTGGAGCGCTCGATAGCAGCACGTTGCGTTCGGAGATTATTCCCTGCCTCTGCTAATCATATTGACGACTAACTTATGTGCCTCAACGGCAGAAGATACCGAATTGTAGTTGGGGCGTCATAGTAGCACCATGTTGTCTATGAGAGTCTTGCATACCTTCCACAATTGCTCATATCATCTCAGCGGCGGTCAATACCAGTTCACTAGCCCTGTGTCTCGGTGCCAGCACACTAAACTCCGAGGATATCGTCTGCCTTACTCAACTCCCAGCGGGTAGCTGCGCCGAATCGTCGATCATATCCTACGATATCGCCACCCTGGTTGGAATACACTTCTCAGTTGCAATTGCCATCTCGGCGGCGAATAGCATCAATCTGTTGGTATAAGCACGATAGCTCTCAAGGTCCAAATCCACCTAGAGCATCATTTCAGAGGTCCGGGTCACGGTTCCGATATCTTTGCGCGAAGGTAGCACCAGAGCAGCGCACGAGATGCCTGTCACTCGCCGCCATGTCCCAGATCCACACTCAATTCATATTGTATTGTATTGGCAAGAGTTCTCAAGCCCACTATCCGTCATGATAATTAGTGACCATCCCAGCAGCGTAGATAATCACTGAAGCGTCCCCATATGTTCAGCTCAGCAGCCAATAGTTCCCTTCACACCGAACTCCTCCACCTCAGAGAAGGGCACTTCATCCAAATTGTGCATCTGATATTGTACATACCTCTATCCTTTATACATTCCTTTTGTCAGCGGATCAACAATCCCCGAGCCAGTCCTGTGATTCCAGTCTCGATCGATCCCATCCCTTTCCCTTTCGTGATTTTTCCGCCACATCGTCCATGCATGCAAGCCATCTAACCAAAAAAGGGGGTATCATCACCACCAAAAAAAAAGCCGAACCCCAAGACTAACCAACCCTCTCATGCCTCATCCCCCATCATCAAATCCCCCTCCCAACCCCCACCTCCCTCCCCTCCCCAACCCTACTCCCCTCCCTCTCCAGATCCCTCCCCCACCCCACCTCTCCAACCCCACTTCTCGCATCCTCCTCCACACTAAACTCAATCTTCCTCTCGATCCCGCCTCCCAGCCCATCCCTCTCCCCATATCCTCCTCTGCCCTGCAAAGGAATTTCATCCGAATCGTCGCTGCGCGCACCGCTGCTGCTGCGCCGGCCGTGGATCGCCACGTGCGAGGATTTGTTCGCGTGCGAGCCGTCCCAGGTTGGCGAGGCGGAGGAGTTGTGGGTTAGGGTTGTGCTGGATAAGGGGTTGCTGGCTGAGCGGGAGCGGTGGCGGGAAGATTTGGATTTGGGAAGGGAGGGGAGGGCGTAGGAGTTTGAGCCGGGGTTGTTGGAGGGGTGGTTGCTGGGGTAGCCTGCAGCGGAGCGGGTTTTGGAGGTGAGGGTGTCGAGGCCGCGTTTGAAGAAGTCCCAGTAGGTGCGGGAGAGGGCTAGGTTCTGGGTGAGGAGAGTGTTAGCTTGGTGGCGAAGGGCAGGTGTAGAAGAGGGTGAGGGAGATCTTACGGCGCCGAGGATGCCAAAGCCGAGCTCGATGTTGCCCCAGATTGCTGCCCAGCAGTAGACCCAGCTGAGGTCGGAGACGGCGAGACCTAATGATGAGGCGCGGACACAGGCGAAGACGGTGGAGCTGGGACGAGTGTTAGTGTGGCAATTTTATCTTTGGATTCGCAAGTGAGACATACACTACACCCAAGCTCATAAGAGCGCAAACGGCGATTTTGTTCTTGAGTGACAGCGTCAGGTTCCAGACCACTGCAATGGGAAGCAGCGTGCAGACCACGTCAGCGAAGACGGAGACAGCTGTGCGAGATTGTCAGCGCGGGCTCCTGGGAAGATTGCATCATTTGCGAGCATACATGTTTGCAGGTAGATGGAATAGATTCTGATATTAGGAGTCCAGCATTTATCATGCTGACTCGTCCAGTAAGCCGAAACAGGATCGCATTCAGCCAGCAGCACAATATCCGGCAGCAATGTTGTCAAGACCAGCAGCACAATGAGCGACCAGAGAGCATATCTGAGGCGTTTCGTGCTCTTGATGCGCAACACCAGCAAGCAGACCGAGATCTTAAGCAGGCACAAGATAGGGAACAAGAACAATTGCGTGAGCCAGGTCAGGAAGTTGACGTATTGGTAGTCTTCAATGGACAAGAACTCGCGATGTCTGCCATTGCCGTGCTGCACGCTGATGATCTGGCACGTCACGCGGCCGATGGTGAGCAGGCTCGCTGCTGCAATTGTGTAATCGTCGCCTCCAAGAGCATGCCTTTTCGCACGTACGGTGATGCGCAGAGCAGTTGTTGTCAGAACCAGGATGAGCACGACGATGGAGATGGCTAGTAGCGTCGGGCCGGCGTTGTCGCTCTCGCGAGCCATGATGTGAGCGTTAAGCCAGAGCTGGCGTGCTGGGGTGGACGTTTCGCCAAACCGGTTGCACGTCGGGGCTCCAGAGAAGGCTGCGATGATCGTTCGAGAAGAGTGTGGTGAAACCGTGAGCCTGGTTGGATCTGTTGCAGGGTACGTGTATCGCGGTCACGATTGTCGAAAAAGACAGATCCGATGGAGAGCAGCATGCGATTTACTTCAAGGGTCATTGCTACCTTACCTCGTCATGCCGCAGGGACAATTTCCTACAAGCTGCCCTGAAGAGGGCGACCACATTGCTTTCCATGGCTACAGCTTGCAGCATGGCTGAAACGGCCCGGCTCACAAGACCCGACGCGACCCTGGGTCGATATGAACTCTATCTGGCTGTTGGGAGAGATATTTGAGATGCCTCATACGTATTGCCGGAGCGGCTGAATTCTAATGGCTATCGGGCGTTTGCTGCGATTTCCCAGTGCAGAAGGTGTGTGTGGGCTTTTTGAGGGCAACGCTGCAGCAGAGAGGGGGGCAAACGGTAGCGAGCGAGCCGGCAGGAATCCCACGCGTTTCGCCAATCTTGCTGCAAGCGAGGTCCACGGGAGAGAGATGACGATCTTGGCTTGCAGGCGATAATGCTGTTGTTGGTGACGGGGAAGACGGACAGCAGGATGGAGGCAGACGCCACCTCGGTGCGGTGTGGAGATGGGAGTTCAAGGAAACGGGACCGTCGAGTCACGACCCAGCTGTTGGTAGAAGATCGAGAGAGGAGTTGAGAGACAACGATCGTTATCGGAAAGACATTGACTTTATCGGTACCGCACGGGATCTGCTGTATGCTTCTAGAGCTCTGCCTATATCTGCCGGAACACGTGCGAAACGGTGCACTACGGTGAAGACTCTGTTCTGGCGTGATAAGACGAGTGTAATATAGACTTAATATCAAGAATTGAAGGGCAAACATCGAGCTTGCACACAAACTGCCGGGCCGTGTCTGTGGCGCATGGAGAAGGGACACCGGATCAACGGCAATTTGCAGCCACAACATCACCGGATCGACTTGGCTCGCAGTGCACAAACAAAAACGCTCGGGGGGTATCCGATATCCGCCTAGCAGTGCTGGTTCTTCCACCCGTGCCAACTCGCGCCATCAATAATGATTTCTCCATCTGTCGTCATCCCCGCCGAACAACGGCAACAAGATCAATTTTTTCCATAGTTCAGTATCGAAAGCACGGGCAACGGCACCTCAACGAACTGCCTTTCGATGTGCGGGATCACGACTTCAAGCCACGGGCGATCTCGGCACGTTATTGCCAGCCACCCGCTCAGCGGCGGAGCAGAGGATGTGCACCAGCATGATTTGACATCTTCTCTGCATAGAGAACAGACATCGCTGAGCCGCTGTGTGAAGCAACCAGCCGACTGAGGTTCTTTCGGTTCCTCGTCTGCACAGCCTGCTCTTCCATCTCGCTACCGTAAAGCATATAGCACGTGGCGAGCACGCAGCAGACAGACCCCGGGAGATTGGCTCAACAGGTCCATCAGGCTGACCAAAGGCTGTTAAGGGCTATCGTGGAACCCTCGAGGGAACCCTCGCACCCTCCCCACGCTCATTGGCCTCGATACACCAAGACCTCCCAACCCTGCAGGCTACATCGCCTCTAGCGCAGGCACGAGTGCACATGGAAAAACTGCCGGCCTGCTTCCTTTGTCCTTGCCGGCCCGCTCTCTGCACACTAGGCTGAAGGTGGTCTTCCTGCGACTTCATTCGCCATATATGGTGTTTAACCAGTCCTCAATGGCTTGAGTTTCTTTCCTTCAGGCTCTTTTCCCGTAGTCCACCACCTATCCAGCAGCGCTCTCGTCAAGCCCTCGACATGCGCTACTCTCAGCTTCTGCCCATCGCGGGCGCCGCCACTGCTTTGGCTACTCCCATTGTGCCTCGCAAAGAGTGCGCTGCGAACGATGATTCCTACGACTTTGTGAGTGTTCAGCATTTCCAAAAACTTACTATGCACGACTAATAGCCTCAGATTGTCGTCGGTGGCGGAACCGCTGGTCTGGCTGTGGCTTCTCGCCTCAGTGTCGAACTACCCGACCAATGCATCTTAGTGATCGAAGCTGGCCCTGCAGCATGGGATGAGGAGAAGATTAACATTCCTGGCCGCAAGGGAAGCACATTGGCCGGTCCCTACGACTGGAATTTTACCACCGTGGCCCAGCCCGACGCTGCTGGTCGTGTTTTCAACATCAACCGTGGCAAAGTTCTCGGAGGCAGCTCTGCTCTCAACTTGATGACCTGGGATCGTGGCGCAAAGGCAGACTACGATGCCTGGCAGCAGCTCGGCAACGAAGGCTGGAACTGGGAGAACTTCATCACCGCCATGGAGGCTGTCGAGACTTTCCAGCCCGACCCTCGCTACGATGGTGACGGTGTTGGCTACGACGGACCTATCCATTCTGCCATCAACCGTATCATCCCACCTCACCAGGAAGGATTCATTCCAGCTTTGGAGAGCCTGGGCGTCCCCGAGAACAAGGCATCCCTCAGTGGCGACCCTCTTGGTGTCATGACACAGCCCAGCAACATTCGCGCCTCCAACTACACTCGCTCCTACTCCCCGACCTATCTCTCCATTGCCGGACCCAACCTTCATGTAAGGACCAACACGACTGTCTCAAGACTGAGCATTTGCGATAGCGAGGACGGTCTTGTTGCAAACGGCGTGTACATTGGTGATGATCTCATTGAGGCCACCCAAGAAGTCATCCTCTCAGCTGGCTCCGTCCAATCTCCTCAGCTCCTTGAGCTTTCCGGCATTGGCCAGGAGGAAGTCATCACCGCTTCTGGCATCGAGCACATCCACTCTCTTCCCGGTGTTGGCGAGAACTTGCAAGATCACCTTCGCATTCAAACATCCTACTACCTCAAGGACCAGTACTGGTCTTTCGACGATGTCCGCGTCAACGTCACCCTCGCAGCCGAACAACTCGCCCTCTGGCGCTCCAACGAAAAGTCCCTCTACGACTACACCGGCTCCGGCTACACCTACATGACCTGGGACCAAGCCCTCGGCACCAACGGCTCCGCCCACATGGCCGCCCTCGCCCGCGAATCCGCCGACCTCTCCAACCCCGTCGACGCCAAAAAGTACGAGTACCTCACCACCTCCCTCAATGCCTCTGTCCCCGAACTCGAAGTCATCTTCTCCGACGGCTACACCGGCGTCCGCGGCGTCCCCGCCATAGCCAACAGCACAACCCGCTTCTTCACCCTCATCGCCGTCGTCCAGCACCCCTTCTCCCGCGGCAGCATCCACCTCAACGCCACTTCCCCTGCGGGCAAACCCGTCATCGACCCCAACTACCTCTCCAAATCCTACGACCTCCAAGCCGCCAAAGAAGCCGCCAAATACACCCGCCGCGTCGCCAACACGCCCGCGCTCCGCAAGTTCTGGGCCGCGGAGTACGAGCCTAGCCCCGGCGCTGTGCAGACGGATGCAGACTGGGAGCAGTTTGCGCGCAATACTACGCTGTCGATTTTCCACCCTATGGGCACTTGTCATATGGGCGCGCTGGAAGATGGAGGTGTGGTGGACAAGGATTTGAAGGTGCATGGCGTGCTGGGGTTGAGGATTGTGGATGCTAGTGTGATTCCGATCCAGCCCAGCGCGCATATCCAGACGATGGTTTATGGGATTGCGGAGATTGCGGCGAAGAAGATTGCGGGTGAGTATAGGTAGATGAATGCAGTCTGTAGTGATTGTCGATATCCTGTGCACTTTCATTTTGAATCATGTGTACAGATTCGCTTGGAGCGGTCAATTTTGGGCCTCGATGACTGGTCAGGGTAACGCTTACGAGGGTAAGGGAAGCTCCAGTGAGGGCATTTCAGTATCCTCCACCAAAGTCTGCTTTTGCCTTTGCTTCTAGCGCAAGACCACTCCCTACAAGATGCTCCGTAGACAAGTCTCGTACCTTCGAATCTAGCATAGCGTCTCTTTGCAACAAAAGAAAAAGCATATGCTTTTTTTTTGTTTTGGGAATTAGAGGTACGAGTAGTCCTGCCTTCCATCATTACTATCATGATCGCCACCACCAGCAGAGCCCGCCCCTTCATCTTCATCCAACACCCTCCCCACCGCCCACCTCAAACCCCCCCCCACTCTCTGCCCAACACCTCCACAACCTTTCTCAACACCAACCCGGGCCACGCCCCAAACGGCCACGACCCCCAGCCCTCAGCTTCAAAAGCGCAGTATAACACCCCAGTATCAGCAGCGCGATTGGTCTGCGCACGGACAGCATCGCCATGAAACGGGCGTCGAGCTCGAGCGGCCAGATCTGCATCAGGCAGGCGTGCGGGTGCAGGTTGGGGTTTGATTCGATGAGGTCAATGAAGGAGAAGACTTTGCGCAGGGCGTCGAGGCTGACGAGGCGTTCCGAGTCGATGGTGCATGTTGTGTTTATGAGGGTGCGGAGGGCGCGGTATTGGGGGAACTTGGATGGGAGGTTTTGATGGAAGGGGTCTTCGTCGTCCAAGCGCGGTGCGCGTCCGGCGCGGGTGGCGGTGGGTTCGCCTGCGAGTTGCCATTTTCTTTCTGTGACGAATTTGATGCCGCGGACCATGTTGAAGGAGTGGAGGAGGTCGTCGATGGGGTCTTGGCCTTGTTGCAATTGAGCGTTGGGTCGGTGGAGAGGTTGGCCCAGCGCTACGATGGAGACGAGGAAGGCGAAGCGCAGCACGGCGTGGACGTTGTATTGGGTCAGAGCAGCTAGGTGTGGGCGCACGAGAGTCAAGGCGTGGTTCTGGTGGTGGGAGGCCCGAGATAGAAGGTCCGTTCGTGCCGGTTGTCGGTCGTACATTCGGAGGGCGGACAGGCTTAGGATGATGTGCAGGAGGTAGGAGGACGAGAAGCCGAGGCGGATATCGTCGTCTGTGTCGAGACCGAAGGTTTCGCCTTCGCGGACGGAGTTGTGGAGGAGTTCCATGTCGCCTGTGGGCAAGGGTTGGTAGCGTGGCGAATATGCGAATACCAGTTGCGTGTGGTACATATAGTCTGGCTCGCAGAGGACTCCTTGCTGATCTCGAAGTGCAACATGATCGACACCCACTGGCTGTAAAAGGAGCGGCGCATTGCTCGGTAGAATAACAGGTCTCTGAGAGCACCTGCGACTATGCTCGCTGGGAGCCGAAAGCGAGAGACTACATTCCTGGACAGTCTTCACACAGCGGCCGCATGTAGGGCGCTGTTCATCACACTGGGCCATTGTGTCAAAGGATTATCATCATTCCAAGAAGACAGGAGACGAGTCACCTTGACATGTCGTTTCTTGCACTGCAAGCAGCCATTGCGTGACTTCTTGTGCATCCGGCGTTGTCTGTCACCACTGACTAGGCTCTCGGCGTCTATCATGACTGCTCAGTCGTATCCAGCGTATAGATCTGCGGCACCACGACGTATGTGGCATCACGTTAGGAGCAAAGGCATACGCGATAAATTCGCCCGCCAAGTCCTGACGGCTGTGTCAGGTCGATGATAGCAGGGTGTTCCATGGTCGAACCACCGAAACTGTACGCTCGTGCTGAGCAAAATTGGTCAAGTCGCTCGGCACGCCCTCCGATCTCTTATATAAATCCGAGACGTTGCACAGGGCTGAACTATATTCGGTATAGCTCTCGTTTACCCCAGGAAAGGAATATTGCGAATTCTATACACGGCTAGCGTTCGAGGTTTCGTTTCCTGACTATCTCCCTTCGTATACTCCAGTGACCTTTGACCGCCATGGAATGGCCATGCTCGGACCCGCACAGAAAAAAAGAAAGAGATCATGGACAATTTCAGGTCCCCACTCCAGAAGATGTTACACGCTTGTACGACTATAAGTATATCAAGTTCCTGCTTATATCCTCTTCACGCTGTCTATCATCTCATTGCTTTGCTAACTCTAGCCGTTCGTTCATTATTCTTCATTCTTCTCTTGAATCACTTTCCAATTGATCTTCCTGCCTCTCATTTGGACATACAATGAGGGACGCCCTCGCCTTTTGCACATCATTGCTTGGCTTGGCTTATGTGTCACTGGTTCATGGTAAGTTGTGCTTCACTGCTGTTTGTTGACGATCATTGACTTGAGCGTCCTCTGCAGCCAACCTAGTTATCGGGCGAAACGTTTCGAACACGCTTGCTCCCGAGCACCATGATGGCTCCCTCGAGAAGAGAGCAACCTCTAACGCGCCGAACAGATACACACCGGAGACAATCACCTGTCCCTCGATTCGACCAAGCATCAGACAAGCATCACAGCTCTCTCCCGAAGAGACTGCTTGGCTATCTCAGAGACGACGCAAAGTATTATCGCCAACGCAAGACCTTCTTGGCCGTCTTGACATTACTGGTTTCGATGTCGACTCATACTTACGCTCAGTGGGAGACAACGCCACCCTTCTGCCCAATATCGGCCTGGCTTTCTCTGGCGGCGGATACAGAGCACTTATGAACGGTGCCGGCGCCCTGGCCGCCTTTGACAGTCGTACATCAGGATCCAACGCCAAAGGGCATCTTGGTGGATTGTTGCAAGCTTCGACGTACATCACTGGTCTCTCCGGCGGCTCATGGCTTGTCAGCAGTATCTACGCTAACAACTTCACCTCTGTTGAGGACAGACTCAGCCTTGTTGATGACGAGAATGCCATCTGGCAATTCGACGAGACCATCACCAAGGGTCCATCGCATGGGATCTTCGACGCTGCCAGCTACGTTAAAAGCATCGTCATGGAGGTCGCGGACAAGAAAGCGGCGGGCTACAACACTTCCCTGACGGATGTTTGGGGTCGCGCTTTGTCTTACCAACTAGTCAACAACATCGATGGCGGTCCAGGATACACTTTCTCCTCAATTGCACAAGACACCACCTTCATGTCTGGAGACTCTCCTCTGCCAATCTTCGTAGCTGACGGTCGCAACCCAGGTGAGCTGGTGATTGATGGCAACGCAACAGTATACGAGATCAATCCTTGGGAGTTGGGCACTTTCGACCCGACGACTTTTGCTTTTGCGCCGCTCGAATACCTCGGTAGCTTCAACGCATTTGTTGGCCTCATACACTAGACGATGACCGAAAGCGAAGCCATGTACATATTTAGAGTTGCTCAGTCTATTCTAATGATGAAAGACGTACATGTTTGTTACCCAAAGAATGCAGTGTAAACCCTAACCCTGTATTGAAACCTTACCTGCATGCACGCACGTTGTCGATCAAACGGTGCAACGGGTCTTGCTTGCAGGCGAACACGTGGTTAAGATTTTGAAGAAAGAAGGTGTAGCCCATTGCATAACATCCTGGATACTGATTATCGACAACCGGATGATCGCCGCTCCGTTCTTGGGATGATAATCGTGTGCAGTTCCCTCATTCGTATATAAAGGTCGATGCGGAGTGGGAACCACGGAGCTGAAGCCGATGGAACCGAAGTGTTTGCTCTTGGCTTGAAAGCTGGCGCAGCGTTTGTCCCCGATCAACTTCTCCTCCTCAATGCCCTCGCAGCAGCGATCCATTGCTTGTGGCGAGACTAACAACTACCAGCAGCGACTGATGCGAGGCAATTCGTCAAGCGGGAGATGTACACTCTTCTTCGAGAGGCTCCACAGCGCGACCACACAGCGAACTGGAATTGCTGATGTGCTCCCTCGGAGGTCGGAGGCTGGCGGAAGCTGTGTGAACTCTGTTTGTCTGCTTATCCACATGCTCGCAAGATGGCGTTTGTTTGTCGTCAAGAGCGTTTGTCAGCCTCACTGTTTGGCCATTGGTGCAAGTAATAGTGATGATGATGGTAAGCTAGGGTAAACACGTGCTCGATGGGTTATGACTTTCCTACTTCACATTCACCTAGATCCGACATGGTCACTTTGTTTCCCTGACATCCTGTTAAGATATCGCAGACATCTACCTTACGTCGCAGGCAACCAAAATCCAATCCGACTCCAAAAGAACACCACAGAAAATGTCCTTCCAACTAGCCCGCTCCCTCGAGCACTCCCACCTCATAGTCCAACCCTCCGACGCCCGCCTCAACCCGCCCCAATCCTACCTCTTCGTGCAAGACTTCCTGATCATCGCCTGCGGCGCCCTCTACCTCCTCTGCTACCTCTTTTACATCACCCGCACCATCCGCGACCGCCACCTCTCCGGGCCCGTCGAGTACATGTGCTCGACCATGTCCTACGAGATCTTCTACGCGCTCGCCACGACGAGCACGACCTTCGAGCGCGTGTGCTTCATGGCGTGGTTTGCGTTCGATCTTGCGTTTGTGGTGGTTGCGATTCGGTTCGCGTATCCTGCTGGCGAGCGGAAGCGTGTGACTGTGAGGACGGCGGCGGGTGTGCTGGTGGGATTGGCGGTGTTTTGGGGGTTGGCGAGGATGTGGCCGGATGAGAGGGAGCAGCTCACGGGGTTCTGGACGGGGATCTTGCTACAGTTGCCGATTAATTGGGGGAGTTTGTGGGTGCTTGTTAGGGAGAGGAGTACGAGGGGGCATTCTTTGGAGATTTGGTAAGTTGGGCGGTTTGGGTTTTGGGTGGAGGGGCTGATGAAGCAGTAGCTGACTTTGATGGCAGGATCACGCGCTATGTTGGCTGCATCTTTGCTTATGCGGTGTTCATCTGGCGGTACTTGAACGTGCCGGAGAACTGGAGTTATGTTGGCTCGCCGTTGAGCTGGTGGATTATGGGGCTTACGCTGTTGCCGGAGACGGCATTTCCGTTTGTGTACCTTCACATTCACAAGGAGCAGGACCGGAAGGAAGCCAGTCTCGGCAAGAAGAGAATATGAAGGTGACTTTCATGCGACTTCAACTTCACTGTGTGTTGCGAAGATTGTTTCCATCATCCAAACGCCGGCTTCGAGTTTTACTTACAACTACGAGAACTTCATAACGATTGAACTTGCTCACCCTGCGAGAATCTGGGCCCAGATATTGGCCGGTACAGACGGTGCGCGCCCTCCTCCGATCTGTCCTCAAGCTCAGGCCCAACAGTCTCCGCCGCGAGTTCAAACCGCGCTGGCTCAGCAATAAGCTGATGGCACGCTTCTTCCTGGTGCAACTCGTAAAGCGGTGTCGACATTGCTTCGGGATGTATCGTATCGCTGGTAGTCAACTCCTGAGGATCAGGCTCGATGTCGGCGATCTTCTTCTCCTGTGGCCACTCGGATGCTGGTTGTTGGATATTGGTGGGAATTTCCGACTCTGAACGTTGGCGAGAGCGGCGGCGTCTCCACCAGATCGTCGCGATGGGAACGACGATCACGATAACGATGCCGACTACAATGCCGACTATCGCGCCGCTGCTCAGGGCTCGTGACGACTTCTTCTCAATGGGCGGGAGGATGGCAACAATGTCTCGTGTGCGGTTTGACCGCTGAGCCGCGGGACTGATGGTGAAGTTGCTTCTGTCCCAGTCAATTACGAGGTAGGCTTCTTGCAAGAAGGCACGGCCGAGCACACTGCGCTTGCTTGCACGGCGGAGGGGAAAGTAGTTCGTCGTGGTGTTATACAATGGTGGGCTGGCTTGGAGGTCGAAAGCCGCATAAGGGAGTACGATGGTGGTCGTGTCGTTCGAGGTTCCGTCTGCTGCAAGTGTGAACGCAATGGTCGGAGCGAGCTCAATGAGCTTTGCATGGGCAGTGCTGTTGACCAAGTACAGCTCGGTGGAAGGATCATACGTCAGGCCGAGAGAAGTCTCAAGTTCGTCGCAGACGACTTGTGGAAGCCAGAGCTGGGATACTGTGGCGTCGAGAGCCATGGGAAGGCTGAGAAGATCATGGGTGACGGAGACGGTGCCTTGCAGAGTGTTGCTCAGCACGATGCTCCGCGCATTCACCGTCAGAGCGAGGTTGGCAACATTCGAGATGGAGATCCCGGACCCTTCGGAAGCGCCCTGGTCGTAGCCTCCGAGAACAAGACTACCCAGGGCATTGTCTAAATGTCATGTCAGGCTTGATGGATGACTTTGACAGTGGTCGAAGACTGGGATACCTACGATACGAGGCTCCGACGTCGAGTCCGAAGGAAGCGCTGGGCGTGATATTCTCTTTTTTGAGAGTATCCACGAGGCTGGCGACAATGCTCTTCTCGACAGTGAAATTCGCAGCTCTCTGCGCAATCCCGAGACTCCCAAGCCAGAAGTCTTTGGTCGCCAGACCGACCACGCTCTGCTCAGCGACTTCAATTGACTCGCTTCCATTGCTCACGCTCATGACATCCATCCCATAAAGTCCATTCTGATCATCCTCAAACAAGCCATCCTGCACAGGAAGCGCATAAATTCCAGTCTCAGACCACGACGTCGAGACATTCTTCTGGAAGCCAGAGCTTTGCAAATCTTGGAAGTCTCCAGCACCGCGAGATGCTCCGCAATCGCTCGCGTTTACGAAGCTCGTTGAGGACGACGATTGGCAACCTTCGGGAAGCGGCACCCAGATCTCGCCGTGGGAAGTCGCGGGCAAGACGTTGAATTGTTGTGGTGGCGAGCCTATATAGACGGGCCAAGTAGACCAGTTTCCATCGTTGCCGGCCCATGATTGTGCGTTTAGCACTAGAGGATATGAAGCTGCCATGATGTGTGAGCCTGCAGCAGGTTGTCTGTCCTGGGAAGGTCGTCGTGAGATCTACCCATGCTCAGAGGTTCAGGCTTGATAGCCTGCATTTCCACGGCTGACCGAATGTGCTGACAATGAGGCATTGTTTGAGCGTCGAGCGAGCTCAGCACGTTGATGGTGTGGTCTGGTGATGGTGGCGTTAGTACCATAGCTGTAGCTATCCAGCCAAGTGAACGGCGTGATGCTGCAAGCATCGCATGATCCTGGCGTCGATCTCCACGTAGCTCGTCCAAGACCGGAGTCCTCACCTGAGCTGACAAAAACCTTTATTCAAGCTTTGTAGCAGTCTTCGATCTCTATATTGCTGCTTAGACCACCTCTCAAGGTGATTGCGGCTGACACCTCGCTGGCGCATTTCGCGACTACATTTCGCTTTGCGACAAGCGGCAAGTTTGAGCTCACTGCCAACCGACATCTATCACTGCTGGAAATATAATGACACAGTTCGAGATCGCCGTGCATGGTTTCTGATTACTACAAGTTTTTGAGGGAGAGGGGACTTCTTTCTCGCTACTACAACGCCATGCAGATGTCGTTCTGAGACATCTTGGCAGTACCGACCCAGAACCAACTCGCCAAGCCGTCACGCCAGAACTATAGCTTGCGCTGCTTAGTGCTGCGTGTCCAGGTGTTCGATATCCTGGAAACGGCGCAGTGCTGTTATGGATGCATCAGCAGTCGTGGCGCCCGAATGCTGCTTTTTGCATGCTGCATGCTGGCAGCCTTGGCCGCGAGACACTCCTGGTATGTAATCTGAGGCCATGGGCCAGTGTCTATTGATCTTATGGAACATCCAGACAACTCATAAAGGTTATGTATTGCGGTGCGGTTGCAACTGTTCTCGATCTTCACTCCATTCTGGAGCTCAATCATCACTCAGCAACCAGATCTTTACACATATCTCGTTATCAATCACCGGTGTACGCCCTTCAAGATGGCAAACAGTAAGTCTGATACCTGTTGGTCTCACTGCTCAATCATCAACAAGTCGTCCAGGTACACTTCCAGCATGCACGCCGTCGAGCTGTGCACCTTGCAACATCGGCGCCAGCACCATGTGCATATCCTTCCCTTACAACAACATCGATCAAGTAACGTCCACTGTCTCTGTCGTTCCCTATATAACGCAGTATGATGATGGTAGACTGTCGACGAGCTTCTCTACTGTCACCCTTGATGAAGATCCCGAGTGCGATTTCTTCGACGAGGATCAATTCACTTGGGTCACTCACGGCCGGACATTGTAAGCATAATTCGAGTTAGAAAGAAGGACATCGCGCTAATCCCGCAGAACATGGCCAACAACCTACGGCACCCTGGAAGGTTTCGTAGGCCGAGCAGAAAGCACGTTCGAGCCCACAAAGACTTTCTTCGGCGACAAAGATTGCGACGGTACAGTGGGCACCACTGCTGTGACACTACCGTCTACACTCGACCCAGGCTCTTTCATCATTCCCCTAGGCGTATCGTCTCCTACGCTCAAAGCCGGTCCTCTACCTACAGACGTGATCAGCTACCTCGACAGCTTCAATACCGTTCATGACCAATTCAACGAGATTCCGCTAACACTTTGCGCGCCTGCTCTTCCGGTGCGCACGGCTTGCACGACGGTACTGACTTCGACGTCGACAACTGTTTCATGTCCTCCAGCGACAGCGGATGGGCAGCCTTGTGTCACACTGGTGGAGACCGTCGTCAAAACCGACACACACACGCCTCACTGGCCCACACTCAATGGCTCTTTTACAGATCTGAAGCAGACGGCGGCTCGCTTGACGACTGAGACTCAAGAAGCCATCACAGTCCAAGCTACCGCCGAACCTATTCTCGAGCCCGCCGCTAATGAGTCGACCGACAAGTCTGGCCAAAGCGGTGGCAGCGAAGCGCAAACAAATGATCATCCGACGGCAGAAGCTTCCGATTCATCCATAGAAGAAAACCAGGATCTTACCACCACACCGATCACAGGGACACTTCCGGCCGAGACAGCGATATCGACTTCGATAATCCCAGGCGGCACCGAGTCTGGCTCTGTGCCCGAGACAGGAGGTGCCTCGCCTACCTCTAGCACTGGATCTCCTGCAGCCGACTCGTCCGCAGCGACGTTTACGGGTGCGGGACCAGTGATCTTGGTCCCGTGTTGGGGTGTGATTCTTGTAGCAGGCTTGGTAGCCTTTTGAGTTTGAGAGGTACCTTAAGTGTTTATATGCCGTCCGCGGGTGTGATGCAATGCTGGGGCAGCGCTGTGAAGTATAGGCTCTAAGGTGGTATGAAGTCAGCTTTGTGCTCGAATCATGGGTGATGATTATGGTAATGGTTGTAGCGAGAGTTTCAATAATGAGTTTAAGTACTAGGCCTCTGGCTTGTGATGGTCAGCTCATTTTCTATATTCTCGATTATCCATGTGCGTGTGGAACCACTTTCGTTGTCGAACTGTTTCAGAAATATACGAGGACGAAATCAGTAGAAGAAGACATTCTTGATGGAGTCATCACCCCGGGGAACCTCAAAGCAATATTGTTCCAGTTGAATAAGCGTCGCTGGCGGATTCTGCGGCAAGATTGACATGTTGCACAGCTCTCCAGCTCTGAGGCATGGGGTCCAGTATTCTTTTGCCTTGATGTGGCGTCCAGTGTAACCAAGCCATGCCATTCATGCATGCACTCAGCCTCGCTGCCCGCAAAATTGCGAGAGTTCGGCTGCCTGCGACAGCCTTGTGGATACCCCTTCAAGTCCTTCATCTTTTGTATTCTCTCCCCACTCAATCTCTCTGTTGAACAGGGTGGTCAATGACCAATCCAATCCGAGCGCTCAGGTTGGGTTGGATTGGTCAATTACGTAAGGAGCCTTCAGATTGGTTAGATTGCTCGTGTAAGTGAGGTTGGTTGAATTGGTTGTAGGTTGCTCCGCGCCTGAGGCACTGATTTTGAAGTATCTGCCCCTTATAACTGGTATTTGGCCTCTTAGGCATCTTTTGTATGTAATCTTCACCAAATTCTTGCCTCCCTTGCTCTTCAAAAGTTGCTAATCCTGCTCCTACTGCCTGTTTGTGGTATAGCTAGATCCGAGGTCCTTAGTTTAGGAGTCGGCTTGCTCTAATGAGAAAGTTGGATTCAGTGTAGTGCATGTGGTGTATTGTTAGTAAGCGAGATTCTTTATGTAGCACTATCAGATTGTCTGGTTCAGTACTTAAAGATGACTCTATTTCAATTTCAGAAGCCATACTGCATTAGTTATAGTGTAATTAAAAAGGGATCTTAGTGTTACCTTTAAGCCGAGAGAGCGTGTTTATAAGATAATCGAGATTTGCCCAACAGCGGAGGTCTCGGAGGTCTCAAGGTCACGTGCATGCGGCGAGAACGCACGCTGATTAGCCGGTAGTAACTTCGGTAGACGTAGGGTCAGGGTTGGGGTCTCCCTCAGAATCATGAAAACCATTCACTTACACTAAAATCTACCTATACCTCACTACAATGACCAATCTAACTAACCAGAGGCTAAGGATCGGATTGGTTAATCACATAAGCGACTTAGAGGTTGGATTGAAGCTTGGCAACCAATCCAACCAATCCTTGGCAATCTGGGTTGGTCATTGACCACCCTGCTGTTGAAAGACAGCAGACAACATCTGCAGTGGAAATGTCAAGGGAAAAGGCGTATATCTCACCCACCAACCTCTTGAGAATCCCACTTGCTATGAACCCCAAGACACACCAAGCTCATACGGATCGGAGACATTCGATATTCCACTTGGCCAAAGTGACGAATCAGGATCATCATCGCGATCATCTCATCCGCAGCAAATGGACGACCCATCAGCTGTATCAATTTTCTCGGTGGAGCGAGAGTCAGTCAACTCTGTCAAGCAGGCACAATGAATGAGCAACTGACCGCCGAATTCCCAGGAGCTCTTACACCTGTCCAAGTCCTAACTGCGTACAAGATGATGGGCAGGCTGTGTCGTTCGCTCGCAAACGTTATTTTCATCGACATATGCAGGCACATGCCATGCCGCGCCGTCCCTACCCCTGCCCAGTCGCTGGATGCGATCGAGTCGGTGATAACGGACTCCCAAGGCCGGACAAGTTGATCGCACACGTAAGAGAGGCGTATCGCGGGGAAGAAACGCACACAGGAGTTCGTGATCAATGGTCGTTCAACACAACTGGCACTCTCAACGCATGCCAAGTCGTCACTGCTGGCAGTGACCGCATGCCAGAACTAGACACGAGCCTACTGGCGGTCCCGCAAGACCGCTCAGACGATGACTTTTACACCTTCTCAGATGATGCATCCCGCCGCTGAGATATGGTGTAGCATTCCTTCCTGTAGCCTTACTATTGGGAGGAAGCACGGTTCGGATTCGCGCCGCGCTGTGGTGCCGATTCAGCTTTCGTTATCGTTGACAGGAGATGGGCTACTCTTGTGTGCTGTGCTGGACTCGTTGAGCGTTGCGACGCTTGGGCATTTCCCAAGAGATGGCCTTGCATATTGTGGCCCGAACCTCTAAAACACATGTTTCCGCTCAAAGGGTATGCGGTATTACTTTCCAGCTCAAAGCAATCATCTATAATACCTTGTACAAATCATTCAGCTAGCCAACGAGTCAACGGCGCAGATCTGAAGTCGCAGTAAACTTGCTGCCGCAAAGCTCTACGATGTCAATGGCGTGACCTCGCCGGAACAGCCCCAGAATGAAGAAATGGATGTCCCAAATTGCGGAAGCAGTCTTGGACCGAGTTGAGTCCGTCTCGCGAAGCATCGCGAGAGACTTTGTTGACTCTTATGAGAACACCGACTACGCGCGTGACGATTCGTCGTCATCGGAATCATGGGCATGGGTCGTTCTCCAAGATTTATGCGAAGTCTGTTGATGATGCTCGCCAAAGATGTCGGTGCTAATATCTTCAGCTGCTGCCAAGGCTCCTGCATATCCTGGATAATTTGCCATAGAAGAAGCAGTGTCGGCGAAGACTAGGTCCGTGGCATTTCCACCCTGCTCGAACAGTGAAACTTCCGTTTTCGAAAGGTTGATGTGTTCCACAGGAAGGGGTAATTCGACATCAAGTTGACTCGCATGAGAAGGATCCATGGTGTCTCCTTGGACTTCCATTGCAGACCGGCAAAGCGACGTAGTGTCCTGGAAAATCTGCGGTAAAGCGCCACCGGGTGATAAGGGAGTTACCGCTTCCGTTCAGATGATGTCCCACACGTGACTTATGTCACCCCAGCCTTCTTTAGACTCCGTAGCGTGAATCGAAGCGAGGACAGTCGGTGGGCTCGATTCCATCCCCTCGGAGTGATGCTCATCGGAAGTGGGCGGCATAGGACGTGGATCGATAACGCCAAAATTGTTCAGCGATGCATTAGCCGGAGGCATAGTGATCGGTGACTCTGTGAGCGAATTACCCACTGGGGCATTCGCGCAAGATTCCGGGTGACGGGATTGGCGATGTCGGAACAAATTGTCTCTGCGTTTGTACTTGGCGGTGCAGCCAGGTTCGTGACAAACGAACTGATAATCGGTCGGCTTCTCGTGTACAAGTGCATGCTTCTTTAGATCCTTCGGGTACCGGGAGCCGTAAGCACAGCCGTCATGACCGCATGCATGTTGTTCTGTTTTGGATGCGTCGTGAATCTCGAGATGTGTTCTAAAGAGCCGTTAGTGTGTTGGTACGCGCTTCTACGCATCAGCCAGACTTTCTTACTTGAGGGCTGGTCGACTCCGGAACTGTCGCTTGCACATCTGGCAGATGAATGACTCCTGGCTGCCGTGGTGGTTCTTTTCTTGTATCGGCGAGCCCGTGCCGATGATCATCGTTTCTCCATCCCCAATCATGATCTCGACAGTCCTATCGCTTGGGATGTTGAACACGTCATCGCCGCGCTGAATCCGTATAGTCGATTCAGAAGTAGACAGTCTACTTGGAATTGTCCTCTTCTTGCTAGAGCCGGAGATGTGACCTACGGCACGCTTCGTTGGTCGCTGCGTCGTAGAACTAGGACGCTCAAAGTTCTCTGCGGGCTGTCCTCGTTTAGAAGCCTGGTAGTCCTCGACCGCATTCTCGCGTTGCTGGTTGTCCAGTCGGTTTGCTTTAGCAATAGCCTCCTCTTGAGTGTTGTAGAAGAACTTGCGACCTTGGCCGTCTTCGACCACGTACTGCCTTTGACAGACTTCCTCTCCGCATGGGCACGAGGGTAGCCTATCAGGACCGGGCTTCTCATGTCTGTTTATCGGCTGAAGAGTGTTGTCTTTGGTTGAGTAACTCCGACCTGGCCGTGTAAACCGATCTGTGTTGCTTAAGCTGGATCTAGAGACTTGACTTGCAGCACTGTCTTGCTCCTCTCCTGACATAGTCATGATGGTAGAAACCCGGCTTGACGCGGGCTCAGGATATTGGTGCATGTACGGGTCTACCAGTCGCGAGTGAGCAAATAGACCGCCACAGAAGATCTTTGGAGTGATTGAGGCGAGACAACATCCATGGGGTCTGCGAAGGGGAGAATGAAGAGGAGGGACCTTGGCAGTTCTTTGATTCGTAGCTCGCCTAGCCTTGTCGGGCTTCGACTGAGCAGGGCAAGATTACGAGCATGGCGCAGCTCATGCAGGCACAGCACATCGTCTCTAGTGACGGTCGCATATCGTGCGAACAGGCTTACTGTTTGTGTTTTTTCGAGCTCCACCAGCTGGCAGTAAGCGAAGGGCAGGTTACGGTGTAAATTGCTAGCGCTTTGATGGTAATTCAAACCAAGAGTCCTTTGAGGGGGATACAATTATTCTCTGTGTACCAGAAGCAAGCAGGACGCCACGGCGCTTACATGCGTCCAGCATGAAGTTGCCTTGTCACGCTGCGCCGTCAAGCTCAGCTTTGCTCACAGTCGAGCTTCCCGTTCGCCGGCACAGCTCCATAGCTGCATGATCCTGATCGGCTCATATCTTCACCAGCTCTGTCCGACTTCGACCTGAACCCTGGGCTTGCATTCGCTTGTGAAGGTATCCATAATCCTTGGTAGGAAGAAATGTCCGCAACACAGCATAGTCGGCCGTTTGAGAATAATCCGCGAACTTCAGATCTGGTGATGGAGTACTGGATAAAGAAGGCTCCAGTGTGGTGCTCCGCGGCTCAACTATATCATACATGCGAGGACCAGATGCGTGATATTCGTGAGAACGATGATGATGATTATAGTCAGTAGGAAGAACGAACAAGGCTGTGTTCCATTTCCCCCTTCAGCCTCCCCCACGTTGATGTCTGTCCTTTCCCCAAGCCGGCTTGCATCAGATATTCGCATACGATAGGTACATAGTCTTGCTATTCGAACAAGAAAAGTCTTGCGATTCCAACTAGAGAATCTCCAGTCCACACTATCGATCTGGACAATCATTTGTGCACCCTAGCATATCAAGCGGCACTGGAGATATTACTGAACGTCCGTCCTTCTCGCCACAATGAATACGATCGCACTGAATCGTAATTGTCTCTGAAGTGCACACATGCGCTGCACGTCAGTAATATGCCAACTATGTGCCAAACAGAGGATATAGGAACTTGTGAACTCCAAGCTCAGCCGACAACGATCAACTTCAAGCGAATACTGCCTTATTGTGAGCGGAGACCAGTTCTAAATCTCTCCCATTCGATCTTCGACAAAAGCCTTGATGTCGTTACTGCACGAGGGGTTGACACAACTCGAGAAGGTGACCAGATGAAGAGGAACCCACGAAAGGTCGCCAGCAAGGCTTGTCAACGTAGATCTATTCAGATGCTCGCCAGACTGCCCTACTAGGTCGTCTCCGATGGCCCACAGCACGCGCTTCTCGTAAGGCTTGTGCACGAAGTTGAGGAATTCCATCTTGAACACACTGTACGCTACACTGTTGAACATAAAATCATGAACATCCCGAACTCTGTTGAGGACAATTCCTTCTTGTTATCTTCATCAAGGGAGTCGCTCGAACCATCAATTGTGTCGACAAGACCATCAGCATCATCGACGTCAGCCTGGCTCCGCCCCCCAGTACAGGCTTTCGAGCAAGCGACCTGTGTATGTCGAATTGCCGAGTTCGCAGCATACGACAATAATCTCCGCAACTTCACAGCTCGCGATATATCCAGCTGAAGCTTGTCCGTGACCTCAGATCTGAGATCGCTGCCGAAACGATGTATCGCGCGCCTGATGTTGTTCTTCGACGCTCAACACCAACATCTGGATCTCGGAGCATCGCGTTTGTGATAAACTCAAGCTCTCTGGTGCAAAATAGAGCTTTCGCCATGTTCTCGACCAGTGCAGACTGCTTGGCGCCGTTCACGTTGGGTGCCAAATCTGTTGCACTGGTCGCTATCGAGATTTTGAGAAATTTCCAGCGAAGCCCGAAACATGGTGGAGGACGCCCGGGCGCGGGTGGAGGGAGATCTCAAGCGAGCATGCCTTATACGGAGGAAACTGCTCTCATCACTGAACTCCTCGAAAGAGCCAGGCATCGATAGCTGACCCTGAGAGTGGAAGCCTCGCTCTCAAAAGCCACAAGTTTCTTCCACAGGATGTCAGACTGTTCCGCCCTGTCCATCGGTGTTCGCTGAACCACTTCCGGACAAGGTCAGGAGAATTGTGATTGTATCGCCGTCCGTTCTGGTGTTGGAAGTGTCGTTATGCTCGTGTTGCTCCATACCACATGGCTCCGCAGCCTCCACCGCGGCAGGTTGAAGACTCGCCACATTCGCGACCACGGGAGGTGGCAGTTTCCTAGTCTTCATATATCGGCAATTCTTGTCGGCCGTTATGGCAGCAATTGCTTCGTCGAGTTCTCTGATGTCTTGAATGGTCTTCATAATGTAGTCTTGATCGCGCAGAGGCTCTTTCCTCCAGCGATTAAAATCCTCCAAGTGCTTGGCTCTCCGACGCTGTTTCGCCTCGACTTTGAGACATACCTTGCACTTGTCTTGGAGGAAGTTGCTCTGGTAAATCATCTTCAAGTCGCAAGTCTCGCCCGTCCGATACTTTGACTAGCAATGCTGGCGAAAATTGCCCCATTTCCAGTCGCGGCATTGGAATATGTACTGCTCGTAGAAGCACATCGTGTTAATTAGGGTCGGTGTGCTGAGGTCGCAGGAGGTGATTCCGTGCCGAGATTCCTCTTACTCTGAGAGTGGCTGCTGAAGTCAAAAGATGCGTTCTTCGCTTCCTAGAGCCTGGAGTTTAGACGCGAATACTACAGACAGACACGAAGTAAGATCTTTGCCTCCGGATGTATGTGAGGGGTTTTGAGGTGGAGATGGAAAAGACTGACCTCGGTGACGGATAAGGCAGTATCGAAACGATTGTGCTGTATCGCCTCCCAAGCTGCAGGTGCACTACAGGCAAGCATCATAGCACACTGATTGCTCTTCATTGGCCGCCACGGCGCTTATGCGCAAGTTGCTAATGCAGATGATGCCAGACAGAGTCCAGGCACAACTTCAAGCACCGTGGACTCATTGTCCCTTTTCCTCGGACGCGAGGGCACGCGAATGTGCTTTGTGTCGCGGTGCTGCTTAAGGATTATTCGTAATGGTCGTGGCGTTGTGTTGATCTTTGCGTCATGGCGAGTATTTATTCTAGTCGTCGAGCTCCAGCATATCGGCGCAGGCTTGTCGCTACAGAACCTACCACACCGACTAGTATCCTCACCACTTCAGCAAGACACCGAAGCTCAGTGACTTGAATCTCGATTCCATATCAGCTCCTAGGAACACACGCAGTGAATGATCGGTGTTGATCGGGTCCAGTATCCTCGCAGGGCGTTCGTTACTTAGAGGAGTCGAGCAAGATCCAGATATAGAAATTGCAATCAATGTTTACTAAGCAACTCGAAATGTCACGAAACAAAAGGCATCTATGCGACACTCTGCCATACCTTTCACGCAAACAACCAAAGGCGTGATCATTGCCGACGATGTTGTCCGCATAAAACAGTTTTGGGTGGGACCAGCCTAGACTTCAGCTTCACCTTTCCCGTTTGACCAGAGATCTGCATACGATATCGATGCCATCAGTTTTGCTATTTGGAACAAGAAGAAAGACTCTGGTCTATTCATCAATTCGAGCAATCATTTGTGCGCCGTAGTCTTTCACGCGACACAGGTAGTACAGTCGCTGCGTATAAATCTATGTAGTCTACGTACAGAACATCTCGGCAATCCACAAAGGCACCATCAACACGCTTGGCCTTCTTCCAGTCTAAATTGGCCATGTTTACTCATTATATCTCGGATTGTGCCTTCTAGCCCTGTGGATACTATCGACACGCCTCGCCTCCTTCAGCGCTAGCCCAACCACTGAGACACAAATCATAGCTCCATTTGTATCTTATCTTCGCAAAGTACTATCCCCACGCGTACCCTTCTTCAGCGCTAGCCCGAACATCGAGACTCAGTCTCAGCTTGGTGTGTCTCTTATATCTAGGTATGCAAATCCGGTCGGACTTGGAATCACGGGTTAGTAAGGTACGCTTGCCGCTGAGAGACGGCTGGTGAACTATACCCTATGAATGGGAGTGGAGATAAAACGTCACCGAGGCAAAGTCGTGAATATCATCATCATTTCATCGTTCATCGTCGTTCGTTCGTTCGCTCGTTCGATTCATCCAACTACATGTATCGAGCGCATAATACGCTTATGCAAAGCAATGCAAAGCAGCCGTGCCTTCCCAATGCCATCCAATGCATCATACATATCCTCTCACCATCTCTCAGAAATCCCGGCCAGTATCATCATTCGTGAATCACCCCATCCTCCCGTCCCTCTCCACAACCACACTCCCAGTAATCGCACTCCAACTCTCCACAACCGCCCTCTCCCTCTTCACCCTCCTGGCCTTCGCGCTCTTGCTCTCGCCTTCTAACCTCGCAGTATCAATAGCGTACTCTACTTTCTCTTCGCCGGTCGCTTCGTCGACGTTTGTGATGCGGCGTTGGATGGTCCAGCGCATGGGGTCGCCGCCGGCGCTGTAGGTTGGGAGGGGAGCGTTGGGGGGGAGGGCGGTGAAGTCGACGTCTGTGTCGTTTTTGGGGGAGGGGTTGGAGAGCTTGCTTCTACCGCTGGCGCTGGCGCTGTTGCTGGTGGGGGTTGCGGGGTTTGATGGTGTTGAGGAGGCGGGCATGGTGTAGGCCTTTCTTGCGGAGGGAGGGAGGGCGTTTGGGCCTGTGAGGGGAGTTTTGGTTGCTGAGAGGGGGGTTGAGGGGCGGGAGGCGCCTGGTTTGGTGAAGGGGTGGTAGGTTGCGTTGGAGATGTATGGGATTTCTGAGTCGAAGGTGGGAGAGCTTTCTGCGATCTCGGGATTGGGGTGTGCTTTTGACTTGTTGCGGGCGCGGTTCTGCTCTTGTTCGCGTTCCCATTGTTCGTCGATCTCGTCGTCGTCGCTGCCTTTGCCCGCGTGGGTCTGGTCGATTGTAGGCTGGTGATCGGGCTGTTCTGGCGCGGGCTCGACGATACCGGGCATGGCAGCCTTCAACTCAGCCTCCCTCTTCTTGGCCTCCAGCAGCTCTTTCGCCATCCTCCACTCGATCATCTTCTGATTGAGCTGTCGCTGTTTCTTCGCCAGCTTAACAAGTGCCGCACGCGCGAGGTCCTCTTCACTCATCATGTCCTCTTCGCCGAGGGCTTCGACCTGATAGTTCTTGCGCGCAGCTTCTTCTTTGCCGCGCTGGATGTCGTCGTTTATCGCTCTACGGTTTGGAATGGGCGATTTGGCGGTTGGAATGGGATTGACGCGGTGGCTGAGGCGTTCTCTGCGCGCGGGTTCGCTCTCACCGAGCCAGTTGGGCAGGTGAGGGAGGATTACGCGCTCGTCTGGGCCGCCAACGTTGGCGTAGTCGAACTCCATGCTTTCGTCGTCGTCGTCGTCGTCGTTGTTGTCGTTGTCGTGAATGCCAGCAGGCTTCCTTTTCGCAGGAAGTGAGTGTCGACCGCCACGAACTGCACGAGCTTTGCCACGTGAAGAAGAAGTAGGCGTTTGCGAGACTGGCTTGCGATTGCGGCCCTGGCCCTGGTGGGGCATGCTGTGTCTGCTCTTCTTCTGCCTCTTCGCAGGCCGGCGAGTCTCTGCCTCTTCTTCATCTTCCTCCTCTTCATCCTCATCCTCGTCCTCCCCTCTCTCCTCACTCACCGCGACACTGCCCTCACCAGCCTCCTCCCCAGCATCCGAACCAGACCGCCTCGAGCGCTTGAGATAGCGCTTCGGCTGGTTCTCGATCCAGGACGAAGGGGTATTGGCGTCTGCGGCGTAGACAGCACCGCGGTAGTGGTACGTTTGTACCGCCTCTCTGGCCGCCTGGGCAGCTTTGGGGTCGCCCTTGAGCGCATCTGTGCCGGCGATGGTGAGCTTCTTGAGGGCGGCTTGTTGCGCTCTCGAGAGCTGGGATGGTGCTGCTGCTGCTGCTGCTGCTGCTGCTGCTGCTGCTGCTGCTGCTGGCGGCGATGAGGCTGCGGGAGAGGGTTGGCCGCCGAGCGACCGGCGCGTCGCGACCATGTTGTTGTTGTTGTTGTTGTGGTGGTGGTGGAGGTATCGGTATTGGGAGGCGGAGGAGGAATTGTTGAGGGTGTAGATGGTATGAGTGTAGAGAAAAGTGAATGTTCCTATGAGATGTTTCTTCGATATACGTAAATACTCCAACAATTGTTGCAGGGTCGACAATAACACGCACGGATGATATTACGATGGATTTGGATGAAACGGCAGCACGCAGCTTTCCCCACGCTCTACCAAAGACGCAAGCTCCCGATTGAGCGATTGCTAGCAGCAGTATGCGCACCAATCAGCGTGCAGTTTGCCGGTGGAACAATCATTTTATCGATTATTTCTTTGATTCACACAATCTGGACAAGGAAAACATCCTGAATTTGTAGCTTGGTACGGGTAATGTGGATAGAGCACACGACACAGCCCTTTCGGATCTACCAGGCAAATGCCGATCAAGCGATATACTTTGAGAGGAGAACAGAAGAAAAAGACACTGGGCTCGAGACAAAGTGGATGCATCGAAGTGACATGCAGCTATCTAGCAGTTACTTTGCTATATACGCGTGGATATCCATCGAAACGCGTCTTTGTCTAGAAGCAAGACTTCCGGATCTGCAGATACCACCATATGCGCCCACGATCTATCTCGAACAAGGCTACCGCGGAGACAGTTCTGGTCGCTCGAGGGCTAACGACGCGTCTAATGGCAACAGATTCTGCCCGGTCATCGAAGTTAGACGCGATCACCATCGAGACACTACCTGGGCCTGCAAGAATCCGATTGGGAATGATGATGATCTCGGGAAGTTTCCATGTCTTTGCGATCAAATGGTGCTAGTGGGAAAAGAGCCGGTCGTGTCGCGTGAGAACAGGACTGCGCTGATATCTTTGATACTTGAGGCCAAGGGTAATATACAGCGCTGCTACCGTACGAGGGCGATAAGATCATCAGGAATCTGCTCTGCTCAACTTTTTTTCTATCGATTGCGAATATCGTCAATGTCGCCCACTGGTTGTCTTTTCATAAGACTGTCCCGATTCGATGCCATTGGAGGAATTCTTCAGACGCATGAATTATTAGAGGACCAATCTGCGGATGGACTGCAAAAGTGGCATTGGACGCTGCGCAATGGCTCTATGATATAGTCGTCTTCATATTTACCGCTTCGGTTACTGGTGGCTTTATGCAGACGAACGAACAAAACAATTCAACGCCCGCATACTTAGTTACCTTATCTACGCCGATGACAGTGGGCAACGACAACTCTATCGATTCGCTGACCAGCCTCGCGCAAATCCCTGCACGTTGATTTGCCCAAAGAAAACTTTCCTTGCCCTGATGCGGCAATCCGGTGGGTCTTTTTATCTGCTAGCAGCAAAAGCACAACCGGGGTTCAGCGCCAACAGGGTTTTGGGGATATCTGTGAGACATTGGCTCATTGCTGGGTCTTGCTCTCGTTGAATTTCTGCCCTGTGCTTGTGCTGAGGAAAGAAGAGGAGGAAGAGAGGAAGAGATTATTACAACTACTGTATTCCTGTTAATACATTCTCTCACTTACGACACATACAAAGCAACACCAAGCCACCACCACCGGCGCATCGTCGCCAACAACGCACAGCAACAATGCATCCCGCCGCCCTCCTCACCACGCTGTCGCATACAGTAACAACAACACATCCCTCCACGCCTCTCACCACCGCCGAAGCCTTCAGCGGTATCCTAGGCTCCATCTCTCTCGCCGCCTGGATTTTCTTGCTCGTCCCTCAACTGATCGAGAACCACACCAACGGCCACGCAGATGGCATCTCCATGACCTTCCTCTTCATCTGGGCCGCCGGCGACATCCTGTCTCTCGCAGGCGGCCTCTGGGCTGGTCTCGTGCCTACCGTCATCGCGCTGGCAATCTACTTCTGCTTTGCCGACGGTGCCTTGATCACCCAGTGCATCTACTACAACACCCTCAACGCGCAAAAAGACAAAGAAGAAGAAGAAGCCCACACGACCGCCCACCCACGCGAACAAGACCCCCTCCTCGCCTCCGCCGCCGCCGCCGCCAACAACACCACCCAGCGCAAACCCTCCACCACCTCCCGCCGCTCCCACCGCCGCAGCAGCGCCGCCCTCAGCGCCCGCCGCGACTCCCTCTCCCGCGCCCTCGCCAAACCAACCCCCACCTCCGCCTGGCTGAAAAACTCGCTCTCCATCCTCGCCATCATCGCCGCCGGAACCGCTGGCTGGGCCCTCGCCTACAAAACCGGCGCCTGGCACCCCGTGCCCCTCAAAGACCCCTCTGCCTCAGCCCCCACGCCCCTCGGCGCAAGCCTCCTAGGCTACGGCTCAGCCCTGCTATACTTGGGCGCGCGCGTCCCGCAGATCGTGAAGAACCAGCGCGAGAGATCCTGCGATGGGCTCAGTTTGTTGTTTTTCCTGCTGAGTTTGCTGGGCAATGCGACGTACGGGGCGGGGATTCTGTGTCATAGTTTGGAGGAGGAGTATGTGTGGACGAATTTGCCGTGGTTGATTGGGAGTTTGGGGACGATGGTGGAGGATTTGGTGATTTTTGCGCAGTTTAGGGCGTTTGGGGAGGGGAAGGGTGAGGAAGAAAGGATGGACGGGGAGGCTGTTGTTTGAAAAACTGCTGTTTGAGGGAGAATGGACGGAGACGCGTGAAAGATGAGATTGAAGCTCCAGATCGCGGCCACGATGACCACTTTTTGACCGGGCCTGGGTGTGCGAAAACGATAGAACGGTCCTTGGTCGCCTTGATGGCCAATTTTTGGATTGCTTGTACGATACCGACGAACTACAAAAGACCTGCCTGACGGGAAAGACAATGCGCCTGAAATACGGACAGACAGCATCCTGGCAAAAAACGAGAAATAACCTCAAACAAACAAGCTAGATCCGAACGCGCACGTCGCCAGCAGCAAGCAGCAGCAGCAAAAAGAATACATGTAGAGTAGACGTCGAGCACGAGCTCTATCAACAAATGAATGTAATGGCAATTTCAGAAACTCCGCCCCTTTCCAGGTAGTCACTTCGCACTCAACGCGCCCATGAAGATCTACTCACATCTTCCAGCCGTCTTTGTCAGAGTTCAACCTCATCTCCAGCAGTACAGCAAATACAGCAAGATCATTTCCCAGCTAGACGCGAAATCTGACTGCCACGCGGATGCAAGAAACATGCTTGTCCGCCTCTTCTTTCACCCATCTCATCATCGGATCGTACTTCTTCAAAGATTGCAAGGGCGCCTCTCTCTCTCAGCCCACATGCTGCATGGCTAGGTAGCTAGCAAGCCAAGCGATGTCTCCCAGAGAGCATTTACGCACGCGCGTGACGATGAACCGGCCGGAAAGTACTGTAGTTCTCACACATGGCTGGCTGGTTTGCACGGAAGGGATCTTGGTATGGAGGGCTACGGCGATCTCCACTCGGATTCGATAAGTACGTAGTCAGTGATTACGTGTCATCTGCTTGCTGCTCAGCGGCTTGGACGCGTTTGCCTGAGAGGATTTCCATTTATGTACAGTACTGCAACGATATGGGGCAGTTCGGGACATTGTCGCTTACACGGATACCGGTTTGGGTTTCTTCCTGGGCAGTGCTGGCTGCTTTGAAGATACTGTAGTCACTATTTGTCGAGACTCGTGTTTGAGGGGATGGCAACTTGGGACTTTCCGGCTCTACTGGTGCGTTCCTTGTTTGGCTTTTCTCATTGCGATGGCACGTTCACTTGTGGATGCAATTCTTCCAAGGCTTTGCTTGGTCTCTCGCCGACGACGACCTGTCTGCTCACACCCGCCCGAGATTCTTCCAGAAGGCTCACATCGCGAGCGAGCGACTGGCTATCTCAATACGTCCCAAACACCTCACCGTACCTCGGCGGTATCGAAGTTCAGTCAAGGACCCGAAGGTCTTCGGAAGAGACAACGACGAGTGATGAAATTTCCCGCCAGAGAAACAAACGAAGACAAGAAAAGATACAAAGTTGGGAACTTCGACGGCACAGGCAATCTATTTCGAGGGGAAGATTGCGTGGAGGAGGAGGAGGAGGAGGAGGGCATCCGTGAGGTTGCAGGTTTTCGTGCACAACGTACGGGTTCATTGCAGATGTGCGATCGATGAGAGGCTGCAACACTCGAAGCAAGCAAGCATTCATGCATTTATGCGATGGTACTGTGGCAGTAGGGGTGACTTGGTAGTATTATTCACTCTTTCGCCCTTATCCATCCAACCCGCCCTCCAATCCACCCACCCACTCACTCATACTCCCTAAACACCTCCTGCGCCTCCCTACACTCCCGATCAATAACAGCTTGATGCGCCGCCGACCTTATATCGATCGCCACGGGGAAGGGTTTCGGGCCCGTCAGGAAGCCGTTCGTCCACTGCGTTTCGATGCTGTCGTCGATGTCGGCGACGGTTAGGCGTGCGCCTGTTGAAGGGTGGATGCCGGGGGTGATGGAGAAGGCCCAGACTAGTTTGGCGATGTTTATTATCTGGGGTGGAGGGGGTGGGTTAGTTGGACCATTCTCTGACAAGGAAGCATTTTGGAATCGTGGGAGGGGGGAAGCAAGAAAGAAGTTCAGGATGGTGGAAAGGAGGCAGACGCCTCCGAGATGCAGGTGAGATTGTGGAAGTAATCGTCAAGAAACACTTTTACACACCGGGGAGTTCTCAGCTAAGTGCTGGCCCGGACAGATGCGGCGGCCTGCGCCGAAGCCCATTGTCTTGCGGGTGTTCTCTTGGTCGACTTTGAAACTGCCTTCTTTACGGCCCAAGGGGTCGATTTCGTAGCGCTCGGGGAGGAATTCGTCGGGTGATTCGTAGACGTTGGGGTCGTGGTTGATTGCCCTGTGTGGGAGGAGATGGGGTGGTAAGCTTATGGTTTGCGATTTTGAGTTGCGGTTGTTGGACGTGAGAATGGATGGATTTGGCATCTCATGAGGGGGTTGTGTGCTTTTTCTCTCCATTCACGCCTTCATTTTTCTCTTATCTTGCTTACCAGATGTTTGCTAGGAAGATTGTGTCCTTTTTGAATTCGAATTGGTTGTAGGTATCATCTTTGAGAAGGAAGTAGTGTCAGTGGGCGTGTACATTTTCTCGGCAACGTGAGCTGTGTTTGGTTGCAGCATACCTTTGATCAGGCTATGTGGAATGCCACCTGCGGCGACCGGGCGCCAACGAAGGACCTGTCATAACTTTGATCAGCCTATGTTCCGAACTTACTTTCAAGGACAATGCTCACCTCATCCACGCAGTGTTGAATATACCCGAGATGCTCGAGGTCGTCAAATCGAGGTGATCGATCGGTCCCGCAAACCTTGTCCACAACCTGCTGTGCCCTCTGCAACACCCGGGGATACTTGACCATGGCCATCAAGAACGACAGCAAAGTTGAAGCGGTAGTGTCTGACCCACCTTCCATCAGCACACCACCCACGTAAGCTATGTGTTCATCGTCAAGAGCGTTCTTCGCCCCGCCGGCCTCCTCCTTCAACATATTATCAATGAAGCAATTTCGCTGCGCGCCCTTCTCGACACGGTCCTTCGCCCTTTGCAACAGCTCGAAATACAGCTTCCTCTGCTCTGCGCGGATATCCAACGCCCACTTCCGCCACGGCGCCAGCGCTGTTGGGAGCATTTTCAACCAAGGGAAGAAATCGACCGGTGGCGTCGCGCCGGTTTCGAGGATCGCGGTGAACTGGTCCTGGACTTTGTACAAGCGCTGCACATTCGGGTGGTTGAACGTCGGCCCTCGGATGCCAAATACGGATGACAGGATGACCGCGGTGGAGTAGCGGCGGATGTGGTCGTAGTAGCCGCCGGGGTCTTGGGAGAGTTGCTGCATGGTGAGGATGGACTCGGCTTCCTGGAGGGGTTGCAATGATTTGACTGCGTTGATATTGAGGATGCTCTGATAGATTTTCCGCTGGCCTCGCCATTCGGGGCCGTAAGGCATTAGCAGAAGGTGTGTGTTGTCGCGCGTGATTAATTCCGCTCCGATGTGGTTAGTCGGACGGCTGGAATAGATGGCTCCTCGTTTGTCGAATAAGCTGTGTGATATCTGTTAGGGATATATGTACTAAGAATTTGTAGAGCCGGAAGGTGCAACTTGCTCGTGTACAGCACTGGCAGTGTTGAGGACGATGAGATCTTGAGACCCCATATTCAGTCCGATGATCGGTCCATAGGTGCGAGACCACTCCGCAAATCTGCCCATCATTCTCAGCCGTGGGTGCTTTTGTCGGATGTTCGATCGGTTCATCACTCACTTGAGGTATGCTTTCGATGTTGGGATCTGTAGCAAATTGCCTATGGGAGCGTTGATTGTCAGTATCTGGCTCCATCGATCGAAGATGGTCGTCCACGCAGCTCTTACCGACCAATGGCCACGCAGGCGGCCCCGGAGGAAGATTCTTCGATCCTTGACGAGCCTGGATGGCACGGAGCAAGGCAAAGCCTACGATGGCGACGACCGCCGCAATCACAGAAGCCCCTGCCATGGTTACTGTCTACTGCGAGTTTTGCCTCTCTTCGATATCCGGGCAGTGTCAAAAGGTAGTGCGCGATCCAACAATTCGCATTCAAACGAGGATGTGTAACGTTAATTGTGTGCTCACTTACAGTCTAACATGTATGTGAATGGGTACTCAGTATGCCCCACTACATGGCCCCGCGCCCCACGAAGCATAAAATGCATGTCCCCACGATCACTTTTGCTGGTTCTGAGGGTCCTTTTTAACGCCTTGGCCCTCGGTCTCGTGAATGAAGTGGAGGATGTGCATGAACGGAAGCGGCTCCGAGGCTTGTGAATGAAGAAGCTCATACTCTGGAACCCACAACCATAGCAGCTTTGAAAGTGGTAAGCTGGATCTTCGGAATGACATTTCTGATGTGACAACCAACCCGTCGACGAGACGATAGAATTAGATCCCACCGAAGCTGATTTCACACTCAGCAAGGCGCCCGAGGTCACTTCTATTTCTTCATTGGCCCTGCATCTGTTCTAGCGATCGGCCAGGAGCAAATCGAGAAGGACCTTTTTTTTCTCCATGGATAGATTCGGATACAATGGCAGTCCAGCCCGTGTGCTATTTGGGTCTGGGTACAGAAAGCAACTTCCTACAGAGCTTGAGCGACTATCATTGCGCTAACCAATGCTCATCTCGGACCCGGCTCAACAGCCCAAGACTGCGGAACTAGTCACAATCCTTGAAGTTGCACATATCAAGGTCGCGTGCACGTTCTCGGAGGCGGCCATGCACACACCGACAAACGTCGCACACAACGCAGTCGAGCATGCTAAAGGATCCAACGCCGACAGCATCGTGAGTGTAGGCGGTGGGAGTGCTATAGGTCTTGGAAAGGTTATCAGCATCCGGACAGGCTTGCCGCACATCGCCCTTCCAACGACATATGCTGGCAGCGAGATGACGCCGATCCTGGAAGAGACGGAGAGCGGTCGGAAAACTACCAGATCAGATCCGGCATTGCGCCCTGTTGTTGTAATTTACGACGTATCACACACATTGGACTTGCCACCCGATATGAGCGCAACCAGCGGTGTCAACGCGATTGCGCATGCTTGTAAACACTCTGCGATAGACTTGCGGGTCAAGAATCCAACTGCTGACTCAATATGTCCAGTCGAGGTGTTCTATGCGAGAAACGCCATTAATCCCATTATCAACTTGCTCGCTCTCGAGGGTATCGCCAGTTTGGCTAAGTCTCTGCCAATCTTGGTGGAAAGGCCTCGAGACCTTGAAGCCCGTTTGGGAGCCCAGTACGGCGCCTGGCTGTGCGGCACGTGTCTCGGGTCTGTCGGGATGTCTCTTCACCACAAGCTATGCCACACTCTCGGAGGATCCTTCAACCTTCCGCACGCTCAAACGCACACCATTGTCTTGCCTCATGCCGTGGCCTACAATGCACCTGCAATTCCAGACGTCTTGCACAAACTCGCAGCAGCATTGCCCGGGTCCGAAGGCTCTGCGATTCGCGGTCTGAACATCCTGTTGGGGCAGCTGAGGATCACGAGAGATCTGGGGTCGTTCGGCATAGAGGAGTCCGATGCTGTGAGAGCCGCTGCGATCGCAGTTGAGCAGGCATACTGGAATCCGCGAGCGGTCGAGAAAGAGAAACTGGTGGAGGTGATACGACGGTGCAGGGCTGGTGAAGAGGCACGTAGCGACTTGTGAGTAGGGCCATAGCTGATCTTGCCTGAAATGGTTGTGTCACTTGATCAGATCGCCTTATGAGTTGTTAGTGAACAAGTGATGCGAAGAAAGGTCAATTGATGATCATCGCATATAACCATACACCATGCGTTCCGATCATTTCAATGTCGTTTGTCGCTCGCCGATGTCCGAAGGAAGCTTTCTTCTGCTACCAAAGTGAGCCATGTGGTAGCTTCGTAGAGTGAGTTCAAAGTCGCTTCCATGGGAACGCAAACTCCCCACGTCTCACCCAGCGTCCGTAGCAGCTTACGCAAGGTGTGGATCTCGACTTGCAGATTGCGCGTCGCACCTTGATCAATGGTCAGACCATTGACGAAACTCAATTTTTGCCGCCCTACGATCGGTGATCCATGTGGTTCATGCTCTTCTGCAGCATCGGCCCAATCGACCTCAACCGGTACAGTGATAGTGGCACTGCCAGTGCTCAAGAATGCAAGCATAGTCACTGCAGCGTAGAACGCAGCGAAGGGTACGTGAATCCCGGAGGCGTAACCTAGGCGCAAGTTGCTGATCCGATCACAGATGGCGAAGGAGTGCAGCAGAGCTGTTCGCCCTTCTTGCCCACTGACCCAGTGCCAAATTTCATCCAATTTCGAAGCAGGAGCACCGGGTTTCCGAGGTGGAAAGAAGGGATGTGGCGTGCCGGCGACCTCGCAGAGTCGATGGCAGACATCGCGCACGTTCGTGCACACTGCAAAGCCTAGGATCGAGTGCCAACGAAGGGCTTGGTCGTTTTGTTCTTGCGGACTCTGCATCGTGATTTGGGATCGATAAAACCTAGTCATTGCGTTGGTCACCTCCTTCTGCGACGGCAAACCAACCGCGTCACCGCCAGCCTCCTGTCTCTCGGATGCAAAGGACTGGAAACACTCCAGGACAACGAAGATGGAACTTTCTGAAAGTGGGCGCGTGACTTGGCAATGGGTTTCTCCTCGGAATAGACCCAGTATGTACTCGCGGAAAGTGGTCCGAACAGGCTCGCTAGCAGCCATCGCAGCCTTCCATGTGTGAGGATCGGGCGCTTCGAAGACAGAGTTGCTTACTGGCATGGGCAAGGGATTGATACTATGCCGGACGCAGACGCTCTCGCCGGAAACTTGTGTGATCTGTCCGTCGAGGATGTAATGGGCCAGCAGAGCACGGAGCTGGATCTCTCCTGCTGCCCAAGCTCGCCAGCGACTCTCCAACGGAAGCAGGCTGTCTTGCGTAGTATAGTAATCGATATCGTACATGCCACATTGTCGGGCCCAGTGGAAGCCGAGGTCATGAACGACCTGCGCGGTAGTCCTTAACTTATGACTCCCAGACATGAGGGCATAAGTTTGGCCCAGAGCAGCTGTCAGGACGAGCTGAACACCATTGCATGCATCCCATGGGCCTCGGTTTGTTACCAGTGTTGGCCAACACGTAGTCGCGACGGCGTGTGCAAGCTTCCAGAGCGATTCGCCTTTCGAGACCGCCTCAGTGGTTCCCAGGAAGTTCGAGCCAAGTGCCAGCATGAGTAACAGGGTTGAGGGTGCGGTGTCACCGATTTTGAATGTGGGTATGTGGATGAGCGAGAGCACGGATGGAAAGCGGGCAAGAAATATGTCCAAGTAGTCATTGAGCGAGCCACCAAAGTTACAAATGTCGCCGGTCTCTAGCTGCATTGTCAAGTGGGACGGCAGCATGTAGACAATACCGTTGAGGCTTTCTACCGCCTGATGGATAATCTCTGTAGGAGGACTTTCGGTCGATTCCTTGTCCCCGGCGGCTTCTGGTGCAAAGGTGATCTCCGGGGCATCATGACAAGCCTTGGGCAAAGACAATGTAACTTGTGATGGCGGCGAGAGACCGGTCGTGTTGGGCTCAAGGCGCAAACGAGCCGGTGAAGTTTCCCAAGGCATGCTGGACAGAGAGAAGAAATCGTGCCAAAACAAATCGCCGTCTGCGGAAAAGCCAGTGATATCGACTGTACCTTGGGGAGAGCAGGCATCTCGAGCCGTAGCGTGCGGAATGGGATGAGGAAGCTCTTCAATGCTTCCGGAGTCATCTATTGGTGAACTCCGACTGACATGAGATAACGGGACTGGGGATGTTCGCCCGTCTATTGTCACGTTGTCGGTCGCATTGCCTTGGCCAGCCGGGCCTGCTGTCGTTGAAGGGCCAACGCCGGCAGCGCCATCTCGACCATGTAGCCTTACGTGGCGACCGAGAGCATCATTGCGCGCAAACCGACGATGGCAGACAGCACACGAGTATGGCTTGGAGCCAGAGTGAGTGCGCTCGTGGCGCGCTAGATGCTCTGACTTCGGGAAGCTGTAGGCGCATCCATGGTGGCTGCAACGAAAACGGTGACGTTTTGGTTCTAAGCTACGTGGTCAGTAGTCTGTGTAGTCACCAACATACGCTGCAGGGCACATCATCGCGTTCCACCATGCTGGGTTGTCTACCTTGAGGTCGCCGCTCCGGCATCCTCCTGCTAGCATCGGATGCATCCGCTCTCCTTTGCGTGGTGGGTCCTCTTATCGTAGGAAACGGCTGGGGCAACAAGCATTACTCGCGATACATGTGCAGATAATCGGTGGTGGGAGATGGTGCAAGGGATTGTTGCCATGTCGTACGGTGTTTGTTGCGAATGGTCGGTTCACCGGGTTGTCGGCTCCCAAGATGTGGCAACCCCACCGCGGGCATCTACCGGATCGATGCGGACCACCTTGGACGCTTGGACATCTTGTTCTCAATTAGGTATGTGGTTCTCGATTGACGATGAAACGATATAAGTTATCTTTGCAAAAAATCTCTCGATGGCGATGCATTATTCGCCGCTGATCATACCATGGATCCCTCACTGGTTACGGTGCCTCCCCTCAAAGATCTCACAATCGAGAACATCACCGCAAACGTAATACTGATAAACTCCCAATGCGAGAACCCTCGATTGAGATACATCTTAGAGCGAGTGGTGCAGCACTTGCATGACTTTGCCCGCGAGACCCTCTAAGTCAAGACGATTGGATGCAGGGCATTCAATTCCTCACATCTGTCGGCCAAATCTGTTCCGATGTTCGCCAGGTATGTCGCTGGACCCTTCCATATGTTTGCGCTGTTCTTGGCGGACAAAGTCTTCGTACGCTATTGGCTGACATGTTCCAGGAATTCATCCTGCTCTCCGACATACTGGGCCTGTCTTTACTAGTGGACAGCATCGACCACCCCAAACCCCCTGCTTGCACAGAAGGTACCGTCCTCGGGCCATTCCACTCGCACGAAGCCACAATTGCCGAGAATGGGTCGCTGATTGCGCACGATCCCGACGGCGAGGACTGCCTTGTGGTGTGCGATGTCAAAGACTCCAATGGCCAGCCGATCGCAGACGTTAAGATTGACGTCTGGGAAACGGACAGCAAAGGCTTCTACGATGTACAGTACCCGGGCAGAGACGGACCAGACCAGCGGGCCATCTTGAGCAGCGGGCAGGATGGCATGTTCTGGTTCAAGGCAATCGTCCCAGTTCCGTACCCAATTCCAGCTGACGGGCCAGTCGGACAGCTACTCATTCAGCTGAAAAGACACTGTTATCGCCCTAGTCACATGCATTTCATGTTCGACAAGCCGGGATACGACAAGCTAATTACGTGAGTACTCCACGATGCAGGTCAATGCCATTTGCCGCTGACTTTCCATATCCAGAGCACTTTACATTCGTGGTTCTACATTTGAAACCTCTGATCCCGTTTTTGGCGTGAAAGAGACTCTGATCGTCGAACTTGGTCGTGTCAGTTCTGCGCAAGCGGAGAGATTTGGTGTCGCTGCAGGTTCGAGTTTGTTGGAGTATCACTTCGTGTTGGCGACAGATACAGAGTCGAGGCTTCTGAGAGAGGAGAACGCAATGGTGGCAATGAGAGAACAAGGGCGGAAAACGAAGCTCTGGAATGGATTGCCGGTACCGGATGTGGATTGATCGATGGTCGTTTGTACGTTTGATCAAAGGGTGCAAGAAGCATTGGATCTTGTCGTATGCATCTCAAACGATCTCGGAAGGGCAGGTGCATGTCGTTGATTGAGGTACATGTAATATTCTTGGTGCGATGATAGAGATGGTTCCAACCCTGACCCTACAAACGCACGTGTTTGCCGCCGCACGCAAAATTCTGGAAGGCTTCCATCACTCTTCCTTGTGATACCAAACTCGAGAGAGCCTCATTGTCCTATACTACACGCAGGTCGAGGCATTCAGACAGAACACAGCGCTCAACTCACGCAGTACTACCCTATACTACCATCTGGCCAGGCAGTGTGGCCTCAATGCATCGATGTGGGTCGTCTGCCACGCGCTGCAGCCCACGTACCTCACTATACTTCCCGCGAGTCCGACCATGCATGCGTGTGACTTGTGCAATTTACAATGGCAAGCTCACATGAGCATATGTACTACTGTACGGAGTGGGGCTCGTTGCTGATGTCTGTATGCACCTCTTCCGCTCGAAGATGGAAGTGTCCCTAGGCCCCCAGGTTGCCACAAAATGTCGTGACCACGACATTGAAGGTGGGGAAACCACATCTACACGTGACACGAGATGGCAGCACTGAGCTGGCGACATAACATGATCTTCCATGTTATGCACCTCTGCATGCCGCCGTCATGTAGGCAGAGTCATTCTCTTTTCCTTCCGATCCAAAAACCATCTTCAGCCGTTCTCTCCCATGCCGGTATTCCTTGACAATGCCGGTCGCGACCGAGACTCCCGGATTGAATCAATCAAAGCCATTGCCTTGCCCAATTTAGCGCCGGAAAAAGTCGTCAGCAATGGGACAAGCCCAGAAAGATACGACGTGGTAGTCGCTGGCGCAAGTATCCTGTATGATCTAACGTTGACCCAACACAGTACGCTAACCTCCAGGTCAGGCCGGCCCGGCGGGGCTGATGTTGACCCTGTTACTCAGCCGCTACGGCATTGGAGACGATCGACTCTTGTGTCTGGACAGTAAAGATGGCTCTACTGTAGCAGGTCAGGCCGACGGACTCCAGCCTCGCACTCTCGAAGTCTTCAAAGGTCTTGCCATCGCCGACGAGATCTTGAACGAGGCGTGCCAGATGTGGGAGGTTGCCTTCTGGAACCCGTGTCCCGAAGGCATTGGCCGGACGAACATCGTACCTAACATTGGTGTGCCTGCGCGCTACGCACAAGAGTTCACAGTGCATCAAGGTAGGATCGAGCGCATTCTCAAAAGCGACTTGGCACGCTACTCTGCCGAAGGCGTGCGGTACAACACTTCGGTCGATTCCGTCGTGCTCGACCAGGAAGCTGATGCAGACTATCCTGTACAAATCACGATCAAGACCGTCTCGCAGGACACTGGCGTCTCCTACAGGAAAGTCCGAGCAAAACACATTGTCGGCTGCGATGGAGCGCATTCCAGGGTAAGAGAAGCCTTCGGTCTCGAACTCAAGGGTGACACCAGAGATCATATTTGGGGAGTAGTTGACTTGGTCGTGGACACCGACTTCCCTGATATCCGGCGACGATGCGCGATTCACAGCGATACTGGCTCTGTCATGGTAATTCCTCGAGAACGCATTCCTTCGGGCGACTGCCTCACCCGTCTCTACATCCAAGTAGACGATGGCATCGACTCCAGCCGTCCAGATTCTAGTATCGATGGCGTGCGATACTCCGAGGCGGAGCTCGATGCCCGCGAGTATGCGCGCCAAAAGAGGGCGCACATCACATTGCAGAACCTGCTCCTGCAAGCTCAAGCCGCCTTACGTCCTTACAAATTTGGCATCAAGGCAGGCACGGAGGTGGACTGGTGGGCCGCCTATCAGATAGGGCAGCGGGTGGCAGACAAATTCTGCGTGCGAGATGACCTTGGTATTCCCAGAGTCTTTATCGCTGGAGATGGTGAGTCTGCAACTTTGCTAGTCGGTGGCTGGACCAGACTGACACACTGCGCACAATAGCTTGCCATACACACTCGCCAAAGGCGGGTCAGGGCATGAACGTTTCGATGATGGACTCTTACAACATGGCCTGGAAACTTGCATATCACCTGCAGGGCATCGCATCTGACTCAGCGACACTCCTGGACTCTTACGAGATCGAGCGGCGAAATGTAGCGGCCGAACTGATCGAATGCGACAACCAGTTTTCTTCCATGTTCTCAAATCAGGTGGACAATGGCAATGGACGGTCTTCGATGACCAGTCAAGAGTTCGAGGATGTCTTCAAGAAGATCAACGGATTCACCACTGGCTGTGGGATCGAGTATCCTCCTAGCCACCTTGTCTTGGATCACCACAGGCCCGATTTGGTCAAAGGCGATGAATACCTCAGCGGCATCCTCAGGCCCGGCCGGCGTCTGTTCAATGTCCGAGTGCTGCGCCATGCTGACAGCGCTCCCTGGAACTTGCAGGATGGTAAGCTACAAATATCACTCTCGTCCCATGCCGCGGAGCCTCTCTCATACTCAATTTACAGATTTTCCATGCACGGGACGTTTCGGCCTCCTCGTCCTCACGTCACCAGACCTTCTCAATCCCGAAGGCACATCAGCAAAAGCTCTGAACGGCATCGACGACTTACTCGCGAGCTATCCGTCAACCCTACTACCACTAACCGTCCTGCACGATCTGCCAGACTCGATCCGAGGAATTGCTTGGAAAGCTTTGCCTGCTGTCATACACAAACGAGCCGAGATGCGATTCCACTCCGCACGACCTGGCGAAGTGCCCGGCGGGCAATCTGGCGCGGCCAAGCTGCACGCGCTCGGCGCCGAAGACGCTTATGGTATCTATGGGGCGAATGGTGAGCAGGGCTTGATTGTGGTGGTCAGGCCGGATGGATATGTCGGGATGGTAGCTGCGCTCGATAGTGTGCAGCTAGTGATAGACTATTTAGACAGCATCATAGTGCGCCGGAAATGATGGAACATTAGGCATGTAAAACAAACAGTTTGATATGTACAGATATCTCCCTCGGCGTCCCAAACGATTACATGAATCCTATGCCCTCCCTCGCCCTGACATTGACTTCACCACCCACCACCACTTCCACTCCAACTCGGCCTCCAGGTGTTCCCCAGCCGATGCGGATTCCTCTCGATGAACTCCAACTGCGCAGCCATATCTCTCTCCCTCTCCGTCCTGTTCTCCTCAGTATCCCTGAGATAAGCTTGCGGATCCGGCGTCTCGACCCACTCTCCATGATGCCCGAATTTGTCCATCTTGATCATCGGACGGCCGTTGGGCCCGAGGTGTGGTGATGGTCTTGGAGGAGCGTTGCGAGGGCCGTAGGCGCCGTGAGAGGGCAAGGCGAAGGCGTTAAGGCCGCGGTTGGTGGGTGGAGGGGAGCTGGGGTGGCGGGAGTCTATGAGGGCGTGGAGAGCGTGGATGTTGTAGGTTTGGCCGTTGTAAGTGAAGTCGCCTTCTCCGGCGTTGGATTGTGGGTTGGGTTGGAGGGGTGTACTGCCTTGAGGATACTGGGCGTAGGAATTTGTGAGGTTTGGGTGTTGCATGTATTGTGTCTGGTTCTGGTGCTGGAGATTTGGATCTTGCGTGTAGGGATTCTGCACGTTTTGATGATGCATGTACGGTCCCGGAGCCTGCATGTTCGGATCCTGCATTGATGGGTTCTGCCCGGGCGTATACTGCAAGTACTGGTGCTGGGAATTCGGGTCTTGCATGTATTGGCTCCGTACATTTGGGTCCTGCATGCTCGGGTTCTGCTGCTGATTTGGTCCCTGATTGGCTTGCGCTTGGGCGGACTGAGCCCGGATGAAATCTTCTTGTTGCATGTAAATGGTGTCTTAGTATGAGCGCGTGTTGTAGCTACAGCGAGACGTGGCGAGGTAAAGAGTGGGTAGTGTAGCTGTAGAGCGATTCATCGCCGAAGAAGGGGGCTTGGGTGTTGCTTTTGTTGGTTTTCCATAGTGATGCAGTGAATGTGGTCGTTTTGCTGCAAGTTGTCGTTCGCGACTAACGTGATCGCGTGTAGCAACACTCGAACAGGTGATCACTGAAGTGACTGTATAGTTGCATGGTCTGTTGCAAACGCAATGCGTTTCCCACACAAGACCATGTGCGCCTCGTGATCTCTATCTGAAGGCTCGCTTGCTTGTAGAAGTTTCACTTACACATCCCCCCAGTCAATGCCGAGACTGGATGGGCACCGCTAGTCAGGCTGCACTAACAGGATCCCTCGACCTGATTACTCAGGAGTGACCATGATTGGTATTCATGACTGGCATTCATGGTGCGAACGATTCCTCCAACTTTCCCTTCTTATTATTCTTATTCTTGTACGTGATACCCACTTGTTTGCACTCGCACATATCTGACCAGCAGGTATCATGAGGGCAAGAACAAGTCAGGTGGATGCAATTGATGCCGTTAATTCAAGGGCAGATGCCCGTTTTATGGTCACAAGCGTACGTACGTAGATTTCCGGTCAGATCGTGAGGCTGAAGTGCAAATTGGAGAAGGCCGAACCTCAGTCAGCCCAGGAGACACAGCCTGGTAAGCCTGGCTTCGCCCCCTTAACATACATCGTCACGCATACATGTATGGCTCTTTGCATAATTGGCGTAGCTGCGCTTTATTGTAAGTTTTATCTGGGTGACTTGTGGATTGGAAGTTGATGGCGCTGGAGGCTGAAGGCGCAGCACGGCCAGTAAGCGCCGTGGCGTATTGAGGCTATGGCGCGTGGCTTGACCTCGCCCTCGAGACTGATGGTGTGCCACGGCTGTGGTGAGGTATCACTTGCCTCTATGACGTTCATGGTATGCTCTACGAGTCCTGGGAATCATGAAACGCTCGCATGCTGCGCTTTCACAAACGCTGGGCTCCACGTCCGACTCCATCGCCTACTTGAGCTATAAGAGGCCTCTGCAAAACCGGTTGCCAGTTCGACTTGTCTACGAAGACCAGGAGCAAGTCGCTTTTCTAGCTTCTGGAAATTGGAATCTAGGACCTGCTCTTGTAAATAATGGCATCGAGAAAACCCTACTGTTTCAACACCATGGGCCCATCGCTAAAGTCGCTGGATCCACTCGCATCAACCATGCATGCAAAGGAGCCCTCATTCTTTTACACCAGAGTGATAGAGCTACAACGATTGGAAGAATACTGCACGCCTACCACGCACGAAAGCTTCTTCGCCTTCAACGTTTTGGCATGGGTAGCAATCTTGACTTCACAGAGGCTGTGCGGGTATCTCGAGGTGCTCAGCACGCTCCACAGTGTGCTCGAAGCGTGGCTCGTCTTCACTTCCAGCATTTTGTTTTTATGGAAAAACTTTGGATTCTATTACAGCACGGATCCCCGGCGGAAAGCTTTGAAGCCGACGCAGCAGAGCGGCGTGTTCGATCCTGTACCAAGAGTACATGAGATCCTGCTTGTCACCATCACCCTCTTCCCGGTTGTCATTGGGCCATTGAACTTGTTGCCTATAGGCGTTGTCCTTGTTTTAGGAGATGTCCTTACCTCAGGGTTCCTTGCTTGGATGAAAGTTCGATTACCCACAGGCCCAATTCGCGCCGGCTCGACGCAAGTTCATGAGGACACAGCAACCTCCGGCGCATCATTAAGTCTACAGTGGAGAGAAACAGGGGACCTCAAAATCCATGCCGTGGCATTACAGTTTCCCTGTCCGACGGAATCTGGGAAGCTTAAGACTCCAAGGCCTGCAGCAAACGCATCTCAGACGCCATCAGCTACCGCGATTCACAGCAAGATGCTGGGTCCAGTCGAGATTTTCGTCGACGGAGCTTCCTTGATCTTGCTTAGCAGTCCCCAGGCTTTATCAATCCTGACGATGATGCTCAATCCTCGTAATTCGGAACCCCTATGTTTCGACGAGGAACTCATACCAATACTCCGCGATTTTGGTAGAAACCTGGCTGCCAAAGAAGAGAAAGGAGCACTCGCTGCCGCAGCTGCGACGCTACAAAGCGAGCAAGGGTCGATCGTTATTGCCGGTGAGACGTTGAGGCTTGTGCGCCGTCTGTGGTCAGAAGCTTCTGGTGGATGTCTTCTCTCAAGCCAGCAACAAGGCTTGGATGGGCACGAACTGTCGACAGGGGCGCAAGGTCAGCTCGACGAACGAGCAGCAGTGTCCGAGTCTTGCATTAAGAGCTATGCGCAGCTCACCTTCGAATGGGATCTAATTCATTGCGCACGCAGATCCTACGAGGATCGCCTACGTTCCATTATGGCTGGAGCAGCACTACTTGGGCACTCAGGCACTGAACTCTCTCCTTCCAAGTCTCTGGCTATTGTTCGAGAGTTGTCCTGGGTCCCACCCTACCTGGTGAGTATTTTCACTCATGCGAGCCTCTCCAGAAGCGAAGATATCAAATCTTTTGTCGAGTTGAAGATGGGTGAAGCTTGGAACTGGTGGCCACTTTCTCCAGCGTCGCGTGGATTGCAGGCTGGCTACCATCGACTGGAATGGAAATCGGTATGTGCTCCAGCAACGGTCCTGTACTCTTGTTGTCTAATGCTGATGCACGCTCCAAGCCTCTTGGTGAAGTTCGCTACGTCGACTTTACAGACAACATATCGGCTGCATTGCAGTCAGCTATCCAAACCGCACCAAAGTTCCTGAACATCGGACTGCCTCTGAATACGAAAGCTTCTCTTCCAACTGGAGGTACCACTGCCACTTCGAGCAGCGGAAGTGGCAAATTGCCGTTGACGCATTCACCTCCCCACGCATCGAGCCCGACACATCTCGCACGGCCGTTGCCAACACGACAGAGCAATGTACCATCGCCGTTGGCCAGTCAGAATACTCCCATGGCAGCTCAAGGGGCAGCCAATAGCATTTCCATCGGCCGGCATCTCTCACTCTGCTTAACGACCTCCTCGCACAAGTTCGTCAGCATAAGGTGCGACATTCTGAGAACAGACCTCGAATTCTACACGCGGATGAAGCACGTGTACAACAGAGCCCGCGGCTGGCTGCGCCTCTACTTCTCCATGTGGCAGTACGACCACTGCGAGTTCGTCAGGTTCAAGAAATATGGATTCCACCGAGGCGCGCGCTTGAAGGTAGATTTTCCAGAACAGGACGACTTCGACTACGATTTCGTCCCGCGGGTCCCGAGTCCAGCGCCGCCGGACGGCCCGGTGTCGAGCGATGAGTTCCGCGATCATTACTACCTGCCTGACTGCCCTTCTTTCCAGAGCTGGAGGCGGTATCAGTTGCGGTTGAGAGGACACTTCAGCAGGGTTGCCAGAGAGGATTTAGAGGCTGTTCCGAAGAGGCACACGGAGGTCAACATGGACGACGGCTTGAGTGAGCTGTTCTACGGCCTGTATGCGAAAGAAAGGCGCAGCTTCGCTCGCGTCGCGATGTATGCCTGTCTGTGTAATTTGCCTGGCATCATTTTCTTCTTCCTGTGGCTGTTCCGGTCGGGCCATGGGGCTGATTTGCAGAACGCTTCTGTGCCTTTGACATTGTCGCTTTCGCTGACTCTGGGCTTTGCGGCGGTGGTTTTTGGCACTCGCGATGGGGTTTGAGGTCCGAGGTGTTGAGAGGTATTGACTCGTTGCCTAGCTGGGGGCCTAAAATGACGCCGAGAATCTTTCGCTGCTGAGGGGAGGCCATGACTCTTATAACTTTCGCAGATCCTTTAGCGTTGAAGGAATACTTGATTCACGCCCAGAAGAAGAAAGCCAATGCTGGAAGCAATCCTTGCAATGACTAAAGCTTGGGCAAAAGACGCAAGCGATGTGTGCACTAGATACTTGTCTAAATGTGCTGTGGCTTAGCATAAAGGAGGAAAATCCCAGGTTTTCGGCTAATGTTTGAACTTGCTGTGTAAGTTCGACCTGAAGGTTTTGAGAGGAGAACGTGGTAAACTTACGCTGCAAATTGCAGGCTCTGGATTGGATAGCCATAGGGCCGCAAGCACTCTAGACAATCGGAGTATCGTAGAACATCTACATGGCGTTGCAACGATCTGCAGGCGCGTTGAGTATTTTGATCTGCTCACCTATACTTGAACTATTTGATCCTGAGCTCGTCCTGATCTGCATCTTTGTCTCAGTCTTACAGGGTAACCTGGGGTTGTGAAGAAGGGACTTCCATCGCCAAGTTGATTAGAGTTCAAGCCGTTGCAATACGAAACCTACAGGGATCTACCGTGCCGAGGCGGAGTAGCACCTTTCGGAATTTTCGCTGACGGTCCAATTGCAATGACCCTTCTGGGAAGGAACGATAGGGCTCAGGTGAATGGCTCCTCTTCGGCGTAATGTGTGATGCGTAACCCACGACTCAGTGATACACGGCGTACCCGGTCCACGGGTTTGATGCAGATCTGCAACAATCGCCCATGCTTCCCCAAATGGGGAGTTTCCTTTATAATGCTGCCATGTCTTCATCGCGTTCCTGTGGTCCGGCAGTGCATGCATTGTTCAGAGCAACATGCCGACGCCAGTTCATGAACCAAGTTTCCTGAAGGAGGTGTGGGGACTGTTCGCTGTCGGTCAGTCGAATACTACCTTTGATATGCAAGAGCTGTAACGGTCGCTGACTTTGTGTGATTCCAGGCGCTTCTATCCTCTTGCTTCGTCTTGCTGTCCGCGCTCGCACAGTAGGCTTCCGCCAATATGATGGAGACGATTACATCTCGATCATCGTTCTGCTTTGCTACATCGGAGACGCCATCACAGTCGATTTAACATATCACCTGGGCTCAAATGTCGACTTTACCAAAGCTCAATTCGAGGCTATGAGTCCCTCAGACCTCGATGAAGTCGTCATGGGCAGCAGACTGCAACTACTGGCGTGGTACAGCTACACCGCACTCATCTGGACGCTGAAAGCATGCATGCTGTTCTTCTTCGGTCGATTGACCTCAGGACTACGCATGCAGACGTACGTCCGGTACTTGAGCGCTGTGTTGGTACTGTCGTATATCGCTGTCTTCTTGACGATAAGCTGCGGTTGCTTTCCCATACAGAAGAACTGGCAGGTTGTGCCAGATCCAGGGAGCAAATGCACTGTGAGTCTTCCATCTTCATGGACAGCCGAATACACTACGAGAATCGAAGATACTGACTTGCGCCTAGCTGAGACCTCAAAACCTCTACGTTACAAGCGCTGCCAACGTGCTGACAGACGCCTTGATCTTGGTCACACCTATCCCCGTTCTCTGGAACCTCGAGGTCAGCAGAAGAAGGAAACTGGTTCTGTCGCTTCTTCTGTTCCCTGGTGTATTCGTCATTGCCGCTGCATTGATTCGGGTCATTATGTCACTGGAAGCGCAACCAAGCGCGTTAAACATCAATCGCTGGGGCGTGCGGGAGACTGTCGCCGGAATTATTGCGGTCAACGTTCCTATTCTGCGACCGATGCTTCGAAGATCGTTCTGGACCCGCGGACCTGTGCTCAGCCAGCCTTCAAGCAGTCGTGGGACCGGTTTTGGTAAAGGCAATGCGTCAGGGAAATGGACAATGTCTTCATCCTCGGTGCCGACTCGCCATTCTCGGCCTTACATGAGCTACGACGCAGAACAACAGCAAGCGCCAAACAAGGGTGGATCGGTGATGGAGCTGACGGATGTGTTGAGCGAGCGCAGCAACATCTCCGGTCGCTCGAGGAACAATAGCGAGGATCTCATCATTCCGCGAGCGCAACCGCAATACCGACAGGATCATGCAGGGAATGACAGGGTGCTTGTGGAGACGAGCTTCGAGAGCAGTGTCGAATACTGCTTTGAGAACCAAAGGCCAGTAGTGCCGAGAGGGCTTGGAAAGGAAGACTCGAACTATGTTGCGAGTGTCATACATACTCCAGGGCGGAACTGAACAATTACCACTTCTGTCGACCCAAATACTCTAATGTCATAATTTGGACCATGCAATTCCTACGGTGCTTCGCCCACAAGAAGGGACCCAGTTCGAAGTGCTTCATCAACACACTTCAACATGCTATCATATCTCAGTCAGCATGACCATCCGCCTACTGAACCACGGTCTATACGACATGCTGGAGACACAGGGCGAATACAGGCATCGGATCGCCATATTGCGAGCGTACGCCGGCTTGACGTGATGGTGACCAGCATCATACCATGCGCATCTGCCTGCAGGAGAGAACGACTGCGAAGCACCCTCAGGCCGGATCGCGTTTACCACTACATTTGCTCGCTCGATCGCTATAACTGGAAGTCCAGGACTCACGTCACAGGAAGAGGAGGTCAACTTCGTGATTGGCTTCATGTCCGCGCCAGAACGGAGGCTGGGAGGGCACAAAAACAACCTTCATAAGAATTTCGAGCGTTTACTGGAGTTTATGAGCAGGACAAGACGACTTCGCACACAGAGATGAACTTGCACGAACACTTACAAGACCTTTTGCGTACAAACCAAGCGCTTACCACAACGTACTAGTAGAACAAAATGCCTCTAAATTATAGAAGCTGGATGGAGGTTCATTCAACGTTTGCCATGCACATCGATGCCATTGTCATCCAGCACAGATATCGCAGTCACGCACATTATCATTGGGCTCCCGTTAGGGCCAGTGGAGAACGCGTTTAGCACATGTGCTAGAACGGCTGGCAGTTAATGTTTCAGGGAAGTCAAGACCTTCGGTCGGAGACCTCTGGCAGATCTAGGCAGATAAAGTGAAGACTGCTTCACAAGGTGGTCAGCTGATCAGTGTAGGCCGTAGCAACGCGCAGAAGCATTTCTGCGAAGCTCAACAGGGAAACCCAACGCAGCTTTCGCGCTGACACTTAACCAACTCGGAATCTCAACTTCGATGCTATAAGTGCGAACAACAATGTCGACAAGCTGACCGATCACGCCCATGTCAACACCACAGCGAGCCTCACAACAACGGCTCGCGACTCCCACTACTACCTCCAGCCCCATTCAGTCACAGCAAACCTCACAACTATGGCTGGCGACTCGGCTCTCCGCCGCTACGATCTTCGTCCACGCGCAGCTATAAGCTACTCTCTCGCAATTGCGCGTTCTACTCGGCAGCAGAAGCGCTCCCGACGCTCCAGACGCGCTCTGCTCAACCCTACTGCACCCACGCCACCGAGTCTCACGCCACCAAGTCTGCCAACTCTCCAACTCGCCAGAGTCCCATATCTACCGCCGGAGATCGTGTGTATGATCTTGAGCTACTACAGCACCCACGACGAAGCGATCACCATTCTTCCCACACGCAAGCTTGTCGAGGAAGAAGCAGCCTTCAACGAGCGCATGTCACGTATCCCTCCGACGGTATTACGCGATGCACTAGCCCGGGGTATGGTTCCATTAAAACCCTCCATCACGAAAATGCTGATTGCGCCGCCGCATCAGTCACACAAGAAATCAGAGATCGGCCTCCTTCTTACGAGCAAGCTGTTCCACGACGAGTTCATCAAGCAATTTTACAGCGAAAACATTTTCACATTCCTGGGTGGCGGCCATGACATGGTCTGGTTGAAGATGAGCGAGACCAAAAGAGCTCACGTCCGCCATATCCAGCTCGAGTCTCTATGGGAGCTCGATCTCGACTTCTTCGGAGCTGGGAACAGCACCCAGCCACACAAAGCATCTTTCAGCATCAAGCCAGTCTGGGGCCGCTCAGAGATCCACGGCCTCATGGACTTCGGGGCTGGCACTGTAATGTTTCCCAATTTACAATCCATCACCCAGAAGGTTCGTCTCAGGCGGAACAAGGACTGGAAAGGGCCCTCTCCCAACGTGCTCAATATCGTGCTCAATCTCGACGTCACTAACGTCGTTCTGAGACAGGGCAAGGTTTACGATCTCATGGTCCACAAAGGAGCACGAGAAAGAGCAAAGAAGCTGGTCGTTACCGCGATCCAGGCAAGATGGAAGCATCTCACAACTGAGTCTTACCTTGCCAAGACGGAGATTGGCTTCATGTACAGCCAGACTCTGGAATGGGATAAGGAAGCCGTTATGAGACCTTTCTTGTCGCTTGTGTGAGCTTGGAATCATCTCAACGATCACGACTTGCGCCTTTCCGACGCGCCAGCACGCACTATTTTCGTCTGCAAGTTTTTAGCCAACCGTACCAGGGCAGTATCCCACAATCAGATCGTCAGCGCAACTGTCAGTCAACCATCAGCACAATCACCAATCGTACAACAGCAGAACCATCAGCACTACCATCAGCATTCAGCATATTTCCAGGCGTTCAGAGAGCAAAAATTGTCAGGTTCTTGCTGCAGTAAAAGCACCCCACAAAATGCAGGCTCTTTGTTCTTTCTTTATCAGGCGTGCTTTATTCAGCGATGCGAAGTAGATACCAGACCGGGAAGCGCGATGTCGAGTCCCACGGCCATTGTTCTTTATATTCGGAGTGAAATTCAACATTGTAAACCAAAATTCAACCAGCTTTCTCCACGGCGCACGTATTCTACAACCATAGTGCACCAACAGTGAAAGCCTGTGACAGCAAAAAAGAATGGAGAGGTAGGTGATCGAAACCTAGACCTTCCGCAATCTGCTAGATGCAAAGCGGACGCTCTACCACTGAGCTACATCTGGTGGAATCGTTAGTATGTTGTTGTGTGATTGGTGGATTCTGGTGAATGCTTACCCCCAAGTTGATGATGTCAAATGTGCTACATGCATTATATATCTCAATTAATCTCTTCGATCACATGGCAGTTGCTCGATGCCGAAGCCAGAGGAGACAAAGGGTGAGATGGAAGTTCAACGTACAAGACCGGGTCAGAAGGAATCTTACCAATTGGTTTTGTTATACCTTTTTCTCGACGCCATTTCCTGGAGAATCCAGAAAGACCTTTGATTGTCTGATGATCGATTGCGAGGATACGTGTCGCCTCCAATGCTGTACAAGTGCCATGCACCTTCTCTCCTTGAGGCCCTCGGCCTTCTCCATCAACCTTCACTGATCTTTTCGGCAATGTTTTGCATAGTCGGTCGTAGCAAAGAGCGTCCACCTCTAGGATCGTGGCCTCAGTGCTGCTTATTGCGCTGGAGCCGGTGCCTTGTGCTGTCAAAACGGACGAAGATGCACCATGCTGCAAGGCTGGCATTGACAACACTTCTTGACCAGAATCTTCGAATTCACGATGTAGGCCAGCTCAGCTCGCAGCAGATCAGTAAGTCAGATAAGAGAAAACAGACTGGGGCTCACTACTGTAATCGTAAGTCCCAAGGTCAAGGTTCAAGAAGCAACCTCAGCAATGTTTTGCTCGGGCTACGGACTTCTGATTTATACGCCCTCGCCTACGTCCTGGACAGCACTCTTGTACGCCATCATCTTATGTCTACGCTGCGCTTGGGACGACTGGTCTAAAGGACATGCAGTACATGAGCGGATGATCCCAGTTTGCGAGTGCAAGAGGGCTACAAAACACCTTGAGATCCGGGGCTCGCTTGCTTAACGTGATACTGATAGACTCCAAGGCGTTCGACCGCGTTTATCACGAAGCCTTGCGGTCCCAAAGGAGGCGATGGAGTCACTACGCGTAAAAGTATCTTGCCAAGCAAGGAGTCCAGTGACTTTCACTTCACGACCCCCGTTCGCCCAATCAACAAGGCCTGCTGCCTGGCAGCCTTTGCTCGCAGCCTCTCCTAGCCAACACCTACGCTTGCTGTTCTTGCTCACGAATCACCTTGACCAACGCGACAAACCTTCGCTCCTGTCCTCTGGTGGATCACGTCCTCTGCACCCACCAATCCTACTCACAAACACTCATAACCACACTACATCGCCGATCGAAGAAGCTACTCACCACTACACAATCACAGGGGTGCAGGAAAGATGGCAGAGAAGAGGATCGATATCCCTGGATTTCCTGGCACTTTCGTGTTCCCCAGCACCACTTCATCTCCACGCATACGCCCTTCTCTTTTCCCAACCCGTGATCAAGTCGCAGAACTTGCAGGCTTGCCATTGCCACAACCACGCCCTACGGCGCAATCGCCTCAGGTCGTCTCGATTATCGACGCGGCAGAGCTTGAAGACTTCAAAATGGTTGATGCGCCTTCGCCTCTCGAGTCCGCTCCGGTCGACTCGGACAACGAGCGTAAGTCATCTCGTCCTGATGGAGGATTTTAGAGCTATACTGACACGCTCACAGCTTCTCTGCCGCCTGCGACCGTAGCTCCTCAACATTCTTCATCCTTCCGCACTCCCACCGTTCCTCGCCCAGAAGGCTACACAACTCCGCCTCACGGGCCATCATTCTTACCGATCACTCCACCGGTCCAGCTCGCCATTGGAAGTGACAATGACTGGCAAGAGATCTCGTCTCTCGATCAAACAGCTCCTGTCGCAGCCATCAACCCGCCCGAGTCTGCTTTGCGTTTCTCACTCTTCCGCACTCCAACAGTTCCTCTCCCGGAAGGCTATGAGACACTGCCACACGAGATGTCACGCTCACCAATCGCTCCGCCAACCCAGCCTGCCGCCGAGAACGATGATACTAGTCACAATCTCTCTTTTGAAGAGCCAGCCGTTTCTCCTACCATGGATGAGCCGACAGCTCCCCAGGCCAGTCCCGATACACACGACGGCGAGAGCGACAATGAAGAGGACAGCGAATACGAGGTTTGGGATGATGCACCCGCGCTGCCACCTGAAAACTTGGAACGCATCAACACACGCGCTCAAGGCCGTTCCCCCTTCCCCCTTCTCCGTCTTCCCCCTAGGGCTATCCACCGCATCTTGGACCTTCTCCTCGTCTACGACGAACCAATCGCACTTGTCCGCAAAGGCCCCGACCGTCGCATTGTTGAAGCCAACAAGTCGCACGTCCTGACCGTCGGCCAAGGCAAGATCACGCGCGAGCCCCAGAACAAGAGGATGAAGTCGAACGTCGCGCGCACTATCAACACCGCCTCGCCAACAAACTTGTTCCTCGTGTGCCGCGCCCTGCGCAACCTTGGAATCAAGACTTACTACAACAAGAACACCTTCGCATTCTCCAGTGAGCAGGGCCTGGCTGGCTGGGCTGCGAGCATTGGCTCCAGGCGTAATGAGGTGAAGAAGGTGGAGCTGAGATCGGGGTGGGAGGTCGTCTTCAAGGGCAGCGATATCTATAATATTCGCCGCGAGGACCTCAACATGACAGCAGGCAAAGGTGTCTTGTACACCGCCCACCTCCGCGTCTTCAGAAGCATCGAGAGGATCGATGTGGACATCGCTCTCAGGATGCCGTGGCAGTGCACCGGCAAGCTTCCGGAATATGACAAATTCTCGCCCGACGCACAGAAGATGTGCTTCGAGTTCGGTAAGTGGATGGCCAGAGGCATGTTCGACAGGTTCAGGCGCTTGGAGTTGAACACCCCGTTCATCGCCAAGCACCTGCACATCTGGTTCGACAAGGCTTGGGTCGAAGATCACTACAAGTCTGCCTGGCTGAAGCAGAGGAGGGTTGCGGAGCGTGCTGCGAAGGCCAGCAGCAGCAAAGACTTGTGAAGGGGACTGAGAAGAAGCAAAACCACAGCATCTCTGGCGCGCTGCTTGGAAGATTGACAACGGAGCGAGAAGGAGCAGAATCACATCGTCAGATCGTCCCCGATAGGCTGGCCTTTACATCAAAAAGCCGGCTGCTGTTGTTTCAGTATCCACCTACTTCCAACAAAAGAGAAAAAAAAGATACGAAGCCGAGAAGAACCAGAACTTCATCCTCTCCGACTGACCGCGTGTATCTCATTCAAAGCGTTGTTTTAAACATCATGGTTGCATCAGCTGAGCATTACACGTTTTGCTTGCATCAATTACTCATACCATCACACTTCTTGCTTAACAAAACTCCCGGATCCACAAGAAAGCAGCAAGACCGAGAAGAAGCAGAACCGCATTCTGTCCGACTGGCCTTTTGTGTTCAACCCTTTACTCAGAGCATTGTTTCGGACATCACGATTGCGGGCATGAATAGCAGTAGCATAGCACCCTTCCCTTTTTTTCCAGGATACCCAGCGATCATAGTACAGTACCGAGCAAATACACAGATCGTCAAACAAATGACCACGTTCCCTCCATGAAGCTAACTACAATCTTCTGCATAACGATGTCAAGGCCGACGAGGCACGTCCCAACGGGTATACTTCTCATGCCCGTCTAACAACTACCGCTGAGACGACACCAGTCCACATTAGCACCAGCGCCCATCGTGGGCGTAGCGAGAGCAAGTCCGAAATACCAGACAGCGGTCGCAAGAATGCTGATGACACCACGGACGGTATTTCAGAATAGGCACGAAGCCGAATCAGAGTTTCAAGAACACCTACGAACTCGCAGCAGTGGATGCAAGTCCTCTCCCTGCGGTCTCAGACATCGCCGTGGGCGACGTTCTTCCCCAACCTGCTTATGTTGGCAGTTGGCAGCAGTATGTCATCTCGAAGAGTGCCGGGTAACAGCCTAGAAGGTTTGTTTGAATGTCGGCGACGGAGACTCTGGGTCGAGAAGGGAGCTTGAGGGAAAGACTGTGGTGAAGAAGTTCCGAGGAAGACATCGGCGGCGGTGCGGCGCCGGGATAGGCGATGTTATACGTGCAAGAGTAGGCGTAGTGAGGCCCATGCTGGGGTGTGTCGATCGAAATCTTCGCAGAGTGAGATACAAATCAAAAAGCCGAAGAAGGTGTAGTAAGTTCTCCTCGCAGAAAGACGGTGTCGTGCCGGCGCACTAAATAGCGATAGTTTAGATAGAATAAACATCTCCCAATAGCAAGTATAAATTACCTACTAAAATGTCTAACAATATTAGCATTACATCCCTCCGCTAACACCAAAAATTCACAAGCTGCTAGGTACGCTCTCAAACATTTCACAAACATTCCAATCGCTTTTCCGAAATAGAAAGCAACCAAAATGTGCACCAAATCCATATATCTCTTCCCTTTTTCTGTATGCGATTGTATCAATCTTGTACTCTCAACTCTTGAGAACACTTCCAAACCCCAATGCACCACACCCGATGACACTCCCTCCGCTTCGTCAAGTAATAAACCCCCCAACCCTCGGCGCACTCCAAACAGCCTCTACAATGCCCCTGACAACACCCGCCCTCACATCCACAAACCGCACAAACCCCTCCCGGCTTGTCCACTTCACCCGACAAAATCCCTCCCGCAGCTCCGGCGCTTCAAACTTGTGCTCTCCAGATGGCGACGTCCAAACTACTTCAGAGGCCTTCTTGCTATGCGCAGCGTAAGAAATCTTATGCGGCGGCGTGCGAGCGAGCTCGTCGATTGTAGTTTGCAGGCGGGACCAGCGGAGGATTTCGCCGTCTTCGCCGAGGGCAGTGGGGCCGATGGCGGTGGCGAGGCGCTGGGCGTAGGCGGAGAAGACGAGGTCGAGGAGGTGGGAGCAGATGGAGAGGTAGCATTTGCTTTGTGTGATGAGGTCGATGAGGGTAGGGGTGAGGTTGATGTACGCTCCGAGGTCGAGGATTGCGGTGGCGGTTGGAGGGTCGAGGTGGAATCTTGGGCGAGCAGAGTGCGTGTGAGGAGTGTGGTCTGCGATGGTAGCCGGGACACTCTCCAGGAATCCAGGCTTTCCACTTGAGGCCAGATCTCCGACGTGAGACTCTTCGTCCACCGTGGACTCCCTCCCCTCTCTGCGAACAACCTCCTTAGCATACGCCACAACAGCACGCGCAATACCGTTCGAAACCATCTCATCCTGCAAAGCTTCCGCAAACTTGGAGAGTGCCCTATCTTCAACCCTGATAAAGAGACCAAGCGATTTGAGATCGTGGCGTAGTTGCTCGTACAGAGTGTCGGCTCCTATGTCTTCATCACAAACTGCGGCGAGGTAGAGTTGCCTTAAAGTGTCGGTGCAGAATAGCTCCGCTGTCAATTGTGAGATGGCTTCGATTTCGGCGTCAGTGTATGGAGAAGACAAATCATGGTCGAGAGTGGTGTCGTTGGAATAGCTCTCCATGTTGCCGGTGTTCTGGCTGAGTGGCGAGAGTCGGCTTTGGAGGATGTAGGGATGGTAGAGATCTTTGCATCATCGTTCGGTTGGAGGAGTTAAAGCTGCCGTTCGTTGGATTCCCGTTCATGAAAGGACCTTGTTCCGCTTTAGAGAGTCTCATCTGCTAGTGAGACTTGTCTCGTTTCCTTTGTGAAGCTTGAAGTGGTATGCTTCTTTATTCGTCTGTTCCAGGTCCGGGGTATGGCAAGACTTGCGAATCGGGAGTCTTACTAGGAATCCACTCTCTTTGTTCTTCTGGTCTGCGCCTGGAAGAGAACATGTGTAGGCTCAAAGGTAAAGAGCTGGCCATCTGGTCGGCCACGCTGTATCCTGTAAGCGGATTGCTGGTATCGATGCCGGGTGATCGATTGGTGCTGGGTGTCGGTGACAATTGGCAAGAGCAGGTACTCAAGCCACACCCAACGGCGCACATGGCTCAATAGCCAGCAATCCATCCAGACACTTCCGCAAGACTCGCACGAAGCGATCCACATAGTAACCCCTCCACAGCAAACAATTTATTCCCGCTTCGACCTCTTCAAGTCATCCACCGATCCGCCATAATATCCAGCGTGTCCAGCTTCCACATCTCCACCCCGGCCACATCTTCCTTCGGCACGCTCCGCACCATCTTGCGCATTTCCGTCCGCCCGCTGCCATCCTCGCAAAACGCCTCAAAGTCCCCGCCGATCTTCCAGAACCGACCGAAATCCCCGAACCATCTGAGTTGCGTAGCGTTGTGTTCGTAGGCTGCGAAGCCGACGAAAGCTGCTACCTCTGCATCGGAAACGGTGCTCATGGCCCGGGTGCCGTCTGGGTCGAGGATTCGGAGCGCGTAGAGCTTGGGGGCGACTGGGAGGATGAGGCGGACGGTATCGAATGTATCGTCGGCAAAGGCAACGCCCAGCTGCGTGAGATTGGGGCAGGCGCGGACCAAATCAGTAACTTCTGATGCTGTAAGGCGCCATTGGGGGGGCAGAAGGAAGTGTTGAAGAGTGTTGCCGTGGCCCGTTGTGAAGGCTTCGAGGAAGAGGGGGCCCAAAGTGGCGACGGTGGCTGAGCGGTCGCTGTGGCGTGTGTCTGGTGTTGAGTTTGTTGAGTTTGATGAAGCTCCGGCGGTAGTGACGGTCGAGGCAGAGACAGAGGTGGAGCCGGGAGCGGACCCGGGTGAATCTTCGGGCGTGATGTAGTCTGCGTCTGCTTTGGAAGAGGGGGTTTGATAATTGCCGGTGGAAGATATGGAAGAGGCGCCGGTGCGGTCGCCAACGATGTACACTTTCTCGATGCATTCGGAAAGCTTAACCATACCGATGTGCTGTGGCTCAAAGTCGTTGAAGCGCATGGTGCGGTAGTAGAGCTTGAAACCAGGCGGCATGACCCTCCAGGTTTCGTCGACGTAGATATTCGCATCACCGCCGTGAACGCCTCCGAAAAAATCAAGGAGGCACATGCTTTCACATCCTGCCTGCTGCATGACGGCGCCCACTTCAAGAGTATTTCGCCCAAACCAGTTCTGGCCACCCACGTGTTTGAGATTTAGCGGTTTGCCACTCTTGAAGGCCTGGCCGAAGAACATTTCCATGTTGAGCGATGGTTCGGCCATTCGACGCATGCGAGGCGAAAAGTGCATGCGGAGATCGATCAGCTTGGGCGAGTAGGCAATCAGGTGGGAGATGTCGTCTGGGTAGCATAGCGGATCGATGTCGATGGCGGCAAAGCCCTTCAAGTTCTGCATGGGTGGAACGCAGATGGACGGCCTAGGCGTCCGGCTAGAGGGGAACTTGATGGTGAGGTAGGCGAGGGTGTCGCGAGTCGTCAGGCCTTGGTAGAGGGTCTTGAGCGGTTTGCAGTCCAGCTCCCAGCTGAACGACTGCAGCTTGGTCATCCTTTCGATACAGGTGCGCAGCATCATGCTCAGCATCATCGAGTTGTCCGGCACTCTGCCCTTGGCGAACTCTTCCTGGCCCAGCTCCCTCCACTCGCCCCATATCCGGAAGTCCTTGACAACGGTGGCATGGGTCTTGGTCGCCAGGCCGTTCAGGCCCATCATGAAGGGGCTTCCACTGCCAAAGCCCTCCGGTCGGCCGTCGACATATCGGATGTCTTGGTAGGAATGCAAGGCGACGCGCTCATATAGTTGCGGCAGGGCCATGTAGTATAGCAGGCGCGAAGTGCGGGTGACTCGCGCGAGGTCGCCGGCATCGTCGAGATAGCTCACGATGCGCGCGACCAGGTTGAGGGGGAGCTGCCCGCCGTGGCCGTAGTCTTGGGAGAAGACGGGCGATGTGTATTGCACAAAGGGCGGGATCTCCTTCAATGTGTAGCCCTCCAGGTCGCGGGTAGAGGCCGCCATGGGCATGGAAGCAGGTTGCGAGCTGGAGCTGGCGCGCGAGGCCATGGTGGAGGTTGCGGTGTTGGGGGAGATCGAGGCTCCACTGCCCTCGTGGTATCCAATGTCCTCCTCCTATGTTGCTGCTACTGCTGTTGCTGCTGCTGTTCCTGCTGCCTCTCCGTCGTCTCTCATTGCGGGGGCAATAGGACGTCTGGACACACCACCGAACACGATAAGGTTGGACATCCGTTGTCAGTGCCACTCGTTGGTCGGATTCGCGTTAGGCCTCCCGGTCGATGATGGCAAGTAATGCCAGACCTGGCCAAACCTTGATGATCCTGTCCGATTCCAGCCAACCGTTTGGTATTATTTCCGCCACTCCCTGTCTCTTCAGACAGTTAGCCCCTTCTTCTTCAATGTGTTTCAGAAGGTATTTACTCATCAGATCTCCTGTATCATCAGACGCTTCACTTCCGTCTGGCCCGCCGTACCCGTTGCTGGTGTCTAGATCATTTTGACTATCAGATCAATCGACTGGGCCTTAGTGCCAACCTTGGACGCTCCCGAAAGCTGGGACGGAGATTGCACGTCCATAGCTTGCATAGCTGGCATCTACGACTTTGTGTAAGACATCATAAACACTGCCACCGGGTCGACCTCCATGAAATCAGCATCCTCGCTGGCGCAATTGGTAGCGCGTTCGGCTGTTATCTCGGTTCCGCAGTATCTCAGATACTGAGCTTCATAGCATACCGGAAGGTTAGTGGTTCGAGCCCACTGTGAGGAGTTCCATCTTGAAAGAGATCGAGCTTCATTCCTTTTGCTTTTGCTTGACACATCTTTATGTGTGGCACGATCGTTCGAGGTGTTGACAACATCACGGGTCAAGTTCGTTCTTTTTGGTTGGTGTTGTAGAGCTCCTACGTGCTGTTGCCAATTCCAAGTTGATAATCCGAACACGCAATGCAGCTGATGAAGTTCTGGCTGCTGGCGGGAAATCTCGAAATTGACGCTCACATTGTATAGACATTTTACTGAACTGGCGAGACGGTATGTACGTACCACAAGGATTTCGTGCGAGTTTGCAATGGTGACTGATTGATGTCGCCTTGAAGAATTCAATACAAGCAACCGCCAAAACTTCCACATTAAAACATTAGCTATATACATATTCATCCCCCATCAGAACATATCCGACTCCTTCACCAACACATTCCTATTCAAATGCTCTGGCCTCGCCGACAATATCCCCGACAAATGCAAATTCAACTCCAAATCGCCCAACAACGACTTGAACACATGCGACACGCCCGCCTGCCCACCAAGCACAAGCCCGTACACATACGGCCTACCAACAAAACACATCTTCGCCCCCAACGCCATCGCCTTCGCAATATCCGCTCCACACCTGATCCCCGAATCAAAGAGAACATCAATTTTGTCTCCAACAGCATCCACGATCCCAGGCAACATCGCCAGCGAACTAACACCCCCATCAACTTGTCTTCCGCCGTGATTGCTTACTACGATGCCCTGTACGCCGACTTCGACGGCTTTCTTGGCGTCTGCTACGCTTTGGATGCCTTTGAGGATGATTGGCCCGTCCCAGTGCTTTTGTAGGAAGGCTATGTCTTCCCAGCCGTGGTTTGTGCCCGGAAAGATGGTTCGCGCCCACGCGGAGACGGCGGCGGACATGTCTTGTTCGACTTCGCAGCCGTGTTGGGAGGCGAAGCGGCGGCGGAAGACGGGGTCGCTCATGCCTATTGCGGTGCCGATGTTGTCGGATCGCAGGAAGGGGTTGTAGCTGTGGATTATGGTTAGTTTGTCTTTCGTGATGTTTGCCAGGGACAGCTGGGAAAACTTCAGTTCTTACCCGTTGTCGAGATCGCTGGGTCGCCAGCCGAGAATGTAAGTGTCGAGAGTGACCACCAGCGCGGTGAAGCCGGCTTTCTTCGCACGGTTGAGCATGGAGATGGTGACTTCTTCGTCCTCGTTCTTAGGCCAATAGAGCTGGAACCACCTGACGCCATCGCCATTGGCTTCGGCGGCTTCTTCGATGTTCGTGCTTGCTGCTGTGCTCATCACGTAGGGGACATTGTTCTCAGCGCATGCGCGAGCAACGGCAAGTTCTCCGTCGGGATTGAAGATGCCTGTGATCTGTCAGCAATCCCTCCCTTCACACAAAACAAACACTCGTGACAACCGCCACAAGACATTCATTCACTCACGCAAAACCCCAACCGGCCCCGCCGCAACCGGAAACTGAAACTCCTCCCCCAACACCCTCGTCCCCAAATCCGGCAACTCCTCACTCTTCACCAGTCGTTTGGGCACAATCGACCACCTCTTGAACGCATCAACATTCTTCCTCGCCGTCTCGCCGCTGCCCGCATTGCCAATGGCATATCCCGCGCTGTTGGCAGACATGGCCTTGGCGGCTTCGGGCTCCCATTGGTTCGAGTGGAAAGTGAAGGGCGGGCTTTCGTAGCGGAGGCCGTTTTGGTAGACGGAGGTTTCGTATTGGACTGGGTTTGGGGCTGGTGAGTGGCGGACACTGCCTGTGTTTTTGGTGGTTGGAGGCATTTTTGGTGATGGTGGTGAATATGGTGGGAGTTGTGAGCGTGTGGGAGAGCTCACGGTGGCTTTCTGTAGCCACGATACATAGCACATCCGACGACTTCCATGTTATCGATTGATCATGAATGATGTTGTCGTCATGACGTACCCCCAATTCTTGTAGTGGCGGAACAACCATTAATATACGCCGCGGCGGCAAGGCTGAAAGACAAGGTTTAGTGCCCGGATGCGAGTATAAAAAGTGGGAACTCCGCTCGGTGCAGATCCGGCATCATCTACCGGCGGGTGGCTAGAGCGACGCTTGAATTATTTAGGCTAACGCTTGGTTCAAGACTGTCCGATTCCTGACGATGGGCATGTCGATGATCGACGTCAGAGGTCGGGAAAGAATGTTTTCGTTGCTACTGCCAAGGTGGCCTTGGTGGCTAAGGCTCGTGGCTCGTGGTTCTGCTTTGATCTCGTGATGAGGCGTTGAGGTATTGTTTGGGAATATGTACTGACAAACCTACTACGACAATCACACTTTTGTATATCACAAGTCCGGATCATGGTCAATTTCAGCAGGCAGCGCAGGCCTCAGCTGCCTACAGAAGAGAACCCTAGCACTTCAGATGAGGAACGCCTGGAGAAAGACAACCCTCACGATCCAGAGAGGGTGACATGGAAGCAGCGCATCAAGCAGTGAGTTTCGATCATCCGGCGCCTCGCCTACTGGAACGTATTGGCTGACACACATCCCAAGTTTCACATTCGCATGGTTCGCGGCCACAATGGCCACAGGCGGTATCGCAACTCTGCTCAACGCCCAGCCCAACACATTTCTAGGCCTCAAGACTATTGGCAAAGTAGTCTTCATCTATGACCTGGTGCTATTTGTCGCCTTCACGGCCATGATCGGCGCACGCTTCATCATGTTCCGTGGTACTTTTATGAGCGCTCTCACGCACCCTACGGAATCTCTGTTCATCCCGACATTCTTCCTCAGTATCGTCAACATCTTCAACTGTATTCAGGCTTACGCCGTGCCGGTCTGCGGACCATGGCTTATCGTTGTCCAGCGCGTTGCGTTCTGGGTCTATCTGGCTTGCGTCTTCTTGCTCGCCACTGGGCAGTACACGTACCTCTTCACGGCACCGCCTAATCGCTTGACTGTTCAATCAATGACACCGGCCTGGCTCCTGCCTATCTTCCCTGCCATGTTGACGGGTACATTCGCTAGCCAGATTGTCAAGACGCAACCGCCGCAGCATCAAGCTACGATCATCGTCGCCGGCATCACTATGCAGGGTCTCGGCTGGATGGTATCGTTCCTGATGTACGGAGTGTACATCACACGGTTGATGCAGTACGGTCTTCCTGAGCCTAAGTTACGACCGGGCATGTTCATCGCTGTTGGGCCTCCCAGTTTTACAGGTCTTGCGCTCATTGGAATCTCAACGAGCGTGCCTTCAGACTATGGAGTCTTTGCAGAGAACCCAGGTATGGCAGAGATAATGAAGCAGCTGGCTCTCCTCTTCGCGATGTAAGTCTCGCGTTCTCTTCAACAAAAGACCAACGACACTATACTAATGAAAACACTCAGCTTCATCTGGGCCCTCGCCTTCTGGTTCTTCAGCATCGCCCTCATCTCCACCCTCCAAACCGCCAAGCAAATGAGTTTCAAATGCGTCTGGTACGCCATGATCTTCCCCAACGTCGGCCTCACGATCGCCCTCATTCAGATCGGCGAGCAGCTGCTCAGCCCGGGGATTCAATGGGTCACGAGCATCATGACGATTATTCTTGTAGGGCTGTGGCTGTTTGTTATGGCGGCGCATGCGCGGGCGGTGGTCAAGAAGCAGGTTATGATGCCCGGGTTGAATGAGGATAATGATCAGTATGAGGATGATAATCAGTAGGGTTGTGTAGATGAGTGTATCTAGCGCGATGTGGTGTAGCTGTAAATCAACCTTCGGGCGTAATGTTTAATCAGCCCTACAGGGCATACTTTGACCAGATTCGAACTGCAGCCCTGCGAGCTTCCATCGTGAGGCCTATCCAGCATCTGCCGCCCTTCGGCGAAGCCTGTGTGAAGATCTCGTGAATACCAACCGCATCGTCCTCACATCTTACCCATCCTCATTCTCCGCGGCGACCCATATTCTAGCCCAAAAAAGGCACCATTCCAGAGTCTCGCCCGTCAGTTTGCACTTCCTAGCTCGCCACGTTACCGTGCCCACAATGAAGCACAGCAAGTTTGTGGAAAACGCTGCCAAAGTTGCGGATCCATGTCCGAGAAAAACAAGCTTTCTACGAAACTAAATTTATCCGGCACTACTTGACGAAGGAACGACGTCAGATCTACAGCGATAGTGGACCTACCGTCACATATCATTCGCGCCGATTAGGACAATGGCCAGACCGAGACTACTACTACGATTCGACCACGAGTACCACGACTCGGCGGTACTGCAAATGCGATTATTGCTCTGCCGTAAGGCTGACATGATAACAGCGTCATATGCGCAGCTTTGAGGTGAAGTCGCCGCGGTGAACTAGGAGGTACCAGTGTTGATGTTTTTACTGCTGTCTTGAGTTACGATCTCCAGCCACTGGGATACTCAATTTACCTTTGAATACTTGATACAGTTTTGTGTTGCAATCTTGTACTGCTCTCGCCATTGGATGGATCGACTTGCTACTGCTACTACTGCCACTCCTATTTCAAGAGCTCTCAGCTCAACACCAAGACTTTACAATTCTCTTTCTGGACTTCACGCCCACCTCTTCGCAACCATGTCGAGCCCAGAGAGCAAATTCAGCCACCTCCCCCGAGCACTCTCAGGACCCCAACCATGCTCCCTAACCGTAAGAACCCCCTCCACACCACCACAACCACAAACAAACCCCCCAACTAACACCTCCTCCCCCTCCCAGGGAAAAGCCCTCCTCTCAAACCCCACCCTAAACAAAGGCTCCGCCTTCCCACCTCACGAACGCCACCTCTTCGCCCTATCCCCCCTCCTCCCCGCCCGCGCCCAAACCCTCTCCATGCAAGTCCAGCGCGCCTACGAGCAGTACTCCCAAAAAACGACCGACATTGGGAAGAACACTTTCATGACTTCGCTGAAAGCGCAAAATGAGGTTCTTTACTACAAAGTGATCCAGACGCATCTGAAAGAGATGATGCCGATTATTTACACGCCGACGGAGGGGAAGGCGATTGCGAATTACAGTCGGTTGTTTAGGGGCGCGGAGGGGGTATTTTTGACGGTGGAGAGGAGTGCGGAAATTGAGAGTGATTTGGAGGTTGTGGATGTGGGAGGGGACGAGGTGGATGTTGTTGTTGTTAGTGACGGGGAGCAGATTTTGGGAATTGGGGATCAGGGGGTGGGCGGGGTATTGATTTCGGTGGCGAAGTTGGTGCTTTATACGCTTTGTGCGGGGATTCATCCGAGTCGGACGGTGGCTGTTGTGTTGGATTGTGGGACGGATAATGAGGGACTCCTTGAGGATGAGCATTATCTCGGGTTGCGGAAGAAGAGGGTGCGTGGGGAGGAGTATGATGCTTTTGTGGACAAGTTCGTGCAGGCTGCGAGGAAGCGTTTTCCGAAGGCTTTTATTCATTTCGAGGACTTTGGCGTGCACAACGCGCGCCGCATACTGGACAAGTACAGTCCTGAGATTGCTTGCTTTAATGACGATGTACAGGGAACGGGCTGCGTGACGCTGGCTGCTGTGACGGCTGCGGCGCGCGTGGCGGATGTCAAGATTGGCGATTTGCGCTGCGTGATGTACGGTGCTGGCACTGCTGGTACAGGCATTGCGGACCAGATTGCGGATGCAATTGCGCTGGACAGCGGCAAATCGAGGGAGGATGCGAAGAAGCAGATCTACTGCATTGATCAGCAGGGCGTGGTGCTGCAGAGCATGGGCGAGGATCTGAACTACGCGCAGAAGTCGTACGCTCGGCCGGACGAGGAGTGGAACGACATGGATACCAAGTCCTTGCTTGCGGTCGTCAAGCAGGTCAAGCCGCATGTGCTGATTGGGACGTCGACGCAGGCTGGAGCGTTCACTGAAGAAGTTGTGCAGGAGATGTCCAAGCACATTGAGAGGCCAATGATCTTCCCGCTGTCGAACCCGACGAAGCTGCACGAGGCGAAGCCTGAGGATCTCTTCAAGTGGTCGAACGGCAAGGTGTTAACAGCCACCGGCTCTCCTTTCGATCCTGTCGGGGTAGAAGGCGGCAAGAAGCGCGAGATCGCAGAATGTAACAACTCTGTAGTCTTCCCTGGCATCGGTTTAGGCACCGTTCTTTCTCGGGCCAAGCTGATCACATCAGCGATGCTGGTCGAAGCGACGAAAGCGCTGGCGTCGCAGGCACCAGCGATAAAGGACCCGGATGCGGCGCTCTTGCCTGATGTTGAGGATGTGCGCGAGGTCAGCGTCAAGATTGCTGCTGCTGTCATCAAGCAGGCCGTGAAGGAAGGTGTCGCTCAGGAGGAAGACATTCCTGAGGATGATGACGATTTGGATGAGTGGATCCGCGTGCAGATGTGGAATCCAGAGTACAGGCCGTTGAAGAAGGTTGACTAGACGGTTGCGCTCGTCGTCTGGTGTTAGAAAGGCCTTCGAGCTCATGAAGTAGAATCGATAATGTTTAACATGAGCATCACTTTCACCGTGCAGCGCTTCTGTCACATCTCTCAAACATTCTGGTGCTCTCGCGACGAACATCCACAAGTCGGACAAGGCTGTCTCACGCTCAGCAAAGGCATAACAGGCCGGCCGCCATCACGTGTCGTCTCAAGATCAGATTGCAAGAAGAACGCCGGCAGGCTAATCTCAGGCAGCACAACCGGCGACGGCGGCGAAGCCAACACCGGCGCTGGCGATGGCGGTGGCGACTCCTCAAGTTGTGGCACAATGTCAATCGTCTCCTCCTGCACTTGCGATCCTTCCGGCGTCGACACTACATTCGACGTCTCGTTCTGACGCTGAGTACTGCTCCCAGGCACATCATCGCGAGCAGCATCAGGAGCCCGCAACGTCCTTTTGTTACTACCTCTCTGCCCCGTACGACTCCAGCGGTGCTTATGCAGAATATTAGCCACGCTCTTCAAGCTAACATTCACATCAAACCTCTCCCAAACCGCAGCCGTGGCGTCCGCGAGATGGGCATAGGGCTTCTCGGTGAAGAACTGAAGGACCCACTACACATGAACATCATCATCAGCCAACCCAAACACCGTCAACAAGTCTTACGATTCAAACGACAACGAAAAAGAAACCTTACAGCCTGCTGCCCCTCATTCAGCGCCGTCGGCCTCCCCACTTTCGCAGTACGAGGCGGGTACGGCGCATCGAAGAGCTCAAAGTTCAATCTCAAGCGCTCGATCGTCCGCGTGGAGACGCCTACAAGAAGTCCGATTTCGCTGTTGCTGCGCGGGTTGGCGGTGTCGTCGATGTATGCGCAGATGCGAGCACAGTCTTGGGGGGGAGACGCGCTTGCCGGCGACCATGTTTGAGGTCGGCGGGAAGCTGTGAAGTTGTTGGTGTTGATGGTGGTTTTCTTGGCGCGACAGGTGTTCTTTCTTGTTGGTGAAGGCTTTCTTTCGGGAGATGTTCGCTGAGGATTTTCGCCTGTCGGAGGAGACGTCGTGTGTAGGGTTCGGGTTGCGGTAGTGTCAATGTCGGACGTAAAGTAGGATTTTGTCATCAGATCATCAACCCCTGGATCTGTGTCATTTCAATTATGATATATCGATAATTTGAGGCTTCAAGTCGATGTTACGTGGGTTTCACGGCTGTTGGTCGATAAGAAGGTGCTGTACGAACGAAAGTTTGAATGGAGGACTTCGATCCACGAAAGAGAGAAGAGGTCTGTTCAAAAAGCATGATACTTTCCAAGCAAACGCAAAGATCAAACACAAATGATACGCAGACCAGCCTACCTCGCAAAGTGCACACAGAAAGACAGTCCGAATCACGCTTCGATCAAGTACGCCATCGAGAGTATGTGAAAGATCGTTGAGCCGTGCAGATTGCCATCGTACCCGTTGCGATATCGACACCTGACCACCGTTTTCCAACCACGATGATACCTACAACGAGGAATGAGAGTGCGACGCTTGATATCTGAGCAGATTACCAGCGTCGATTCACAATGGCCATTTCTGCCAGATTACCATCCAAGCAGAATTGATATTAGTTGCTGTTATGACTCTAGAACCCGTGGATGGCGAGGAAGGAGCGTCGGCTCAATTTGATCTCACTTCATATTTGTCACCCCTCGCTCCTTTCTCATCGAACAAGCAAGTTCACACAACAACATCCGAATTGGTCTAGTGGCTAGGATTTGTCGCTCTCAATCATCCGCAAGGATGATCAGTTCCGACAAGGCCGGGGTTCAATTCCCCGATTCGGAATTCATTTTTGTATTTTGTCCCTGGTCCCTACTGGTACGCAGCAGCTACCTTGGTGATTCCTTTTGTTCTCTCTGTGTCTAACGCAAATTCGCATCGCGACACGATCCGTGCGCAATTCGCTCCAGAGCCTAAGCCAATCTTGGATGTCGACAGCCTACGTTATGGTTGATACACTACACGACAGTAAAGCGACATTGGGTATCTCGGGACAATGGAAAGTATCTATCTGCACGCCGAAGCCTGATTCACCGCGTCATATCATCCGTAGAGGTGCAAGTTTCCTACTCCGCTCAATTGAATTCTGCTGATATCTTCAATTTTCGAGGTGTCGTGATCCCTAGGATTGTTTCCAGCTTGTTCACGAGCCCCTGGCGTTGATGCGGAGCGCAGAAAACCACGGGGTCCAGTGTCGGCTGCGTGATGCAGCCCAGTGTCGACTGACTTTTGCACCGGGTATGCTAGGGTGTGACCGTGAAATGCCGCCCTTTCGCACCAGAACTCAGCTTGATCTGAGCCATTGTTGTCCCAAGGGCGTGCGCGAAGACCGCCGTAATTGAACATCTCGTTATCTCCCTCCATCTGCAGAAGCAACTGCACTTGTGCACAGTCGAACTCAAGATCGAACCATGTCTCAGGGGGTGAGCGGGCATACCGATTTCGTAGGATGTGATGCCCCAAAGACGCGATGGGCAAACTGTAGTCAGCTTCGATACCCTCGTGCCCACTTGTTGCGACGCTGAGAAGCGCGTAAACCCGGTCGAGTTTCTCAGAGCATTGCAGGTCTCTGGTCTCGTGCAGCAAGTCCCACATGGAGACGGTCGTCGAAGGCTCGCACGGCGCGACCAAACGTCCCACGAAATCATGTACAAGGTCGTAATGGCGCTCGTATCCGTAATTCGTTGGGTCCAGGAGAGTTTCCCAGGTGTAGAAGTTCCTGCCGCACATGATCAAACTCTCCCGCGCATGCTTGAGCTCTTGGAACACCCAAAGTCGCTTCCAGTATGAACTTTTGATGATGGAGATCATGCCGTCTGTGTTTCCGCGGTGGATCAACGGGTGAGCGACGTGAATGTCGAGGCCGAGCCACACAATGACCTGGCTCGCACGTTGGAAGATCTCAGACATGATACTGATCTGGTGCCTGCGCTCCTCGGCAATGGACTGGTCGATCAATAGGGCGTCAATCCAGAGCCAACACGACGAGTGTTCCGGGACCGTCTTCGCCTGCCGCAGGAATTGCCATAGACTTTTCGCAATGGAGCGTGGGTGGCCATCTACGATGATGCTGTGGCAAGGCTCGGGATCGTCCCAGGCATACGAGAGGGCCTTGTACTCCACATTCTCGCCTACCACACAAATGCACGTTTCGATGTTGATGGTGTCGCGGAGCTCCCATTGAGACTGCGTGGCAAGGATGCGCACGTAGCGGATGTATCCTGCTCGAAGCTTAGAGGTGTTGGGGTCCAGCTCTTCGGGTATATCCTGGTCCCCTGATGCCTCGCGTATAAGTTCGGCATCGTGAGTCGCGTCCATCGCAGTTTGGTAGATGGCTCTGTCCGTGAACGAGAATCATCATTGTATATGAATGAATTAGTTGGGAGAGTAACGTCAAAGGTGGGGTAGAAGAATATTGCGCGAGACGGAGGGGAGATAGCTGGAAAGGCGCAGTCCTGTGGCTCAGCCCTCCAAGCGTAGCTGGATCGTATGATGCAGGTGTGCCTGACATTGATGGTGTCGAAGGCACGAATCAGCGGGCAGGCAACACTTTGTGAAGCCCCTGTAGGTGTGTAGAGCAGTAGTCCAGACCACGGCCTGCATGTATATGTGCGTGCCTGATGGCCGTCTCAACCAGTGGTGTTTATGGATCAGGTAGAGGACCAAGGACCGGGCAGAGAAGTGGTTTGCGCAAACGAAGCAAGACGTTAGACAAGCTGTGCGTGATACCTCGAACATCAATGCAAGTAGACCAATGCACGTCTTGTGAAGCTCGACAAGCGGCTATAATGCTTTCCCGTTGTGATGTATGCTGGCGATATGTGCTAAAAGAAGACTTCTCGAGATGTCCTTCTCCCGCCACCTCGCCTCGAAGAAGGCGAGACGAACAGATGAAAGAGATTGCAAGAACCTGTCAGACATACCGCCGAACCCTCCCAGAATGGCCGGCCGAAGCCAGACACCAGACAGGGTTGAGATCATCGCCACGTCGAACTGCCCGAAGACAGAAGAACGCACGTCGGCATCACTCTTGGGCTCGGGGCATCGGCTCATCAGCCAGGTTGGAGTCTGTGGCTCATGTAGAGAACACAGTTATGGACGTTTACTATAGAAATGATTCTATGAAGTCTGTTTGGAAGTGTTAGAATGCTGGCACTGTTGGAATGTACTGTTTTGGATTGAACAGTATGGGGTTGATTTTTGGTACTTACAAAGTCGCGTAACGAGATCAAGTTGGATCGAAGAGGAAAAAAGTTATATACCAGCTCGCGGACAGGCTGCGCACGGATGGGCTTGGCGGGTGAGGGTCCTTAGGCTGCGAGGTTGGAAGGCAGCCGCGGCTTCGAGCTTGCTGCTTGAGCGTCATGCTTGTTGTGTGGAGAGAGAGCTTCACTTGACGATTGATTGATTGATTGAGAGACACCTTAAACAACACACTCACCACTCAATACACCTCGCGCCTCTCCATACCAACAATCTCTCACGACACGGCAACATCCCACCCCACGTGACTGCAATACAATACAACACAACACAACACTCCAACATGGCCCACTCCGCGCGCCTGGCGGCCCCGACCTTCGACGTGGAATCGTACAGCAGCAACTACGACGGCCCTCTGCAACCGCTCCGCCTCGCGCACATCGCCCTGCACTGCCCCTCGCTCTCCCGCCAGGCCTTGAGCATCGCCATCACATCGGCAAAGAGCGGCAAGGACGTCGCCCTCTACCGCCGCCTCGTCACCCTCGCCTCCATCCTTAACGTCAATGACCTCGCCACCGCCGACCTCGAGTGGACAGACAAGACCGAAGATGCGAACAAGCGCGAGAGCCTCAGGCTGGAGCAGGAACTCAAGGGCTACAAGAACAACCTCATCCGCGAGAGCATCCGCATGGGCCAGGAAGACCTCGCCACCCACCTCCTCCTCACCGGCGGCCCCGCACCGCAGTCTGTCCCGGAAGGCGAGCAGCCCCAGAGCGCTGGCAACATTGGCCTGAATGCTGCCTGGAATGCTTTCGGCAAGATGCGCGACTACTGCACTACTCCCACTCACGTCGCCAGCATGACCCTCCGCCTCCTTCACACCGCCATCATCCAAGCTGTCTCCGCCTTGCAGTCTGGCTCGCCGTCAACCGCCTTCTTCAACGCCGTCATGACCACCGCCAATCGTCTCCGCAGCGTTGGTGCCAAGGAGGAAGAGATGGCCAAGCTCACTCCCATTTCATACGCTGCTGCTGGTGTCGCCCAGCTCAGCTCGGGCAACTATCGTGACGCCGCCGAATCATTCCTGGCCGTGCCTTTCGACCTCACTCAAGCCGGCTCCGTGCACAACTTTGAATTCACCCGCTTAGTCGCCAGCGCCAACGACATCGCCATCTACGGCGGTCTGACAGCACTTGCCACCCTCGATCGAGAACAACTCTCCACCCGCGTCCTCGGTGGCTCCTTCCGTGCCTTCCTCGAGCTCGAACCTCACATGCGCAAGGCCATCTCCCTCTTCACAACTGCAAAATACCGCGCTTGCTTGGACGCTCTCCAGCGCTACTACGCCGACTGGAATCTTGACGTCTTCCTCGGCGCCGGAGTCGGCACTCCACGTGGCTCCCACGTCGACAACCTCCTCGCCCGCATCCGCCAGAAGAGCATCACCTCGCACCTGTCCTCCTATTCACAAATCTCCCTCGCCTCCCTCGCCGAGACCTTCCCTCTACCTCCCAACGCCACCGCCCAATCACCCCAAGCCGCCCTCGAAGCAGAGCTCATCTCCCTCATCCAGTCCTCCAACCTGCCCTTCCGCCTAGACGCCGTCAGCGGCACCCTCGTCGCCCCGACTCTCGACCCACGCACAACCACCCACGCCGACGCTGTCGCCACCGCGAATGAAATCGAGCGCTCTCTCTTGCTGAGACTGCACAGAGTCAACACCACTCTCGCTGGCCTCGAAGTCCTGCCGGAGAAGAAGAGCATTCTCAATGAAGGAGGCTGGAATGGGAATGGGAAGGGTCGCGTGTTGGGTTAAAGGTGACATGAAGATGAGATGAGATGAGATGAGATGAGACGAGATGAATTTGCTTTTATGATTGATTGATTGACTGATGACGAGACCACTGCATGGAAGGAAGAATCCAAGAAGAAATGTGGCACTAGCGTGGCGTTTTGGGCGGATTTTGATATGGAAATGGGAATGGACTGCAGCACCACGCCCCGGTAAACATTCGAGCGTTCAGTGCCTTGCATAGGACCAGGCAAGTGTGATTGATACAGACAGAAGCACAACAATTGCATGCATGCATGCACAGCGTAGCATAGTATAGACTTTGCTGCGCATATATGCTGCACAAAGAAAACAAACTTTTGGACGAAACACGGCCTTCTTTCTCTATTCCGTTATGACGCAGACAAGAAGACGCACCAATCGCCCAGACACCCACAGATCAAGCCCCGCGCGATCAAGGCGACGTACTTTGAGCGACGCCTTTGCTTATCCCTCTCTCTTTTCTTCCACACCACAGCCGATTTGACTCTCGTTGCAGCACACCGCACGACTTGTTGTCCTCAGCCACTCGTGCTGTCCTCCTTTTCCCTTTTCCCCTTGGACGGACGCCAATGCCGCGATGGGGCTGTCTCTTCCGTGATTGCCGGGTAGAAGTGGGAGTGGACGGGAGTGGCTGCCTGTATGAGAGAGCTGTTTCAGACTTTTGATGACAGGAGGTCTGAGGGACGGGGGTGATGGAGACGTGCGGTTCGTTCTTTTCTCCTTGTGCTGCCCGTCCCCGTCGCGGAGGGAGAGGAGGGAGTTTTGATTGGCATTCTGGGGGGTTTGACGAGACGGGAGGAGACGCATGTACCGCTTCTCCCCTGGGTCAGTTGTTTCCTTCCCTCTCACTTTCTTCTTCTTCTTCTTCTTCTTCTTGTTTTGTTTTGTTGTATTGTGTGTGCCTTTTTCCCCTCTAGGCATCCCTGGATTCGTTGTTTGCTGGGTCGTTCATTTCTGCGAGCACTGAGCTGCTTACTGTATTTATCCTCCCCTGGACAGAACCTTGACTTGTCTGCTACTGCTTTCCCCCCAGATCGACGGAGACTCTCTAATCGAACCTATCTTCCTTTTCATTCTTGCTTGATTACCCCTCTGTCTTTCCATTCTTCTCCCAGAGCATGGCGTTGACACCACCGTTACTGCTGGATGGCCCGGCGAGAGCGTCTACTGGGTCGTTGGGAAACGGCGGCGATGGTCCCCCTCTCCTCTTGAGAGGCGACGATCGTGAACGCGAGCATGATTGGGATGCGACAACGAGCAGTGCTGTCGCTGGCTCGGGGTCGGAAGACAACGCTATCGCTGCTCTGAGGACCGACGACCACGCCACCACCAATCCTCCTCTCCTTGCAATCTCCAAGCCCGATCCACTACATCCCGCCGAGCCTGCTGGTTCACTGGCGGGAATCGACAGCGAGGCGGGGAACGGTGGAGGAGACCGCGCAAAAGCCACTGCGTGCGCGTGTGTCGAAGTCGCGTCGTGCTTCGCCAGGGAGTCTGCAGATGACTGGCGGGAAATTGCGGTGGCGAGATCGCGTTGTGCTGGGCAGGTATTGGCGAGCTGGCGGGAGTGGTGAGGGCGGTGCGAAGGCCGGACCAGGCGAGGCTGCGGAATCCGTTGTGTGGATGAGCATGCCTTCGAGGTATCGTGGCCACCGCACGACTGCGCCCAAAGCGCCCGGATCCCTCCCCTTGCCCTCATCATACGATCAGCGAGGGCTCGTTGCACCCAGAGTCTCGGCTGCGATTCTACAGCCAGAGAGTCGGGCTGCTGAGAAACTCTCCCATGCCGCCAGTGGTGTTGCAGACCCTCCGACTACCGCATCTTCCGCAGGTCTCGACGATGCTTCCGCCTTGACACGCCTGGTCGCCGCTCTCCATTCTCGCAACACAGTCCTCATGAGAGGCGTCTTGCCTGTCGTTGACGAGCTGCTCGCCAGGCTTGTCCCCGCTCTGCTGTGTGGCGAAGACATGACTGCCATCAACTCCGCCGCGAGCCGAGACCCGGACATCGAGGCCGACGGGTACTGTGCCAATGTCCGCCGACTGGTAAGCACGCTCGGAAGGGAGCTGAAGGGCGAATCGGAGGGCTCTCCCGTGAAGGTGGGCGTTGCGCTTGCCTTGCAGGCCAGGAGCCTACCAGAGCAGGCGGTGCGTGATGCCGTCGGTCGCTCGGAAGCCTCACACGGCGGCGTACTGGACTTTGCTGGACGAAATGACGATCGGGAACAGCAGGCTGACGAGGAGAACTTCACGCTGATCCGTGACTTCATCCTCGCGAGTAATGCCTACGCCTCTCCTAAGGCCCGTTTGATGGTGTTCGCACGTGACCCTTACCGCCTTCGCCTGGCGGAGGCTGTCGGCAACAGGGCGGTTGGCGAGGCAGGAAAGATGCTTCATCCGGTAGATCTCGAGACTGTCGTTGAGGAACTCTCGTGGGTTCCGATGCACTTGTTCGTGTTCACCGAGCGCCATGATTTCCGTTTGTCGCTCGTGGACCGTCTGAAAGGTCTCGTGGAAGACCGGATGATTGGAGGAGGCGATTGGTCGCCGTTGAGCCCGAGGGTGCATGTGCTTGGAGAAGGCTTCTGTCGACTGCAGTGGAGATCGCCTTGTGGTGCTTCTCGTCACCTCGATGTTCTGCAGGAGGCCAGAGAGCGATTGCAAGCTACGTTCACCTCTGCCCCGGCGTTCTTGGACCCAGCTCCCGTGCAGCCGGATGTTTCCATGGCAAAGCTGTGCGAGCGGAGCGAAGAACCAAAGACACACCGTGCAAACCGCTACTGCTTGTCTCTCAAACGCCTCTTGCGCAGCTAGGCATCACCACAGATCATCTACTCGAGCGTGGCGCTCAACATCAGCCTGAAGCAAGCTCTCCGTGGATCGTCTTCACCCATCATCAATGCTGGCAATGGTCCCACCTCGCACGCGTCTCCGGCCGGCGGAAAGTCTCTGCAGTCCCCTAGCAGCCCTCAGCAAAATACCAGCTCTGCAACTCAGCTAACAGCAACTGCTCAGCCCTCAGCAGATCACAGGGCCCGAAGCCAACACGGACACGACCAGTACCTCTATCTCTGCATCAAGGTCGGCTGTCTCATCTTCGAAGAAATCACATGCAATGCCTCACTATCCGGCCCCGTGCTCTTCCAGAAACTCAAGTCTGTCTATGACCAGTCACGCGGCTTCTCGCGTCGCTGGTTCTCGGTCTGGATCTACAGCCATTGTGAATCTCACGAGTTTCATGAAATTCGCCGTCGATCTGGTGTCCCATGTCAAGCCCGATTTCCCCAAAGCCAAAGACCACTCCTATGCTTTCGAGCCTCGTCCGCCGTACCCAACGCCTCCGCATGGCCCAGTCAGCGCGGGAGAGTTCAGAGACTCCTACTATCGATCCAAAGGCGCCCGGAGCGACTCTTGGACCAATCTGTGTCGCTACCTGCCCGACGACGCGCCCGTTGACCCGGAGAAGGGCGAGCAAGTCAGAAACGCTGCTTTGAAGATGCTCCCAAAGAAGAAAACGGCGCTCGCGAAGGGCGACGGCCAGTGTGAGTCCTTTTTTGGCTTGCTGGCGGTGGAGATGCTCTCGTACCCTCGCGTGATCACATAAATCTTTCTTCTGAACGCGCCTGCGGTCGTTTTCCTGGCCGTGTGGCTCTCGGAACACAAGGATGACCTGCAGAACGCTGCCGTTCCCGTAAGCATTTCGCTTGCTTTGACCGCAGTGCTTGTTGCTTTGTTGACGAAAGCTTAGCGGGTTCGAGAAGTAGCGGGGTCCGATCCTGTTGCGCTGTTTGCATGTGTGTGTGCGGTGCACTTGGGGACGATCTCGAGCTGCCCCAACCCCTCGAAACTCCTTATGATTGGTCGCGTGCTTCGTTGGGGCGCCGAATATCGCTGCGTCCATGTATGGCAATGCGGCCACTACCACTCCTTGACATCCCGCAGCTGGACCGCACAGTCACAATAACCTTTGTATCTGGGCTTTTCCCTCTCTAGAAATTTACTTCGCGACTCCAAGCCAACCCCCCGCCTCTGACAGATAGACTTGGTGATGCAGAGAAACAATGTCGCTGGCCACCATCAATGTGTTCTTGACAACGATCGCGACGATTTGTTTAGTGCGTTATCTCATCCAATCCTTCCGTTCGTTATCGCCCGCTCTTTGTCCTGCAGTTTGAGCTCTATTCTCGTGGTTTGGTGAGTGCAGATGGCTACGTGCATGGAATTGAAAGTGAGACTGTGGATGTGAGACTGGATTACGCTTCTGGAGCTGGGGTTCTTTTTTTGTTGGTTTGCTGTGGGTTGCTCAACTGCTAATTCTGGCTTAGGCCCAGTTGAGGAGGGAAGGCCACTATTTATACTGCCTTGTTGACTGATAGATACCAGAATCACCCTGTCACTCCACTCTGTTTTCGCCTCTCCACTGGTGCCGATCCTGACCATCTTTTACCATCTTGAGCACTTTCACGTGCACTCCGACCCGTCATCCCCACATGCCACTCGAGACACCAGCTTATTGGCCCAAAGAAGGCATGCCAATGTCAACACGGTACCAGTTGCAGTGTGCCGGAATCGACAACGAGAAGTTCTCTTCGCCGAAAAAAAAGAAAGCTCGGTGATCGCGATGGATGTGCCACGCATCCGAGCCGGGCTGGTGTTCGTGGCAAGGATGGTAAGATTGTCGTCTCACGTTTCGCCAAGGCATGCTCCCAAGCGTGCTGGGCAGCAGATGAGACTGGTAGAAGACGTTTCGGAAACGGAAAGGGCTTGCGCGAAAGGCGAGATGAATTGGGGAGGGAGTAGACGTGTTAGCGAGCACCACGACGACATGACTGCCGCTGCCGAAAGTGGTGGAAAGCTTGAGAGCGGGAGCAAATCAACACGAACCTGCGGTATACGTCCCTCACGAAATGCGTTTCAGATCGCGTGGGCTTGCGGGGTTTTTGGGTAGATCGTGTGACAGGCCTGAGGGCCGATCTACAAGCGTTGGATGTTTCGTAGCTCAAGCTGGTGGCGAGTATGGTAAGTTGACGGCAGAGTCGCACTAATAGCCAATTTACTTGCATACTTGCATACACGTTTTCGAGACACCCCTACTTTCAGACACTGACAGATAGACAGACAGTGCCGACAGTGCCGACAGTGCTTCTTCTTCTACTTCTCCCTTTGTGTTTTGCTTTGCTTTGTTTTGCTTTGCTTTGCGCGATCGGAGGCTTTGCTGCGTGGAGTGCGGACTGATGTGTGTGTGTGTGTGTGTGTGTGTGTGTGTGTGAGTGACACACAGAGATGGAGAGAGAGACAAATTCGAGACTCTGATGACCGACTTCGGCAAAAGCTGCAGTACTGCCCTGTACTTGGACTCACAGATGGGTTATTTTTGCATGCGAGACTGGAAGTCTGAGAGTTGGGGCGCGCGCGGCATCTCTGAGACCTTTTGACTGACTGACTTACTTGAATTAGCCCTGTCTTCTGAACGTCTTGGATCTATTTTTCTTTCCTTTGTTCACTGGTTGTCTGTTTCGCTCGCACAGCCTTAGTGTTCTGCAAGGGTTTTGGGGAAGATCTGGCTGTTATTTTTTCTTTCTAACATGTAGGACAGGCACGACCGCTGGGGACGGGATTTCTTTTTCTTTTCACGCTCAATCTCATACTCTACTTTCCTGGTTTTGTTTCTCGCTCTGGATTGTTCTTTTATTTTTAACTTTCGTCGACAGAAACGACTCTTCTCCCGATCTTCCTGCCATCGTTCTGCAGGATCTCTTCGAGTTGCACTGGCCGCTACCAGACCTGCACACACGTACACCTGGAGTGCCCACCTTGAGCTCAGAAGTAAGCTCCATTGAGAATAACATCGACTGCGCTGTCTTTGGAAAGTATAGACTTCATGTCCACGCTTCCTCGCCCGACGTATCAGGGATGCGATGGTCGTAAGGGAGACACTCCGGCTGCGAGCAGGGCTCGCAACGCCGACAACGATGAGGTCGAGACTGGTCTTTCGCTTTTCGTCAAGACGGTGATCGACGTTAGTGAGCAAGAGGAAGAGTCGACGGATTCTCATGTGGGATTGGACGTGGATAGGGGAATGGGAGGAACGGGTGCGGAGAGTAAGGTGGACGGTGTGAAGGCGAGCGAGGACTATGACAACAACGAGACCGTCGACGCAAGTACCACTGCCGGCAGTGGTAGAAGAGTTGCCAGTGAGAACACAGCACGACAACCTCCACTATACACTCCTCAAGGGATCTTGCGCTTCCGATCGCCGCGTGCGCTTGCGGAGTCTGCTGAGAGATGGCGTGGCACAGCTCAGGGCCGATCGACAAGCGTTTCTGAGGCTGTATGCAAGTACGGCGAGTTCACAGTGGAGCAAGAGCTGCGAAAGGGAACCCCAGGGTGGGCATCAGCTTCCGTCGGGAAGATGCCGAACATGTATGATCATACTGCTCTTCTAGGCCTACACCAGTACTCACCCTTCGTCTCAGAGCGCCAGGAAAGACACACCAAGAGGAGCGAAAGACAGGAAGCCAGGCCGACCGCGAGGATTACGGAAACGACAGCGAGGTGGACAGAGCTTTCGATCCAGTCCAACGAGACACTTCCCCTAGGCTCGGATGTCACAGATAGATCCTCTCCAACATCCTCAGACTTTGGTTTTGCTTCTGCGCTGAACCACTTGTCAACGAGGCGTCAGGCATTGGAGTTCCTCATGGCAAGGCTATCGAACGGAAACGCCCAAAACCTCCCCTCGCAAACCGCACTCTTGAAAAGCCTGGCTACTTCGCGCGACTTAGTAGACCGCATCGATGATCTGCTCGCCAGGCTCGCACCTGATCTACTGCTCAACGAGGAGATGAAAGCCATCAACTTGACGGCAGCCCAAGACTCAAGCATTTCCGATCAAAGCTACTGTGAAGTCGTCTGCGAGCTCATCGGAACTCTCGGCTGGGAGCTGAAGAGGGAAGCCGAGCAGCCGATGCAGATGGGCGTTGCTCTTGCTCTGTGGACCAGAAGCATACAAGCACAGGCAGTGCATGCGCTCGTGATCCGCTCGGAAGCCTCGCTTGGTGGCGAAAGAGCTGCCGCTGACGTGGACTCTGGCTGTCAGGCTACGACTGGAACTCCTCGAATTGATCGAGACAGGTCGAATAGCAAGCCGTCCATGTCTCTGAAATCGCTCGCAGACCTCAGTGAATTCCTTCTCGCGAGTAAAGCTTATGCCTCTTTCAAGCGTGATTTACGAGAATTCACGCACCGCGGTTATCGCTCACGCATTAGGATGGCTATTGGCGACGAAGTGGTTGGAGAGGATGGATCCGCACTGTCACAGGAAGCTCTGGAAAATCGGATATTTGAGATCTCCTGGCTGCCTGTGCACTTGTTCGAACTCCAGGACTCTAAAATTGTCAATCCACCTCTTTTGAGTCGATTGAGTGGCTTTGTCGAACAAAGGATGCACCGAGCTTTCCACCGGCAATCATTCGGACAGGAATATTGTCCTCTCCAAGAGGGGTTTGTGCGCCTCCGATGGATGTCGGCCCATGGTACCGCTCGTCATGTTGACATGCCCAGGGCTGCCGGCGAGGCATTGCGGAGCGCTTTCGCGTCGACTCCGGCTTTCTTGAACCCAGCAGCAGTGGCCCCGGGGCCCGGCAGACCAGAGATCAGCACCGAGGGGAAACGTGTGAAGAAGTCAGATCGCTCGGCCGTCTGGGGAGCCATCATTAAGACCTTTAGGCTAGGCCAGTCGTCCAGCACCGAGAATATCCCCCTCCTCGCGGAACCTAACACCGGCGAAAAATTGTCAAGTCCCACACAAGCGCCGTCTACCAAGACTCGCTACCTCTACCTCTGCGTAGGCCACAGCCCGCCCTGTTTCGTGGCCATCGATTGCACCAACCTGAAGGACAACCATGACTTCTTTGACCGTTTGAAATCCTCCTACGACAGCACACGTGGATATCTCCGCCGCATCTTTTCATTCCGGCAGTACCACCACTGCGAGTTCTACCTTTTCGGCAAGTGGGGCAAGGAATTGGGGGGGCCATTGAAAAAAGACTCATTCCCCTCCCCTCCAGCAGCAGCAGCTGATGCTTCTAGCCTCTGCGCGCCCCGGCTACCCTTTGTGAACCTCCCTTGCGGCCCTATCCCGCCACAGGAGTTCTACGATCGATACTATCGTTCTGACAACAAGTACTGGACCTCTCCCTCCGCGGGACTACCCATCGACCGCGCCGCCACGTCGCTGCCGCTGCGCACCGAAAAACTCGACTGGACCAACGGGCAGCACGAGACATTCCACGGCCTGCTCGCTGTCGAGCATCTCTGCTACCGGCGCGTGCGACTTTACCTCGTTCTGCTTGTGTTTTTGGGGGCGGTTTTGGGCTCGCTGTGGGCTTTCAAGTGGGAAGGGGGTGGGCTGGGGAGTTTCCAGAACGCGCTCACGCCGTTGCAGCTTGCTCTGACGGTGTGGCAGATCACTGTCGTGCTCTAGTGCATCACAGAGCAATCACCTTGGCGTTTCTTCCTTCCCTCTTTGCCGCTGCCGCGCAGAAGATTTCTCACAGCTGCTCTTAGGCGAGCTGATGGTTGCTTGCTTTCGTGCGGTGAGGCATAGGGGTCGGTTCATGCAAGGCTTAACCGTGTGCTTGCTTCAAGCAGGGCTTGCGTGATATCCTTGGCTTGGGGTTTGTCTGGGACTTCTCCTGTTCTTTTGCCTGTGAGCTCTTCCTCTTTGCCAATCTTGGAGCCTGGAGCGCACCCGGGGTCACGCGGATCTGCAGAATCTGGCTGCGAGGCCACCCTGCGTCTCCTGTCCGCATCAAATCGATGGCACGAGGGAAGCTTGTGCAGAATTTGAGGCTCCCATTATGTGCTAAGTTTGTTGTATCAACAGGAGTTACGACGGGCGATGGGTGAGTGATATGGTGGCCGAAGTAATTGGCAGTAGGATTCAGAGAGGCAGCTGAGGTGAGATGGTATGGCTGTACTTTGATCTTGCTCTGTGAGCGGTGAGGCCGAGAATGTCTATGTATAATTGTGAATTCTCGTTACTGTGATCGTTGTAGATATAGATCATATAGTGTTACTAACTTTTACTAGTGGCTAGACACGCCATTTACCACCCTGATTCCCTGTGTCAAGCAGATGTAGTGCATCTACACTGTAAAAGGACATTGGTGTGTTTCTCAACGTTTAGTAATTCCTCGATCCTCTCTTGTCATGGCTGTCGGCGCTGTGTGCGTGGATGACATGGATGGTGGTTGAGGTATAGAACAGGCGGCGGATTTGTTGACATCTGTCGTGGTGGGTGGTGACGACCACCTTTTTTCACTTCCGATCAAGACGCCACAATGCGGTTGGATACTTTGCTTTTCTTGGTAGAGTGAGGTCAGTAAACAAATCGAAACCGAAACTGAGAGCGTCTCTTCGCATAAATTTCAATACCTGCTTTAGAGCATCGGTGTGGAGTCGGAGTTTTGTACTTTCTCAGTGGTGCATTAAACACGGAGGTCTTTACTTTTGATCATGGGATCACTAGCGCGAATGGGATAGGAAAGAAAATAAAGATATGGTTCCGATACGAGAAATTGTTCCGATTAGTCTGATTCACTGGAGGAGTACCGTTGGCTGTAACATCGTTTGTTCATGGAAGTATCGTAGACGAATGAAATGTTTGACAAAATGTTTGCCGATTTTCAAAGCCACCATCGTGTTTTTCATCGACTGTCGAGTGGATGAAGTTCCTTTCGAGTTTTGGTTATAATCGCTGCGAAGTGCGGTCTGTGAAATGCCAAGGTAGATCAAACACTATTGTTAGACATCCTTGAGTGGCAGTAGCTACGTCGACGATTGGTTTACTGTTTACAGGACGATGGATAGTAGCCTTACAGTCTGTGGGTCTTTGTCTCTTATAATGCTATTGTTAGTTTAGATAGGCAACAGCATCTTTCTTTTTATTCCGAATAATCATAGCTGTCAACCGTCTCATATCCAGATCCAGTGATGAGCGGTCTGAACATCTGGATCCACGCGGGGACAATGTGGGAAAACACGTCTATGCAAAATGTCTTTAGAAGGACATTCGCGAGTCTCGTGTTTGTCGCAATTCAAGATTTGGACGATCGAGGCAAGTCCCTCTGCGACTCTGGCCCTTTTCCGAAGAAGTCTTTGTTCATTATCCTCAGCCTGTTCGACGAATGATTTGCTGCTGTTATAGATTAACAAAGGCGATTGGTCATTAGATAAAAACAAAGGATGATAGCTCGTCTCAATCAACAAAGACACGTAATAGCTACAAGTCTGCTACTATGGATGTCCTTATAACAGCCGATGCCCCTGTTGTAAGATCTCTCGCTTAGCACACCCCAATCGACTCTATAATTCTAGCCAACTCGACATCCTTCACATCTGGCTTTACGTCGTTTTCCTGACGCGCACACCTTCACAGCATGGCGGGCTTAACGAAATACTCTCTGCTCGAATTGAGCGACCCTTCTCTCGCACACCAGGTTGTCACGGACATTACGGAGGACTTATTCTGCGGCCCTGCGCTTGAGCCGATCTACGTTGAAATAATTCAAGGTGGAGGCCTGGCCAACGGGTTTGAGACCGGTCTCCGAGAGTTTATCAAATCTCTTCCTACGCTCTGTAAATGGGAAACCTTTTCTCCGTTCGAGATGTGGAAGGTATTAGAGGATCGCAACATCTCGGAGGGTATCGCGGCTGCTGTCTCTATGCATGTCCGTGCCCTAGCTACGTACAGAAATGCAGTAGCAGCTGACTCGGAGGCCGGATATCTGATGTCGTTCAAAGAAGAGGCTGGCAACAGTTCCACAGGCATTGCGTTGACTGCGCCGCCTGAGGCTTGTGTGTCTGCGAAACGACCCGCTCCAAAGTTCTCTCTTGACTCTACGACTGCTCAAGCACTCATTGACAGCAAGGCGTATCAACACCTGACCGCGGATCACTACAAATCGATCATCTGGCACGATAGCTACGCCTCGTTTGGCTCCAAGCTGCTCAACCAGCTACTCACGGCCTATTGGCGGCGTCTCGACGCTGCTCTCGCTTTCAGAGTGCGCCTTGCACCTGATGCAGATCTGGATGGGTCCGGTCTGATCCCCTGGCCCACAGTGCTTGCTTCGACGCCACCCCACCTGATCACCTTCACACCGTACGGCGACCCAGAGCAAGAATCCAGTCTCTGGTCGGTGTTCAAGTCGAGAAAAAGAGCGCCACCAGACCCATTGCCACGCTACTGCAAAGTACAATGGACATGCCATCCTGTATACTGCCGCTTCGAGATCTCGATGGACGCCTTGCAGGCTGTCAAGGCTGCGATTGCGACTGCGCCCAAGGTGCCCTATCTGTCGTCACAATGGGCCAATCGGTCTATGCCGCTGTTCGTTCGGAAACCTTGGCCGGAGAGACCTTGGAAGGATGGCAAGTTTGGGAAACTTTAGGCAGAGGGAGGAATATGACGACGTGGTAGGAGGTAGCTGACGCGGGTACGTCGGCGATCCTGCTATAAACTCTACTCTGTCCATCCATATATTGGCGAGGCTTAACGCCAGAGGGGGAGTGGAGAGTGCTAGGAAGCTCTTCTTTTGTGAAAGCATGTTTCTTGCTCGGATTGATGTGCTCTGGAAACTTCTGTTATAGCATCAGGCAACTAGTAGAGGCTGTCTGGTCTGCAGACATAATGGAGCATGGCGCAGTATTGATTTCGGAATGAACAATGGAAGCTATTGTCAACCGAAAGTATTATCACCTGCTCCTCTAGGTTGTTATCGTAATGTTTACTGTGTGTGTGGAAGTCTGAACGCTGTATCCGAAGGTATCATCTTGCTTATGAAATCTAAAGTCCCTCCCCGGAATGCGGGACACCCTGCGTGCTTGGACGCTTCCACTGATATTCACCCTCAACTCTCGAGCATTGTTGGTATCGTCCTCAAACATAGCCCTTGCTCTTCCTTGACTCTTTCTGCATCCGATATGCTATACGTGAGGTCTCCAAACACCTCGTGCATCTTACAATCTGCTGAATCCATGTTGCCGTCTCTTCAGGCGTCGCCTTTGATTGCTGCAGGTGGTCGCTACGACGCAGAAGGGTCGTTGTACATAGATTCGTCGGATGAGTTATGGCGTGAAGAGCAGAGCGCTGTAGCACATATGGAATGGGCGGCTGTTGTTGGAGGGCATAGATGATAAAAAGGCGTCGGTTTGGTCATTCTGCACGATCCCGCTGATAAGGGCTGCACACAAAGACAGGCCGATGTCGCGCAGCTCGATGATCGTGATTCGCTCGGACATTTACACGCGATGGGCCGCGCCGTCTTAGCACCGTCTTCCCGTGCCGCGCTGTCTCGGTGGTTTTGATTTTCATGGCTGATCTCAGCAGGGTCCAGGCAGAGGTTCAGACAGTTATCATGTGACTTGATTTGGAGTTTGAAGTTCAAGCGCCAAACGCTCCTTTCTTCTCAAAGGTACTGTAATTGTGAGAGTGCAGCTCGGCGAAGCGGAATGTCATACTGTGCAGTTGTACTGTAACAAACTACTATCCTACGGAATTGTTCTATTCACAACCGAAAGTGGGTTGACGTAAAATCGGTCAAGTTTTGCACAAAATTATTCATAGCACAAGAAGGGCGACTAGAGACAATAATTCACGAACTGTTACTGTAAGATCAGCCTTACAGGACCCAGGTCAATTTGAATGCTTGACATACGGATAGTTTGCTGCCACATTCGCCAAATGTAATTTAAGTTCATCTTTGAAGTCTCTCTAACGAATCCAGGCACTGTAGTGTGTGTGGATGCCGAACACCAAGTGAAGTGCTGAAACCGGTCACAATGCGTTCATATAGCGACAACGCGTCTTGCTTCCGCTCTAGTTTTTCCATCAGGTCCGCGAGACACCATAAGCTCGTCAGCGTGTCGGGATGCTCCTTCCCTAGCACCTTCTCTCTGACCTCCAGCACCTGTCGGTTCGCCTCCTCTGCCGCCTCGTACTTTCCCTGATCGCTTAGCACCAAAGCCAGATTGCTGCGGCTCGTCAGCGTGGAGGGATGCTCCTTCCCTAGCACCTTCTCTCTGACCTCCAGCACCTGTCGGTTCGCCTCCTCTGCCGCCTCGTACTTTCCCTGTCTGCTTAGCACCGAAGCTAGAATGCTGCGGCTCGTCAGCGTGTCGGGATGCTCCTTCCCTAGCACCTTCTCTCTGACCTCTAGCACCTGTCGGTTCGCCTCCTCTGCCGCCTCGTACTTTCCCTGTCTGCTTAGCACCCCCGCCAGATTGCTGCGGCTCGTCAGCGTGGAGGGATGCTCCTTCCCTAGCACCTTCTCTCTGACCTCCAGCACCTGTCGGTTCGCCTCCTCTGCCGCCTCGTACTTTCCCTGATCGCTTAGCACCCCCGCCAGATTGCTGCGGCTCGTCAGCGTGGAGGGATGCTCCTTCCCTAGCACCTTCTCTCTGACCTCTAGCACCTGTCGGTTCGCCTCCTCTGCCGCCTCGTACTTTCCCTGATCGCTTAGCACCCCCGCCAGATTGCTGCGGCTCGTCAGCGTGTCGGGATGCTCCTTCCCTAGCACCTTCTCTCTGACCTCCAGCACCTGTCGGTTCGCCTCCTCTGCCGCCTCGTACTTTCCCTGTCTGCTTAGCACCGAAGCCAGAATGCTGCGGCTCGTTAGCGTGTCGGGATGCTCCTTCCCTAGCACCTTCTCAGAGACCTCCAGCACCTGTCGGTTCGCCTCCTCTGCCGCCTCGTACTTTCCCTGTCTGCTTAGCACCCCCGCCAGATTGCTGCGGCTCGTCAGCGTGTCGGGATGGTCCTTCCCTAGCACCTTCTCAGAGACCTCCAGCACCTGTCGGTTCGCCTCCTCTGCCGCCTCGTACTTTCCCTGTCTGCTTAGCACCGAAGCCAGAATGCTGCGGCTCGTCAGCGTGGAGGGATGCTCCTTCCCTAGCACCTTCTTAGAGACCTCCAGCACCTGTCGGTTCGCCTCCTCTGCCGCCTCGTACTTTCCCTGATCGCTTAGCACCAAAGCCAGATTGCTGCGGCTCGTCAGCGTGGAGGGATGCTCCTTCCCTAGCACCTTCTCTCTGACCTCTAGCACCTGTCGGTTCGCCTCCTCTGCCGCCTCGTACTTTCCCTGTCTGCTCAGCACCGTCGCCAGATTGCTGCGGCTCGTCAGCGTGTCGGGATGGTCCTTCCCTAGCACCTTCTCAGAGACCTTTAGCACCTGTCGGTTCGCCTCCTCTGCCGCCTCGTACTTTCCCTGTCTGCTTAGCACCGAAGCCAGAATGCTGCAGCTCGTCAGCGTGTCGGGATGGTCCTTCCCTAGCACCTTCTCAGAGACCTCCAGCACCTGTCGGTTCGCCTCCTCTGCCGCCTCGTACTTTCCCTGATCGCTTAGCACCCCCGCCAGATTGCTGCGGCTCGTCAGCGTGTCGGGATGGTCCTTCCCTAGCACCTTCTCAGAGACCTCCAGCACCTGTCGGTTCGCCTCCTCTGCCGCCTCGTACTTTCCCTGATCGCTTAGCACCCCCGCCAGATTGCTGCGGCTCGTCAGCGTGTCGGGATGCTCCTTCCCTAGCACCTTCTCTCTGACCTCTAGCACCTGTCGGTTCGCCTCCTCTGCCGCCTCGTACTTTCCCTGTCTGCTTAGCACCCCCGCCAGATTGCTGCGGCTCGTCAGCGTGGAGGGATGCTCCTTCCCTAGCACCTTCTCTCTGACCTCCAGCACCTGTCGGTTCGCCTCCTCTGCCGCCTCGTACTTTCCCTGTCTGCTCAGCACCGAAGCCAGAATGCTATGAGCCCATAAAGTCTGTTCGTCTTCCTGTCCCAAAATTGTTATTCTTGTCTTGTAAGATTTCGTGATGAACGCTTCAGCCTTAGACCACAACCCTCGCCTCCAGTCGAACCATGCAGCCTTATATTGAATTGATGCTCTGGACAAAGAACGATCTTTCTCATCTAGCTGTAGCGTTGATACTACATGAGGATAAAGCTCACGACAACGTTCCCAGTTCTTGTGTTCGCCGTTGGGAAGAGTTTTGTCCAATCTTTCGATACCTTTTCGCGTCCAGTCCTGGTACAGGTCCCTCGAACGCAACCAAACGCGCGCTGCAAGCTGAACCAGCCGGTGCATCTGGAAGGCTGTACTTGAGAAAGTCGTACTGATGAAATGGAAATTCTCCAACATCAGGATGTCGTCTTCGAAGTCGTCTGCTTCGGAATCTTCGTCGTCCGATCGGCTGTAGCTCGAGCTCGCATCGCTATCCCGCTCAACACTAAGACTAGATACGAGTCTCCCGCCAGCCCTCGTATCACGCCTCTCCGTTTTGACCAGGTATTCGGGGATGCCTTGGTAGTTGTACATACTCATGAGCGATAGAAGATCAGCAGCCGAGGGCCTCGTCGTGCGGATGTGGTCAAAGGAGATCTGCCAGGTTAGGAGGATCGAGTTTTGGGCTTCGTCGTCGCGCCGGAGCTCTTCGAGGGCTAAGGTGAGCAGACTGGCTTGCGACTTCTCGCTCTTCTCAAGTTTGGTCAGGTATCGACTGACGGAGTACCTCGGACCTCTTTGCTTGATGTAAGCGCCTGCTTGGACGAGCGCCAGCGGCATATGGTCGAGAGCGACTGCCAGCTTTCGCACGTCTTCCGTGACCTCGGAATGCCCAAGTTTCTTCTCGAGCAAAGCCACTGCAGCCGCATCCTCCATGGGCTTGACAGTGACGACGTTACAGTCGTCAGCTAGCCTCGCCGTGGCCCCGTGGGTCCGCGAAGTGATCAGGATAGAGCCGTGCTCACATGGCGGCAGGTAGGCCATGCGGTTTCTAAGTGCGAATTTGTTGCTGCTGTTCCCTTCGCTGACATCTGGCGCTCTGAAGAGGAAGTCCGCATCGTCGACGTTGTCAAGCACAAGCAGCCACTTGCCGTTCCGCCTATCGCGTAGCCAGCTGTACACGAGCGTAAAAGAGTCGGACTCGGGGTCGTCGCAACCCGGGACGCGAGCGTCGCGCGCAAGCTTGCGTACGTCTGCGTCGAATCGTGCTGCACTGCTGGCGTGTACCCAGAAAGTCCATACTTCTGGTGATTTCTTGCGAACACGGTGGCAGAACTCGATGGCGAGTTGCGACTTGCTGCAGATCGTCAGTCTTCTGCTTGTTTCATGTGTTGTATCGATTGCATACCCCACACCACCCAGGCCCACCAGAGCAACTCTCTTGTTCCATACAGACAACTTTTGCTCGAGCTCTTTCAGCTGCGGCCGTTCGACAAAGTCTGGATTGGGATCGAAGGGTACGGTGGAGGCTGGCAGAGGCGGGGTCCTCGCCCGTTCTTGCACGGCTGCCGTTAGTGTTATGGAGAGATGGCGGGGGCGTGTCTCAGGCAAACTCACGGCTGTAGTTGATGGTGTCTGCGTTGAATTGGGTGTTGTGGGACCCTCCCGTCTGCGGGAAGTTCTTCTGTGCGCCTGCGCCGAGGTTGTTGTTCACTACACAGTTTGGGGGCACCGTCGCAGGAACCTCTGACTGTCGCAGCGGCAACGTCGTGTGTATAGCCGAAGTCATCATCGGCTGTCGACGACGATGCTTCTAAGATTCAAGTCTCTTCAGTAATTATAGGTACCGCAACGCCGGGTCGCAATTGAGAGTCAACTGGATGTGAAATGCGCGCCGCCTGTGCTTCCGGCGGTCCAGGCCATATGGGAGGCTGAAGGTTGTGGGCCGACGCTGCAGGAGGCGGCCAATACGGCTCAAGCTGTTGCCGCCAGCCTTGTGCGACTCGCAACATCTCAAGCAAGCTAAGTCTGACAATGCCTAGTATTATCTGTCCGACCGTTGCTATATCGTAGTGGCTTTGTTCCGACCGAAGCTGGGTTTCTGCAACGCGAACATGTCCGGTGCCGAAGCAATCACTGTGCTAGGTCTCATCTCTTCTGTGATTGCCATCATCGAGGCCTCGCGCGACCTTTACGACGCCGCCTCGAGCGTGGAAGGGCTTCACGAAGCTTTCCGAACGGTCTCGCAGAACATTCCACTAGTCCTCAATATCCTCCGCGACTGCAGAAAAGTCCAAGAACACATCGATCGAGACTACAGCTCTACCACCGACGCTGACCAAAAGCGCGACATCGAGGAGTCCAACAAGGCCGCTGAGCCGTTGCTCACGACATGCCAAGAGAATGTGAAGCGGCTACAAGAGATCTTCCAAAAGGTTATCCCGGGCGACGAAGCGAGTTGGCTCGAGAGGTACAAAAAGGCCGCCCGCGCCGTACTGCCAGGGAAGAAGCGCAAGGTGGAAGACCTGATGAAAGAGATACTCGAGAAGCTGCAGCTCCTGCAAACCAGCCGATTCTTCAAGAGTGAGAACGAGCAGAAGAACGAGAAGAAGTCGAAGGAGCTCGAGACTGCGATCGGCCAGCTATCGGGGCTTCCTTCCTCGCTGCCGGAAGACGAGGGCCAATACAGTCACTACGGATCCGGCGCGATGTTCATCAACCCTGGTCTCGGGACGCAGCACAACTACAGCCAAAGCGGCACCTCGAACAGCAGCCAGTACAATGCGCATACTCTGAATATTGGACAGCGCTAGTCCGGGCTTTACATCATTCGAAAGTGTTGGTGCGTACACGATAAGCAACGTTGCCTTACGGCTTTTACCCTTACCGCAAGACGAAAGCGCTAGGACTGCTAAAGAGGTCGCAAGCTGGACCATGAACATGTTTTGAGCCGTGTGAACTACTTTCATAGCAAACAATGCATACTAAAAATTGTGTCGTTTGATGTGAATTTGAAATGCAGAGAATGACAGCCTGCCTAATACACGTGAATAAATGCCAACGCCCGCCAGTGATCAGTCCCTCGGTCTGCTTTGTGCGTCTCGCCTGCCTCGAGCTCTTCACCACATACGCGCAGTCGGTGCTCTTCCAGGGCACGGCGCGATGAGACTTTCAACGCGGTCTGACTTGGCCACTTGGACTTCACTGATGGTCGTTTCTAGATCGTCCCTAGGCCACCTTGCTTCAAGCCCGGTGCCAAGATTGCACGCCGTTGGTGATACGACCTGACGCTTCTGCTTAGAAGTTTGCTTTTTCTTCTTGTTCACTTTTCCCTTCTCTTCTCGCTCAGCCTTCTTCGCCCGAGCTTCTGCAACCTTTCTCTGGCGAGCGACAGCCTTCGCTTCTTGTTCCGCTCGTTTCGCAAGTGCAGCGTTAAGATCTTCGTAACTGATTACTTTCGCTGTGCTCAAAACGAGAGCTCTTGCGGAGCGTCGAGGTTTGGATTCGTCATTAAGCTTCGATAGGTCACGAATGCGGTCCTCTTGAAGGGTGCATCTCGCGTATGAGATTTGGGCGGCTTTTGCGAGCTTTCCTATGTGTCTATCCAGTTTTCGCTTGTTTACCTCATCCAGTGTGCAAGCATCTCCGTCGACGATAGCGTCTCGTAGAGCGGCAAAGCTTGCCGCACACACCGGGGTCACGGGAGTAATAGGAGCCGCGACTGGTGCTGACGCCGACTCGGTCGAGAGCCCAGCGGCTTCCGTAAGTGCAGCGAAAGGCCTCTCTATGTCTTGGAGCACTCTCTGGGGATTGAACGGGAACAGCCCGCCTTTGCTCCATCCCGCAAGAATATTCCTCTTGGTGAAGGCCGTCTCCCTTGCCGGGCTATAGAGTGAGGTGAAATGCTGCTTACCGATAGTATTCACGCCTCCCCTCTCCAGCCGCTCGACGTTATCACGGTAAGCTGTCTTCAGTGGAGCAAACACTGCAATGTCGCAAGGCTGAAGCTTGTGAGATGTGTGGGAAGGAAGGCGACATAGGATGATCTTGTGGGACAAGCAATATTGCATGACCTCGGCCGACTCGTGAGTGCCGAAACCGTCGCATATCAGCACCCGATGCTTTCCACCTGCCCGATCACTGGTTTGGGGATCAAACACTTTTATGAGCCACTCCAAACTTATTATCGAATCAGCGTACCCGGAATCAGAGAATGCATAATGCCATCCGGGAGTAGGGAACGTCGTCCAATTTGCTCGGTGAGTGGCCGCGGGCCAGATTATCATAGGCTCCAGGTACCTACCGTCAGCGCTTATGCACTCCACTGCCGTTACCATCTCTCGCTCCACGCGCGCGCCTCGATAGTCACGACTGTCGTTGCGCCCTACGAGAACCTTGACGGATCCAAGCTTGGATAACATTACCCCGGTCTCGTCCATGTTGTAAACGTTCTCCTGCACGATATCCGAACGTCTCAGCTCTTTGCCGATCAATTCGAACCAATATTCGATCTTTGTAAAGATGTTCTTCTCATGCCGGTCCCAATCAAGCGCCTTGACCTTCCTAGCTTTAATCTCAGGATGCCGTTTTTCCAGCGATTTGGCCCAGTTCTTGCCTGGCGGCCTAAGGGGTCGGTCGGGCTCGGGCCTACCACAGGCGACAGTGAAAGCTATGGAGGGTATGTACTTGATGCGAATAGGGGTACCGAGGGCAGACATCTGTAGCACGAAATCCACCATGGCCTTCTCTTCGGCAGGTGTGAGGTACTGCTGGCTCTGAGCTTTGGCTTCGATGGATCGTCTGCCGCGTGCGCGAGCGTGCAGGGTGGAGCGGGGGACGCTGGTGTGATCTGCAATAGTGCGGAAGGATCTTGGTACGCTTGCAGGAAGGGGCTGAGCCAAAGCCTTACTAGCTTTGTCCATTTGCATGGATGTCTTGGACAGCGATACGAAGGTACACCGCAAGTGCCGAGGGCTTGCAAAGTGCGACGACGAGGAGGAGAACGGGGGCCAGCGTGAACCCCGGAAAACGCCAAGTCATGAACCAGAATATGATCACGTGTGAAGCAGGACGTTCTACGACCTTCCATCCACAACTTCCAACACTGTCGCCAACGATGAGTTGTATCAAAACTGCTGCGAATGTACGGCACGGGACGCCGGCGGTCGGCACGCGCGGCCCAGCACAAGCATTTCTTTGAGCGAATCAAAGCACGTTGAAGAGGCGATACCGGTCAACCTCTGCACGTGGCGCTTGTTAGCGGGAGCATGCAGGAAGACCAGACTGGCGCATATTCATCCATCCCACCTTCCAATAACAGTCGCCTGGTGAATGTGTGCGATAGCAATTTGCTCCTCTCGTCAAGGCGCATACGACAATCCTAATTTGAACATCACCTCTACGGTATAGCGACTATGCGCAGCGATTGAAGTCGACGCTTGGAGAGACGGCAACATGCATTCAGCAGATTGTAAGACACACGAGGTGTTTGGAGACCTCACGTGTAGCATGTCGGATGCAGAAAGAGTCAAGGAACAGCAAGGGCTGTGTTTAAGAATGATACCAACGATGACCAAGAGTTGAAGACGAATCTCAGTGGAAGTGTCCAAGCACACAGGGTGTCCCGCATCCCCGGGGGGGACTTTAGTGAGTGCTTCGATATCGTATCAATGGTTTTGTAGACCTATAGCTTCCGTTGCAGTGCGAAGCACAGTCCCATGTAAGTAGCTCAAAGCTAGATACTGCCTTAGAGCGCATTGTCCTACGTATTTGGCCTCAAGTCTCTGGCTGCAACGAAGTGAACAGAAAAGTGTAGACCTGGCTGTCGGAGTGGGATGGTTGCTGGATAGACACTTGCACAAGGCCGGCTTTCACTGTATCCTTACATTAACGCAATGACGGCTGCAGGCTACGCTAGAACACGGAATATGAGCTTCTAGTTTGCTTTTCATTTCCTCTCAGTGGCACCACAACTGGCGCTTCGCGGACCACTCTCATGTTCAGCACTCTCCTCGATCACACGACTCGTCAGAAGTAGAATCAGCAATATGGACACCCCAAAGCCAGACACGGCGGCACACGATGCTCTAAGACCAGACATGCCGCTAATAAAATTGAATAGAGATTGTCGAGTGGCGCGCATGGATTGCGTACTGGCGATAAACAGGATGCCGAAGGTGACGATTTTGAGCAGTAACCCTCATCCTCCTATGCACACCAACTACAGGCTTTGCGAGATGGAAGATCATAGATTGACCAGCAACGGTAATTTGACGATCGACACAGCAGTACGGCCACGCTGGATTTACTCCGGAAGGCTGGAATCGACATCCCAAGTGAATTTGACCACGAGGAGGATATGCCTTCGCCAAGCACATTCTGCTCGACTTGAGCAACCCTCCTACAGCTCACCAAGTTACTACGGCTCATGAGACTGTCACGGATATCACAGAAAAGTTTTTCTGTGGCCCTGCTATCGAGCCACTCTTCCATTCTGTGATTCAAGATGGAGGCCCATGGTTTCAAGTGTTCGACGAACTTCTTTGTATTTTCTTTGGAGATCTTACGGAACACCTGAAGCGCGACCATGTTGCTCCATTGGACATGTTGCAAGCTCTGAAAGATTGCAACATGTTGAAGGGAATTGCGACCGTTGTATCCACACATGTTCGTTCTATCGTCGCGTACAAGGCAGCAGCAGCTGATGCACAAAAAGGAGATCTCGTGTCGTTCGAAGAGTATGATGGCAAAAGCGCTGAAGGTGGTGTATCGGCTGTGCCTAGAGCACGCAAATCTGCAAAGCAGCCTCCACATTTTGCCTTCGACTCTACGACTGCTCAAGCGCTCTCAGACCGTCAAGCCTTTGGAGCTCTTACTATAAAGCACTGCGACGACATTATTGGGCACCTTGGATACCAAATGAGGGAATAACCGAAGGGTTTCTGGTTTGTCAGACAAATGAAGTTGCAGTATGCTATCGATCTTGTAGGATTATTAATTGGACTACTAACGCAAAAAGACAACTTGCCTCGTTCACAACATCTACTAACAGTCAATACTCTTGTATACGTGCTTCTGTATGGACGGTCCCACTTCTAGCATAGCAATAGCCTCAAGTGAAAGACTTGAAAAATTCGCAACCTTGCAAACCTCATATCATGGCAAGGGCTCCGAGCCTGCTTTCCAACTTATCTATGTCAGTGAAGAAACATACTCCAGATTGGCAGCGTGGCTTCTAACTTCACAGCCAATCTCTCTACAGCTCCAGCGGGCGTATGGTCATAGGTATCAGTGGTCATTTCTATTACTTTAAACACATCCAGGAAGGTTCACGATAGTATGACTTCGCGAAAAGCTTACAGTAGTACTAGTTTAGCAACAGCCCATCTTGTGTTAGTGTACAACGACTAGTAGTTATGTCAATCACATAACTTTACAAGTTTGGTCCTTTCAATACGGACTTTGCTTACTTCACTAGGCTATTCAATAAATGCTTCGCTACCAACCCAGCTTCACAAAGGCATTCACTGATTCAAATTAACAAAGAAAATCGCTGTTCGAATTCGCAAAAGAAGACGACTTCCTTGATCCACAAAGAGCTTCAATCTTCACAAGCTAAGCAAATTGTCCTTATAAAGAACCTTATTACAGGTTCTACTTCAATCACAAAATCAACCTTACAACTTCTACAACTCGACATTCCTCAATCTGACAGATCTTTCAGCCAGAAAATAAAACATGACGAGCTTCACCAATTACACCCTGCTCGACATGAGTGACCCTTCCCTTGCGCACCAAGTCGTCACGGATATCACAGAAGACCTGTTCTGCGGGTTTGCTGTCGAGCCTATCTATGTTGCTGTGCTTACAGAGGGAGGTAAAAAAGCTGATCGCTTTGATAGCGATCTCCACAAGTTCATCTCGCTTCTGAGCAGAGAGTGTAAGGACGACATTGCTGCGCCTTCAAACTTGTGGCAAGCTCTAGAAAATTGCAACATTGCAAGAGGAATCGCCACTGCAGTCTCTACTCATGTTCGCGCGCTTGCTACTTACAGAGGTGCAGCGGCAGCATACGCAGAAATCGGATACTTGATGTCTTTCAAGGACGAGGAAGGCCAGGATAGTGCATCGACTGTAAAACAGCGCGTTCCAAGGTTCACCCTCGACCCCACCACTGCGCAAGCGCTCGTGGACTGCAAAGCCTATTTTGGTGTAACGATCGAGGTACACGCAAAGATTTTGGCTCACCAAAGCTACTTCAGCTTCGTCAATAAAGAGCAGCATTCAGTTCAAAGCGCCTATTTCAAACGCATCAGGAGGGCAATTGAGCAGGATGCGAGTCTCTGGCGTCATCGTGCCATAGCGGATTGGGCCAAATCAATCGCTGAAACTCCACCTCACTTGATTAGGTTCACGCCGTACGAGCCAGGCTGGAAGTCGGGAGTCTGGTCGTTTTTCCAACCTAAAAAGGATCAGCTACGCCCAGGAAATGTGCGCATGCATTGGGTCTGTGGCGGTCGCAAGAGACACCTCGGTATACTGGAGCGCATCGTCGAGGTCACTAAGGCTGCTATCGCAACTGCACCGAAGATACCCTACCTTGCCACCGAATGGGCTAGTGATGTACCTTTGTTCATTGATCGGAGATGGTGGGAGGAGAGGCGAGTGAAGGGTGAGCCAACATCCAAAAGTGATGCTTTAGAATGGGCAAGTAGGGACTGGGCAGACCTTTACTATTGCGACCCTGTCGGTGTGTGACCAAACGGATAGGCGCACGGCTGACGTAGGTACGTCGGGAGCTCACGGAACTATCAGTAAGTCCAGCCAGCAAGTCCTGATTAGAGAGCAGTCGTCAAGAGCGAAACTCAAGGAGTTCTTTTGGCGAGAAGATAACAGAACCCTTGAGAATTATTCGATTGACCATACATCCCTTGAGTAAGCAGAGTAATGGGTCAGGAATGGCTGGAGATTGTTTGATTTGCAAATAGAACGAGTTTTCATCATCAATACAATCGACCAAACAACCATTGTAAACCATCATCATCAGTTGTGTCGACTACCGGTGCATCATGATTTGTAAGAGAACCATCCGATATCTAAATTCGAGCCAATTTGGAGTTTCACATGTTCAAGCAAAGACTCTTCTATATATGTTATGATGTTCTTGTGACTTTCTGGATTCAGGATCTTTGACGCAACAAGTTCCATCACAGTTTGCCTAGGCCAACCATTATCTCAAGCACGTCTTCCTGCGCTGACGGCCACGACTGGCGTTCCTGCGCATACGCTGATTGCTATCAAGTCTGTGCTTATGTCAGCGCCAGACTTTCCGTGCCTCACGACTAAGTATCTCAGAGAGCACCGGATATAACTTCTACTACTAGACTCTGCTTTTCCAGGCACACCTTTGCAGGATGAGGCGTAGGAGGGGCACCTCTTATGATACATATCTTTTTGGTTTAATACAGTCTTCTAGAGGTTTTAAAGAAATCCCAAAATTTTGCTTTGTACCAATGAGATCCTACTACGACCTGTGTTATATTCTACTTATGTATGCAAACTGCTACTTTGTGCATCATATATGCTAGTAGACTCAGTCCTAGCCTGCCCGGTATCTCCATCTCCTCCATTACTTTTTGCGCCTTCCTATCCAGATTGAGCTCTAAGCTAGGCCTTAATCTTAGCTTCACTATCCCTAAATTTATCAAGTATCATGATCTTTCCGCAATAGCCTATCGACTGCTACTCTCTGCTTGCGTACTATTGTCGTATCAGGTCAAACGCGGGCTTGAGACGGAGTTAAAGCTAAGCTTTTTTCGACTCGCAAGGCGGCAATTACTAGTCTTATAGAGTCAAATAGAAAAGCTCTTATATAAAGGCAGTGAAGTTCGTCACATCTGATCCGTCAATATGTAGCTTACTTCCAAGGGAAGACCAGATCTGCTCGCAGATATACTACTATTCGGCACACTGCGACAGAGTCAGTTAGGAGGTAGCTTTGTCTAGAGAAGCTGTCTTGTCAATTTTGAGATCGCTGCCTTCCATTTCGAGCTAGTGTTGTAAAGCCTGTTGACTCGTACTGATTAGTAGTAAACTAGCGAGCTAGTTCGACGTTTGTCGTAGCTCACGCAGTAATTTGAGCGCCTTAGGCAAGCCTGCTATTACTTCTATAATTTGTAGCTTTTGAAGACCTCTAAGAGCGTAGCACCCCTATGTTTAGGTCTGATCTGAGAGTCAAGAGCTACGTTTGCTTGGGAAAATGTAGTAAAGAAGAAAGAATACGAGGTTTTGGACAGCTCTATATCTACTTCCTACTAGTCTTCGATCGATAATAATAGAACAACAGCTACGTAAGCAGTGAACTAAAAGCGTTGTCAAACAAGCTGTTTATTTTGAGACGGAGTAGACTAGCCTACTACAGGTGTCTGCTAGAGAAACAATTGAATTCCCACAAGTTCTATTACAAAACAAACTTTCCTGGATTCGCTTTTCCTATTGTATCGCAACCATATCAGCTCTTCAAAATGCCTGGCATAGAAGATTGCGATACCCTAGCGACTGGAAAGGCAATGGAAAAGACGTAGCGGCTTGCAGGGAAAGTGCCTACGCCCTGCGGTGTGAAAACATCGGAGAGTTACTTCTCGCACGATGATCTCGCTGATCAATTAATCCTGCAACTCAAAACCAGTAGCACAAGACACTGTCAGTACTCGTTGAGTAAGCAGGCGTCGATAGTGCTGGTGTTTAACAGGGTGCTCAACAACCAATCAACCACAACCTTTGACTTTAGATTGGTTGGTTGATTATGTAAGGGCTCCTAGGATTGGTTGATTGCTCTCTGAGCGCCGGATTGGTTGGTTGGTTGGTTAATGCGGAACACTCGGGGGTACTGGACTGCCTAATTGGGTATTTTGGACCTCACTTACCCAGAAAATAGGATTCGGTCCGAGCCTAACTTACGTCACTCCTCTTTCGAAATCACCGCCGGCTACTACTATACCAATTCTTGGCGTTCATCTAACCAATCTTAACTGACCTAGCACCTTAGATTGGTTAGTTGCTTATTTAATAGACCTCAGGATTAGATTGGTTCTTGGCAACCAACCAATCCAATCCTTGGCAATCTGGGTTGGTTGTTAAGCACCCTGGTGTTCAATAGGATCGCAGCTACGGAAGTTTATAGTCTCTTCTATCACCTGCCCTACAACTATAAATTCTATGATCAATATGACTATTCGACAGTGCTGTAGATGAGGCACCTGTCGATAGTAGGATCGATCTGCTCTTCTCAGATACAAGGGAGTTCAAGTTATAAGAAACCTCCCTTGGCCAAACGGAGTATAGCATGCGCACGAATAGGCGATTTGTGTCTCACACAAAGAGGCACGTAGTTAAAAAGTCAGCAGCAGCGGAGAAGCAGAGGAAAAGCATAGCCATGAGAGATGGCGCTCTAGATCAAGGTACCGTAGAGTGAGTGAACTACATAAGTACAAGATTAGTGGACTGGTGTGGTACTATACAGCGTCGCCATCGTACGTGTTGCCATTTGGGCGGCGAACTAGAGCGGCCGCAGCGGGCTAGATACATTGCTTTCTGAGATCTTCCCCGCTTACTCGAGCGGCATAAATGTCTTTGCTACGATTTTGCGCAAGTGTACGTGCCTGGATGGTGTCATTGCACGGGCGTGAAGTGTCATTAAGATACCAAAAATTTGCACTGTAATCACGATTCTGCATCCACTGCTTCAGATTTGCGTGTTTGAATCATCAAAGAGCACTAATAATTATGGGAATGGAAAACACAATCGGTGGCAGTGAACCTTGAAGTTGCTATTGAAACGTTCAATACAGTATGAAACGTGCTAAATCACTCATACTACTCGATCATCTCATCAGTACTGTACACAGATCCACCGCCATTGGACTCGACGTCTTCCATGTCCTCATCATCAGACATCCGGGGACTAGAGTCGAACTCGATGTCATCACCGTTCAACTGCTGGAACACCATGACTCTTGTCAGTTTAGCCAACTCGTTCGCAGAAAACTTGTCGCTGTTGAACCAAACGAATTTGTCCCACTCACCTGTGATGTCGAAGTCCCTCGTCTGCATCTGACCGTAGGCACCAGCTTGGTGTTTGGCATTGATCCTGTTGGAGACCGCTGGCCAGTTGTTGCGCTCGTGATCTTCCACAGATGCTTGAGCACCCAACTTGACGAGAGGGCAGTAGTCAAACTCACCATTCTGCAAGCCCTCCATCGTGCGCTCAAAGTGAGCGTTTTGGGCCTGAACTGTTGCATAGGAGCGACGCTCTTTGTGATAACGAAGAAGCTCCTCACTTCCACCAATGGCACGAATCAGATCGCTGAGACGGAAGGTAGGGTTGCAAATGTGGGCGAACAATTGCAGGAACTCTTTGTCAGTGGATGTGTGGCAGAAACTCACCAAAGCCTGCTTGAGCAGGATATGCGAGACAATCGCCTCAAAATCGAGCGTGCCACCGTGTTGTCTGAACTCGATTGTGCCGATTGGATCGATTGGATCAACATCGTCGTGGGTGTGAGCAGCTACATAGGGGGCCGCATATAGGTTGTCGAGGTTGAGAGTGCTGTTGTGGGCGGTAGTCTTTCTCACACAGTCGGGCCTGTCGTTGCGGAAGAAATCGCCCAGCTCTTCGAAGGATGAGGCCTCTTCGATCGAAGTCAGCCAGTGAAATATGTTGGGACCAAGCTCTGTCTTCTCGTTGTTTTTGAAGTGCCAAGCAAGACCGGCATTGAAGTGGCAGCCGGGAGAAGCGTTGGTGGCGGCGTTCTCGTCGATCCTGCTGGTCGAGTACAGAGCATCGAAACGGTCTTCGAAACCGGTACAGAGCTGCAGAACAGACTTGGCGGTACGAAGGGGCATGATCTCTGAGCCAAAGCCAATGTGAATGTGGAAACCTGTCGAGCTATTGGTAACGAAACGCACGCCTTGAGCGCGGAGGTCATCGAATGCACCGAGCACAGCCGCGATCTCCGTCTTCCAGTCGTCTTGTTCGAAACTGAAGAGACGTGAGCTCACTTCCAGAGGCTGGATCATGTGATCCATGAGCTGTGGTGGTATCGTCTCGCGTTCCTTCGCACTAAGACGCAGACCGCCCTCATCCTTGAAAGACCACTTCGAGTATGACGGCTCGGAGTTGAGATTCCACTCCTCGTCGTCGTCGATGTTCTCGTGGCCTGTCGATGGAACGGCCCGCGATCTGGCCGACAAAGAGAGAGCGGTGATCGCATCACCTTGAGCGTTGCGATCGTCGTCCTCGAACAATTCCATTGGATAAACTGCGATGCACTCGAGCTCAACGCCGAAGGTCACGCGCTTTGTGTCCTGCTTGAGTTGGTCTAGCGAGACGAAACCACGAACGTCCATGTTAGTGCGGGGTGCCATGTTGCTTGTAGTGTTAGTAGTTGTGTTCGTGCTAAGCCTGGTAATTGTTCTTTTGAGGGATCAAGTAGCCTGCCACTTGAGTTTCAAGAAGATCAATTACACAAGTTAATCTGACTTCTGCTCCTCTGCAATGCTCTGCGAAGCTCCGCTACCCTCTTGTATCTATGGTAGACAAAGGGCATTGTCCAAGAAGATAACCTGAAACACAAACTTAATCGGGCTTTGTTCACTTTTGTCTGTTGGGTAGGTTATATGTATCTATGGCTTATCGCCCCATTGTTTGGCCGGTACGGAGGTACAATAATTTTACAAGGCACGCGAAAAAGCCAATAGCATGAATGGTTCGTGTAAGTGTATAGGGCGAGAGATGGCAATATGGAACTAGTTTAGCAAATGAACCTTTTCGAATCGGTACGAAAGCATAAATCGAGTTCTCCTTGATACATTACTGAATACGAAACAATAATTGCAGTAGATACTATTGGCGAGAGACAGTGCATAAGACACTTCGTAAACACCAACCTCAAACTCAGAACAACTACAGCTCATAAAGATCGGATTGTTCAGCAGTTCAACGTGGACTACAATAAGCTACTCACGGTTCTATGATAATGATAATCAAGTGGGAGGGCGGACTGTGTTTTTGATGAACTCTGATTGTCATTGTTGCCGTGCGGCTCCTAGTATATCTGTGAAACAAAACCCGTAGGCACAAGAAAATGCCAAAGCAACGCAGAGGATTGCCTTGGGCAGGTGTCACATTTAACAGAAACAGAACTCCATTGCATCTCCGATTCTTCCAGAAATGCTCTAGCGCAACGGGTCGCAAAGCAGGTGGCGTGACTTGCACCATGTCTGCTAGCGCAAAGGTTGCGATAAACTGTAAGAGCAGGTCAGTGGTGCTCGCATGGAGAATGAGTGGAGACTGACCTTGGCACCGCTGGTCGACATCACCCTTCAAGCATCTCCATCATACCCAGCGTCGACCGCCTCAGCCTCGCAACCTACGAGTGTGAAGTTCAGCATGCGAGCTGGCTTCATCTGATCTGGAGACAAGCGCACGCCGCCACCCTCCGTATCGTCGTCGAGATCGTCGTCGTCCAAGATCTGGACCTTGTCGACATGCTTCGAGGACTCGTCGTCGCCAACCTCGGCCGAGGTGTGGTTTTCGTCGACAGACTCGGAAGGCTCCTCGCCGTCATCACCATCCGGGAGCTGGTCGTCTTGGTCAGGCCCAGAAGGCTGCTCGTCACCGTTGTCGTTGTCGTCGTTCTCATCCCCATCCTCCTCCCCCTCCTCCTCCTGCTCCTCCTCCCCCTCCTCCTCCTGCTCTTCATCATCCTGATCATCATCATCTCCATTGTCACGCTCCGCAGACTCGTCGTCAGAGTTGCATGGAATGCAAGCGCAGTCTTCTTCGTCGTCGAACTCCGCCGCGCCGTCTCCATCGCTCTTCAGCCAGGTACGCAAGTTCTTCTCGTGGAGCTTGTAGTAGCCGCCACCGCCTTCACTGTCGACCTTCTCCCAGATGCAAGGCTCGGCCTTGACCAGAGCCGTGACGTAGCAATCGCCTGTGCCTGCAACACCGAAAGGTGATCTCGGATTAAGTGAAAAGAGCCAATTTCTGCCAGTTATGGCATCGTTGGCCTCAGCAAGGGTTTCAATGGTTTCCTCATCATCATCGTCTGGGTTGTTGATTTGGTTCAGTAAGAATTCCAATTCGCCAGTGGCCGCGTCGCCGTTGACCTTGCCCCAGAGCTCGCGAGTGGGAAAAGTGAGTTTGCCATCGTCGTTGACCATGACGACGCGGATCAAGAGCTGGAAGCCATGGGCCTCGCCGTTGGCTGAGAAGTGCGAGAGAGGAGTACCTCTGGAGAGGAAACGGTGCGTCATGGTGTGTGATGTAGTGTCCTGCGTTTGTTTTTCTGGTTGGTATTCTGTTGAACCGATGATTCGTTGGTGTGTGATGTAGTTTCTTGTGTTTGTTTTGTTGGTAAGTGTGTCGACGAACGGGTAAATTGTTGGTGTATGATGTGGGTGTGTCGGTAGTCGTTGTGATGTTGGGCGGTGGATTGAAGCTGGACGTGTGTGTCGGATTACAGATATAGGGAAGACTAGGCGAAGAGGTCAAGCAACGTTGACAACAAGTGCGACTTTTGAACGCGCCATTCTTGGTGATTAGTGACAGAAGTGTCGCACGTCGAGCCTATCGCGAGCTCGCTAGCGGCGGGCGAAAGTGAAGTTGAAGCAGAAGGCCGACTGCTGCCTAGATCGTTCGCTATGGACTTGTCAGTGACTTCTGCTGTTGAAGCAACCACGACGTCGGTGTCGTCCATAGTGCTATGGATACAACTACTACTGTAAAAGATCCTTTTGAGCTACCACCGTGCTGCCAGTATCCACCTGGCAGTATGTACCATCGAGGACAGCATTATGTCGAGTATTGGGATTTCTTTGTGCCTTTGTGCATCATCGTGAAGGAAAACATTCTCACGCCAACCCTGTTGATTGACGGTGCCATTACGGTGATTTGGAAGCACCAGGCACTCCTCTTGCATGACGCTCCGTGACAATCATTGCTAGTGATATTGGCACGACTACCATTGGAGAGCTGGTCTGGTAGAATCAGGATGAAAATTGTAATCGAATGAATCTTCGTGATTGATGTCAACATCATGTTGGCCGCTGAAACGTATGCTATGCCTCTTTGGTCCAGGTTTCTAGTTCGACATTCATTGCCGACGATTCTGGCATGCAGGACTGTTGATTAGTGGTGAGTCTTGAGCAGTATCTCTGCCAGCATGAAAAAATTGTTGTACATGCCCTTTCGCATTGGTGAAAGCGTTTGTATCTTCCCAAATAGGCTGGCTGGTAATTCGTCTCGAGTGAGGACTGATTCGAAAGTCTTCGACATCGGGTCAGATCGGCCGATTGTTTGGCCCTGTCGGCCTGTCTCCCTTCAAAACGCGACTTCATGTAGCCAGGAAGAGTATGAATGAAGCCAGGTACATGCGAGCGTTTGCCATTGTCATCAAAGTCATGCAGCACAGTGCAAAGATTGACGTCCAAGCTCCCTGCCTCTGTTCACCGGCTCCTTGCTGCAAGCCTATATCAGTTCAGTCGCGTCCTTGCCTTGCACTTTCTCATCAAGCTTACCAAGTCACCAATCAAGAACACATTCATTTCACACATACACTCTCTCCAACCGATACACTAGCAACAATGGCAAACACCGCCAATAACACCACCACCTGGACCTGCAGCGCCTGCATGGGCGACTTCGGTCGTCTCACTGCTCATTCGAGCTTTCTCATCGAGGAAGGGGAGTATTGCTTCGACTGCCTCAAGTCCCGCATGGACATGGTGCTCGTCTCCTCTGACGGTCACCCTTGCAAGATCGGTGATGTCACGCTCGATCCTGGCATGTTCCCGGCGGCATTCTTCGGCGGAGAGGAGGCCTACGAGAACTACAAGCACCGTTTCAACATGAAGCAGACGGAGTGGGAAACTCCCGTCCAGCACCGTCTTTACTGTGACTGTGAGGAGGGGATGTTCATCGGCACTCTCGTTGACCACAGGGCTGGCAATGAGTTCAGCTTCGAAGGCTGTGGCTCTTGCCTCCAGCGTTACTGCATGAAGTGCGCAGCCAAGGTGGACGAGGAGTCGATTGACGACACCCTCCTGCACAGACACTGTCAGCACACCGAGGCTGCGAGGAGGGCGGAGCAGACAGAGCAGGACTTGGCCGGCTTAATCAGTGGCGTTGACTACCAGATGTGCCCGGCGTGCAAGACCACGATGCAGCGCGCCCTGGGCTGCAACCACATGACTTGCCCAGACTGCTTTGCTCACTTCTGCTACGTCTGCGGTTGCCCGGCTGCTGGCAACAGCGCCCACTGGAGGTCTGTCAACATCCCTGTCGGCGAGAAGTGCCTGTTCTCTGGAGTGGACCGCTCGGGTGCGACCAAGGGACCCGAGAAGAGAGCAGCCGCCGGCATCGTGTAAGTGAACGACCAGCCGACCCCTCTGGAAAGGCGCAAGACTGCTAACACCCTACTACAGCTAAGTGTTGAGATGGCCTGCATTACTGCCCGCCACATCGGCTACTGCAGATCAGCTTGCCTCTGAGAGCGATCCTGTGCAATGCGAGACCAACAACACCGAGGGCGATGTGAAGGAGTGCTGAGATCATCGACATTGTTGGCAGTTTTCGGGAGTACGGGTGTTGAGGTCCGTAGGTGCTGAGATCCTGGTATCGGCGCAGCTGAGATGCCTTCAATAAGCTGATGTTAATATAGCCAATCATTGCATGAATTCCATCGATATTGAGAGCTCATAGTTGATTTCTTTCTGTCCATCATTAGTATGTTGGTATCCTCAGCACCGTATTGAAGTAATAACAGCTGCTACGACCTGTTGTGGTCAACACCAAAGATCTGCGTACAGTATCTCAGTGGCAAAGGTATTACACTCGCTATCGATACTGACAAGTACCAGCATACTGTTACATGAGTATTGTACGAGCTATTCACATGCTTTCGGTGGTTGACGTACACTTTACCTATTTCTATTGCGTGAACAACATGGGCAGGAGGTCTCGCCCTGCATCCAAACTTATGCACATAAATCCAACTCTGACTTGTTTGCTCATTCAAAGATCTTCTGAATGATTTGTACTTGATTTGATCTTTCGCATGAGTTTGTGAGAGTTCCAGGCTTGTTTCCCGTCGATCAAAACATGTATCCACTGTCCATGATGGAAGGTGAGGTCAAGATAAGAAAGGCAAGGGAGACAGATGTACCCCGCTCTCGGCAACATGGCGATATGCATGTACATGCATGTACACGTGAGTCCTTATCTGGACGATTCCGGTGTACGACAGCTACACGGATCCCCTCTCCTCCTTCAGCTATGTAGGCCTTTACACTGTCTTCTACGGTCTCGTAGACACACCCAAGCAGGGCGAGCGACAAGATGGCCAGCCTCCTCTTCCGTCGTTCGCTTGCCACTCGTGCGAGCACCATCCACCGAGTCGTTATTGTCCAGAATCCCACGCGAAACTCGAGCACCAGTGCCACGTATGGCATTTCCGCCCTCAGCAACCGCCACGAGACACAACACTTCCACAGGCTATCACGTCTCCCGCTCATGGAGCATAGTCCCACCCTGAAGCTTATCCACACCAGCGAGGTCGCTCCCGGAGCTTCCTCTGCCCCATTCAGCAGCTCTTCACTCGACTCGCTGGCGCGACAGGAGGATCAGCTGAAGCAAGATGGCAGTGCTCCGGAGCGGGCAAACATGCAGCCCATGCAAGGGTCAACCCACATCAAGAACGAGATGGCTTTGTCTTCAGTCGTGGAAGCATACAGGAAGGAGGTCCAAGACCTCAACAAGCGGCTGGATTGGCACACCACAAGATTGGCTGAGCTCGGAACGAGTGTCGAGAAGCGAACAGAGGGTGTCAAAGGCGAGTCCATGCTTCCTCCAGGGACCGGAAGTCCCCAATCGAAGAAAGAAGACGATGGCGACCAAGGGGCTTGCTGGACCGTGGCAGTGTCCACAATAGTGCTGCTGATCATCACCTTCGCGGCAATCTACGAGTCAGGCAAATACCAGGCCGAGGCTATTTACTACAAGTCCATGTACCAAGGCCAACAGCAAGAGCGTAATAATTCCGCAGCGCCCTCACCGGCACCGCTGAAAGACGGCGAGTACCTGCAGTTTGAAAACAAGGCGCAGATCAGGATCACGGTTGAGCGGATCATCGATGGCATTTCTGACAAGAATCCCCATGCCAACGCCACCACGGAGCAGTCGGATGACATTGAATCAAGTCCACAATTGGCAGAGACTGATCGAAGCTGGAGCTCACTCTTCTGGAGGAAGCGGTGATCGAGCTTTGGGCTGCTGCACGTCTTGGATGAGGAAGATTCGGTTCATGTTTTGTGTTTTATGACTTATGGTAATGATATTTTGGAGCAGTATCGGCGACTTGGCGACAGCACTTTGGAAATGTCTCAAGCACTTATTTCGCTTTCAGTTTTATCTCTATTGAAAAGATAGATCTTGCACACGTTTACATCGCATGATAACAGAGCAAGGCTCTATTCACGCGCGCGCCTGGCACTGAAACAGGGATCTGGCCCTGATTGACACTCTATGCATGGACATCAGAAGAGCTAGGACACGGAAAAGAATTATGGTAATGGTTTGATGATGTGTAATTGATACTCTTGCTAAACAAAAACTCGCAGGGCGAAAGCTCCCGCCATGATGCCACAGAGTCTTGAGCTCTGTGCTCTGATGTAGCATTCTAAGCCAAAAGGAAAGCGTTTTGTACATTGTGTCGCCCAGCTCGACCAGCATTCGCTTGAGGATGAAATCTAGATGTCAACATCAGACGGATCGTCGCTTGGTGTCAACCCGAGATCAACACGGGTAACGCGGAGGGCCTTCCGAATGTCAGAAAGCGCTTGATTGTCTGCCAAAGCCTGCTCAAGCTCATCCGGTTTCGGCACGAAATCACCACCAAGGAGCTTGTGTAGCTCGTCGTCAACGATCTTCTGCGCCTTGATGGTGAACTTGGAGAAGCTTGATGTCAGCGCCGTCCTCTTGGATACATCTGCCTCATGTTTAACGCGGACAGTTCGAGTCTCCAGCGAGGCCGTCATGTGCTCCACCAGTTTTTGGATTGAATTGACCTCTGGTGGAGCCTGGTAGTCGGAAAAGCCATTAGGAAGGTTGTGCTCGTAGTCATCGCCGAAGATGATGTTCTGCCGTGGGAACCGATTCTGCACCGCGCTCTGCCAGGTGTCGTCGTTGCAGAATGTATGGTAGCTACAACAGGGGATGTCAATGCCATCCGTGTCCAACTTGTTGACCTGGATTCGCTTGAAGGTCAGCGTGTATGTCGAGATCGTCAATTCGCATGAGGCCAGGTCCACAAACGCCCTCCAAAGCTCCTGCGGCAAGCCCTTTTCGAAGAATATGGCGATGGACCAGATACGGCCTTGGGATTGAGAGCATTTGTGAGCATTGAAAATGTGAGATTCAAACGCGCGAAAAGTCTCTTCATCTGTCGCGCGGAACTCATCGGCAAGGATTTGGATCCTCATTTTCAACGCAGGAATCTCAAGGCGTTTGGCGGCGAGAATGTCGAAGATGCGGTCGAGATTGGCGTCTGCTTTTTTCTCAACCTCTCGCTGTTCAGATTCTTCTTGGAGGAGTTCAAGGCGATCCTCGATGAAGTCTGTGATCAGCTCTGAGTAGTCAAGATGCTCAGCGCCCTGAGATCTGCATTGAGGATGATGAGATGGTCCATTTGAAGCGAGTTCAGGCGCAGTGTCGTCCAGCGAGGTGTTTTCATAAGCTGAGCGCCCCCGTCCCCGTCCCTGTCGAGGCGTGTGGACAATGGCGTCGAGATCGTCCCATGCGCTCTCTCTAGTGTTGTCTGGATTGATACCGCTCTCGTGCAATCTCCTCTGCCGAGCCTCTCTGCGCAACTGGGCCTGCGCCATGTCGGAACGCTGGCAGCGAGCCTCACATTGGCGTTGGTGGATCGCCTCAATCTCGTCGGAATCAATGCTATTGGGCTGCAAGGTGATGTCGCGCTCATGTCCGATGAATCGAGTTTCATAGAAGTGAGAGATGCTGTCGGCCTCGTGCACCTCTTGCAGGTACTCGTCGAGGCCGTTGAGGGCAGGATGGTCGAGGATGGAACCCGCGTCGTACGGGCGGGGGTAGTTGTCGGCCATGATGGTCGAAGCGGGTAATGGATTTGGTGCTGAGTGGGTGATAGATGGGTGGTGGGTGGGTGTATTGAGTGGACGTTACAGTGTCTACAAGAGTGTGCTGATAGACGGTGTGCGGTGGTTTCGAAAACAGGAGAGTGGTGGTGAGAAGCGTGCCTTTTAACCAGTGCGGCTCGATCTTGCTTACGACTCCTCGCCATTGTCACTGTTCACAGAACTATGGCACTGCTGAAGAAGCTCTTTGTCTGACCAGGGCGCAGTCGCTTTGTGCGGCGGCACGACACCCAGGCAGCCAGGCTTGTCAAAGAAAGTTACGGTACACGATTTTGTGACAATGCCATTGTCATTGCCGACGTTGGTAGATCTCTGGCAAACAGGATTCACTGCACTCTGTGTGGGCTGCGAAGGAGCCAATCAGACGTTAGGGCCACAAACCAGTTCTCGAGGACTGACACACACACAGCCATTTGGGATGAAGCAGAGGACTTTATGCGAGGTATACACGTTTCAGGTTGGATATGGAAGTGGTCATTGACACGTTGTAGAAGTTTAAAAATATTGGAAGTCTAAGTATACTGGATATTGCTGCTGTGCTCTAACTTTAGGCGTCATGTACTGGCAATAGGTGGGTGTCTTGTTGAAATTAAGCCTTTGGTTGCCAGCAGCCCAGCTGAGCATTCGGATCGCGTTGGTGAAGACAAGAAGAACTAAAAGGCAATCGCTTTCTCTGATGTCGTGGGCGATTCGGCAGCCGGGAGAAGACAGCTTTCCCGGTGCAATTCACCCATTGGTTGCGAATAGCCCTGCTTGGTGTTTGAGCCGCAATGATGAAGACAAGAAACAAGAAGACAAGAAAAAAAGAGAAGCGCCCTTGTATGATGTCGAAAGCCCGACAGCCGAGAAGAGGCCGCTTTCTGTCGTGGTCGTCATGGTCGCAAGTTTGTGAGGTGTTGTTGGCGAATTTGTGATCTTGTGTTGATCAACGTTTGTCTCCACTTACGAGTAGAGATCGTCCCCCTCCATTGCCTCCGCAGAAGAGCGCTCTTCCTCTCCGTCCTCATCGTCTCCCACCCCAGCATCTCCCAGCATCTCCCTCGCGTTTTCGATGGCAATTGGCATGCCGTCGGGAAACTCATCCTCGAGGCCACTAGCATCGCTCTCTTCATCAGGGCTGCCGACATCACCACTGGGGGCATCATACTCAATGCCTTCCTCTTGGAACGTGGTCAGCAAGTATCTCTCGTCGGCGACACGCTGCAAGAAGTCTGCCGGAAGCTGAGGGTCGGTCTCTCCTTCGAGCTGCAAGTGCTCGAAGGTTTCGAGAGCTTGAACGATGAAGGATTGCATTCTCGGCAGCAAAATGGCGAGTTCTGCCGCAGAAGTCGCATGCAGCAGGCGAATCCTGCGGGCGTGGAAGTTGGCGGAGACGTGTGCGAGAAGAGGCTCTGCCTCAGTGGTGGAATCGTGTCTTGGGGAGTAGTTGTCGAAGCCGAAACCATTCTCGCTGCTCTCATACCCAACAGGCTCGTAGCTAGGCATGCCAGCCCAATTATTGTCATTCATCGGCATGCTGGTACGGGATCCTTCATTCATTTCAGCACGGTGGAGTCTCCACTCTAGCCTTGCATCCCTGGTGTGCCACCTCTCGACGCGAATGATCTGCCGGATGAGGCGAGACGGGACTCGGCGGGACTCATCATTTATCGATCCCTCGGGGCCTCGACGGTACCAGAGCAACATTTGATACTGACGTGCCAGCGAGTCGGTGGCCAGACGTGTGGTTTCGCGGTGTTGATGCCATTCTTCATGTGCTTCAGGATCGATCTCGGCGAAGTCCTGGGCACGAAACTCCAGCTCATCCACGAGAAGCTGATGCGCAGAAGAATCGCGATGAGTGCGGAGCGCAATGGCGCGTGAAGTTGCCACACTTTCCACCTGACGTTGCTCGTTCCGCTCGGTGATTTGCGCCTGAGCGACTTGCATGCGGGCGCGGAACTCGAGTTGTTGTTCATGGGCTCTGACCTGATCGGTATCGGCACGACGGTTTGGAGGACGTCGCATGAAGGAAATTTCCATCTCCGGTTTAGCGAGAGAAGTGTTTGTCAAAGGATTCTCGGGAGCCTCAGCCGCTTCTTCGAGCGCACGACTACGGACTGGGATAGAACCAAAACGATCACCGAAGTACTGCACCAGAATGTCGCGTGTACCCTCATCGATACGTCTTCCCATCAGAGCGCGATGAATGAGATGAAGCTCCATACGGGTAAGCTGGTAACGACGACGGCGAGGAGCATCGTGGGGCTCAATGCTTGAGTCCGAGTCGTATCGGTTGATTGCACGTTCTTGTGCGTCCATTCGAGCGGCTTCTTGGTTCTGACGGCGGGATTGCTGATGCCAATTGGGATTTGGTGGAGGGGACTCGTCAGGATCGAGGCTCGCGACTTGCCACACGGCAATGATGAATGCAGCAGCGCCCTCATCTGTGTATTCAATCTCTCCTAGAGCCAGCTGGAGTTCAGACGGTATCTCTGCAGGACTGTCGCGACGATTGCGGCCGCTGCTGTGGTTGGACATGTTGGTGATGGTCCTGGCGAGGCTTGTACGTAATTGAATAGACAAATGTAGAAAAGGGAACACCTGAAGAGTTATAGGATCTCGAAAACAGCAAGGTGCGTAGGAAACTCTGTGAAAGCAGCGAAAAGGTGAGGCAATGGTTGCACAGACGATGAGTCGAGCCACTAGTCAGTGAAAGCAAACGTGCAGGGGTTCTAAAACGAACGCTTTTGTGTCTGGCTACACTTTAGATTTCGATTATCGAATGGACTTTTCGTTGTCAACATTTTTCGGGCTGGAGACAGACGCAATCGCGTAGATCTGTGGCTTAAGATTGATCTCGATGAGATCTAGGATTTATTGTGTGTTATTGTTGGATGACATTTCCACAAACCTTGATGGACTCCTTATTCGTTGACCGAGCATCTCAATGGCAAACTTCGCAAACCATCAATCAGTCACTAAGGGTATGACTGCGCTTGAGTGTGTGCCGCCCAACCATATCTATCAAGTCTCCTCTATAGGTGCAGAAACTTCCAGATCTACATCAAACGCGCACACCGGAACCTTGCTTTTGACACGCCTCGCTTTTATCTCATGTCTTCGAAAACAGACGTCTGACTTTAAGCACTAACATGTGGAAGTTGTATGTTCGACCTTTTAAAGCAGATTGAGCAGAGTCTTTATCTGAGAGCAAACCTTCACGCGTTCAAGGATATCTGGTCATGGCAGAGCTGCTGAAGACTGATGAGAAGATAACCCCGTCAGGTTGTAAGTGAATGATACGTGATCTGAATTGCTTGGCAGGGAGCGTTGCAGCTAGGGCCAGAGTCCCGGGGTGGCAACTCACGCGCTTTTTGGCCTCGTAACATGACTGCTCGAAGCTGCAGTCTTTTGGATGCCGAGTACGTGATCATATAGTTGTATGGTGAACTAACTACGCGGCGAGCTTGTATGTCAACGTGGCCTTTGCTAATAAGGATGTCGAGAAGGCCCTCTGAATCATCTTCAATCGCTATAGCTGAGCCAGTATGATCCCGTAAGCACGATTGTATAGTCACAAGGCACCAGTAGAAGCCGGAAGACGATACAACAACTGTGCTGATATTACTACTTTATCCTTTGCCCATCCATCTTCGTGTTGACGTTCACGCGAACCACTTCGTGGTTCATCTCAATGGAGGAAGAGCAACAGACAAACGTCACGATTTCTTTATCGCCCCTTGGCTCTTTGTGCTTCGGTCCCCGCTCTGCTCGCCCATGTCTACGTGTGATTCGTGTATAATGATGAATTGGCATTAATCGTGGGTGCTGTGCCAGACGGAGAATTCTGCTGGGAAAGCTCCATCTTTGCAAGACTGACCATTTGTTTACAATATCAGATAATGAGTTAGCCAGCGCGTCGCGCTTTTGCCTAGCATGCGTTTCTTTCCAATAGACGAGCCAGGTTCGGGACTTTCGCAGTAATGCAGAAGGGATTTGATTTGCCCGGAAAGTCATAACATCGGGATTGTGGCGAGAAGTTTTGATCTTTTCCACTAGTATCACGTTTCCAGGACGCCAGAATCTTGCTTCAACGTCTCTTGTCACCTGTAAGCGGGATTTTGAACGATCCAGGGAACATGTAGCTTCTTCGAATACCAGATAAATTCCTTGCGTTGCGTGCATACTAAGCAACTTGGTATTGCCAAATAGTTAATTCTGCAGGTAGAGACTGTGATAGTACGCAGCAACGGCTTTGTGCAAGTCGCAGAATTCACTACCCCCGGCCTTATCCTTCGCGGTTGGCGTTCACCTCATGCCCTTTGGATGCCATTATGCTGCCTAGCACTCACATTCACAAGCCCTTTGATGAAAGAGAGCAAAAGACGCGACACTTCGAAAGCTTCAAAAGCCCAGCTATACTCTGCTCTCTTTGTATCTTTACATTGCACACACCGCACCTTCTCTTGCATAGCAGACGGCCCAGCATCCTTCTGCTCTTCATATCTTACCACCTTGTCACACACATCCACGACGATACATTCGACTCCATTCAGTACAACACAACAAGACAGCCAAGATCAACGTTGCCGCCATCATGGCAACTCCAACTCCACCACCACCGCCGCTCACCCTCGCCAAAGACCACCCTCACGGAGAATGGGAGTGCTGTACGTGTACTGAAACACACCTCAACTCCTTGCCCACCCACAATGACGAGAAGCGACCTTGGAAGACACCACAAGGCGACTTGGTCTGTAGAGACTGCATCATGGCCCTCTTCGAGAAGGCCCTCAAATTCGACATCGAGTACCCGGCTCAATGGGGCAGCACGGAGCTCAAAGTCGACGACTTCGCCGTACTCTGGCCCGATCGAGTGTTCCCTGCCATATACAAGACACACGGTTTGCGGCTGAAGCGTGAACAGCTTCTTGCGGCACAGAAACTCAAAGAGTTCATGCCAGAGAACCTTGTTGTTGGCAAGGACATCCAGCTTTGTCCAGGTTGCAAAGTACCCTGGGGTCTGCAGGATGGATGCAACCACATGACTTGCCCTACTTGCGGGATGAACTACTGCTTCATCTGCGGCAAGGAGGCATCGGACAATTCTGGACATTGGAGGGACCCTAAGGACGGCGGCAGCTGTCCTCGATATAATGCTCCTGGTGGTGGAAACGCAATTTATGACGGAGGCGAGACCATCCGAGATTGGAGCCCGGAAATCTCATTCGTGACCTGGATGTGGAACTCCACGATGCAGTACGGCACCGAGCACACGCAGTTCTTCATGCAACGCATGCTCGTGTTGCCAGTTCCAACCGAGCGCCAGGGCCCGCTGAGCGTGAGGGAGCGACGCCATGTGCTCACCAGAGTGCTGCAGTATCGCCCTGAGCACGGTGTGAGCCGCGAAGTCTGGGCCGGACTTGTCACAGAGCATCACGACGAAGCAATGACGTTTATCAACGGCGGCAACTTCTTCCATCATGAGAACATCGATGTCGACCCTATTGCCCATGGTGCTCTTGCTCGCCCCATCGGAGGCGTCTTCAACTTGGCTAGTGATACTGCGAGGCGAGCTGCCTACGACTGGGCTCATGAGAGGTACAACGCTTGGTTGCCCACAACAGAAGGGCACCCACTGAACTTCGCCATCTTCGACATCGGCCCGGGGACCCCTGAGGATCGTGAGGAGGCTACGGAAGTTTTTGACATCCTGACGTTCTCTGGCCACCATGCGACGGGTGGCCAGGTGGAGTTTACCGTGATCGAGACCCCTTTCAGTCAATACTTGCTCGCCCGGGTCACCGGTGCTGGCCTCTCGCTTGACGACCGTTTCCCCGGGACCGGCCACTCGCGCCGAGAGAACCCTCTGTCGAACCTGATCTTCGAGTTCATTCATCCCCAGAACGCTCGCGAGGCGGTGCAGCGAGAGGAGCTGAGGCAACAGATGGGCATTGTCCGTCAAGATCCTGAGCCCGAGCACATCCCTGACCTTGAGCTTCAGCGTGCCATCCAGGCGAACCTTGAGAGGATGGTGCAAACCCTCACGCTTGCTCCGGGCGAGGACGAGCCGGAGGTGTTTGATCCCACAGCAATCAACGCCAACGCCAGACATGACACTCGCACCATCGAGGAGCTCACTCTTCCAAGACCCGTGATTACCGAAGAGAGCCAGCGAGAGGATGACAGACTCAATCAAAGAATCCGCGAGATGTTCCTCAACCCACACGACGCTGTGCAGGCGGCTCGAGCTGAGGATGAGACCATCACTGGTTGGCGCTTTGTACCTGCTCGTGCGCAGGAGATCGTTCCTATGCGTCCTCGACGTGCGCCATTTGCTGAGCAGGAGCTCGAGCCGTGGGCCCAGCCGTGGGACGACCTGACTCGAGCCATGCCTCCTCGCTCACAGGCGCCACATGACACTCCGGAGGATTCGTCAGCTGCTGAGAGGGACTCGGAGGAGTGAGTCTGATTGGAAGAAACGATTGTTGAGAGGGAATCTGAGTCGAAAGAATGATGCGGGGAGGATCACAAACGCCGCAGAATAGTCCGGTCGACTCTTCGACTTTGAGGGCTGGGTTTGAATGCTTTTTCCCATTGAACACTTGAGCGAGATATCTGCATAAAAGCGATCAACCAATAAGATGGAACGGAAGGCATTTGGGACACGATGCCACGCACTTCTTTTCGGCCACCAGTCATAGCGTTTTAGCGGCTTCAATGGCTTTGTTTTTACTTTCCTTAATAAAATATGTTAACCATGAACTTCGAATTGTTCCCAAATGTATTCCCTGTACCACAAATGAAAATGTGCCAATAAATCCTCATACCAACGGCATCTCAAGCCCATCCCCGTGACCCTTCATCGCTCTTCTTGTCTGCTTGGTCAGCCGCCCAGGGTAGATAACCGTGTAGAGCAGCACAACCGCAAACATCGGCACCGCATCAAAGACATACAAGTACGCCTCCGAGCTGATGATATTGCCCTCGGCACCCTGCTTGTACTCGATGATGCGAACCAGATTGCGCACCAGAACCAGAATACTCGCCGCATACAACACCCAGAAGTGCTTCTTCCACTTGATGTCCGGACCACTGCTGATCTCGGTGCCTTCCTTGGCCAAGCGACGGTGCACTGTCCAAGCCAGCAGCATGAAGAAGACGAAAGCGATCAGCTGGAAGGTCAGACCGCCAAGCACTAGGTTGACGGCGGTGTCTTGTTTGTCTGGGCCGCCGTAGGCTTGCGTGACTGTGCCCATGACTTGTAGGACAAGACAGGCGATGTCGATGAGGATGTAGATTTTCGAGACCCAGCTGATGCGCACGAGGGAGAGATGGGAGGCGTCGAGAGCTTTGACGAGACGTGAGAGGGTCATGTAGATTGATGCTGAGAGGAGTGGCGTTGCGCCGATGAGGAGGAAGAGTTGGAGGAGGTAGGGACTTCCGAGGCGGATGTTGTCGTGGGCCCATTGGCGGCCGTAGTAGCCACCTGCTTCAGCTGTGGTTTGTTAGCCTGATGTTCACGGCGCTCTGCGAGCTGAAAGGGAGATTTACCAGCGCAGCCAAGTGTGAACGGAATGAAGAACCAAGACCGATAAGGTATGATGTAACCAAGATGTACCACTGTGGCGGCTGCGAAGAGTATGCAGAAAGTCCATCCTGCCGGACGGCTCGGGTTGTATTTGTAGAAGTCGAAGTCTGCTTGGCCGCCAGCTCTTGGGAATATTATGGCATCCATTGTAATCGTGGATTGGTCGTAAGAGGAAGAGGCTGAAAATGGACTGAATGGTTGACAAAAGAACGAGGACCTACCGTGAACATCAAGCGTGCGACTCGCTGCTGTTATAACTTCATCAAATGCTGCGCCCAACATACGTGCCATTGCGTACGCATCTCATGGACCATATTCGCGGTACCGCGCCTGGCGTATTCGGTACGTGAGGCATTGGCGCTGCGCTCAAGGGTCAGAGACGGCCGGAGCATCCTACGCAACTTAAGCAGAGCCGCTGGCCGTCAACTCATTGGGGGAGATATGAGAATAGACACGGTCTGGTTGGACCAGAGTACTTCGGCAGTTTTAGATGCATAGGGCAAGAAGATGTCGTCGTATTGTGTACGCAAGGATGTAGCGAAGAACTTCTCCCGCCCGTATAGAATACGGCCAAGTTCGGAGATCGATTAAGGTTCATGGTCACGAGTCATGAACATCGGCATCGTGTGAGAGGAGGATTGAGGGAGGGTCACAGTAGCATCTACATTCTTTCATGTGAGTACTTTCGTTGGCGAAGATGGCATTACAATTGGAATAGAGCTGGGTCAATGCGATCAAGTTCGAAACAAGTCGTCAAATATCTGGTATACACATCCTTCTCAGCGTCGCAGCCACAACGATCGCCAATGGACGATTATCTTCTGAGTATCTCCATCAAACGCAATTCTCAACTGATGCGCTAACAGACCTCGTAGATGTAGAACAAGATAAATCTGGCCAACAGCTCACACAGCTCGCATCTCCTCACCTCCACTCTCAAGATTCATACCAGTAGGACGATCAGGCGTGGCAAAGGGATCGTCCTTGGGGTTCACAATCAAGCCGCAAAGCGCATTGAGCTTGCCCTCGCTCTTTCCAGCGTTATGATCGGCCTGCGGATTGCTGCGTTCCTGCACTCGCACAAAGACACCAAGATGCCGACGCTCGGCCTCATCGCCGAGAAACTCGAACGAGATGACGTGACGAGGTAGAACGAAGTTGTAGCCCTTGAGTGTCTGGTACAACAGGTCGAATGCGATGGTTCTGTCGGGCCCATCATGGAAGTGAGAAATGTGGTGGTTAAAAATGGCAGTGTTGTTTTGCCTGTCTGTCCCTTCGGCGCTCGCGACCCTGTCGACTAGCCATATACATGTAGCCAGACGGGTCTTCAGATGAGACATGTCGAATATTCCTCCAATGGGCTTGAGGAGCAAGTATGCGCCGTGCAGGACGTGGAAGTACTCGTGGGGTGTGCCTCTCTGCCCACCTCGAGATGCAGCCACATAGATGAGAAAGTCCTTGTCGCTTTGCTCACGAAGACGTTTGCCGGCAATCCACTCGTCTTCATTGACATGTTCAGGACGTGCGCACATCATATTCCAAATCGTCATCATTTCGTTTCGCGACAGCGGGGTGTCTGCTTCGATGTTCCGCCTAAGCAGAAATTGGTTCTGCCGACTTGCATTTTGCATGGTGGCGTTGTAACGCGAAACAGCGGAATCAAGTCATGTCAGCTTGAAAGGTGTGTCCTGACTGAACTCCTCCTGCGACCCGTCGGCTCCAGAATTTCCATCGTCCTGCTCACTGCCAGGGCTCGACGTACGAAGAATCATGATAGCGTGATGTTTCGAGGACTAGGTTCAGGTGTGGATGTTGCGCACACGTTGCCTAGATGTGCCGTTTGGTAAGTGGTTGCATATAAGGGCGATAGATTAGTGAGCATGCTTCATGATCTTATACCGAGCGCACGCAATGTGTTCATATTGTAGCGTGTGGTAAGCAGCAGTCTTCTCGATCTTTGTCTATCACATACAAGGAATTGCATGCTTGCAAGACCTGGCAAGCATCAGCGACGAGCAGCTTTGAAGCTGACATGTTCGTCCGGCGTCAGTCCAGCAGCTAGCGAAGTGCGCTCTTGTCTCGTTCTCCGTAGCTAGACACTGATGCAAGACCATGCCAGAGAAAAAGGCGCCTGCAGAAGCATCCTGCTCTTGCGCATGTTTGCCGCTCCAACCATGTCTGGTCTCGCCGTCCCGCAAGCAGGCCGCCTCAACCCTCCACACAACCAGCTTGACCTACCCGGCTGCCGCGAGCCGCCAATTGGATGACCCTGGAAGTTACCTGTTTGCGAGTGCTTGATAGGTCAGGGCGTTCTGCAGAGGACTCCGCACCAGTCGAAATGCCCGACAGCACTATCGTTTCGCCACGCGAGTTCTTAACCATCGACCCGGATGCGCACCGCTGATGCTGCCAGACCTGTGAGGCGGTGTTGCCGGGTATGCTGTGGGAAATGTGCCTCCATAATGCCGTCCGTCGGGCGTGTTAGTGACGTTGTGACAATGTCGCTGTCCTTTGGCGCGAGCGCTGTGGCGGGGGATGGTAATTCGGGCGAGATTGAACGTCTGCGATATCGTGACATTTAGTAAGCGCGGAGACGGGGAGGAGTAGTCACCTGTAAGTAAGTCAAGCGCATGGGATACAGGTCAATAAATCGCCTTTCGCTGGAAGTAAAGTTCAGTGCCTGCAAAACCGGAGGCAGCAGCAAGGGAGTACAATACAATGAAATAAGAAAATGTATACTCGTATATCCTTCCGTCCTCCATCTCCCCAATCACGATATCCAGAACCCTCCTACTCCTCCGCCAAACACGCCGTCGCCCTCGCCACCCCCGTCCCACCCTGCACAGTCTTCCTCCCGCCAACACACTCCGGCCCCAGCCCAAACAACCTATTAATCACCGTCGTAGTGCTCAGCGTACACCCCTTGCAATCGATCATTTCGGTTTGTGTTCTTGCTGGGACGGTGATGGTGCAGCCGAAAGGCGCGGTGGCGGTGACGACGCTGGTGCAGGTTGGGGAGGCGGAGCAGGCGGTTACGGTTGTTGTTGTGTTCGGGATGGGGGTGGGGAGGGCGCAGCGGACCTGGTTGGGAGGGAAGTTGTTAGTGTGTGCTGTGCTCTGAGTGTCGAGAAATGGGGATGTGGGAGGGCAGGACTGAGGGAGGGGAGAAGTTCGTACGATGTCGCAGTTTGGGCCGGTTGTTTTGGTGGCTAGGGCGCAGCCGGCGCAGTCTGTGTAAGACGTTTCTGTGTAGTAGGCTGGCGCGACGCAGCATTTTGCTGATTCGGTGAGGGTGTTTGTGCAGGTTGCGTTGGTTGCGTCGCTGTCGACGGCCGTGGCTAGGCTGGCGAGGAGCCAGATTGAGAGAGTTGAGACGAGGCGCATTGTGTCGGAATGATAGCGATGTGTGTAAGGTAGGTTGCTTGTTGTCAGTGTTCTTGCTGAGAGGGTGATGACAAAAAGGGCGAGGCAAGGAGGCAATGAGAGGCAGGCGGAATACTTATGCGCAAGTCGAGTATTGACTAAGGTCAGGCGAACCTGAAGACGTTGTTATATGATACAACGGCAGCGAGTCTATATCCCGTATGTAGAAGTAAGCAATGCGCCAGGGCCTATATCGTGCGCCCATAAGAACCGTGGCGCCCAATCGGGCAAGGCTCCCTGGTGTAAGGGATGACGCTGGGAGTGCAGAGAGTGGTTGTCTGCTATATTTAAGCTGGCACGAGGTTTCAAGGCCAGCAATCAGCAGAGTATCACAGAGTGGTTACGTCGTGGCAGCCATGTGTCTGTGAAAGTGTAACTGTGGCTGACTTTGGTGATCAAACCATCGCGTTGCGCTTGAAGGAGCTGCCATTTCCGCCAGGGGCGACGACCAGGCTGAGGGCCAGACATGACGATGCGATCGACGTGCGCGTGTTTCGCCGAAGATGTTGCTGTGTAGAGCGAGCCTTGTGTGCCATTGTCCTTCTGCCCAGTGTGACTGGCCGACTCTGTACGTACTCGCATCCAGCTCTTGCGCACGAGGGTTAAGCATCGTATACATCTGCCGGCGTTGTGGTATTATAATACACTTCGACATGCTGACAACGGCATGTAAACCTTGGTGCCCCTTGCTACCAGGGTATGGGTGCCTTCTCTTGGTGGTATACGAGCGGTTGTCCTTTCCATTCCACGTCTGTATATTTCCAACTCCACCTCTTCCTTAAAGCGGGCCGCTTCTCCTACTGCATATCCCACGCGTGGCGATGCTCGATCGATGGCGGGTAAGAGATCACGGGGTCTCTTCGATACGGCGGTTCTACCGAAATACGGCGCAAAGCGGTGCTCTCGCAGTACTCGGAGGACGACATGGTCGCGTAAGACTCGCTGTTTCGCATCGTCGTTGGCAAAGTATCGTTCGTCCGTTGGTCGTCATCGAGAAGGAATTGCAGATGATACAAGAAGGATCCAGAACCGTTTGGACACGAGACAGGCTAAACACGACAAGGCAGAACGGTTTCCTCCGTGAAATGGTTCGTGATAAGCTCAAGGTTTTGCGGGCTGACTCCAGACCTTCGGAGCGAACAATCGCCAAGGGCGGAGCTGTGGAGCTCCAAGCGGCAGCTAGTTCAAGGTCGACTCCATCATCGCCAACGTTGGTGACATCGCGACGCGCTGCTCTTTGTTGTTGTGTTTGGCTACTCGAGCTAGTTTGGTAGTGATAACAACAACATACACCCACCAGTATCACTTCCATACCCAGCAATACCGACGACCAGGCCATGTGCCAGCAGTTCACACACAGCATCCTTGTCCCACCCCCCTCTCATCTAACGATCGACGACCCCCGCAACACCCACCGTCGCCGCGCAAGCGTCACCGTGCGAGCCCGCAAGGACACCTGCCGAACTTTCACGACAAAACCGCCAGCACACTGCCCAACGGTAGGGCTGAACTAGTCGCCAATAACCTGACATCGCTCCTTTGTCATGGCCAAAAGCGTCACGGATCTGCCGCCCGAACTCTTAGGTAGAATCTTTGAGTACCTCGGCGAGCACCGCCCGGACATCTCATCGTGCCGACTGGTATGCAAGCAGTTCAAGCAACTCAGCTCGCCCTTCCTCATCACGAAGGTCGTCCTGGCCAGGCGACTCACCGAAATCGCAAAGGCCCAGGAAGTGGCCGCTCACCCGTACTTCAGTCGCCACATCACCACCCTCATCTACGACGTGAGCTACTTTGATCCATACAGCGCGGAAATCTACGAAAACTACGTCGACGACTGCGAAAGCATTGAAGACAGTGGCGTTCGCCGGTTCCTCGACGAAGAATGGTATAGGCGCTCCAAGGCAGAAGCCGACTACCACAAGTTTCTTCGCAACAACAATGGCAAGCCGTGTGCCGATGCCGCGAAGGCTTACTTCTGGCGTCTTGGAACGCCCATATCGGAGGAGCAAGCATGGAGGATGATCGATCTGGACTCCATGGCCGGCACGGCGAACCAGCTCGCAGATGTCGGCGACCGCATGGGTGCCCGCCAGAGCTTTCCCATCTATAAGAGGCTCCAAAAATACCACGAAGACCTCGACACCAACCACGAATGGCCACGCATCATCCAGCAGGTGGTCGGCTGTCTCCCCAAACTACGCCACGTCCACTTCACAGACTACCGCGAACTCGCGCGCAACGGCGAATGCTACATGGCCCTCTGCTCCCGCCTGTTCGGCAATGTCCGCGAGCCTGAGCGATGGAATAACCTCGAACACAACGGCGAAGTCACAGAAGACATCCTCGAAGCGTGGAAGACCATCGCAGAGGTCAAGGGAGACCTCCGCGCCGTCACGCTCGGCATCCATCCATTCGAACAGCGTTGCAACTCCACGGATCCTCTTGCGCTGTTCAAAGAGACTCAATTCCTCTCCACAGACGAGCTCAAGGATCACCCGAAAAGGCTCAACGATTCCCACCACGAGTTCCTCCAAAACACCGACCTCAGCCGCTACAGACTGAACGGCGACCCCATTCCCTCCCGCGACTGGCGACACCTTTTCAGCAATCTCAGATCCCTCCGCCTCCCCCTCTTCTTCGAAGACTCCCTCCCCCCAGCAAACGCAGGCATCGGCCCCGAACTCCGCCGCCTCTTCAACGCCATCCCAGACACGATCGTCCACCTCGCCCTCGCCGCCAAAGGTCCCATCGACGGCTTCCTCCAACACCAAGGCGACGTAACCAGCCTGCAAACCCTCCAACCCTTCAACGACCTCGTCGCCACCTGCCACTTCCCCTTCCTCCGCACCCTCGAACTCGAAGGCTGGGTCACAGACTATAAAACCCTCGTCAAAGTCCTCGGCGCCCACGCCCCTACCCTCCGGACCCTGCACCTCATCAACATCTTCTGCGTCGGCGAACTCCACCCCACCAGCGACGCCGCCGAGTTCGGCGAAGCAGACAGCACCGCCGCCTTCGGCGACTTCATCCGCACAAACCTCCACCTCACGGGCATCGAAGTCTACCTCTTCGAACACCAATTCTACCCTTCCTCCGCGCCCGAAGAATCCCGCGCCAACCTCGCCGCGAACTTGCCCTCTCTCGTCGGCGGCCTAGACCAAGAATCCTGGGTCGTCGACCCCCTTGAGACAACCCAAGGCGACTGGGACGAAGACAGCGTCGTCAAAGACGACCGGCAATTCGCCGACGACGACACTTCGCAGCCGGATGTTATTGACGCACCGAGATTGGAACGGTTGTGTTTGGATGGACGCGCGAATTTGGTGCATCGGAGGGTGAGGCCCGGGCCGAGCAGGATTCCTCTTCCGCAGCCGTTGACTAGGAGTTGGTTGGAGATGGAGGAGGAGCCGAGGCAGAGGTGGTGTGGGCCGGGGTATTATTGGACTAGGAGGGCTGCTTATCGTTGATGAGGGGATGAGAAATGAGAGAATTGGAGTAGGTGATGATGAGAGATTGTGGAGTTTGGATGGAATGGAATTGGAGAGTGTACATATTGTAAAGTTGAGACATATGGAATGGATTTGGATACTCTCGATGGTTTGCACGGGTGGTGATTTTTTGGTGAGGATGTACGATCGCTGCACAGTGATGACGGAACATGTCAAAGTTTGAGGTATGCTTTCGGTGGTACTGTCCATTGGTTGATGGGGCGGTTATATATGGTCGCTACGCCATAGGGGCGGGACGCCACAATGTTGGCGGTATGCTTTCGATGGAATCGTACGTCAATTGATGTGACGATGAGAAGTGGTCGCTGCGCAATGCTAACAAAACGTCTAGATCTTATCATCGCGATCTCATTGGGCAGCACTTACATTTATCTGTCGAGAGCGAATGATCGCTGCGCAATGGGTACTGGAAACTACACGGCGTTCGATATGTTTTCAACGGCCAGCACATATAGTTCTTTGATCAGGGGGCATGGTCGCTGTGCCATGATGACAACGGGTCGCAAGACTCACGCTACGCTCTCGGCGGTATGCATGGCGGTCTTTTTTGCTGAGGATACACGGTCGTTGCGCAGTGGCGACAGATGATTGTAAGCTAATCGTTACTTCTTCATCGGCCAGTATAGAAGTTCCTTCGCAGAGGACATATGGTCGCAGCGTAGTAGTGATGGATAGCCATGAGCCGCTGGGTATAGGCTTCTGATGGAGTACATGGAAGTTTCTTTGCTGAGGATCTACGATCGCAGCCCCATGGCTCACGGAGTCCTGCTGCGCTCTCAAAGGCCCAAACTGATATCCTTGCGCTGACCGTCGGTGATGTCTGCGCAGCGATGATGTCGGGTCACAAGCCTCATATTACGCGATTGATCGCCAGAGTACGAAGACCTTGTTCACGCGGCTATGTTCCTACACGGCTAAGATGATATGCAGATGCAGGTGGGGCCTGTGTAACAACAACATTCCACAAGTAGACTTGGGCGCCTCGAGCATTTCTCACAAAGTCCCGCCTGTAGCTCACAGTTTCTTCCTCGAGATTGCAGCATCGAGGCCATGGACATCGCATTCACGCAACCCCCATTCGAGTCGCCATTCAGAAGGTTGCCTGCAGAGCTGAACGAACGCATCTTCGGATTCCTTTCTATCCAGCGCAGTAGATTTATCGCAGACTGCCGGCTCGTGTGTCAATATTTACACGCTATAAGCTCGCCACACCTTATCGGGACTGCTGTAGTCGCCGACCGTCCTGAGGCTTTGCAGAAACTGGATCAGGTCGTGCAGCATCCATTCTTTAGCAAGCACGTCACAAACCTTCTCTGGGATGCGAGCTAGTACGACGAACGTGTGGACCACTTGAGAGTGTACGGGGTGTATCATGAGCGTAGTCCACACCTTACCACCTACAGGATCACTGGTACTAGTGAGAAGACAGTGCCCGGAGTGTTGGGTTGGCTTGCTCCATCCCTCAAAGGCAGCAGGTGCAATCAAACGAAACCTATCGAGTGTGGTGGCGTCGAAGAATTCGTGAAGGGGGCGTCGCCAACTCTCTCGAAACAAAAAGCGCGACATACGCAAGGAGCGCTACAGACGCGATGATCACACCACTTACGAACACAGCGTATACATGGTAGGATACTACCAGGGGTGGCAAGAATACGTCGCCCGTCGTCAAGCCCAACAGTCGATCAGAGCAAGCCGGCCGATCCAGGTCCGATTTGCAGCGGCCATTCAACAATTGCCACGGCTTCAACACCTCTCTTACTCGGATTTTCGAGCACTGGCTTACGCTGAGGAGAGCTACGTCGACTTATGCAAACGATTATTTGGCAACGTGGTCTGCCCAAATATGGCAAGCCTCGAAAAACCGAATGATTCTTCAGAATTCCTAGACGTGTTGCGCCATCCTCGTCGAGGAGGCTGGAAGTCCCTTTCAATCGGCGACCACCCTTTCATGAGCAACAGATTTGACAGTTTGCACGACGCGCAGAGATGGACAGCGTTTGCATTGGACAAGGACATCTGTACGCTGCCATCAGTAGATACCTTGCGACTTCGTGTGGCCTCGAGCGATGTCGAAGGGCACAGCTCGACAGTGAGCAGTGCAAACTTGAGCAGCATGATGTCGAGACTTCAGGAGCTCGAGGTTGACCACAAGCATGGCGGTCGACTGCCCAGCGAATATGGGGGATATGAATTGACCTTCCATATGCGAGTTCAACGTCATCTTTACGACGATCAAGACAAAGAACCACCACATGAATTCTTTCAGCGATTTCTGGTCGCCAAGCGGCACGACTTCGAGAATCTCAAGATCTTGACGCTTCGAAACTTCATCTTCGAGCAGGCCGCATTACATGACTTGCTCTTGGGCCTGCGGGGCCTTCGCAACCTGCACCTTCTCGATTGCGTATCCCTTGAGAGCTACGGAGAATTTCTGGAACGTGCGAGACGAGATTGGCCTGCTTCGCTTCATCTTACTGGCGTAGAGATCTACGGCCTCAAGTTCCTGGCCTGTTACCAGTTTAAATTCACACTCAACCAAGAGATGAGGGAAAGAATGCGCATCAAGCGCAACCTGGACTACGACCTTGCAGCACAGCTTGAGATTCTTGCTGAGTTCTATCCGTACAAAACCCGGGACTGGCCTTGCGAGCGACCAGAGCTGGAAGACGCGATGCTGGGAGGACGCCCGACCAATATCCTGCGGAAGGCCAGGGCTGCGCCCAATCAGGACATTAGAAATGTCTGGGCGAAGATTCCAGTTCAAGATCTCTAGCACTGCTTTACCACGTTCTGCCACAATGGTTTGGGCGTGATGATGGTCACGGTCTCCAAGACATTCTTCTTCGCGGATGCTTCGGTCTTCATGTTTCAGTTTGGTCGTACATTCTCGTAGATTGGTAGAAGATATGATTATTGCGCTCTGAGAGGCAGACTGAAAGCAAACATATCGTGTCAACTCTTTCAGTGGCAAGCGTTCCTGTAGATACGCCGCAGGTTCCAGATAGCTAAACCTTTGCACCTGGAAAAGTAGCTAGACATTCAGCCCTTTTTCAATAGTGTGGATTTATCTGGTCCTCAAGTCGACAATTCTGAGTAGTAGCTTGTGGGCCACAGAGAGTCAATGAAGTATGAACAATCTCGATGGCAACAAGGTGATATTTTTGTATGGTTCTTCGAGCATGGTCGATTGAGAAAAGAGTTCCATTTGGTTGGGTTACCCATGCCGAGCATTGCGGAGGCGTCCAAATGAGGCTAGTGCATCATTCCTAAAGAGGAATGCCTATGATATAGGTCTGTCTCCTCTTGTCACTTTGGATGTTGTGTATAACTACCACAGACTTGTACTTACGGTATGGCCATTTGCCTCGATGGGCGTCGACGAAACTGCGTACCTTTGAGAATCATATATGTGCAAGGCTACAAGATCAATGCAGGGTCAGCGACTGTCTTTCAAGCCCCTATAGAACAACAGCTACGCACCGCTGAGACACAGTGTCTCGGCATTTGATAACCAGACCATGGCTACATTCACCAAGCCCGCAGTGAACTCGCCTTTCAGCAAACTCCCTGCAGAACTAGCAACTCGAATCCTTGATTTTCTCTTTGCAGGCCGCAGCCCGGACGTTGCACAATGTCGCCTTGTCTGTCAAGATCTTTATACCTTGAGCTCGCCGTACCTTATACGAACAGTAGTAGTCGCTGAACGTCTCCCAGCTCTTCGCAAAGTGCGAGAATTCATGTTGCATCCGTACTTTAGCAAACACGTTACGCATCTTGTTTGGGACGCTAGCTACTATACGGAAAGCCTTGCCACTGATTACAATGCATACGAGCACGCGTTTGAGCAGTCTGGGCATACTGCGTCAGCGAGGGATGAAGCCTACATCAAGATACGTGCATACGATATTGCACTGCTCAAGGAGGTTCAGGGCCATGTGCCCATGCATCCAACTATCCCAGCTTCCTTACGCGGCACTGGCCGGCTGTTGGAATACGGCATCGGGCCATCGACTGAGGATGAACAGGGTATGCCACTACACTCTCAATGGAGACATCGACCGCAGCAAGAGGACGTAATATCAATGCCCGACATTCGCAGCTCCAAGTTCTATATAGACTCTGCCGACTTCCAGGATAGCAATCACATGAGGGCGTGTCATATCGGATTCTCTGATTATTATCGTCGTTGGGAGAACCAAAAGAAGATCAGAGGAGAGCCCAGGGGGACTCGTGGCGACCAGGCACGCAATTACCTTTTCGAAGCAATCGGAAGACTCCCAAAGTTACGCCACCTTGCCCATTCGGACTACCGGGCATTGGCATACAACGGAGAAAGCTATGTGCATCTTTGTCAGCGTCTGTTCGGCCACACAGTCTGCCCTAACTGGAGTCTCAAAGACGAGAGTGACGAAGACGCTAGAGAGACTTACAAACTTCGATTCCAAACATTCCTACAGGATCTGTCGAGGTCGCGTAAAGTCTGGGATTCCCTCTCGATTGGCTGTCATCCGTTTGAAACAAACTACCATGATATTGACACCTATGCGCCTCGCAATTCTGGCCAAGCAAATGTGGGCCTGAGCTATGGTGCTCTACTCAAACCGTTTGCCCGGGAAGGTGGAACGCCATTGAATTTGCAGGTACGTTCCTTGAAACTCGCGCCGTTGCAAGGCAATCGGAGTATAGTGACGAAGCTTGGTGGACTGTCAAGACTCGTGACGGATAGGCTTACGGAGCTCGAACTCGGTGACCATACCTTCTACTTCCATTGGAACAAATTCAGGAGGGTCAACCCAGGTGCTTTTGGCAACGAGCATGGCGGTCGGCCAGATCATTTGTTCCATGGACTGCTGATGACGCCTGAGTCCTCAGATGTGATGAAGAATCTTCGCCGTCTGTCATTGCGTGGGTTCAGTTTCGATACGACTGACTTGCAGACACTTTTACTCGATCGTTCGCGCGCGCTACGCTTATTACACTTGATAGACTGCTTCTGCCGGGATGACTACGAAAGCTTCCTACAAATCTTGCAGGAGAATCAGCCAGTGTCCAAGCTGAGTGGCATAGAGATCTTTGACCTACGCTTCACACCACTCCAGTCTGAAACAGCCGACCATAAGTACGCGCAGGAATATCGCACAAAGCTACAAGCAAGGCGCGCTCATGAATACGAGTGGTGGCGCGATGGGCGAAACGACTACTTGGAAGGCCTTCTCCTGTCAGATTGGCCTTACGAGCGGTCTGAGCTTGAAGCCGCACTTCTCGGCGGCAGAGTCAATATGATCTGTCGCAAGATGTACGCCGCACCGTGCGATGAGGCCCGGGATAGTTGGCAGGACATGCCGAATGATCAGTCATGATTGTACACGAACATGGGTACGATTCTAGATGGTTTCCTGGAGCATCGAATTTCTCTTAGCGGCAAGCGCTTTTCATTCCGGATTCCGATCATAAAATATCTGTCGCTCCATTGCTGCACAAGCCGTTTCTCGGTGGCAGGCATACTCACTTTGAAACCTATGTCTCATGATAGCAGCATACTAATTGCTGAAGTGTATTCCTGGCTCCAGCAGCATCTCAACGGTAGAGTCTTTTACTTCGGAATCTATGCTCATCGATTTTCCTCTAGCACATCTTCAAGATCACTCTACGAACAACACATCTCGCGCCCCTGAAGGCCGGGCATTGTTTGTTTCCCCAAAACGCTCCTTTGAGTCAGTGAATATAATCAGTCATGCCATCGAGCACTTCATCAAAGCATTGGTGGTTTAGTGGTAAAATTGGCCGTTGCCATCAGAAGATCCCCTTCCGATCATGTCGGCCAGCCCCGGGTTCGATTCCCGGCCGATGCATTAAAGCGCCTCGAGCGCGCTCCTTTTGCTTTTTGTTCACAGAAACTCATTTCGATCGATAGAGGGAATGCTATGTCTCTGAGATCGTAGGAAAGAAGTCCCAAGATGGGTGCTGGTGCAGGACAGACCAGTTGCTCGTTAGAACGTAAGGAAGGAGTTCTGGTCGAAAGTTTGGCAATTGAGTGATCGGGTGGGCTCGGTCGGTATGTTTGCAGAAGTACATGTTGACTGTGTGCTTTCCTTTGCAGGTGGCACTTGTACTGTAGCAAAGACTGCATTATTTACTCTGTATCTCGGAGGCGGTGTTCCGTCTCCGCGCTGACGGGGAGAGCACAAGCAAGCCCAATTAATGCACAGCATTTTTCGTACGACTTCGCCAAACTCACACATGTTGGCTGCGTTTGCTTCGACAGCCTCAGAACGAATACTATTCAAGATAACGCTCAGCACCAGCAAGCAGTGGGCGTCAATGGCGAATGAGGTTGCAGAACGAGCTAGACTGCATCGGGATGTGGAGATGGTGCTGCGAAAGGAGAGGAGAGGGGTAACTTTACAACGATCAATGTTGCAACATGTCCTGATCACGCCGATGGTATTATGACAAAGTCACAAACATACAATACTGCTCAGATCATTCACCAGGCAGTTCTCGCAAACCATTGGCATAACGGGGCATCAAATTTGACTCAAGCAACAATCTCCGCTGAGATACGAAGTCAAGGCGGCCGGGCGGTGTACCTGCATACGAGACCCAATCATCAACAATCTTGAGCAGACCGTCAACATCATGGCATTTGAGTCTTTCATCAAATCTGTGGCCACCATAGTCGGTGCCGTCACATTGATCAAGCTGGTCTACAACGCATCCTTCATCCTCTGGCTCTACTTTCTCCGCCCATCGCAACTCCACAAATACCGCGATGCCAATCTATCATCTTGGGCTCTTGTGACAGGCGCAAGCGATGGCATCGGCCTGGAACTTGCTCGCGAACTTCTCGCACAGGGATTCAATGTCCTCATCCATGGCCGCAACGAGACCAAGCTCGAAGGCGTGAAGAAGTCGCTACTGAAGCAACATCCAGAACGTTCAGTGGAAATCATCGTCGCTGACGCTGGGGACTCGAACACGGATTACGAGGCCATCGTCAAGAAAGCCAACTCTGTCTCCGGACCACTTACTGTGCTCATCAGCTGCGTCGGTGGCATCACCACGAACCCCATCTACATTCCACTGGAAGAACTCTCCGGCGCAGACATCGACACCAACATCGCCATCAACGCCCGCTTTCCTACCCGTTTGACCTCGGCGCTCCTCCCGACGCTGAAGGCGAACTCGCCCTCCTTGATAATTAACGCAGGCTCATACGCCGGCTTCTTCGGTCTACCCTACATCGCCACCTACACATCAACCAAAGCCTACATCCACACTTTCACACGAGCTCTACGTGCAGAACTGGAATGCGACGGCTTCCACGACGTCGAAGTCATGGGCAGCGTGATCGGCGACACGGCCAGCTCGCGCAATGAAGCTGCAAACAATGGCCTCAAAGTCCCTGCTTCGTCTTGCGCCAAAGGCATACTTGCGAAGGTCGGCTGTGGCGAGACGCTTGTTGCGCCGGACTTGAGACATTGGCTTACTGGGCTTATCGTGCTGAGTCTGCCTGATGGCGTAGGAAGGAAGATCATGCTCCCGGAACTACGGAAGAGAAGGCAAGAGGAGATCGCCAAAATCGAAGAACAGAAGAAAGGGAAGTGATTATACAGTGTTCCAATGATGCTCGAGGGAGGAGTGGCGCAAACGAGGGCGGCCTTTGGGCAGAGTCGGGACGACTTCGGGATAACTCGGCCGGAGCGACTTTCCGGAAGACAGAGTTTTCTTCAACACCATGGTACAAGTACCGTTTTTTCTGTTCTCCCTCAACAATCACAGGTCGGCTGGCCCAATGGCAAGGCGCTTGACTACGAATCAAGAGATTGCAGGTTCGATCCCTGCGTCGATCAACATTCACCCTCCTTCTATCTGAAGGAGTCCCTCTTTTGCCCATTATTCATGTTGTTGATGGCGAGCATATACACGATGCTGCTGACACACGGCCATGCTTCTGGGGATTGCTGCTTATAAGTAGCGTTGTTTTTGGACAAGATTTGTGCAATATAGGTCGCGGTCATGCTGATCAGCGTGTTGGAAGTCGGGCTTGCCATTTGTACAGCAACAGCGCCGTACCAGGGGATTTGTGCAAGTATGCTGCAACGATAGAAGAGTAGACGAATGTATCTGCCAGTAATGCCAACGTTCGTCAAGTCTCGAGCCGTCTCTGCCAAATCGTCCGGGGCGTGGTTCGAGGCGTGAGAAACAACATCCCAGGACGCAACGGTGTCTCTTCATGCTGTGCGACGGGCTAACAGCTAAGCGCCTAGATCTCCTGGCGGAAGTTGCATGCTATAGCGAAATAGTAGAAGTACATCCAGCTGCTGGCACCCCGAAACCAGTTACAAGACATTGATCGAAAGCGGGAATTGCTCGGCGCAGCCACGATACGAGAACTCAGCTGAAGGATCAGTGACCAGACTTGAATTAGGCAATCCTTCTAGCCAAGAAACTAACAACGAATGTCTGTTATAGGGCTGTGGGGGCTTTTCACATTGGCGTCAGCCGCAGCAGCGATTGTGACGAAGAACAATCTCATCTATTATTGTCTTCTACAATGGGCATCATGCCTGTCTCAGTTTGCGGTCGTCTCTGGCGACGGTTCAGCTCTGTATATGTGGAGCAAGACAATGCATACAAAAGGAAAGGAAGCAGGTCTCAGTACAAACCAAGCAGGTCATCACACTACATCGTCACTTCTCATCATTACATACCCAAACTTACACCCTCTACACCCTCCATCCTGCAAACAAAAATATCCTCTACCCAACATGCGCTTCTCCCTCCCAGCCCTCGCCCTAGCAACCTCCACCCTCCTACCCTTCACATCCGCCAACTTCGACGTCTACCGCGTCAAGTCCATCAAACCCTACGCCCAGAACGGCAATTCCCTAGGCTGGATGATCTTCCCCGCCGAGCCTCCCTGCGACGTCGTCGTCCGAAAAGCCTCGACCAATGGGTGGTGGGAAAGCTCTAACGATGTCTCTGGGGACAAGTATGGTTTCCGATGCGAGGGCGATGGGTGTCGGACGCGATCGTCGCCGAGCGATGTTGATGTTTTGGAGATGAATTTTAATGAGGTGCATCATTATAGTGAGTTGATTGGTGGTTATGATGGCAGTTGGTTGGTGGTCATGAGCTGATGTGTTGGGTGGTAGCGATTTATAAGGAATATGGGCTCTCCATGATCGGATGTGAGTCGCGCAACATTTCCCCAGACTGAGGGATAAAAGAACATTATGTAGGTCGTCTGGCTTCATGGTATATTGGCTGACTTCATATCTTTTTGCAGTGGATGGAAAAGTCTACGGAAACTGCGTCGTCTTCCCTCACGGCGACTTCGACTGCCCGCTCGAAGCCGGGTCGTCTTCAAGCTTCGTTGGCTGGCGCAAGTTCCGATGCCTGACTGGAGGGATCCAACCCGCTGAATAAGTATCTGGCAGATGCTTTGTGTCGTTGTGCTTGGCGGAATGCATAGTGTGTATTATATGCGCGGAAGAGTAGACGGATGGAGAAGGCTTCGTTGGGTCTCGCTTTATGTATACTGTATTGAGGCTGTCTAGTTTGCGACATGTCAGCTATCTCCTGGACATTTCACATGACTTATACCTCCTCTTTCGCCTTCGATGCCACACTGATGCCTCGCTGGTCTCACTGAAGCGCATTCAGAGTTCCCGTTCAATGATGCTCAATACGTCAAGCCACCCTTGTGAGGCGACGTAGCTTGCCGATACACCGCATGAAAGTGCTCCTTTGGCTCCAGCCTTACAGCCTTGTGGAAGATGTTTAGCTTCAGCCCTTCGAGACAACCCACCTTCAAAAATATACGGTGGTAGTTTCGGCGTCCACTGACTGATCGTACCTCAGCGCATCTCACACCTCCCAGGAGTCGGAAACATAGCAGCCGCAATGGATTTAAGCCCAGTTGCGCCCACCACGGCCAGGCACCTCACATGGTGGCTCGGACGAGAAGAGTCGGTGGTATCTGGTACGTCGCAAAGGATAGGCTCGCACGAAGTGACCACCTCGGACTGCCGAAATGCCGTATCGCATCCAAGGTCGCCTTCCGGGTGTGTCAACTTCCGCAGTCTCTCGTACTGCGAACAGGCTGCAGTTGGTGAAGTGGTCGGAGACTGCGCACTCCGGATACGCATTCCATCGGTTTAGCAAACACTCTCGCAATGCGTGCTTTCGTCCAATTCAGAAATTAAGCTACACTGTTGAGCCGGACAAGGTGAAGTGCAGAATGCTTGACCACAGCCGACCCACCGCTTCCTTCGGCACAGCCAAAAGCTTCTCCGCAGCCGACACCACTAAGCTTATCTCTATACCACCTACCCTTTCGGGTCTAATCGCACGAACAATCTATCACGCTTTAATACACCATTCATGCACACCACTGCTACCTCACTCTGCGGTACGACGGCGGGTTTGCTTGTTCTGGTAGGCGGCAATTAAGCATTGCGCCGCTATAGCCAAGATGGCAGGAGCATCTCCAAGCGGATCCACAGCAATGCAGTCTCGAGCCGCAGGGCAAATGTGCCTTCCATCGTGGTGTCGACATATATAACAAGGCAGTGCTTCGCCGTGGCTACTGTGCTGGAGCAGTTGCTGTTGCTGTCTTCTAGAGCAGTTGCCCAATTCTTTCGCTTGCATTTCTTCGCCCACCATGAAGCATTTTGTGCTCGCTTCGCTGCTCGCGGCGACTGTGTCCGCTCGTCGCCACCAGGACATGAACAACTGGCGGACCATGGGCCATCTTCCAGGCAAGGACTGGGAGCCTGTGCGAGGTGTTGGCAATGCCACTTTCAAGCAGATCATCGACCACAACAACCCCGATCTTGGCACGTTCGAGCAGTTCTACTACTACGATACTACGTATTGGAAGGGACCAGGTATGTGAGCTTTTTTGTTTTTGGGTGGATGTTTTGGTTTTCTTTGCTTCCTTTTTGCTGGTGGACATACTGCTGTGTGGATGGACGGGCTGGACTGTTGTGGTCAGCTGTCACAGCAAACTTCATGTCCTGCTCAATGGCGACGTGAGGGACATGATGGTCTTCGTTTGCCTGACAAACGTCGAATCCTGCACGTATCCCGCCCTGGGGTTGCACCACTTTGCTAAATCGGACGACCACAACGTTTCCCCATTCTTCCCAGCAATCAACGAACACTTTCTCGTCTCGGCAATCCGGCTGTCGTGCCGAGGAATCGTTTCTGGAAAACATCAAGCTTGACGTTCTTTGCAACCTTCACAACAGCTGGCTCGCCTGAAGCGGCACCACAAACTCTACCACGACCACACAAGAACCAACAACGAGACGAGACACATCTTTGTCACCTTCAACACTTGGTAGCACAAGCTCTCTCTCGGCTATCTAAAGTTCACAATCATCCATCCCGGCCTCGCACGGGCCAACCCCGCTGATTTCGGTCTAACTCCACCAAATTTGACCGGAAAAAATCAGGGAAAAGACCCACCTTCTACCCAGCCTTCATCAACCACGCTCCACCACCCTCACCATCAATAACACCCTTGCCGGGGTAGCTCAATTGGTAGAGCGTGTGGCTCTTATAACAGCAAAGAGATCAACCTCAAGGTCGTGGGTTCGAGCCCCACCTTCGGCTATTCCTATCATAAGCTCATCAGAGCAGCTGTTCTTTTGCGTTTTGTCTGTCTTGGGACGTAGATGTCGATTGTCGTTCCTTTTTGGCACATGTACACGCTTGACACGATTGGGGAACAACGATGAGAGCATCAGCAACTGACAGAACAACACAGGCTCCCCAATCGTCCTCTTCACTCCTGGTGAGGTCAACGCAACCGGCTACACCAGCTACCTCAGCACCAACCGCACCACTGGTGTCATCGCTGAGAAGATCGGTGCTGCCACCATCGTTCTGGAACACCGCTACTGGGGCACATCTACACCATTCACCAACCTGACTACCGAGAACCTCAAGTACCTCACCCTGGACAACTCAATCCACGATCTCACTTATTTCGCCAACAAAGTTCGCCTGCCTTTCGCGAAGCACTCGCACAGCAACGCCAAAGATGTCCCGTGGGTCTTCTCTGGTGGATCTTACTCTGGCGCATTGGCTGCTTGGGTCGAGGCTGTTGACCCCGGCACCATCTGGGCGTACCACTCTTCCAGCGCTCCTGTCGAGGCAGTCTCTGACTACTGGGGATACTTCTTGCCCGTCCAGCAGGGAATGCCAAAGAACTGCAGCACCGATGTCAGCCTTGTGATCGACCACATGGACAAGGTCCTCCTCAATGGCACTGCCGATGAAGTCCTCGCCCTCAAGACCAAGTTCGGCCTCCAAGACGTGAAGCACAACGACGACTTCATGGCCGCGCTCGAGAACGGCCCATGGCTCTGGCAGGGCAATCAGTTTTACCGCACCACCGGCTTCTACGACTGGTGCGACTACATCGAGAACGTCCACCCCAGCCAGGTCGGCAACGGCACTAACGGCACCTTCCCCACCAACACCACCATCCCCGGCGCCGAGGGTGTCGGCCTTGAGAAGGCTCTCGAAGGCTACGCCGCCTGGACCAAAGCCGACTTCCTCCCCGGCTACTGCGAGAGCTTCGGCTACTTCGAGGGCGAGCTCAACACCGACTGCCTCGACACCTACAACGCCTCCAACCCCATGTTCACCGACACTTCCCTCAGCAACACCATCGACCGCCAATGGGTCTGGATGACTTGCAACGAGCCCTTCGGCTACTGGCAGGACGGCGCGCCTCGCGATCGTCCCTCCATCGTCTCCCGCCTCGTCGACGCCGACTACTGGATCCGCCAGTGCGGCCTGTACTTCCCGCCAGCGCCCGACGGCACCGAGTACGGTATCGCGGAAGGCCGCACTGAGGAGGACGTCAACGGCTACACGGACGGCTGGGACAACGTGCACACGCAGCGTCTGATCTACGTCAACGGCGAGTTCGACCCGTGGCGCGAGGCCAGCGTGTCGTCGGATTTGAGGCCTGATGGACCGCTGCAGAGCACGGAGGATGTTCCTGTGAAGATCGTGCCGGGCGGTTTCCATACTAGTGATTTGGTCACGCAGAATGGCAAGGTTAATGCGGGTGTGCAGAAGGTTATTGATGAGGTTGTGGAGCAGATTGCGGAGTGGGTGGGTGAGTTCCCGAAGCATAAGCAGTGGAAGGCTTGAGCTTGGGAATTTAATTTAATGTAATTAGATCATCACATATGGTACGTCTTGCATTCATGTTGCTACCCTTGCGGTTTCCATCTGCCGGATCTTTGCTCCCAAAGCAGGAGTTTCGATGCTTAGGGTCAGGGTTGGGTTACATTGGAATACTGTAAAACGACGACGTCGTGGTTGATCTATGTCTGAGCTGGCTCTATCGACGGCGATCGATGGTTGGAGTATGGGATTGCATGTCCACGTTGGGGTTGTTGTTTATACGTCGAGGAAACGACAAGAAAGTGTTTTGATTGAGGTTTCGCATAACGTGGTGCATGACTATACAATTTGTCACCCATTTTCGGCAAAGACATGGCAAATCATGTAAAATCGCCAAATACAACATTTCTCAAACTTCCTCTTACCGTGAAACATGGGACACTACCCAAGGATTGTACTGGTCTTCAGACATAACGTTCCATATGTTCTAATGTTGAATTGCAGCCCATCGAGCGAAGGAATGCATACCCCAAACCCTAAAGTCGAGATCTCGCTGCGCTTCACAGTGAGATGAGCATAAGTTTACGTGCAGAGATCTCGACACAGCTACCTTGACACTCAAATATGTGTACGGACTCTCAATGGTAATTAAGATTTCAATCATTATATGTATAGTCGAAGATATGTGCACATTAGCTTCGAAGACCGTTTGGTCCTGCTTAAAGTATCTCCAAGGTCGGTAGGCGACAAGCTGAGCCAATGTTATGTGATACTAGCATACAGCGATGCCTAGGTCGTACACAAACTTGTGCATGCACGATGTACATGTATGTGCACCTGCAGTCATGTCTGCGGATGGAATCTCTGGTTTAACTAAGAGCTACCAATGAGACAACACTTCGATTTAGCCTGTAGGTTGTGTCGAAGACGCTGATACCATTACGTTCATTCAAAAAGATCAGTATGCTTTCCATTGAAGCTGTACCTAAACTTGTGCGCGAGATTGTGGCGGAAACGGATTGTCAACTTGCGGAGGTTCGTCGTATGTGGTTAGAGCTAAAGTCCCGATGTGGTTGCGATTGCTTTTATGTGATCAAACGCGTGAGATTCGTGGATATCCGTAACAGTTTCCTGCACGATTTGATACATCTATCAATTGCTTACCATGTGTCTTGCTACGCCGGGAGCCTTCGTGGAAGACTGGCTAGCGCTTTGGACCCGCGTCAATGGATTCCTTGCCGCCTGAGCTTGTGACACGCGTCTTCGAGTTCTTATCCTGTGACCGGCCTCACATCGATATTGCGAATATCAGATTGGCTTCCAAACGCTTGCATGCACTCAGCTCGCCTTTTTTGATCGACACTGTAGTGATCGCAGATCGGCCCGGAACGCTTCAGAAACTCCACGAAGTCTTGAACCACCCTTACTTCAGCAAACATGTAACGCGACTGGTGTGGGACTGGAGTCAATATCCTGATGACCCCACGAGTTCCCTACAGACCTACCGACGCTACTGTGAAAAGTATTCATGGAGGTCAAGTACGCTGACAGCTTATTGCGCTGCCCATGGCAAAGACGCTGCGGAGCTGGCTTTGCTGCAAGACGCCCTGAGCGTGTCTAGGCCTGGACGGCGCCAGTATCAAGCGGCGACAGAAGCTCTAACAGAATTCATTGGCTATATCGAAGGTGGGGCCGACTCCGGGCACAGGTCGACGGTGAATGAGCTTTATGACATCGCATTTCACGAGTACCGGAGGCGGTTTTATGCACAGCTCGAGACCGGGTTGATGCATTTTCCTAGAAAAGCCTTGCATGAAGCTTTCGACAAATTGCCAAACCTCCGCCATGTGTTCTACACTGATTTTCGCGCCCTGGCTCGGAGTGGAGAGAGTCCTCGCGAGCTGTGCTATCGTCTCTTTGGTCAGACTCTAAGTCCGGAGCTGCTGCCAGACGACGAGCAGGGGTTTCATGATTACACGGAGGCAGGACTCACTTTGGAGTTCTTCCTATGCTCTCTCTCCAAGGCCAATATCTCCCGTCCGGAGTCGTTGTCGATTGGCCGGGGAGATAATTGTGCTTGGGATGCACCAGCGCTACGGTACTGTATAAGCCCTCGCATGCTCATACCTGACTTGCCCACCGATGAAGATCTCCTTCAACAGCGGCGAAAACTGCTTCGGTCCCTTCGCCACCTGTACCTCCCAGTGGAGATCAGTTACTTACCACATGCTTTGGAGGTCTACTGGCCAGTGTCGAACACCCACCGGCTTTTATCCTACACCCCGGATACTTTGACGTACTTGAATCTCGAGACAGGTCTCTACTCAGGCCTTCACAGGGACTTCTTCGACCTGGTCGCCAAAGCCAAAGCCGTCTTTGGCGATGTCCTCGGTCAGATTCACTTCCAAGCGCTGAGGACAGTCGTTTTCCGCGGCTGGATGATCCCTTGAACGACTTGAAACACTTCTTGCTGATACACGCCGGCACGCTTCGGAATATGCACCTCATCAACTGCTGCCTTGCAGAAGCTTCCAAGGACGAGCTGACGAGCTCCATCGAGTTAACGCTCGAGCCAGCGCTTGTCCTCACTGGAGTCGAAATTCACGCCTTGGTGTACGAAGCTTGCTGCTTGCAAAGGTATCGGTACAGTCTCCGCCAAAGGGCAAGCCACATACAGGAGCTTTCCTTCGAATACGACGAGGAAGACCAGGAAGAGAAGCAGATGTCCTCTACTTACCAACTGCACAGATTGGACCATTCTGATCTTGAAAAATTGTTTCTAGGTGGGCGATCGAATACCGTCACGAGAGTCGAGCGGAAGAACGGTGACTTGAAGGCCCGTAGTCGTTGGTGGAGGGGAACTCACAACAGCGACGATGCGGACGATGACCTGTATTAGCAGCGAGAACACTGACAATAGCACAAGACGGCGCCGGCTCAACACTGGGTTTGTTCGAAGCTTCTAAATCGCGCGCTCAATGGCACCGTTGTGTCACCTCTGTGAGAAATCTAAGGTCGCACCCGAAAGCAAGGTTTGATACATGGAGATCCATTGAGCTCCTCTCTCTCTACCAAATTGGCGACGAGGTAGTCCATCCCATTGTCGTTTCAAGATGTTACCAAGCTTGCCATTGAAACCCGAGAGACAGAGCCTCTTGATGCTCTCGGTTACTTCTTGCCACATGCTTAGGAACGAGCACAACGACCAGGGCCCAATTGAGAGAACATTTGGGCGTAAATTTCTGCTTAACCAAGCTTGACAATTACTCGTGCAGAGGCAATGTCGTACTCCATACGGAAAAACTGAAAGGCGATACAAGAACATGCGCTTTGGCATACGGACATCGTTATCTACTGGGCTTCACACCCATTTAGTACTCGTCTGCGCTAGCAAGTCCCAATGCCTGCCTCCTGGTTGGCGCATCAGCATCGAAGATCGGCTTCTCTGCGAGACTGGTCACGCGAGTTCCATGGCGAGGCTCCAGGCCGCCGTAATCGTACGAAGCGTTGTGCATCGTGATTCTGCGGCGCGAAAGTCAGCTCTCATCCAATACCATCATAACCTCAGAAGTGGCGAAAGACTCACCTGTTGTCCCACAACGCACTCGACCCCGGAGTCCACCTAAACCTCACCTGAATATCAACATTACTCTCATAAACCTTATACAAATGCTGCAGAATCACATCGCTCTCCGCCTCATCCAGCCCGACGATCCGCTTCGTCATCGAGCGGTTGACGAACAGGCTTTTCCAGCCGGTGACGGGGTGCACGCGCACGAGCGGGTGGCTGCGCTCGATGTACTTGGGGCCTGCGTTGGGGTCGTCGCGGTCGAGGTAGGAGTGCGCGGAGCGGTAGATGGCGTGGCGGCCGTCGATGATTTTGCGGAATTCGGGCGAGAGCTTCTCGTAGGCGGAGTAGCCGGAGGCCCAGAGGGTGTCGCCGCCGACGGTGGGGACGGTGTCGTTGTGCAGGTGGGTTATGCCTGCTGGTTGGTGTTCGTGGACGCTGGAAGTTTTGTCAGTACGATCATCATTTGTGGCGGAAATGAAACACGTACAGATCGGTGTGCCAGCCTTGCGTGCCGACGGGCTTGCGGAAGCTCGCTCCGAAGTCATTCTTCATCAGATCCGGCCAGATCACAGTCGTGCCCTGCAGACCAGGCACATGCGGCACCTGCGGGTGGATTTCAACCTCACCGAAATACTTCCCCAGCTCGAGCTGCTTCTGCGGGCTGAGATCTTGATCACGGAAGAATACAACGCTGCGCTCAGCGATCAACAAGGCGAGTTCGTCTCGTTGCTGGTCGGTCAGGTCTTTGAGCTGCAGGCCGACGATCTCGGTACCGATGTGTGCAGTGAGGTTCTTGACTTCTTTGGCGGCGGAGAAAAGGGCTGTTTTGTCCTTGTCGGCGCGCGTGCCGGCGTCGATGTATTCTCTGTCTTCGTTGCGGATGGCGTAGACGTCTTGGAGGAAGAGGGGGACGGCGGGGCGGTACTGGCCTGAATGTCAGCGCTGTTGTATCGTTGAAGGTGTCGTTTAAGGTATTGTATACTTACAGGGTAACCTTGGCTGAGGTCGATGCCGGCTCTCTCGAGCCTTGCCCTAGTTGGGCCGGGAATGTTTACATTGTCTTTCTTGGGCTGGACGTAGTCCACGATCTCGGGGATGATTGCTCCTGGCGCCATGATTGCGGTATTGCTTGTGATATGATATATAACAGTATCGTGATTGTGAAGTCTGATATTATCTTCTATAACAAGACAAGCAAAATGTAAGTCAATCGTTGCTGACCTACAACTGACGATCTACGTGGTGATATATATGATACTCCCGCCGCCGCCCTCGGCCAACGCCATTGTTGCATGTCACTTTCTCGCTTACCCAGCAACATCCTCTAATCGACTCGACTCCGCATTTGTTTCCGACAGCTTCACGCAATTGCTTGGTGGATGTGAAGGCAGTTGAAGCGTGATCGAGCTGGCTGCATATGGCGCAATCCATCTCCGCAAGCTTGCAATCCACGCTAAGCCATCCCACCACTCTTGCATACACCCACCTCACCTCTTTCACCTCTTCTAGCAATATACGCAATGCATAAATGGATATCATCTGGACGTGCTATGCCCAGTGCACGACGATCATTGGACCAATCATTTATACGATCGACCTGAAGCTAACGACCCCCAACTCTGTTTGGACCGCCCAAGCGAGCACCTCATGGCCCGCCTGGAGCACGAAACGCCTGCGACACTGCAAGAGTCATGGAAACTGCGCCTAAAGCTCCCTTCTGACTGTTCTTGCTGGAGTTAAGACTGGGCAGAGCCGTTTGAAGATTGTTAAGCAGCAACTATAAGGCCTGGGAGGGGTGTCGTCTCGAGGTCGGTGGAGCTTCACCAAGACTTGATTGACATGCGCAAGCTCCACTAACCTTATCTAGGTAGATCAGGGCCACGAGGGCCCAGCCGTTGTCGGCCTGTCACTGCCGGATACTCTGGAGTCTTGAGTCGCGCAGTGTCGGATTCTGCGATTGCGTGCGATGGCGATGATCAGCTGGGCGGATCTTTTTCGCGTTGGGCGGGCTCGGCTTGGTGATTATTGTACTTCAAGTTTGCGACTGTATCCGGAATGTCCAGCGGCAGACGACATCCTTTTTGAACCTCTGTTGTCGGACGCCTTACGAACTCCACCACCGGATTCTGAACAGACGACCGATATGGCCGACACAAGGAGCAATGCTGCTCACGACAAGAAGGTTGTCTCCGTCGAAGCAGATGATGTCCCCAGCAACGAGCTCTCCCGCGGTTCTTCTCCAGATGGTTTCGTGACCAAAGAAAAGGTCAAGGTACCTTGGTATGCATACATCTGGGACTACGAACCTGGCCGTTCAAAGGAGGAAACGGCTTTTGTACAGCGACTCGACTTCTACGTCCTGCTCATTCTCAGCCTGGGATATTTCATCAAGAACTTGGACCAGACCAACATTTCCAACGCATACGTCTCTGGTATGAAAGAAGATCTCCAGATGAACAAGAACGAGCTGAACATGATCGATGTCGCCTGGACTTGCGGCTATGTCATTGGCCAAGTGCCCAGCCAGATCATCTTGACAAAAGTGCGGCCGAGCATATGGATACCCTCTTGCGAACTGGTCTGGACGATGCTCACTTTCTGTCTGGCTGCTGTCACCACGTCGAACCACGTCATTGCTATCCGCTTCTTTGTCGGCCTGCTCGAATCCATCTTCTACCCGGCTGCGCACATGATCCTCGGATCCTGGTACAAGCCTTCAGAACTCGCCAAGCGAGCCTGCATCTTCCACGCTTCTTCCGCAGCCGCCAGTATGTTCAGCGGATATCTTCAAGCGGGTGTGTACAAAGGCATGAATGGCCTGCACGGCCTTCCCGGCTGGAAGTGGCTGTTCATCATGGACGGCGTGATCAGCCTAGCTGTCGCAATTGCAGGCTTCTGGCTCATTCCTGATCTGCCAGAAAACTCAAGGGCGTTCTACTTGAGCAAGGAGCAGATCGCACTTGGGGTCAAGCGAATGGATGATGTTGGCCGCGCGCCACGCTCGAAGCTGGGGTGGTCTGCTTTTAAGCGCATCTTTGGCAGGTGGCACGTCTACTTCTTGACTGTGCTGTACATCATTTTCATCAATGCTGTAAGTATCATTGAGTGTGCTCCAACATCAGGAACTGGCAACCTAACATATTCCACAGCAACCCTCCGGCAGCGTCCAGCCCTTCAGTCTCTGGCTCAAGTCGACCGGCAAATACTCCGTTGAGCTGATCAATATCATCCCAACCTCACAGTCAGCCGTCCAGCTCGTCCTCACCGTCCTCTTCGCCATCTTCTCTGACCACTGGCGCAACCGTCCCGCGCTCATGTCCGTATCCACATTCTGGGGTTTCGTCACATCCATTATTCTAGCTGTATGGACTGTTCCTACCGGTCTAAAGTGGTTCGCCTTCGAGATGTTCCGCGCCTACGTCCCCTACGGACCCATCAGCATGACATGGGCGAAGTAAGTTGCTTCCTGCCATACGTTCACTCCCAAATGATCCAACACTGACCTTCCCCTCCAGCGAAATCTGCTCCGCCGACGCCGAAGAGCGCTCCATCGTCCTGGGCATCATGAACGCTTTCGGCTACGCCGTCAACGCCTGGCTACCTTACCTCGTCTTCCCCGCCGTCGATGCACCGAGGTTCCGCAAGGGTTTCATCTTCTCTTCGTGCATGTTTGTAGCGCAGGCGGGGATTACATGGGCGGTATGGTATATGCAGAAGAGGGATCAGAGGAAGAAGGGTAGCATTGCTGTCTAAAGATAGACAAGGTTGTCGATAGAGTAGAGGGTATGATCACGATGAGTTAGTATTGTCCCAATCGATCACCAAGCTTGACTCGCTGAAGCTGCGCTTTGACGTTTACTCATATCTGCCCACTCACGCGCAAATTACTACCTCGCACACCACAGAAAACACACACCTTCTTGAATACCTCACAATCTCTCTTGGAGCTAATATCTCATACCCCCTTCGCAAGTTAACACAACGCCACCAACGAGATAAAAATGTCTTTCATCAGCAGCCCATTGGGCAGTCTCGCAACTACCACCCTCGCCATCACCTCTTCCTCCTCCACCACCACCAAACTCCCTTCCCTGCGCTTCGAGCATGGCGACCTGGTCATCAAGCTCGATCGCGAGCCCAGCAAGTGGCTCATCATCCACAGCAAGGTCTTTGCTGCTGTCTCGCCGGTCTTCCAGGTCAGCACCAGCGAGGCGTGGAAGGCATATGCGCAGCTAGATACCATCAAGCATCCTCGCACTGGAGAGGATGTGAAGGTGAGGACTCTGGCGCTGAAGCGTGTGGACGATACGTACATCCTCGAGGGAAAGGTGAGTTTACCAATTTTTTCTACTCACTGGATAGCACTGACAAGATATAGGATGTCACTCTCCAGGCCGACGACGCATCTGCCCTCCGCGCCGTAGCCTTCCATAGATCCTCCCTCGCCACCGAAGACTGGCCTGATCTCACTGGAAACGCTCCTCGTCTCGCCAACAACGAAGAAGACACCACCTCTCCTCCCACCGAGAGCGCCAGCGCTCTCCACGTCTTCCTCGCCCTCGTCTACGGCGCCAAACTCACCCTCGAACAAATCGCCGGCGAGAAGCGCATCACCGGTCGCCTCCTTGACGTCTGCGCCTACGCCGACTACTATGGCTGCTTCGACATCCTCAAACCGCTCCTCCTCAAAGCCCTCCGCCTCGAAGCAACCCCCAAAAAGCCCCTCTGGCGTGACGTCGCGCGCAGCCCGCACGCCTACGCTTTCCTGGCCAAACTCCTCCGCTTCACGCCGATCTACAACGACGCCCTGCGCCACCTCGTCGCGAACGCGTACACCGCTGACCTCGCCATGCCCGAGAGCGGAGACTGGGCCACCATCGCAGATCTCATGGACCTCGACGAGGAGGAAGTCCTCAACGTCTTCCCCTGGCAGCTTAGATGGATCGGGCAGCCTGGCGCTACTGCGCCGGACGATCAAGCGAAGCTGGAGGGCAAGGGTTGGAATGAGCTGCGGTTTGCTGAACCTGCGCAGCATACCGACAGTGCGTATGTGAGGGCGCACACGCATCTGGCGATGCCGATGAGGAGATTGCCGTGGAAAAAAGGGAGGAGGGCGGTGGTGGAGGAGTGGGAGACGGTGGATTTGAGGGAGGTTGGGAAGGGAGTGAGCGTGGAGCAGGCTTCGGGGGCGTGGGTTGGGCGGGTTGTTGCGTCTTTGGGGGAGTGAGTTGGTGCTTGCTTGCGATTCTGGAGTGTTTGGCTGTGTCTCGATGGCGAGCTGTATGAAACGTTTGGACAAACCTGCTAGTACGTGCGCAAAGGCTGGAGGAGTATTGATCACCAGTTGGACGTATTTCGAGGATTGCCAACTACCGACTATGAGACTAGCACTACCGGTATGTTCGTTGCGATTTTTGAAATACCAGCGCTTCGGCTAGGACTACGATAATGATATTACAGTTGTCGAGACTCGACGCAACGACCGAAAACTACTCACCAAGATAAGCCCTTTCCATCTTGGACTGACTAGTCATAGATCGGCGTGAGCCCGCATCAATCGTAAGAAATCGGTACATCATACCAATTATCTCTGGCAGCCCGGGAAGGAGCAGTATGCATGCGCCGCACGACATTGTTCTTCCGTCCGCCCAGTATCGCAGCCTCCAGCTCGAATCGCTCAAACGGCCAGCCTGACACCATGTCTATTCCTGCCATCGCGCCTCTGCTTTTGAGCTCTTCGGTGTACCAAATGTGTGTGATGGGTTGCCCGACAAGGAAGACGCTGTCATAGATGGAGTCGTTTTGGCGTATCAGACGGTACTCTTGAATGTCTGGCCCGTCTACGTGATGGATGGCGTCCTTGAAGAGCAGGCCGTAGAGCTCCACGCCAGTGAGTGACAGCGCTGGGGCGACGATATCTTTGGCGAAGGGTTCGAAGGTGTCGTGGGAGTCAGGACAGTAGCAGTCGATCAGGCGCAGAGTGCAATGGTACAAGAAGGTAAACTCTTGGGAGAGTACCGATGCGAAGTTGTGAGGGTCTAGCTCCTCTGAGCCCCATCGGGCGGGATATCCAGCATCGTTCAGCAGCGCTGTTTCGAAGATCGTGAAGATGCAGATGCCGCAGACCAGGTTGTTCTCGCGGGTCAGGAAGGGAGAATACAGGCATGGACGTTGTATCGTCTCAATGGCGCACCTCCGAAAGGAGACCCATCATGCATGCAGGTATCACCGTAAAGGCTTTTCGAAATACGATGTGCTGTCGCGATGGGCCCAGAGTTACTGTCGAGTGGGCGCCTTGGCCGCTACCTGCATTACCACATTGAACTTGAGGCAAGCAACGGCGCGCCGTAGCTCGAGGCAAGGGTATTTGCGTCCGTGTCGGTCGAAGAGGTCATTTCTTGTGGCTGTACGTCTGCCAACAGATCTTGGGACTATCCCTGTTCACCTTTCCAGAGTGCTCGTCATATTCATTCACGTGTATTAGAGCTCCGTGGACACGGCCGAGTGGCACGGGGTGATGCTCGCTGTTATCGTACTGGCCGTCTCTAAATTGCTCATGTCCGGAGCCAAGTGTGCCGAGTCGTGGACAACCGCCATGACTCCAGCGATTGAACTGCCTGGACGATCGAAAGCTGCCTTACCACATACGAAGAAAAGGCTCGCGCCGCACGTGCGCATAACATGGTTGGAACCGCCTTCGTGACAAAGCGCTCTTGTGCACCGAGGGCATAGCTGATAGTCGACACCAAGAACTTGCTCGGGTATGTCTGGTCTCGCAATTGCGTGGCGCCCTTGCATCAGCTTCTCCTTCTGGTTGTAGATGTGGACAAAGAAGGCAGGCAGCATCGACTGGAAGTGCATGATCTCGAGGATCTCGACACCCCAGTGCGCAGGCTATGAGATGTCGTATTGCAAGGCATCCAATTTTTTTTGTCTGATGCAGTGTTCGCAAATCATCTCGTTGTTCACTGTCACCCATGGCGATGCTGGGTTGTCCGCTGGGCCCGCGGTCTTTGTAACAGATACAACACTCCCAGAAGGCGGATCGCCATTGCTGCTGTTTGAGAGGAGCCATGCTGAGGAGAACAGTGATGCTAGTGAATTATTTCGTGGCGGTGAGTTATCGCTGTAGTTGGGTCTGCGGGTCAGTGCTGTAGGTCGAAGTACACTAGCAATGAGCTCGTTGAAGTGGAAAATTATCTTCTAACACCTCTGCGTGGCCCAATGATACCATGCGGTCATGAGTTGATATGGGTACCTGCAGTATAGAGATACGCAGCCTTGCAAAAAGGGCCAGAATGGTCATCCGTTTGCTTTTGTGAGACATGGCGCTGGGCGTCAGGCTTGAACACTTCAAGTCCGGTTGCCAGTAAGTTCGACACCACCATGTTCGACCGGAAGAAGACTGTAAGGATATTTCGTATCGCTGAACTTTCGATTCGCTGACCGTGGAGGGCAAGGCCTGCGACTCGCTGATGATGATTATATTCGGATTGTTTCTTGCTTGTTGGAGTTTGTCTCTTCGTGATTCTCTTCTACCAGAAATGCTTCAGGCTCAGCCTCTAATGTTATCCTTGCAGGTGACCTGGGTGCTCTCATACTGTTCCCTTCTCTTCCTCTCACGTTCATCGAATCGAGACGGATGCTGAGCTTGCGGTGCTATATGAGTAATTGCTCTTCAACTCAAACCGTCGTCAATGTGCTGAAACTTTAAGACTGCGTCTCGCAATCGGTTGAGGGCGCCAGAATGGCAGAAGAATACTCGAATACCTGGTTGCTGATGCGATGGTCGGTGGAACCATGCTAGTCGATGAACTTTGGACGGCGAGACACGGGATACATGTCCTCGAGCGGAAGAAGGAGGAGAAGGAGGAGGAAGGAAATTTGTCCATTCGTTCATTGAAACCAGTTCAAAGGGCAAGCATATAAGTCGGTGATGTTTTTGTGAGAGGTAGTGACCAGTGGATGATGGAAGATGGATTCACCATCCGACCGAAAGTGAAGCAAAAGCCATATCCCGATCAACCGGACCAGCCTTTTGGATGGCAATAAATTAAACTTCTACGCGCAATCGTTCGTAGTACTGTCAAACAGTCGAGTATAACTTGCCTGGTCAAATGATGCTCTCCCGTGAGTCCCAACAAGCCGCCAATGGGCTCGTCAACCACCAAAGTGCTCACGTGCCTACCAAGTCAGGCCTAGCGTCGCCGCACAATCACTTGCTCCCGCCTCACTCGTGTACAAGTACTTTCCCGAGCTTCCGATCCTTCTACCTTCCTCTCCACATGGACTCCCCCGCCCATTTTTGTTCTTTCCAGGCATGGGGAGTTCGCACAAATTTTTGGAACCATCCGATGCCTTGGCTTCAGCCTTGCGTATCTAAACACACCTTTTCCATCGGTCCCCTCCGTGAGCATACGAAGAGGCTGGAGAAGAAGGACCATTTTTCCCGATCCAGTCCAGCGCAGCTCGCAATCAAATCGCCCCGGTTGACGTCCTACAAGACCGCATCGCCGTCCGCTTCGAACCTGACCTTCTTCTCTTCAGTTGTCCCTCCACCTCGCTCGCGGCTCCTTCCTGTTATCTGAGTCGCGGATCTCAGGCCGCTGAGCAAACTGTGGTATCTGTTCCCTTGTTTTGAGGGGAGGTTGACCGTTCAGAACCGCTACTTTTTGGAACCAGCCCTAGGGCACTCGTGTCGCCAGTGTCGCACTACAGCTGGCAGATGCGTAACATCTTTTCATCAGTCCCCTTCCGTGATGCCATGGAGAGGTTGGAGAAGAGAACATATCGACTACCTACGCTGCCATTGACGAATATGGCTTAGTGCCACGTGCAATCACATCGCCCCGGCCGGCTCACTACAAGATCATCTTCGCGCTTCGCTTCGAGCCTGACTTTCTTCTCTCTTCAGTGCTTCCTCCACCTCCATCTAGCCGAGCAATTTAGTTCGCGGAACTCAGAGTGAGGTATTGGATAGGCGCCTTTTATACGGGGGAGGTTGCACGAAAACCGCGAATTTTTGGAACCAGCCTCCGGGCACCGTGTCACCAGTATTGCACTACAGCTGGCAGATGCGAACAAACGAACCTTTTCATCAGTTTCCCTTCACTCTACAGTGAAGAGGCTGGAGAAGAGACTCACTTGTTGTTTATGACTCGACGAAAACGGCTTAGTGCCGCGCGCGGTCCACTCGCTGCTTTACTTACTCCTCACAAATTTCCCTTTTGCGCTTCCTCCCTCTCTCCTCAGTTTTTGGCTCTCTAAGTGTAGTACTGTTCCCCTGCGGCCTCTTTAGCTGGTGTTGAGCCAAGTCACGGATCTTGATCCATCAGTGCTCGACGGAGGTGCAGCAGCTTTTCACCAAAACCGACAATCTTTTGAACCCAGCCGTCATGGCACCGTGTCGCCAGTATTGCACTACCTCTGGCTGATGCGAAGAATCTTTTTTCATCGGTTCCTTTTCGCTGCATGGCGAAGAGGCTGGAGAAGAAGGGCAGTGATGTTCGTGTTATGTGATGTCGGCTACGACTACGAGGATTCTTGTCACGATACGGATGATGAATACTTCTTGGGCGTGAGCTGTGCTCGATGTCTTGCTGAGAATGGAAAACGATGCACCTTACAGATCCTTTGCACTCGACCATCATGGAGCCTTGAGGCTGACTATGCGAGAAGAGAGAGCATCATCACAGCTATACGTCCTACAACATGCGGCCGACATGTCACTTGCAACATGGCAAAAGGCTGACGCCGCACCGCACCAACTCGCCATTCACTGAAGGCCGGCGCGCGCTGGAGACCAACGACGCGGCGGGCTCAGAGCTAGCTGACCTTGTTTATACCAACATCAAGCTCTTCCCGCAAGCCCTCATCGAAAATACCAACACAGATCACCGCACAACACGTCTTCGTTTATTAGCCTTCTGGTGAGTTCGGCTCTTCATCACTTCCCTGAGAACAAGAATTCTTTACTAACGAGATAGTCTCATACTTCAATTCCGCCCAAGGCTCACATTTGCCACCGAGACATGTACTCGCCACCGCCAACGACCGACCTCCCTCCAGAAGCAGTGCTCTACCTCAGATATCCCTGACCTCACTGGAGCTACTCGACGCGTCTCTTTGGCATACGCCAGCGAGGAAGTAAGCGGTAAGTACAACGCAGAAAGCAGAAGGCAGAAGAAAGAGCAGCAGCAAAGAAGGCAAACGGTTCCCTTTCACGAGCAGCACATCACCTAAAACCACCGCAAAATCACATCCCCAGCAGAAACAACCCCACGGCTACTCCAAAGCCTCCTCTTCCTCCTACCTGGCCCCGCCAGTAAGGACCATGGAAGCAGGAGGCTTCTCGCACCAGTCGCAAGAGCTTCTGGGTTCGCTTCGGCAACCTGTCGCTCAGCTTATGTTCTGCGAAGTAGCCTAGAGCAATGCGTCTTGCGGGCGACATTCAGTTGTGCCTGCGGATGACGATCGCCTTCAATAGCTGCGGCCGTTGAGCTCATCGGGTCGTGGTACAGATACGGGTGGCACATCTTTGTTATTGGAATGGACACTGGAGAGAGAGTATTGGGGAGGTCGAGCCGCTCATAGTAGCGAATAAGTAGAATAGACAATTCAACATTTGTTCACGCGTGAGACACGCTACATCGCTTACCATGCGATTCTTCACAACCCAAAGATGAATTTCCGGAACACTCTCTCATGAACAGTCGCGCAAGCTTAGACTTCCCCTCTCTCAGTCCTACGTGAAACGTGTTTTGCGCCGTGAACGATGCTTGGTCGACGGATGTGAACATTTGGAGAATTTGTGCTTGTCAAAAGGGTTTGATTCTGGCGCTATACAAGAAAAGAACGGGCGTTATGGGAGTTTTGTACGCCTTGTGTCGTCGCTTTCCACTGTGCTTCATGGCCGGCGATGTCTTTTGCTTGCTGTTCTCAGATCGACAGCAACAAGACTCCAAGGTGGAGCGAGAAGGCAACAACTCCAGAGAACTTGAAAAAGTAGACTATGCGAAGGAAAGCGTTCTTGTCTGTAATTGTATGCGTCAGTAACTCGATGCCAGAACAATCGCGTGGTATCAACCACAGCAGGGAGTTAGGATGTAGCTTACCGAGAACGAAAGGCTGGCGTGTTTCGTCCATAGGCTCAAACACGCGGTCCATCCACTTCTGCGACTCAAGCAGAGTCTCCGTGTCCAGCAGCTCGCACTTGGATACTCTGCATCCTCCGTGAGTGTCGAACGGTACCGTATCAAAGATCTTCAAGCAAGTGAAGTACCCAGCCTCGTGTCCGTCGAATTTGCAACCGCCAGTGATGCCAAGGATATTCGGCATGGGATAGACGCTGTGTCTCATCAGCCCAATGAGCATGCCGCGCTGGAACTCGCGCTCCGCGCGCTCGACTGTACTGTAGGTCAGGTCCAGATTGCGGAACCTCTGGATGGGTTTGCGGGCTTCTTGAACAATGTGGCGCAGGGCTTCGTCGATTCCCTCTTCTGCTTCCTTGCGGTTGAATAGGCTGCATCGTGAGGCAAAGCGTCGCGGAGTGGAGAGGCCGAAGATGCTGGTTGGGTTGTTCGAGAGGGCGGCTTGCTCCAGTCTGTGCACGGCGAGATTGAATCGCCTGGGAAATGGTCAGCTTAAATTCGAGAGAACTGGGCGAAATTGCCAATTACTTACAGCGCAGGAGTACCATGTGGGCCCGACGTATCGATGTTGAGGTCCTCGGAACGATAGCGTGGAGGAGACATTGCTGGTCGCCGGAGGTACAGATGCTCAGTCAGCCACCGGCCGAATACCTCTTGTGCGATCAAGGCGTAGTGCTCTTTGGCGTCTACTTTGCCATCGTAGCCCGGTCCTGTAACGGTAATTCCAAAGAATGACCAAGTCTTCTGTGGTCTCTGTGCTCGCTGTTCCTGACCAGCGCTGGTTTGCAGGCGGTGTAGATCGTCCTTCAGGTTCGCGGCACTCTGCTTCATGTTGTCCAGTTGTAGGTTGCAGGAGAGCTGATGGACAGTTCCTCTCGTATGCGTAATTGCTTCGACCATTCGCCAGGTGATGCCGTCGACGTTGTGGTAGGCTTGAACTGCAGCGTGTCGATATGAATCGTAGTAGAGCTCTTGATCTTTCAGTCTCGTGGCAAGCATGAGGTACCAAATAGATCTGTAGGCCACAGCTTGCCAGAATCGAGGCGCGGAGTGGAGAATGGCCATCATCGCTGGTCCGACTGTGCTGAGACAGCCCAGGTACTCAGCTATGGCGCAGACTGTCACGATCTGTGGGAAGAGAATCTCGTTGAGCCATAAAGAGGCTTCGGAGCCCTCTTTTCTGTCCTCTGAGGTGTCTGGACGCCCTGCTACCTGCTCCACTGTAAGGTCCACGCCGTGCATGGTCGCGATGAGGACTCTGAATGCCCTCTTGGTCATCTCCAGGACTGACCGATGGCCGAAGTCGTCTCTTCCCAGTTGCGGCCAGCCACTGCACCAATCGGTGTCCTGGAAGACCACAGCCTCGTCGTTGAGATCATCAAGTACTTCCTTGCCCTCCAGAAAGTACACTCCCTCAACATACTTGAGAGCCATGGTCTTGACTTCCACGTCCTCTCCGGTCCGCGGGTGCTTGATCTTGTCAATGCCGATGGTCTCAGCCCATCGGTCACTGAGAGTGGCTTCCAGCTCCGGCGAGGCTTCGCTCAGGTTGGTGCTGTGGACGACGAGCCAGTCGCTCTGCTGGTGTCCTAGCTTGATGAGGACATCTCCGCGGGTGTACTGCAGCGGTGGGAGCGCATATCGAGCGCTTTCGTGGGAGTCGGTCATGGTGGGAGTGGGAGAGGGAGAGGGATGGAGTGGATTTTTGGCGTGGCGTGGTGTGGGAAGCGAGGTGGTGAACTGCATGGATTTTGGCATGTGTGCGGCCGCGGAGCTACCAGAGCACTCAGTACACCTCACTGTTGCGGTAGTCTAGACCAAACTCGTTACATATCTACTCTTCCGATGCCATTTAGACAGAATTCCTATTTCGCTGGCAACCGCTACATATATTGAGAACAAAGCCGATGATATATGCGCAGAGATCGCTAAGATATCACGACTCGCTCACTGGATAACATCATTCAAAACGAGTGTAGACACAAAGATCCAGGCAAAGATGCCGTTGAGACATTATAGCTATCTCATGGGCATCTATACTCAATCGTAAGACCAACCACGACAATGCTAGCACAGAAGCAATGGAGATATCATAGCTCACTCAAAGGACATTGCCATCGAAGGGAGGGACAAGTTCGACGATTGACACAGAACAGCAACCGAGATATCCCTGACATGTCATTGGATAGTAACGCCGACAGTAAGTACAACGATGACGGTACGTGCAAAGAAGGCATTAGAATGATATGAAATCTTAAGATCCCTTGACTGGGAAGAAATCCCAGATATGAGTACAAGAACGATGATATATGCGTACAGGCTTATCATTCATCATTGAAAAGCTACGACTATCTCGTTGAGCATATATCCTCGACGGTCATCAAGATAGCGATGATACGTGCACAAAAGAAAATTAAAAACCCTGGGAACGAAACGGTTTCTTGAATGGAGCCCACACAGGTATATGGGTCGGAGAACGATGATATGTGCACACAAGCTTGCAAAACGCCCCAGAAGAGCTTTTTATATCTTAAAGGGGTGATAGTGTTGATGATACATGTAACGATGATGATACATGCATCAATGAACATGAGATTCTCTCGAGAGATGGACGTCTCTTGACCAGGAAGGGACTTCAAGGATGAGTGCGTGGTCGATGATAGCAGTAAGCAGTAAACTATCAGCGACTGTTCCAAGAAGTCGCCAGCTCCCAGTAAATAAAGTATGAAAAAATGTGGTGTAAAACAATTTTCAAAGTCTAACGCTATGATGATTCCACCCGAACCAATGATCTCTTTACCCTGGTGAACCTTTCGTCTTTGAAGCCCAATATAGTATTTGATGCTGAAGTCGCTGCCCTGTTCAACGAAAGCCCAGAACCCAAACTCCTTGAACACCAAAACAAACCCATTGTAAAGAAATTCGTGCTGAAGTCTCAGCTTCCTGATTGTCGTCCCCTGCTGAGCCTTCGAGCCATGTGCAAGGGGAAAGCTGCGATCATGAGGTCTAGGTGATAGAAGAAAGTGAGAAGTAGCCAATGCATGATGCTCAGAATACTCCTCTGGTTGATGAAAGCCCATAATTTCTACTCCTGAATCGCTGTGAAGAAGCCATTGTAGAGAGATTGTGTTGGAGCCGCAACTACCTGATAATCGTTCGCTGCCATGACCTTGACCCATGTGCAGTATGAGACTGGATTCATGAATTCCAGACATTAAGGGACCGTGGGAAGCCTTCTAAGCGTTGTCGTTGTCATTCCACCGACGCGGAGGAGCCGGAGGGAAGTGGGCAGGACCAAGAGGGGGGTCATGAGCCTCGCGCTCAATAGGCGCCTGTGGGCGGCTAGTCGGCATCGGCGGATGAGGATTGAAGCCCGTATGCCGCGGGTGGTACGCGGGATGGAGTGGTGGTGGAGGCGGAACATGCCCGAAGGGAGAGTGGTGCGGTGGATGAGCGGAGACGGTCACTGGCATGGGTGGATTGAACGGGTTGGAAGACCACGTCGCCACTGGCTGGAAGGGAGGAGGTGGCAGGTGTCCAAAGTGTGGGATTTGAGGAGCACGTCCCGCAGGGATCCTGGGCACCTGAGGTGGAGAGGGAGTGCTCTGCGCATTGATGTCGCGGTCGAAAGCGGCATCGCCAGTCTGCTGTTCAGTTGGGATGGTCGGACCGAGTCCAGGAGGAGGCGACCTGGCGCGAGGCCCAAGCAGGGTAGTCAGCAACCAACCAATCTCAACCTGAGGCCTCAGGTTGGTTGGTTGGACCCTGAGCCGACCTCAGATTGGTTGGTTGGATAGTTGTAAGTGAGGTTGGTTGGTTGGTTGCTCAGATTGGATGGTATAGGAGCCTCAGGCCCTCAACAGTTGGTAAGTGAAGTATATGCCTTTGCAACTAATATATGGCCTCCTAGGCATCTTTTGTATGTAATCCTCACCAAATCCTTGCCTCCCTTGCTCTTTTAAAGTTACCCTCACTGCATGTTCATAGTATAGCTGGCCCTAAGGCCCTTAGAGGTGTTTCAGCCTCTAAGGCACGCTCTTCACCAAATCTGGCTGTAATCCTTGCCTTCCTTGCTCTTTTGAGGTTGTGAGTGAAGTAACGGCGGCCGCGCGCTCGGAGTCGTGTTTTATGTAATCGCGGAGTCGTATGGTATAAGGTGACAGCGGAGTTATGAGGTGTTTGTGAGGTCGCGCGCTCGCTCGGAGTCGTGTTTGTGAGGTCGCGCGCTCGGAGTCGTGTTTGTGAGGTCGCGCGCTCGCTCAGAGTCGTGTTTGTGAGGTCGCGCGCTCGGAGTCGTGTTTTGTGAGTCGTGAGATAAGATGACGGCGGCTCGCGCGCTCAGAGTCAGTGTCACTAGATTAGCCCTTCGTGATGCCACGAGCGAAGGCATTGAACGCTCTCGGCGGTCTCTTGAGTCGTGTGAGGTCGCTGCTCGTTTACCACATTGCTAGCTATACTGAATAGACGCTCGTCGGCTGTAGTAGATGCTGGCGCAGCTAGTAAGGTGAATGCGAGGTGTTTCAAAATAGGGTAGTCGTCCTGGCGTAGGCGCTACCAATCTAGTGGGTCTTGTGCCTCCGGAGGGTCTGGTTCGCTCTTATACCTTGTTAGTTCATCCTGAGGTGTAGGAGTTCGTCGAGAGCGCTTTTGGTTATAGGCAGCAAAGCCTGTCAGCTCCTTACGCGGCGCCTGCGGTGAGGTCGAAGAGCGCTCCGGAGCATCCGTGTTGTAGGTGCGCCTTGTAGTAGCATACTGCTCGTCGATGGTTTGTTGCGCTATCTTGATGAACTCTGGCGTGTCGGCCTAGTGATCTTCGAACCACGTGTAGCGATAATGAGGATTGAGGAACACAGCCATTATATATGCTGGATTGAGGTCTGTAATCTGGTAGTACTTCCTCAACTTCAACCAGCCAACATTAAGCGATGCCATGAAGTGCTTCGAACCAGGCTACGTCCGGACTTGTTTAAGGTGATGTAGTAGGTAATCCATTGAGGTGAGGGTGTTGTAGAGTGATCCAGCTGTTGTTCCTACCGATTGGACGTGCATAGATACTTCATGGATTGGCGCAAGAAGTCTCTTGAAGTGCGTAAGTTCATCCCAATCATTGCGAGTTAGGAGGTCGTCCTCATGGATAGTCGCTTCCTCAGAACTCTGGTAGAGCATTAGGGCATCGCGTAAGTGAATCGCTCTCTCGATCATTAGGTAAGTACTGTTCCACCGGATGCCACCGTTGTTGACGAGTCTCAAGATCTTCTTGTGTGAGGTCTCCTAGCCATTTGAGATGACTTCAGCTTGCTTACTTTCGAATACGGCTATCCGTGCGTTGTTCGCCTTGATGTGAGTGACGAGATTATGGAGTTTGCCGATAGGGCCTTTAGACTGCCAGGCACGGTGTTGTTGTTCTTCTGTTCCGTTGCTTAAGATGGACTCGAAGGAAGTGACTGCCTACGTACCTAACGTCGAGTCGTCTTGTGATTGTGAGAAGTCATGCTGCGCATCATCAAGAGCCTCAACATCAACGCTAAAGAGGATTGCAGTGCAAACTAGGTTGAATATATGGCTAGCACAGCGAAGTCTCGATGTTACTGGCTCGAGCGTGACACGCTCTAAGAGCAGCTGTAGAGCCTTGTTATTGTTAGTAGCATTGTCAGCTGCAAAGAAGGCAATCTGACTCCCACTGATTTGGTAATGCTTAAGGACGTCGAATAGGTGGTCTGCAATGTTAGAACCAGTATGACTCCCTAGGGTATCTCGCATTACAAGGACGACGTTGTAGAGCTTGTAGTCATCCCCAAGGTAATGTACGACGACTCCGAGAAGGTCAAGGACGTTGTTGTTTGCCTTCCATCCGTCAAACGAGATAGTGACTTTGCCCTTTGTATTCGAGATAGAGCGGACGATGGTCTCGTGATGCCTTACAACCTCATCTATAATCCACCCACGCGTTGTGTTATGAGATTGAGGTATTAGCCCCTTCACGCGAGGGTTCTGAAAGCATAGAAGGTCCTTTAGTTCATCTGAAGTAGCCTGGCGAAGAGATATACCACTAGTAACGACCTAACGGCAGTAGGTGGATTTCCATCCTTCTTCATCAAATACCGTCGTGTGTGCAAGGTGCTGTTGGCTCCATTGATTAAGACTCTCTTGCTTTCGCTTCTTAGACACGAATTGGTGTAGTTTGTTACTAAGCCTGTCGAACTGATGAAGGTCCTCGAGGTGATCGATGATCTTTGTCGTGTTTTTCTTAACGCTTAGAAGGAAAGTCGGTATTTTTGGCATAGGGTCTTTATAGTAGCAAGCTATGTAAAGCCAGCACTTTGTAATAGAAGTATTATCCTTACAATAGCTTACAGACTCGCCATGCTGCCAAATCCATGATCTATGCGCCGTTTTGTTGGCCGGGAGAGGTACGCAATTTGGGAGCTGGCTTGCTCTGATCACAAATCCAGTTTTGGTTCGGCGTGAACGATGCTTAGTAGGTAGGCCAGATAATTCGTGTAGCTCTGTCAGATTGTCGGGTTCGGAGGTTAAAGCTGACTCTGTGCAATCCTCAGAGGCCATACTGCATCGGTTGATAGTTAAACAAAATGGCGAAGATAATAGTGGTTAGCTTCATAGAGAGCGCGTTCCTCCCGGAGGCTGGTTTGCGCCCGCTTGCGGAGCTCTCGGAGGTCTCGAAGTCACGTGCATGCGGCTAGGGAGCCTTTTGATTGGCTGACGGTAGCTTCCGCGCTCTTAGGGTCAGGGTTAGGGCGACCTTTAGCAGGAGATGAAACTATTCACTTACATCAAAACACCAAAAAATCTACTATACCATTACTTGGCAACCAATCCTAACCAACCAGAGGCCACAGATTGGTTGGTTGCTTATGTAAGGAGTTAAGGGATTGGTTGGTTGCCCAGTAACCAACCAATCCAATCCTTGGCAATCTAGGTTGGTTGCTGACCACCCTGGGCCCAAGGAGGTGCTGCTCGTGCCTGCGACCATCTTCGAATGCTCGACGCTGCACTTCATCGGTTGGTGCTCTGATGGGACTAACAGTGCCTCGGAGCATTCCGAGCGTTTGTCGCGCGGATCTCCGGCCTCTGTCGAATGCCTGTGCTGTCCGAGCCATCCAACTGTTGGCAGCAGTGTCCTCTAGGACGCCAGCAGGTCGATGAGCGCCCACTACTCCTGGAGTGTCGTTGAAACGACGGATTCGACGAGCGAGCTCTGCATGGTCCTCTTGGACGCCAACAGGTAGGTGAGCGCCCAATACTCCTGGAGTGTCGTTGGGACGAACGTCCTCACCACGAATTCGACGACCGAGCTCTACAGCCTGTTGCGGGCTCATGAGGGGACGAAGTTGCTGGCGATCGGGTCCAGGAGAAACACCGCGAGGGATCTCCGGGCGAGGTGGTGGAGAAGGAGCGCGAGGCTCAGGGCGGCGTGGTGGAAGTGGAACCTCGAGACCGTCAGCCACATCGTTCTGCAAAGCACGCACTAGCTCCCTTACCTCATCGTCGTTGAAGCCTTGCTGATGGCCCATTTGAGCGATCTGAGCAAGTCTCTCGTTGAAACCTGCCAGTCTGGGTCCAATGTCACGTGCGATGGCGTGAGGATCTTGCTCGGTCACTGCGCGAGCCGGAGGAAGTCGAGGAGGTTGAACAGGATAGCGAGGGCACTTGCCCTGGCGCCAATGGCCGCTGCTCTCGCTAGCTGACTTGCCACAGAGATAGCAGAACTCGGTGCCGCAAGGGCATTTGATGTGGTGGCAAGCCTCAGTAAGCTGGATAGGGCGAGAGCAGTTCGGGCAGAGCTGGAACTTGGTGCCGCGCTCGTTGGATTCGAGCATCTTCTTCTTGTCTTCTTCCTTAGCCCGACGCGTCTCCTTGCAGCCATGGTCGATGATATCAGCAACGTCTTCGAGCTTGGTGGCGCAGTTGAGGCAGCTGAAGCGCTGGCAGCCGGTGTCTGAGCAGGTCTTGACGGCGATGTACTCTTCGCCTTCACGGTGGACGATGAGTCGGCCGATGAACTTGCCGCAGAAGCAAAAGACGCGTTTGTCTGGAAAAGTAGAGTGTTCGACTTCCTTGAGCTTGTACTGCTTAAGGAGAGTCGCGTCGAGATAGTCGTGATAAGCGAAGGGAGTCCTGTAGTGGAGCTTGACAGGGTACTCGTCTTTTTCCTCCACGACTCGGGTGATCAGGATTGTTAGACATTCAAGGCAAATCTCACGGCCGTGGTAGATAATCTCAGGTTCATCGATTGATTTGCGTTCATCGCAGATCGAGCAGATGTCGATAGCTTGTAGGGGCGGTGGAGAGGCCGACATGGCGGCTATTGTTGTTATTGGTTGTTCCTCAGTCGTTGTGTATGACAAGGGAGGGTGATGAGGGAGTGTTGGTGGTAGTTCTTCTGTTTCTGGTGGTGGAGCTGGTGGTAAGAGATCGATCAGTGGGTGTTCGAAAGTCTGTACTGGCTGATATACGAAGACTTCGCGCTCCTACAGGCCCTCTGACGACACTCAGCAATCGGTCCCTTCTTTCACTAGTCACAAAGCTGTTGCCTAAATTCCCTTGTTTACCCTTCACCGACTCTTCCCCATCCTTCACTGCCAAACTTCCTCACCAATCACCAACCATCAACCACCGGCCAATCAGCATCCACATCCTTGCTATACCATGGCTTCACCTCTATGCCATGATCACGCGTTTTTCCTGGCGCCACTGAGCGTCGCAACAGCGTCCATCTTGCCGTGAGAGCTACCAGGTCTCCCTAGTACGCGACCTCGACTTCGACGGCCAGAACCAGCTGGCGCGGCCTTTGTCCACCTCATAGCATTGAAGCCAACAATGGCTTCCAGATGCAGCGATCCCGGTATGCAACCTTCTCCAAGCGGAGGCGCTTAAGTTCGCGAAGGACGTCATCGACTGACAGTGCTACAGGGCCTTGTAAAAGGCAGTTTACTAAGCGATCTCCTGCCTCCTCACCACCAGGGGTAGCGCATTTCTTTTGGCGTAAGAGGCGGCGAAAGGTCATCTCCCCTGTGAGCGGCCTGGACTTCGCCGGCCAGAACCAGTCGGCGTCGACTTCGCCGGCCAGAACCAGCTGACATCGACTTCGACGGCCAAAACCACCTGGGGCGGTCTCCGTCGGCCTTAAGGCAACCAAGCCAACAATGGCTTTCAGACGCACTATCGTCGGCATCCCGAGTGAGTCACCTTCCTGGAGTGTTTGAAGCAACGCATGAGCTTTCAAAAGTCCCTCACTGACATGCCACAGCAATTGTATGCTTCGCGTCACTCTCGCCGTTGATGAGGTGGTGCCGTTGGTGCCCAGTGATGGTGACTCCACGCGCTTGGACTGGCGAGCGAGGGAGTCTTTCTGAGGGCATTGACGGCACCGCTTCAGTTGCTTCTTTCACGTGCTTCTGCGCTTCGCTGGCGACTCGTCGTGATCGTCGTGGCGGCCACACCCGCTACAACCGTGGCACCCCTGCCCAGCAGCAGGACGAAAACCACATAGCTTTCGCCAACTACCAGCACGGTGTCGCATCACCTGCGCACATGTACGGTCAGTACGCCTAGCCGCGCTTCCAGCCCCCGATGCTTTACGACTGGCAAAGCGGCCAGTTCGTCACCCAGCACGACATGCCGTTCCAGCCTCTTCTGTACCCCGTCAAGGGTCAGATCCCCGAGTACTACCGTTCTGTCTTGTGCTCTTCTCTGGTCTCGCTGGTCACGGTGCCGCTGGTGTCCTCTCAGACTTTAGGCGCTTAAATTAGTGAGCGACCTTAGTTCTGATGTCATCAGCGGCATCAAACGATACCTTCATCTGGGATGGATGTGGGGCGAGGTGGGAGGCGGCGGCGAGGTGGGGGAGAGGTGTGCCAGCCAAAGGCGATAAAGCGCAGGCGAAGAGCAGTACAAGTGGCTTATGATGTTCTCTCAAAATAACCAGGCCGACGCCGTCAACCCCAACGCAGCTGTTTACGGCGAAGTCAACGGCGCTGGACACCTCAACCAGCCTTCCACACGCCCGCCGCGCGATGCCTACCAGAAGCCCAAGGCTATCAAGCGCATGACTACCAGTGGTAAGTCACACGACATCTTACTTCACACATCTTGACTTCAACAGAACTGACATGAGACGTCGCAGATTGTGGCAGAAGTTGATCTTCTACTGCTACGCCGACCACTATGTTAATTTCAAAGACCTGGTCAACGACCTGTACAAGGTCTGCCTGTGGATGTCGGCCGTGAATTCGGCTTCCTTCTCGACCAACGCCATCAACCAACCATCTGGCCTGGCGCCATCGTAACTCACTCGCAGCCTGGCCCGGACTTCGACAACTCATACACCATGGCCTGCGGCACTTGGACTGGACTGGCGAGCTTGACATTGCTGCTACAAACAAAATCGAGCGCGGTGCCTTCCATCAAAACATCTGCTCCCGTTCCCATCAGTTCACACCACATCGTTGCGATGCTGCTGGTGCCCTCTCAGTCTTTGGGCGCTTAATTCAGTGAGCGACCTTAGTTCTGATGGCATCAGTAGCATCGTCCAGCCGAGGAAGCCTCTGAACGTGATCACAGATTCTTCCAGCATCGGATACCCGACCGCATGCAGGCCAAGCAAACCAATCTTGTAAGGCAGAAGATCCACACGTACAGAAGCTAGGAGCAAGTGTAACGACAGCCTCTTCGCACTAGCGCCAGTAACGACAGCCTGTTCGCATTGGTGCCTGCTGTGCACCTTCCAGCGGAACAGCATCGCCGCCGCCAACGATGCTGCAGGCCCACCTCACCGCGTGTACAAAGGTCAGCTTCGCGCTGCTCGGACTCGGTGTGGTGCCGTTGACAATTTATTGGACCTTTCAGCGCATCACTGCGATGGGGTCCTTTAGAGCTTTTTGGAGCAGTCGGCGGCACCCACCGATCTGACCATGGAAATTTTAGCTGCTCGTGCCGTCAGGCACCCTCGCCGCCTTGTCTGGCATGACCGGGCATGCCACCAAAAACTCTTCCACCCTTCGCGAACGACCATGAAACGAACGACAAAAGCGTGGTGGAGCTGGATACGACGAGCCTTGACCCGCACTCTGGGTCACCTTGGGAGTTGATGCTGGGAGGTGAATGCTGCAGGTCTGGAGAAGGGGACGGAGAAGAGTGACGATCGGATGATTCAGGTGGTGGGCGGCACGTACAATGCGATTAGGGGTTACATCAAAGATACCAAGGTAGTTGACTTGTCTCGTACACCTGATCGCATCAAATGTTCTTGTTCATCACATCGTCTTCTCGCATCCTGGACGTCAGGTTGCTCATGTAAGCGTGCTCGTTCGATCTCAATGGACAGATAGCCAACCGTAGTGGTACAGGTAGTAATGAGCGTCCTCAATCGCAGCATTGAGCTGCAGGAATAACAACTACAACATCAAAACCACACATTTTCCACAAAGCTAATACCACCACCTGTCGCTCCATCAATTACCCATCCTCACCATTGAAACGTAAGTAACACCTCACCGTCCATCTCACTACCCTCAAGCTACTACCTCTCCCTATCTTCAAAACCGAACAGCACAGCATACCGACCCTGCTCAACCACCACTCACTCACTGACCTCCTAAAAAGCATGCTCCTCCCAATCCTCCTGGCCAATTTGGCCTTCTACTACTTCATGAGAAAGCGGCGCCGCGACGATGAGAACGACGACGACGACGACACGTCGGTGCTACCTGGCTCCCGGTTCGATAACTGGGAGCTTGCGTTCGAATGGCAGTGAGGTGGGGGAGGTTGGCGGTGGGGTGATGATGAGGGTGTGGTAGGAGGCTTTGAATGGATGTTTTGTTTCTACGTTCCGAAGAGAGTTCATTGTGAGAGCGCATGATGTGTAGGTGATGGTGAGGGTATGGTGGAAGGTATTGGATGCATTCTTGTGACTGCTGGGCTATGGAAGATGCTTGTGCTCTTTGTGGCGGGCTATGGGTATGCTATGCTCATCGCTCAGTATATCTTGAGAAGTTATTCTAGAGCTCATTGAAGCTGAATCACATCTCCCGCAACTCCTAACTTCTCCATTTACTTGTCCTCGCTGACGGTACCTCTAGCTCTACTCCTAACGAACCTTCGGCCCATTCTTCGATCCCAGCGGCCATCGCATTGCCACCGGGAACGAATCCGCAGGCATGCGCACCGGAATAGCATACCCAGGCGCAAGAAGCAGCGCGAGAGCGTGCTGATCGAAGTGCCAGTCCCCATGGAAGACCATCTCCTCTCCAGATCTCAGGGCGACGTGCGGGAAGGGCTTGGTAGCGAGAGAAAGCATGACGGCGAGCCTCTAGATGTTCATGCGGGTGGAGATGAGGTGCTGTGGTGCCTGCAGGAAGCTGGTGTCGTTTGCGGGCTTTGGCTTCCAGATAATTTCGACTTTGAGGGATTTGAGGCCAGTGAAGGTGAGGTGAAGAGTTGGGATCGCTTTGATCAGCGCATGGAAACGGGGGTTGTCGTCGTCTTCGGCGGTTCCGGCGGCGATGTGCAGGTTGAGATGCTGAAGTTTGCTGATGGGAAATTTCTCGGTGAAGAAGAACGGAAGGTTCTCGCCGCCGAGGTGGGATGCGCACATGCGGCGGGTGTGGGACTCGATGAAGAACTCCAGCGCGGTGCTGGCCATGATGGGGGAGAAGAAGAAGATTTCCTTGATCTCATCGTAGCAGGCGTCGTATTCCCAGTAGGAGATTCCTTTGGGTTTGGTGGCGTAGTCGAGAGCATCGAGCCGCTGCTTCATCCAGTCGAACAGACCGTCATGGTCTGTGCGGACGAGGTCTTCGAAGTGGCTGAACTTGGGAGTAGAAGACGTATTGGAGAGGTACTTGTGAAGGAAGATATCCTTGATAATGGTTGTGCGGGTCTTTTCGTCGAGAATCGCGAATGGATCGCGGCGCGGTGGCAGCGGAGGGAGACGATAGCCTCGGAGGTGTACGCCTGCCTGCTGCATAGACTGCAGAAAGCTTGCGTGCAGCACCATGATGAGACGGTGATGTGGGTTGTTGCGTTTGGGAGCAGTTGTGGTCGTGGTAGTGTAAGGATTATATTGTTGCGACTTTCTCAGAGTCATCTCGTGGCTTTGGGTAGCAGGGCGGCATTTGTGCTGACGCGAGCGGTCACGCGCGAAGATTGTAAGCAAAAGACAAGTGAATTTGGGTGTCGGGCGAGAGCGGCGCGAATATGGTCATGCCTGGCTGAGGCAACGGACGCAAGTCTGATCAAACAGTTAAGGGCTCTGGCTACGGCGCACGAAGTTGTAAGATCACGGTCGACCGCCATTGGCATGTTGATGGAAGATGAGACGTATATCTATGGCCAACGATGCATAGGACCATGACCAATATTATCAAGTCCAGGCGAGCCCAAAGGTACTTCCCAGCTCGTACTCCATGAATGCTTTTACCAACCGTTGTGCCTACAATACGTATGACAACCTGCGGCACCAAAGGGGCCTCACAGCGATTGAATGAAACACAGCACTCTGGTTGGGCATGACTTAATCCTTGAACCTGGCTCATCCTCCCTCGTCATCGTCGTCTTCCCTTCTCCCGAACCAAATGTGTGTGCTTTTTCCTATCTAGTGATGATCTTTCCAAAGCCGATCTCACGTGCGGTGGCAAGTGGACGGAGCTTCTAACGTGAAACGGTGGTGGAAACCATATAGTATCTGTCTGCTAGCATGAGTAAGCTTTGTTTCTTGCTATCAAATGCCACTGCCGTCGCCGTCTGCGACTGCTGGCGCAGAGATGCTCAAGCAGACGACAGTAGATGCGCCGCTGCTTGCGACTGGCTCTGCGCCTGCCCCAATCATGCAAAATTTGCTGAAGCTACTACCGTCCGCAACTAGTAGAAGGCCTTAAGCCCCATATCGCTTCCCACAAGAACAGCAGCGTTTCAGTGGCACTGCCAACACTCTCCATCGCAAAGGCATTCAGCCCGCTAGAGACGAAGTGCGTTCGTCCCTGGCTCATTCCTTCTTCCACATGTTGCCACTGTCCACGTTAGGACACGGGAGTTTATGTCGAAGAAGGTGTGAGCTGGAAATGTGTGATTATCTTCTGGACCTGATAGCGAATCCTGGTAGCTCCTGTGTACTATCTGGATGATCCCGCAGGCTTCTTCTTGCGGAACAGCAGCCTACTATGACATGCAGAATCTCCCAAGCAAAATACTTCAGTCGCATTGCCTCTCCGCCATGGGTGGTTCGGCTGGGGCGGAATGTACAAAGGCGGGTGCCTCGACGTGTCTCCTTCAACCTCCGACTGACACCCTGGTGAAGACCCACAGCCTGCAAGCTATACTACCTCTTCACATCTCTACTCCGCCATGGGAAGTCTGGCTGGGGCGGAAAAGGCTGAGGTGGTATCCACCTTGAAGATGATCCAGACACTGCAAGCGATAAACCCTATTCGCAACCCGCCTCCGCCGCCGTGGGGAGTTTGGCTGGGGCAGAAAAGGCAAAGGCGAGTGCATAGCGTTTGCTTTAAGATCCAGACAGACACCTTGGAAATGATGCAGAGTCCGCAGGCAATGTTCTTAGCTCCCACCTCTCCTCCAACATGGGGAGTTCGGCTAGGGCGGAATTGGCAGAGGCCTCGGGCGGGCGCACTGCGCTTGTCTCTTTTAGTTCCAGTTAGACATTCTTCACGAGGTTCCAGAGCCCGCAAGCGATGTCTTCGATCCGCATCTCTTCTCCACCCTGGGGAGTCCGGCTGGGGCGGAAGTGGCAGCAGCGAGTGACTAGCGCTTACTTTCAGGCTCAGACAGACACCTTGTGATGGCCCAGAGCCCACGACAAGCAATCGCTTCTTTCAGTATGTCTCTCCCACCATGGGGAGTTAGGCTGGGGCGGATTAAACTGAGGCGGGTGACAAGCGTTTGCTTTCAGGTCCAAATGATGCAGAGCCCACAGGCACCACACTCTGTTCGCATTCCCCTTCCGCCATGGGGAGTTGGCTGGGGCGGAAAGTAGTGCCAGAGGCGGTTGACCTGTGTTTGCTTTCAAGCCCAGATGAACTCCTTGACAAAGATCCCGAGCCCACCGGTTCTACCGTCTGTTCGCATTCCACTTCCACCATGAGCAGTTGGCTGGGGCGGAAGGGGCAGAGCCGAGTGGCCAGCGCTTGTTTCCAGATCCAGATAGAGACCTTGACAATGATCCAGAGCCCACAGGCACTAGACTCTGTCCGTACGACTCTCCCGTCGTGGGGAGTATGGCTGGGGCGGGAGTTTGGCAGAGGCCTCGTTCGAGCGCACTGCGCTTGTCTCCTCGTTTCCTCCAGTTCCAGACAGGCATCTATCTTCATACTGCGCCAGGAGATGACGGTGGTGCTATCTCTCGCGGGCAGGCAGGCAGATGGTCGCTGTATGCGATGGCCAATGTGGTTGCCGAGGCGTGCGAGTTCGTGGAGTCGACGAACTGCGAAACTCCTGCGATGACCATGACGTCGCACTTCTTTCCGACTTCCAACACAGCAGGCAGGGAAAGCCTGGCGATCCAAGATAGCGAAAGCGAGGCAATGCCCAGCCTGGATACCGGAACACGCCGGACGATGCAGCGGATGTTCTTCCTCTTCATGAAACCTTGAGATGATGGTGTTGTCCGTGACTTCAGTTCCAATTGGCGACGAGATGGTCCTGGGATGAGTGTGACATGAAGTGGTCTCTCGAGCGGCGGGCGGCGGTTGCTGTTGGAGCAGCGTGAGCGAACTCCGCACGGTGGCTCTGACCGGCGAAACGATCGCTGAGGTCTTGCGGGATGCTGCCGGGCATAATTTGCTGGTGGAGATATGGATAAGTCGGAGGGCGGATGAGGTCGTAGAGTAGTACGTATCAGGTGAGGGCTTGAGGTAGATTTTCGGCGAGGTAGGTAGGTAGTAGTTCTGTTGGTGATACCGAGGACTTGCTGCTAAGCGACTTCTGCGGTAGATGCTTGTGGTGTTGACCCTGAATGTTCTTCATGATCGACTGTGCTGATCTGCTCTCCTCGCGGAAACCTGACACTAGAGCTGGGCTGAGGTCGGCTCCGTCCGACGTGGCTGAGGCTCGATAGCTTTGTCGATGTCGACATGGGCTTTGGGCGCGGAGAGTGAAAAGATGGCGATTTCGCTTTTGCTGTACCTTTCTGGGTTGGTGGCTTTGGAGTGGCCCTCTGCGGGATCGGCGAGGGCAATGGAAAGGGCAAATTAGGTCTTTCTCCGCTTGCGCTTTCTTGTGGTCGAGGACAAGTTTGGGCGCTGAGACCCCGAGCTCGGTATGATTGAATGAATGGAAGTCGTATAAAGAACGAATGCATGTAGACTCTCAAAGTTTCTGTACCTACGTACTATACATCATGAAGGCAGCCTTTCCACCTCTCCATGACTTCCTTCTCTGCCACTTCCCAGCACTTCCAAGTCCATGGTTTGTCCGGGCGACAAGACTGGCGGTAGCGGTAGGCTGTGCAGCTAATACGAGCCATAGAAAACTACCGTCTTTCCCAGCTTCGCCGGAACAGTCGAATGGCAAGTCGGTCTGCATAGAGGTCAAGGGAGTTGCTCTCCGTCTTGTCCCTAAGCTTTGTCGGTAGAGTATGGCTGTCTTGTGCTCTGTTGAGGCCATGGCTTGCTTGGCCGAATGGAGGCCAGCAGGATCGATTGACGTTGATGCGATGTCCGCTTCGCTGGGTAAATTCCACCACAAGTCCGTCTTGAGGCGAATGTATAGTAGTCTTGCATGCCGAATCATCTTCCTGAAGCATGCTGTTCCGCAGCAAGACCAGCTCACGCAGTCTGGACACATCTTTAGTCCGCCAGATTATTCTCAAGGACCTGGCATCCTCAACCCTTGACGAACGCCGGGTTCTGCTCCATGCTGCCTCCAATGAATCCTCTCAAAGCAGCCCATCGATCCGCCTGCGCCGCCACAACCGGCGCAGCAGCAGTAGCATCACCGTCCCCAGCAGTCTTCGCAACATTCCCACCCCTTTGCACACTTCCCACAAGCTGCGCCAAATTCTTGCCAAACCGCTCCATCTCCCTGCCCTCCAGCACGCGCTTCCTCTTCATAGCGCCCGGCTTATGCTTCAAGCTCTTCATCTCCATCTTGCCCTCTCCCGCACTCTTCTTCGCCCTACGCCTCCTCTGCTTCGGCGCCACGCTGCCATCTCCACCCATCTCTTCGTCCCCACTCTCCACACCCTCCCACTCGTCCTCCTCCCCCTCCCCATCGTCAAGCATATCCTCCAACTCCGGCAACGCGCTCGCCAAACTCTCCATATCCGTCTTCAGCTTATTGTTGGGTCTCCTCGGCTTGCTCTTCTTGACCCCCGCGTCGCGCACTTTGTTCATGAGAACCGAGTGTTTCATCGCGCGCTTGTCCTTTTTTGACGTTTTCCACGCGGCTTCTTCGTCGTACTCGACGTAGCCGTCGGCTTTGGGTTTCAGCGAGGCGAGGATGTGGGCGGGTGGGACGAAGGTGCTGTTGGGGTGGGAGAGGGCATCGCGGGGGGATTTGGCGGCGCGGAGGTTGGTTTGGTTGTTGTTGGCGGCTTTGGAGGCGGATTTGGCGCGCAAGGAGGTGCGTTTGCGGGTGGGGGCCATCGTTGCCGTATGTGTGTTGGGAGAAGGTGGTGGTGGTATTCGTGGATCTTTTTTTGTTAAGAGGACTTGGAATTATTTGGAGATTTGGCGGGGCCGAGGCTGCAAAAGTCGCTGCAAAGTCCAGACGAGAAGCATATTCACATTTCGTCTCATAACCATTTTCCCATTTCTTGTTCTTAGAGTGATAATACGAGCTATGCTGTGGGTCCACTAGCTATTAAATCAGCCTACGTGGAAATTGGCCTCCCAACCCCGTCCAATGTCGCTGCCAACCCTCGCCAACACTCACAGAGCGCAGATTCATGTATCGAAGCCAAATTTAATCAATGTGAGCGCGAGCTATATAATATGTCCAGATTTCAGCTCGTCATCCATCAGATGGAATCCCTGCTGGCGCAAGTGAGTGAATTTTCTCTCCCATGGCCTTCTGGTCTTCGCCCTCAACATCTGCTAACCCTCTTTCCAGTGGTAGCGCGCAAGACTTCTACTGTGCCAATGGCTTAACAGTCGTCATCTTGAGGCTCTGGGTTCGAGTCCCAGGTGGTACGTTGTCCTCTAGACCTTCTCAGCAAGTTCCCAGCTAACAACAACATCAGGGGAGCAATCAGGTTCAAATCCTTACAGTTGTCCATCTTTTTTACTTTTTTGGCCCCTCTTACGACCGACATGATGACGCAGGATGATTTTAGATGATAGAAGACTCCAGCAATCTTCGGGAACTTTTATGGATTTTTGCGGATTTTCATGGGATTTCCAGGATTTTTTTCAGACGAGCATACTTGGGACGGAAGGCTGTGCACCAGCAATGGATATTGTACATGTACGTTCTACGGGCGGCGTCTCAATCGCCTGCCTGGGGGAAGACTTGCCAGACGAAGAGCAGCAAGCAAATTCCTTCTCAGCCCTACCAGAGGCCTCTCAATGGTCATTAATGGCATGTCTAACGGCTTCGAGCATAGCGGGAAGAGATGCTGTGGAGCCACGAGCTTATTCCGACTTCACGTCTCGCCAGATCGGGACCAAGAGACGCTGAACTTCAGCTTGCCCGCCGAATGTCTCTTATAGATGAACAACATGTGATGGAGATGCAAATACGACACAAGTGCAACATACCATCGTCGAATAGCGATTGACAGATGCAGCCCCGGGAGATGGTTGTGAGATCGATGCCTAAGCACAAAGCGTGACGTTGGCGTTTGCCGGAATCGGCGATGGTCGAGGCTGCCGGCTGCTTTGTTAGCATCCATCTTGCGGTGACCATTGATCACCGCGAACAATCAACATGCTTGACGCAGGTGTGCATGATATTGACGATGATTTGATGCTCTGGCTTTTCGCATCTCGAAGTTACCATCATCATGCCTCAAGCCCAGGCGAAGGAGTACCAGATGGCTTGAACAGCCCCCACATGCTTGCGCCCAAGAACCAAAGACGACGCACTACCGAAGCATGAGCTATAGCATGACTTCTCGGAGACTGGTTTCTGAATGGACGAAATGTCCTTCCTGCGAGCTGAAGGCACCCAAATGGCCATGAGGTGACGGACGATCGAAGAGTCCTGTGTTACAACAGAAGGAACCTCGAACAGTCGAAACCTCAATAGTACACGCAGAGCCTGCGACATCCGCCTTGCGCATTAATTGCATGCCACCATTGTAACATAGACTCCTGGCGCGCTGAAGGTGACAGCACGGCTCGCCGCTCAAGGTCCTTGCGCGTGGCTATCTTGCAATACCGATCTGGCCAAGCCGGTCATAACCTGTGAATCACGACTTGCCACAGTGCCATCGCCGGACGAAGCTCAATTTGGGAAGCTTGCTGGTAGGAAAACTAACCGCCGGCTTGGGAATTACTGCAGCCGGATGCGAGCGAAGTGGAACACAATTCATTGACGAGTCGCAAAAATGAAGTAAGTCCTTGGTCGGCCATGTCATTCAAAGCGGGAAATTAAGAGCGTCTCCAATGGCAAACGTAAGGCATGTACTGATCTTTCGGAGTGTCATGATCTCAACCGGGTGTCGCTGCCTCCAAGAGCCCGACCGTCTGCGTCTGTTCTCCCTTGCCGCCTCCAACGTGTGCGCCAATTCTGACCTCTGGTGGAAGGGCAGAGTGCTGGTAGTCTCGTGCTGGGTGAAGGATTTGCTGCTCTTTGGCGACCGTTGCTTTCATCTTGCAATACCCTCATACTTTCCTCGTCCACGCCGGGTCGCGATCATCTTGCGCCGTAGGGCTATAAGCCTTTGCAGTTCAGCGACCACAATGTCAGATGAAACGTTCGGCCGCTGGCGGAGGTTCTGGACGCTGACACGAGGTCGAGTGCAGAATCCGCCAACGCCATGCGACCAGATCAGTCTCCCAGGCTTGGGCCACGATTCGATGGCTTTTGGTTGATAAGAGAAGATAAACCAGCATGACATGGTCAAGGGCATATCCAAGAACATCTCCTACTCCGCTGAGAGGGAATCTCACGCCGACGGCGTAGGAAGCAAGCTCGAAGTCCTGTCTCGTGTCACGTCTTGCTCTTTTACTCAAATCTCGCTCTTTTCTCTTGCGGGCCACGGTTTTCATCGGGCAGTTGAGTAGGAAGGCCTTGCCATGCCTTGCACAAGGATCCCTAGGTCGCTCATCTGAAAGTGCGCTGGTCAGGATCGAGTGACACCGCGACAGAGACGGTGATTACGTTGAAGATGGAAGAAGATCGCTCCAAGAGCGCCCAGGGAGTGGATGATGGTACATGAGGCTCAGACGTACGACCTCAAGTTGCGAGCTGTCCGGCGCAAGCATCGTTTCCAGCTCGTGCTGCTCGTCGATGCAAGCGTCGACCGGGCCTGGCCTAAAGCTGTTTCGACGCCGGCGGGCAGGCGTGGGAGACCACTAGATGTTTCGATGTATATTCCCCAGGCGTCACGCTTGCGCCTGCGGGCGGAGCCCTCCAAGCCGGATGAGAAAGCATTTATGTGGTAGCGGACATTCCCAGCAGCCGAAGGACGGCGGCGTGGAAATAAACTTGCAGCACGGGGATTCTCAGCCAGGAAGTGATGAGCAAGATGACTGGATGAACTGCTGGCAACCTCCACGAGCAACGTGTCGCTCACCGCCCCCGGGTTATCGGGAATGCCCGTAGGAATCATGGTAGAGATACCGTCAAAATGTCGACTAGGACAAGGTTTAGAGAGCGGAGCGCTGCCGTTGGACTAATCATCACCTCATCAGTCCGCAAGAAATAACAGGCGGGTGGTAGCAATCGCAGGTGAACGATGGAGAAATTCTCCACCGGCTCGACAGTGGTATGCTACCTTCGGTGTTTTATGACGCTCGATTCTGGGTGAATATGCATGGAAACCATCCATTTTGTGTTCTGTTCCTCGCTCTTCCATTTTGCTCGTCTTGCCATTGAAGCGGGAGACCGAAAAGGCCTCTTAGGATTCGCTTCTCAAGACGCCAATACCAAGAATACTTTGTCTTCTTGACAGCGATTATATTTGATCATCCAACGTTGCCGAAGCCACGCTTCTGCGCGGCGGGTTTCGTCCGCTGGCGAGCTCGCATTCTAGCTGGGTGTGCTTCAAGCATGGTTCAGAACCCTCGTCCAGCAGCACGCATGCTTGGCGATACAACGCCGGTGGCAAGCTGATATCGACCATCGTCGAGGCAGTAGCAATTTTTGGTGTTGTTCAAGCGGTATTGTCCCTCACTCTTGATGCCTTTCGATCTTGTTCAAGCGGTATTGTTTCTCCTTGTTCGCCACCCGACCAGCACCATCCTCTCCGTTCGCGCCCCGCCGCCGAACCTAGTGGCACAAAACCTGGCCGAGGGAAGCTGACCTCCATAGCGCACATCGTGGCTGATGCACTTCTTTCTCCGTGTGATCGCTGGTGTCGGTGATTCTCGAACGTGTGTGCTGGAAGTCGGGCGATCATACGTGTTGCGCGCACGCGGGTCTAGCGTCCTCAACTGAGATGCTTCGTCTCGTGGCGCTGGCTGTGCGAGTTTCCTACGCAAAAGGAAGATTGGCTCGCTGGTGCGTGGTGCGATTTCGATGTTGAAAATGCAGCCGTTGGGCTTATTCCGATCATTTGGCCCTGCAGGACTGACGGCGTGGCGTAGAAGTGTAGGCCTCTGGTGATAGCCACGCTTGTCTTGCTGCGAGCCTCGTGCCCTTGACTGAGACGCTTCGTCTTGCGGCGCTTGCTGCGCGAAGTCTTTTGCGGAAGAGGAACACAGGCTTGCGTGTGCGTGGTGCGAAGTTGATGTGGAGCATCTTTCCGATGGTTTTGTTCGGAACCTTTTGCCATGTAGGACTGTCGGCGTGGTGTAGAGGTGTCGTCCTCGGATGGGGACCGCACTTGTCTTACTGCGTCGAAGGTTGCGAGGGAAGAAGACTCAAAGCTTTTCGCAGTGTGATCACCAGGGTTGTCGACATCGAGACTTTGCCGGCGATTGACTCGCAGGAAGCTGGCGCAACGCTTGGACAAGAACACAAGATGCAGGCGAGAGAGCGAGAAGCTCGTTTGATCCGAGGGTGATGTTGTGGGATGAGGCGAGCGTTACTGACTCGAAGCTTGTGGCGAAGCAGGTTGATTGCGAAGTGGTTTACATGGAGAAGGACTGGTTTGGATCGAGGTAGTGGGTAAAGCAGAAGGCCTACGGCGGATTTCTGTTGTTGTTGGTGGCGGTTGTGGTCGTGATCGGTGTGCTGCCTAGAGCAGAGTTGGTGCGTTGGCGCTCTTTCACTCCGGTAATAGTGGCGTCGTCGAGGGCGCCGGTAAACATGCTGCGTTTCTTCTAGCGGCTTTTATTAGCTTTGAATCTCTAATGCTCGATGTCGAGATTGAAGAGTAGGAGCTTTTCGGAGGCTTGGTGCAGGACGAAGTGCTCTCAAAGAGTTGCCTGTTCGTAGGATCTATTAGACTTTTCGTCGACGGGGATGCTGTTGTATAACATGGTAGCCGGAGGGCTCTTATGAGCGGGTGCCGGTGCTGCTGCTACAATCGAATGGTCGTTTCCATCAATGGGCGCAGCATAAGATTCACGCAGTATCTCATTGCGTTATGTAATATGTGTATGCCCAACACCCAGCGTACCTAGTCAGCTTCGGCTCTCAAGTCCTTCAATCCCTCAGACCAAAAATTGAGATATATAGTTTTAAAAAAAAGGTACCTGCTGACCGGTCCTAGACCGGTCACAACCCCTGGTATGTACGCTTTTCCTTAGTTCAGTGGCAATTTGGCAGATTGGTTACAATCAAATCAACCCTCACGGGGCTTCTACATCAAAGTGGTTGCACATTCCTTTTTTTGGTCATGGGTTCGATTCACCTTGGTGCCTTCCTATTACGCACACGGCCACGCTGTGAGTGAATCCTTTTGCTGGGAGGGCATTTGGGGACGGGAGGAGGCGGTTCCACTTCGAGGTTCATTGGAAAGGTCATGGGAAGGTGACCTGATATTTGCATGATGATCGAGCATAGTGTTGTTTTGTTGTTCTTGCCGTGCCCTTTTGCTCTCGACGAAGCCGCGCGTGAGGTGTTGCGGGTGGTAGGCAGCTCCCTCGAGTGGCGTTTTCGCTGGAGCCCACAGTGACTGCGCACTCCCCTCCCTCTGCGTCCTCTTACACCTCTTCCACATCACCACAACAGTCAAACATCATCTCACCATACGCGACAAGCATAGTGAGCCTCAGCCTGTATCTCCTCCTGGTTTGTCATCACATCCTCCAACTTCGACGCGTGTACGACTCTGTTTCGCTCACAAACACCTCCGCGTCCGACCAGCAGGGTGGCCATTGCTCGCTCGAAACAAGACCCTGCACAACGTGGCCCACAAGACTGAGACTCGTCACCGGCAAGCAAATCGCTAGAGCGACACATTTCAACAGGTACGTTGACAGTCTGCCACCAGCAGCAAGATCTAGTCGATTCGCGAGCGATAGATCCCACTCAGCAGAGCAGCAACGCTGACAGCTCCTCATCGTAGATGGAGAATGGAAACCACCTTCGTAGCATCACATCAATGCCATCAGAATCCCAGCACAAATATATAGTGTTTACGAAGCGACTTCATCAGCGCAGCGACTCGCCCGCTCATGCGAGGAGACTCCGCCCTTGCCGTCGAACCTTCGGCAAAGCAAGTGCATGCAACGACACAAGAGCCCAAGAATCAAACTCTTGATGTGCTGCAGGTTAGTGACACTCTGCCGTTGATCAGCTACACTGGAAGTCCGACATCGCCAACGCGTTCCGCTCTTTCACGCGTAGCATGTCAGAACAACACTGACAGACCTTCAACCACAGACCAGCAACGGGCTGACTGTCCTTTCAATCCTTCGTCACCACCATCGGCTCAATCTGCAACACACCACAAGTATACAATTCATTGCAGCAACGCCAAACTTCACTTCGCTCGTCCGCTCTTGCCATCTGCTGGCGTTCCTGCGTCAAGAGCTGCTGCAAAGCAACTCGCCGCGTCGCAACCCACGCTCGATCTCTCATCGCGCGCCGCGACCCACCAGCATCACACCACAGCCTTTGACGTGCTACTTCTTGCCCACCACGCTTGGCAACCATCTTTTCCTCCGACCGAACGGAAGCCACTGGAGAAGAGGCAGAAAACAGAGGGTGTTGAACATTGAGGTGGTTAGACCGGGGTCACTTAACATCATCTCTGCGACTCCAATCACGGAGACCTTTCAACGCCGCTCGATTGTCACTCTTTGCATCGCGACATTGTCACTCTTTGCATCGCGACATTGTCACTCTTTGCATCGCGACATTGTCACTCTTTGCATCGCACCATCGTTACTGGTGTGCTGTTCTTGCTTCACACTGTCCACTATTTGCCAAGGTTTCCACGCAAGAGGAGAATGCTGGAGATAGACGATCCAGGATAACGTCGACACTTATGTTACGACCGGGGTCACTTGTAATGATCCCTCCGCTTCTTCACCCGCGGAGACCTTGTTACGACTTTTACTTCCTCTAAACGACCAAGTTTGGTCAATCTTCCGGCTCTGGCTGGTCCCTGCCGACCTTCCTGGGCCAGTACGAAGGTCTCACCGAGCCATTCAATCGGTACGCTACACCGTCCTTCATGGCGGCGCGCCCGTCCTTCGACCTTCCGACCTCCCACCTCGAAGACATGCAACGCATAGTATACTGGTCAAGCCTCGCCGCAAACCAACGCTGCGGGACAGCCGCGTCCCGCCAACAGGCCACGCAAGCTCATCGCCCGCGAAGAAGCAGTGGAGGGCGTACTAGCCTCCTCCTCGCCCAACGAGGCGAGCGAGAAGTGGCAGCACCACCACTGCCATTTCCATCAGCGCGCCCGCTACTTCACCAGCATTGAACTACCCGCTCACCATTGTTGCGGTACTGGCTACTGCCCAAGCAGCGCTCCGCCTGGGCACTACTCACCGCGCCTGCTGCTTCACCACCACTGCCATTTCCATCACCGTGCCCATTGCTTCACCAGCATTGAACTATTTGCTCACTGTTCTTGTGGTACTGGCTACTGCCCAGGCATTGTTCTGCTCCGCCGCAAGCTGGCCGGCAAGCAAGTCCTCGTAGCAGCAGCAATCAGGCGCGCCTCCCCACCAAACAACAACCTCCACCCCAGCCAACGTGAGGCTGCACTCTGGGAGCACTTCACCCAACTCAACACTTGGTAGTCTTCTTCGACTGTACGCTGGACTGCCGGCAATGGTTGAGATAATGTTCGACTGTTATTCTAGCACTTGCAGGGTGGTCGATAAACAAACCGAATTCCAAACGTTTGTTTGGTTTGTTTGAGGCTTGGCAAACAAACTCAAACCGTGAGATGGTCAAACAAACTCAAACTGCCAGGCTGGTTTGTTTGAGTTTGTTTGAATAGGTGGTATAGGTAGATTTTTGGTGTTGTAGATGTAAGTGAATAGTCTAAATTATGACCCCAACCCTCACCCTAAGCACGCTCGGAGCTCACTCCGCCAATCAGCATACGTTTTCGCCGGAAACACGTGACCTCTAAGACCTCCGAGACCTCCGCAAACAGGCAAATCCACCTTATACGCGAAACGCGCTCTCTATGCTCGAAGTTATTATTATCTTTACCATTTTATCTAACCACCAACTAACGCAATATGGCTTCTGAAAATTGCACAGAGTCAGCTTTAACCTCTGAACTAGATGATCTGACAGAGATACATCGATTATCTGGCCTACCGACCGAGCACCAATCGCGCAAGACTCTAGGAGGCTTTCTTATCCGAGCAGACCGACTCCTAAACTGCATACCACTCCCAGGCAACAAGAAGCTACTACGATCATGGATATGGCAACATGGCGAGTCTGTGGGCTATATAGACAATAATCAAGATATTACAAAGCAATGGGTTTGCTTGATCTGCTACAATAAGACGCCTCCTCCATCACAATCAACGATGATGATCCCTACCGACAAAACGACTACCAAAGTGATCGACCACCTCGAAGATCTTCACCAATTCGACAGGCTTGGTAACAAACTACTACCAGATGAGTCCAAGAAGCGAAAGAGAGCGTTCTTTGAAAATTGGAGCGAACAGCAAGACACACATAACACGACTTTCGATGAGATTGGATGGCGGAGCGCCTACACCCGTTAGGTAGTCACAAGTGGTATATCTCTTCGACAATCAACGTCAGATGAGTTAAGGGCCCTTCTGTGTTTTCAGAACCCACGATTGGTGGCAGTAGTTCCGCAATCTCATAGTACTACACGGCAGTGGATCATGGATGACTTTGTACGGCACAAAGAGACGATTATTCGATCGATTGCTAATGCAAAGGGGAAAGTTACTATCTCCTTTGATGGATGGAAGGCCAACAACAACGTCCTTGACCTACTTGGTGTCGTCGTATATTACCTTTCAGATGACTACAAACTCCACAACGTCGTCCTTGCAATGTGCAATACCCTTGGGAGTCACACTAGCGCCAATATTGCTGATCATCTGTTCGACGTCCTAAAGGACTATCAGATTAGTGGTAACCAAATCGCCTACTTCGCAGCAGATAATGCCACCAACAACGACACGGCCCTAAAGCACCTCTCGGAGCGTGTTACCATCGATCCAGTGACTTCGAGACTTCGCTGTGCTGGCCATATTTACAACCTAGTATGCACTGCAATTCTCTTTGGAGTCGATAGCGTTGCTATCGAAGATTCGCAGCATGACTTCTCACAACCACAAGATGACTCCGAGACCGAGCGTATAATCGAGGAGCTTGACACTACTTCAAGGAATGGGTCTGAAGAACAACAACACCGTATACAGCAAAGGCACGGTCCTATAGGGAAGCTCCACAATCTCGTCACTCACATCAAGGCCAACAACTCGCGGATCACCTTATTTAATAGCAAGCAGCGAGAAGCCACGATGACCGGCGAGGCCGAGAAGATCTTACGGCTCGTCACTAACGGAGGCATCCGATGGAACAGTACTTACCTCATGATTGAACGTGCAATTAGACTTAAGGATGCCCTAACGCTCTACCAAGGCGATGCCGAGTCGAATATCCATGAAGACGACCTCCTTACGAAAGACGACTGGTATGAGCTTTGCCAATTTAAGGAACTCCTTGAGCTAATCCACGAAGTATCTATGCATGTTCAGAGTGTTGGCACGACGGCCGGAGCACTTCACAACACCCTCACGTCGATGGATTATCTCCTACACTATCTTGAAGAACGAAGGAGTCAGCCTGGCAGTCCCTTCTTTATGGCTTGCCTCAATCTTGGCTGGTTGAAGATAAAGAAGTATTACGAGATAACTGATCTCAATCCGGCTTATATAATGGCCGTATTCCTCAATCCTCACTACCGCCAAATCTGGTTCGAGGAGCATTGGGCTGCAACACCTGAGTTTGTAAAGATCGCTCGAACAACAGTAGACGAGCAATACGCCGCCGCAAAGCGTACCTACAACATTGACGCTCCTGAGCGCTCCTCAGTATCACCGCCGGCCAAACGCAAAGAGGTCAAGGGTTATGCTGCTTGGAATAAGAAGCGCTCCTACACTCAATCCACCGAGCTCCGCAACGAACTCACACGGTATAGGAACATTGCTGACCCGCCAGATACTCAGGATCCCTTAGATTGGTGGAAGCTAAACCAAGATAACTACCCTGTGTTGAAGCATCTGGCATTCACTACATTAGCAGCACCGGCCTCGACTGCAGCCGACGAGCGTCTATTCAGCATTACAGGTAACGTTGTTGATGAAGAGAGACCTCACACAAAGCAAGACCTCGCCGAAGGTCAGCAATGCCTTCGCTCGTGGCACGTAGAAGGTCTTATTTCATGAACACGACCTCACAAACCACGAGTCCGAGCGCGCACTCACCTTATCTCACCATTCACAAACCACGGCTCTGAGCGACCTCACAAACACGACTCCGAGCAAGCGCGCGACCTCACAAATACGACTCCAAGCGAGCGCTAACCTCACAAACACGACTCCGCCGTCGGTCTATACCATACGACTCCGAGCGTACGAGCGCACTTCACTCAATTACCTTAAAAGAGCAAGGAAGGCAAAGCATACAGCTAATTTTGGTGAGGAGCATGCCTCAGATGCCGCAACACCTCTAAGGACCTCAGGAGCGGCTATACCACGAACTGGCGGCATTATGCAAGATTAGCAACTTCAAAAGAGCAAGGGAGGCAAGGATTTGGTGAGGATTACATACAAAAGATGCCTAGGAGGCTATATACCAGTTGTAAGGGGAGATACTTCACAAACATCGGATCATGGAGCCTGAGGCTCCTATACCATTCAAACCTCACAAACAAACTCAAACTGGCATCCTAATTGGTCAAACAAACTCAAACCGGCGCTCTGATTGGTCAAACAAACTCAAACCAAGGCCTTGGTTTGAGTTTGTTTGTTTATCGACCACCCTGAGCACTTGTTTGAACCTATTGAGCAGCGGGCATCTTCGGCAATGTCCTCGTCGTTCAAGCTTCTCTCGGAATTTAGATTGCTGCTGGATTTATATCCTACAGCTCCCACGCCCGCAGTGTACTTGAGGCATGATCTGCGGCACAAGTCGTGAAGATTCGGGGTTTACAGCAAACTCATAGTTTTCTAGTGGCCACCACAAACATGTACAAATTCAGTACTATCGGTCGCACGCCTTCGCCTTGCGAGAATGGTGCCCACGCTCGAAACAGAAGTGTGATCACGCGGAGCTCCAACACGCACTTGTTGGCGACTTGGCTGCGAAGCCTGCTTGAACAATACGTACTACTCGTGCTCCGCTCGTAGTCAGAAACGGTCATTTGGTACTAGCAGCAGCACCGGGTGCTGTGTTGTCGTCCAAGCGATGTGCAAGCAAGCTTTTGGCAAGACATGCGCTAGGAGAACGTTGATGTCGGCGCATCCTTGTGATCTTACCGCAATAGTCTTCCGTGACCCGTAAGAGGTGTTCTCATGGATGAGCCATACTCCAAATGCACAAACGCTTACTGGATTAATGAAACGCAAGACTCAACCAGGTCCACAGGAATCGTGTTGTGCGTTGAATCTACACCTGTCAGTGTTGCTGCGTGGCTAATACCAAGGCAACAATGTGAATTGAACCCTTGACCACCAAAAAAGAATGTACTACGCACTTTGATGTGGAGTCCCCTGAGGGGTTAATCTGATGATTGAACCATTCTGCCAATTGCCCCAATTACCACTGAACTAAGGAAACGCGATACGTACCAAAGCTTTGCGACCCACCGAAGTGGGCACAGTGAGCAGCGGCTTTGGACATGTTATATAGCTCAACAACGCGAACAGGCCTACTCTGAGGGCAGCTACTGCTTGCATGTGTGCCACGTTGGGTTGGATCAAGAACGATGGACAGCAGCTTAGAAGAGGAAACATGTCATACTGTACATTCTTTGCAAGAGAATTAAAGAACGGCACGTTCTTTGGCCCACCCATATAATCACGATGCTACATGGCGCGCAAATCTGTCTAAAACATCTCCATTACTTGCATCATCAAGCTATATGGCTTTGGAAAGGTTGGAAAGGGAAGCGTCTCAACTGTAGAACCTATAAGCGCATGTGCGTGACTGGCATGCTTTACCTGCTTGGCCGAAAATGAATAAGTGCACGATATCCGCGAGCGCCGCCAGATTGATCTTCTAAGTTAGCGTTCCTGTACGCTTTAGGTGCTCGGATGATGCAGCCGCCAACAGAAAAGACCTGCCGTGCATGCTGGGATTACGGGATATGGATAGAGCAATTGCAACGTGACGATAGTTTGGATTATGGCTGGTCTCAGGTTTATACAAGATACCACGAGCGCACAAATCAGCAAGCAGAAGCAGGCACTATTGGATTGACACAGATCCCGTGATCTGCAGAAAGGGCAACGCTCTCGCTCGACTACGATGTGAAAAGCAATCGATGTGTCCATACCCACGGAGAGAGAGAAGCAGTATATGATGCGCCGCTTCACAGTTCCTATGTCCACCAGCAACAACTTCTTTCCTTTCGTGCCAACGTGAATTCATGGCCCCATCACCTCCGCGCCCTTGATTCTGACGGATGAGCGAGATCGAAATGCTCCTTAGGTCGGATCGCATCGGGTTGCTGCTGAACGAGGGATCATGGATCGACCAAGATGATGAGTAAGGAGCAGCAGAAGTTGAAGATGAGAAGCAACAAGACTTGCCAGAATATTGCTCTCCCAAAATATTAGCTGAAGTCTCGAAGCTGAAAAGAGCTGTCAGATTGTGTTAGGACTCTCCTTCTGAATTTCAAGTCTTTCTGCACCTCGCAGCATCGTCCTGATGTTCCAACGAACCGTGACACAGGCGTTGATCTCACCCAATGGGACTGGATGGGATCTGCGACAATCGTGCCTGATAAGGTATACGGTGCCTAGTTTTGCAGCCGCGCGTCCTCGGCATGGCGGCAGCGGTAAGAAAGCTGTTTGGGCCTATGCTGGATAACATGAAATTGTCCTTTCGACCACGCGCCTCAGGCACCGACTTGGACAGAATGGACCTATCTTTGATTCATGCGGCGGTGGTATGGCGCTCTGCCACGGCGGTGTCCTTGAGATCTTGCTGCAGCTGCTTTGGCTCTCAGCCCGGGTGTGTCTCTTTGACTTTGCTTCTCAGGACCGACACGTCGATCCTTTTCTGTCAGTGCATGATGCTCATTTTGTCTCAGTTGTGGAGACTCCGTTTGTTCAGCTCCATGGGTAAGGACTACCTCGCACAAAAGTCTGCCGTTGTCTTCGAGTTAAGGGCAAACTAAGCCTGGCCTGTTGGGTCGGTGCACGTCTGGGTGGAGAGCTTGTCGCTGAAGAGCTTGTACATAACGTGTCGGCAAGAAATCACGCAGCTTCCCACCTGAAACACCGTGATCAGGCAGCGTAAATGTGCAACTCCGCGTGGAAGGTAGGTCTGAATCCGGATTGCCAACGCGTTGCGCCGTCCATTCTCTCCTCTCATGCCGCTGGCCACCGCGAAGCTTCATTGTACCTCAGCTTTCCCGCCGCTGTCCCGTCTCTTCGTCCTATCGCAATCTTGACAGATCTTCTCCGCTTCTTCGTCAGGTTAATGTGGCCTTCGGTCCAAAGATGAAAATGATTCGACGTAGCGGGGCTTTCCTCTGCAAGACTCGTCGCTTTGTCGCTGGAGGAAGGGGAATTGGTAGAGGAACCTGTAGTTGGATGGGACTGAGACAAAGATCTGGTTGCTGAAGCCTGTGTACTTTCAGAATCCAGGTTCCAGCGATTGACTTGACCTGGTGAATGTCAACAAATGGAACACATCAAAGGACGCGAAAGAGGTCAATTCTGTGCTACGTGGCGGGAGGCATGATGAAGCTACTCACGTGTCCGCAAGGCCGCCTTGCAGTTTAAAGAACTGTGACACACATTGGATCAAGGAATCGATTCTTTGAATGGTTCAAGCTAGAGTTGGTATTTGCTGATCATTGTTGCGCCGCGTCCCAATCCCTGTAACTGACGTGGGCTTTCTGGACAGCTATCACGATCTCTGTAGCTGTCGGATCGAGGAACGGGTGTATTGAGTTCTCACTTCGACGGCTTGGATTCGCCGAATAATGACTTGATCCGCTCGCTCGCTCCGCGAGAAGTCCATCATGCTCAGAGCTCGAGGAGCACTTCCATCTTTCTGCTGAGAGCAGGAGTCGTTCAGAGACCTTGTGGAGCTGCAACGACTGGAATTATCACGCAACCGACATTGCCCTGTAAGCCGCCACCTCGAGGTGTGATTGCACCGCGCAACTCTTGGAGTGTCCTCTGTACCCGCCTGAACTCTCAAAAGCTCACCGTGTTTGAGCTAGGCGATACCAACACAAGTCTTTGTTTCCCTGCCGCATCTGGTCAACTTTCCCTAGCTCTTGGATCTGCCGCCCCTTTGTTCATGTACCACAAGACGATTGGCGCGCGAGCTGGAAGTTTACGCGTTATTTGCGAGGAACAGTGTTGCGGAGGAGTTGTGTAAAGCATCCTTGCGCTGGCCGGCGATCAATTCTGTCTTTTTGTCAGCTAGCACGTGGAAACAACGAGTGAGGTTGGACTTTGCTTGCGCGAGTTCTCAGTATGCCACTGAACTGAGATTGCCGTAGCTTGTCAGTGAAAGATCATGCCAGTCGCTTGAGAGACATCGCGACCAGGAACCTGTGGCCGTTTCTTACCGTGCCACGGCGCTTGCATTTGCAGTTTCTGGGTCATTCTTCGGTCGGCCACTCGCCACTTAGTGAAGTTGTCGTTGGGCCCGTCAGTTCTCACACCCTCGCTGTCCGCTCATCGTGTCAGCAAAGATTGATGCTCAAATGGCTGGTGCCTCCAGGGTCTTTGGTGCTCTGGGCCGGTAACATGTTTGGTGACTGAAGGCTAGTGTGATTCTTCCTGCCGTCCGCTAAGGATAGCGCGTTGGCGTTCGAGTGAAAAGTATTTCCTATCGCGCATGCAGGACTGTTGCGCGTCGTAGCAATGTACCGTAGGTTTTCGCGTGCTTTATCGTTGAGTCAAAGGCGGGACCAAGCTGGGCGTTGCTCGCGGCGTGGCGGCACGAGGAGAGGAAGAAGGTGTCACTAGGCCATTCATACATTTGTAGTCTGTTGAATTGGAGCATTCAGTAGGTGGTCTCGTGTATCGTCATTTAGCCACCAAAAATCTGTAACCCTTGTTGATCTGGTATGCGAGTTTGGGCGGTAGGTCTTTCGAGCGCTGCTCGTCACACGCTGGGCCTTGTTTACGTTCAGGCAGCATATAAGACCACTCACTTGCTATACAATCGTCTGTGGAAGCGGCTCACTTAGACAATCAAGTCGAAAATACAAGTGACTGCAAAGAAGAGCCAAGCATCGCGTGCTGAAGTTCCGGGCCATGCTGTATCGGGCGAATGCCGACCTCACGTTGCAGGCTGGCTGTGACGCCTGCGGCGAGGAATATGTCTGTTATTATGGTATCTCCCATGTAAATGACTTCTATTGTACATCCTAGTCGCATTCACCAATGTCTCCGTCCACAGCATGGCGCTTGCCCGTGTCGTCGGCGCCGCCGCCTCTTACGTGGACGGTGGGCGAGGGCCACAACAAAACAACACTACGCTTCACCATAACGCACCCCATCCGCCGCAAAAAGATGCTAGACGTTAACTCAGTAGAAAAGCAGTCATGAGAACATGCAATGGAGATCAAACAGGCAAGCAGAAGACGTACACATGAAGCGGCCGCACAACAACACGCCAAAACAGCGCGACCGTAGCTACATCCAATACGACTCTCGCACAGCTCAATACCAAAACAACAACAGACTCTTCTCCAAGACCTCGCTGCAAAAGCGAGAACATGATGAAAAGATTGATTGAGGCGTAAAGCCCCGAAGGGTTCCAAAAATTCCCTGCCGATACGAATACCAACAGGAGCAGTCATTGAGTTAGTGTCTCAATCAGCAAAAACCATAGTCTCGGATAAATCCTCACTGACTAGGTACGCCCGAGCACTCGGATGAAGAGAGAAGAGAAAGGAGGTCTGTCTCAGACGTAACATCGAGCAGATAGATATACCTGGAGGGAGGCGTGCACGGGCCCATTCTTGGCATTTTGTGTCACTACTAGCGTGGTTTTCTTGTGCCATAGCTCCATGGATAACGGGGAAGACGGAGGTGATGGTGAGGGAAGGTGAGGGCTTCGTTCGAGGGAAACAGCCAGTTTCAATCGATTGGAACGATCGATCCTGGTCAGTTCTCCATGCAATAAGTTCCAGTGGCTTTCGCAGCAATAATAAAAGGTATTACATTGATCTATCAACGTTCGTTGTGTTGTTTGGCGATGTTGTGGTCGTTGGATGACTTTGATTCGGTTGTTGACTCGCTTCATTCGAGCTTCCAAGCTCTGGGGATGCTTACAAACCACCAGCTTTACCTCACTATTACAGAGCATTCTGGAGATCACCTCTAGGTGAAATGAGTGCAGCTATCGTGATATCCATGTCGCCATCTGCGGCGGTCGACGTGCGTATGAGTGTAGCAATGTTCAGTGTGTCAAAGGACTATCAAACGTAAATTCGAGCCTACGTGACAAGGATTGCGCTATCACCGTCTCGTGGGAGTTCTGAAGTAAGCATTATTCAGGAAGATTTAGCAATGTAACGAGATATGGACGTGTCACTGCTGGCAGTATCACCTGACCCCAGTTGATCAAGAGCTCTGCGTCCTACACAGCATTGAGCAATCTCCAACGTAGATGTGCAACTATAATCCGATATGCTGTCCCAAACATTCAAGGGTATCAACGAATCGTTGGACTACTTGTGCAGCCATCCACTCGCAAGATGGTAATGCCAAAAGTAAATGTTCAAGAACTGGGTGTGCCAACCAATGAGAGGTTGGCTATGCGCCAGCCTTGCTTCGGCGCAAACCTCTACATATCAAAGCCTTTGATCCCGCGTACCGTCATCATTGGCGCAAAACAAAGTCACTGATAGACCGTACTTTCACTTCACCCGATCGCGAGGTTGCACTTGTTTGCTAATGGCCCAAGCTCTGACGTGCCCATCTCTTCCTAGTCAAACGCGTCTCCCACGCTCTCTTCTTTACCCATCGCCACTCCTCCCACATCCATTCCTACAGCGCGCCTTTTCCTTACAACGCGCCTTTCGCCTCCAGTACAGACGCATCTCCGAAAGAAAAACACCTTCAAAACAAAAAAAATCATAGAACAACACCCGCACAGCAACACCCTCCACGCGCAATCATGGCGCCCTGGACCATGCAAGAGCGCATGACCCTGCACGTCCTCTTCGGCCACCACAAGTTGGACTTCTACGGGCCTCAGTGGTGGGCTCTCCACCACGACATCACCAACACGGATCGCACGGAGAGGACTTGTCGCGAAGATTACAAGTACAGCCATGGGAAAGAGCGCACGAAAATGTATCCCATGCACATTCTGAAGCCTTACCATCAGTACGACGCTGAGGAGCGCGCGGCTTACGACAAGGCGTTCCAGGATGTCATTGATTCGGCGAAGCGCCAGGGCATCGCTCTTCCCGGCAGCGTTGAGGGCGGGGATGAGGTTAAGGAGGACGAGAATGAGGATGAGGAGGTTGACGAAGAAGACGCGGACCAGGAATTTGAGGAGGAAAATGAGGAGAAGATTGACGAGAATGAGGATGAGGTGGATGATGATGAGAAAAATAAGGGTGATGAGGATGTTGAGATGGAGGACGCTGATGAGGACTACGCCACAGCACAGGAGGACGGCTCAGACGGCGAAAATTTTTCAGCAAAGGACGACACTACCCACGACGACAAAGCTGTCGACAGATTCAAAATGCCGGACTTCCCTGACGAGACCATGCTAGCACAAGCAGAATTCTCAGAGACGCGTAATGCCAGGGAGATACTCAGCACTACTGTCGGCGCCCGTGATATAACCAAGAAGAACACCAACATCTGCGCGACCTCAGCCGGAAACCTTTACCCTTTGCCAACCCACCTGGAAACTGTCGCTGGACTCAACCCTAAGACCGCCGCGGGCTTGAGCTCTGCAAGCCCCATTGGCTTAGCAGAGTCAGCCGGAAACACTCCAATCTTGCCCGCCACCAGCAGTGGCGAACCCCAGAAGCATGGTCGCCGCCGCCCCAAGCAGCCAAAGGTGGAAATCGAGGATGAGCCTGCAGTGAGTGTCGAAACACCGAAGCGTGGCCGCAGTCGTCCGGAGAAGCAGCGTGCATCGGTCGGAGATACGGATGACTTCTTCAACGCATACGTGAATTCCGACTTCGATAAGTACATTGAAGAGAAGACCAGAGAACTTGGGGTTCAACTTGAGAATGGACTGGCAAAAAAGACGAAGAGCAACACGGTGAGGAATCGAGCTTCCGTGCGCGACTTCGATGAGCGCCTGGAGGCCTTGGAGGCTATTGTCAAATCATCGAAGAAGCCGCCGGAAAAGCAAGTTGTTTTCGACCCGGGAGCAAGCATAAAGCCCAAGGCAATCGCGCCAGTGGACTTACGTAGCTCCAGCAGACTCTCCGCACGCGATCAAGATCAGATCGGAACACAAGTCAAAGCCGCCCCGCCGGAAGTCACGCTGCCACCGGTGCAGGACCTTGAGGAGGCGCAAGCCGCTGAGGAGCTTCCAGTGCGCAGTGAAAAGTACAAAACCTGGCTTCGCGAGAACTTGGACCGCCTCCTATTCGCTGAGCCCTTCAACATGTTCCCAAATCGCATCGTTGTCCCTGGCAGCAAGAGGACCGCACCAGAGAATCCGCTGTCTGCAGACGAGCGTGTCACTAACTTCTTCTTCGACATGTTTGATGGTAATCTAACCAAAAAGACCATCCTTACGACCTTCAAGAAGGTGGCAGAATCCGACAAGCCTGGCAAGCGCCTCAACAAATTCTACAGTTTTCTGGTCAAGAAGGCGGAGGAGATGTCTGCAAGTCCAAGATACCACATCAAGGAGGTCTTCGACTCAGAGGAGAGTCCTTTCAGCAACTTTCGTCTCGCCACCAACGCTTTCGAACAGAACTTAAAGATGCTGCACATGAGCGACATCGACTATACTGGCGTTGGAGACCAGCAGCTCGTCGCCTTCGCGAAAACCAAAAACCGCCACCTTACCGCCGGTGACATCGACTTCATAAGCACCGACGACCCTGTCTTCAAGCGCGGCGGCCGCGTGCACAAGCTCTGGATCCGCCAACAGGAGTGCCCGATCCTCGGCGATTGTAAGCGATACAATACTGCCCACGTCTGCATCGATGTCATGGTCTGCCAGGAGTCTCATTGCCCGAAGTGCTCCAAGGACAAAGACATCGGCAGTCAGTTGAAATCACTCACCACACTGCCTCGCGTCCACAGTCGTCACATCGCGCCTGGTGACAAGTTCGTGGCGCCGCTCCTCAAGATCAGTCGTGCGCACGAGAAAGACTACAAGGGAGAGTTCATTGTTGACTTGAACGTGGGCGTGCAGACGGTCGAGCTGTGGGATGGCACAACGCAAGAAGTGGTGGTATGCGATAGAATCAACTGCCCCGGTTGCTTTGAGGCATTGGGTGGCATTGTACAGAACCCGAAAGCAGACTGAAGTTCTTGTGGAGAGCGAGAGGAGGCGGAAGCTCACGAACGGTTGAAGAGAAGTACGAGCTTGGAGGAGTCATTTGAGGATATCGGGGTTTGCAAGACTGCATCACACTGGCCATTACGTTCTCGCGACTCCTTACGATTCAGCGAAATCGGTGGACAATACAGATTGAAGGCTCTTGTCCGACTCTCGACTGCTTCTTTTCTTGATGCTCGAAATTCGGCGCAACTTGACGATACAACGGCCCGGGAAGGCTGAAGGAGACTTGTTAGTGTGTTTTTTACGAGTGCTTGAATTCTTCATTGCGTTATTCTTTCTGCTTGCGTTCAAGACATGGTACTCAAAGGTGGTGCATATACATCAGGTTACACAGTTTAGCATCGTATCATTCATCACATCAGCACATTCTCCACGCTCCCTTCGCAGGTTCGGTTCAGTCTTATCAAATCGAAGGTTTGCCGCTTTCTGCTGTGGCTGATTGTCCACCCTGATCGTTTCAAAGCATGGTTGCTGCCCAGTAGGCCGTAGTACATATCGCATATGGAGAGGGCGCTTGTGCTAATAATACGCTACCATCCATTTGCCATGGTATCAGCATAGACCAATGTCACCATAGATGTGTAATGACTGGAATAAGACCAGAAGGATCAGGATTCTGCGTCGCGACGCGCCTCCCATTCATCAAGTCACCATCGGCGTATACAAGCACTGATCCGCAAGGAAAGGGTGTACAGAGGCGAGAAACTGACGGATGGCTACATTTACATTCACAAGGCCGATCGAATCTCGAATCTCTACCGTGGACGAGAGTGTGGGTTCATGACATATCCTTCTCAGTCGACTTGTCCAAAAGCTGGTCGCTCATTGCTTGCGCGCCGTCTTCGTATCGATCACTCCTGTTCGAAAGCCTTGCTCTAGTCATTGTCCGATTGCCTCCTTCCATACGCTACGTACAGTCCATTTTACAAGCTCCGCTGGCCAGACTACGCGAAGGGCTGTCCAAGGCGGCGGAACGAACTTTCTTTGCTGGGAGTCCCGCTGTGCGGTGGCCGAGCAGTCTCACCAATGTACGAGCAAGAAGCTGGCTTCTCAACGCTGTGATCTGTGGGCTCACGCCTGCTTTGAGATGGAGGCTTGCGGTGGGTAACGTTGACCCTCCCAGGTAAGCTGCGTTGAACGCTGCGTGCGCTCCGATGACAACGGAGATCGTCGACACCGTGAAAGCATGTTCGCCACTGGTTGTTTTTCTTATTCCTTCGTTATCAATACTGCATTGCCTTCTTTCCTCTTTTCCTCCCAATCCTCGCCTCCAAACCCACGACCCGCAGGACAAGCCACGGATACGCTACTTACCAGGCCAGTACTCCATATATCGATTGCTAATGGAGACCGCCAAGAGTGAGATGCCAGGCTGGTCATCATGACGGCGTTCCACAAGCGATGTAGGTCCAGTATGACAGCAGATATATGTTTTTCTGCTGCAAGCGAACAGCGGGCGAGGAGGCAGAGCCCAAAGGATTCATCGACTTTTGATTTAGACTTGCGCTCGGTGGCTCGTGTGCGATTTTGGTCTTTGCGGAAAGGCCTCTTCTCGTGGTAGTCGCAGTATGAACATGTGCTCTGCGGGCAGAGGTGAGTTTGAGGGCGTGGTCGATGTGCATGTCCGCTGGTGGATCAAAACTAGCCCTAGATCATATCAGCCAGCCAGCCGGCTATGGAACCGCAGATTGTGCTCAGATAAAGATTGACTTCTCTACCCAGTAGTATTCACGGTATTGTGGCGCGTCAGCGTCTTTTGGTAAGATCCCGGTACGTGTTCCTCGCATCTCTTACCGTCCTCCAGCTGAGATGATCCTGTACCACTAAGTCAGTCTGCTACACACCGTGGAGGGGTTTTTGAGTAGCGCTGTGTCGATGTGGAAGTGTGTTCGGCACATGATGCATATGTTTTCGAGTTTCTCGATAACAGAGGCCTCTCCTAAGGCCCTAGGGGTTTTTCTCACTCAGGCGCGGTGTTGTCCGTGTCGTACTTCCACCCAACTCAAGCTTCCTTTGATGTAATCTCGTAGACCCCGTGGTGTACTCGGAAGGTCGGCTCTGTCATTCTTGTGCGCAACGTTCTCGTTGCGTTCGCCTTAGATGTTGCTGTTGTCTTGAGAGTCGAGCGCTAACGAGAGTCGCTCGGAGGAGGTCAAGACCATGTTTCTCAGCGCGGCCATGCTCTTTCACGCGGCCTTGCCGTTTGGCGCCCGGTGGCAATGTGGCGAGCAAGCTCTAGGTTGGTGTGCTTGGGCTGTGTTGTTGCGTTTTGAGGTCGGAGACTCGCAGGGCTGTGGCGGAGGCTATCAGACCCGACATTCATGCAGACGATGAGTGCCAAGATGATCTCTTGCCGCAGCCAAAAGAGGACTTGTTCGAGCTGCCGAGGACCTTGGGCATAGAAGGAAGAGCAGCCTGCCTAGTCTGAGGTCGCTCCAAAGGTGTCCAATGAGGGCGCTAAACCTTCGCTCCTTCGATTATGATCTGCTTCTCGGTTCTCTTTGGCCACATCCGCAGACTTCGTACATCTGCACCGCCATGGCGGATGCTTTCGAATCAGACAGGCATCCGGATATGGGAAATCAGGAACGTCTCTTGCCGTGATCGGAAGCAACTGGTATGAGGCTTCAAAGACCTTGAACGTAGAGATAAGAACAACCGCCTGATTGCAGGTTGGCACAAAAGTGCTTAGCGAGGATGCTGGATCTCTGCTCCTTCGGGCATGCCCTACTGCTCCCAAGTCCCCCAAGACCTCAGACCAAAATTTGAGATATATAGGTTTTCAAAAAAAGGGCCCTGTTGTTACCATTGCACATCGGTAACAACAAATGGTGAGCCTTGCGTTTCCTTAGCTCAGTGGGAATTGGGTGCAATTTGGCAGTGGTGGTTCGTCCATCCAAATCAACCCGAAAGGGGCACCACAACCAAGTGGATTGTGCACAATCTTTTTGGTCAGGGGTTCGATTCGGCTTGCAGCATACGGATATTCACGCTTAAACAAAGAAACAAAGACCCCGCGCCTTGGTCCAAGTAGTCACTCCTTCTCGTAGAACTTGAGCATGACAACATTTTAATCATGGTCCTCGTATTCATTGCTTGCCAGGAAAGATGAGCATTCGAGTCACCGTCCTTCTGTTTCACCATCCCAGCAACATATGAGCGTCGCAAGCTCTCGGCCATGGCTCATATGTTCACTGTTCCCAACTGCATCGTGACACCTTGATGGACGGCTTTGACCCGCCTTATTACGTTCCATACTGTATACATTATTACAGGTGCTCATCATCTTGGTTCGAAGACGTCCTGCCCAGCCTTCAGCTCAAGCGCCTGCAACATTGCACCCAGCTGTCGCGGGTCTACGAATTTTCCTTTTGAAAGTGACAGGAAGGCGCGACAAATCAACTTTATAACAGGACTGGTAAAATCTTTCAGGCTCTCAATGGCGTACAAAAGCGTTCTTGCACTGTATCTGAGGATAGTACAACATAGCCCAAAACATGCAGGAACCTCCTGACATTGCTCTCAACATCCCAATCAAGCTGCTGACTCTCGCCATGATCACTCAATCCTCCAAATCTTGGAGGGAGTTGTAGAGTTCTCCCATACGATCTTTTGCCACCCTGTTCCTCTCCCTGACGACCTCGATTTCTTCCTCGAGCTCCCCGAGCTCAGCGGCCAGATCGTCAACCATCGTAGCCAGTCGATTGTGCTCCTGCTCGCGCTCCTCAACATTTCCGTTTTCCTGCATACTCTCGTTTCCAAGCTCGCACAAGGCGTATTCAGCCCGCACGTATGCAGCTACGAGTCGGTGGAATGATGCGTTGAGCTGGTAGTAGAATGCTTCGAGGTCGTGGTATGTGGCCTGGAGCTCTGCCATGAGTTGGTTGTTTGACGGGACGTTTGACATGTTTGGTGTTTTTGTAGGCGCTGCTCTAATTCCTTTTATGCTGATATGGTGTTGTTTTTGGTGCTATCGTGCTTCTTCGCTTGCCTTGTGTGGTGCTCAATGCGGCCGGTGCGACGATCGGCACTGGTGGCTGACTTCTCAAGCAGCGGCTACAGGATAGCACGGTCGACCACAAAGACGACGCTAGCCGGAACATCATTGGGCAGGCTGATCTTCATTGCCATGCGACTGCTGCGTAGCTTGTGACCACAAAAGTTCGATTCCTTGTTCGATGATCGCGAACTCAGCATCGTTAATCTTTCAAATTTGCTGAAGTACTCGCTGGTCTGGACGATCACAACATCTTTTTCTTCGTTGGATGAAGAGCATATCACCTTAATGATATCAGTCTACACGTTGGACATAGTAGCTTTCTCAAAGGCAAACTGTTTGTATTCTTTATCAAAACCTCGATGTAGCAGTGCAATTTCACCTCAGATACTCGTGGTATTATACTATTATCTCAGCGGTATGTTGCTCTTCTTCAAGGTTTGAGAGCGTCCGTACTTGTGTGAGGTCGTATGCTGTACTTCCCTCCTCCTTAAAACTACAATAGCCACCTCCCATTCTACAATCCTGAACCATATAGATCGTACGACTCGAACGCAGACATATATTCATATTCCAATTGCCCTTTCAGCTCCACATCTACCGCTCTCAATGCTAAGGCTGCTGCTGATCATGCGCAACTCTGCTCAAACGTCTCCCACGTCCGTAAAGTGTTTCTTCTTCTCCATCTTGTGGTCCTTCTTCTTCTTATTGAGAGCAGGCTTACAGCAGTAGAATCGACATTCATAGCAGGCGCTACGGCAGCAGCAACTAAAGAGTTCGAGAAGCAGATCGAGATCCGCGCAAGTGTCGCAGTCGGCAAAGAGCTCGTTGTGCCGATTGTGATCTCGACCCTGTATTCACTAGTTAGCACAAGACTTGGCTAAAACACCTAGATGCTATACAACCTGTTCTACGCGATGTCGAAGCTCAGCAGTGCAGTGTGGTACCAAAATAGCATACAGACTATTTGCCGCGTCATTGTTCTTCTAGGTTGCTCAGCTTCCTTCAGACCTGCTCGTCACTTTCGTAAATCTAATTGTTCTCCGACTACACGCGGCGTTTCCCTGGTCTCGAATTCCGATCGAAAGCTTCCGAGCAGCATCTCAGTCCTAGGAGAACTCCAGTTTGGCATTCCACACATGTTCCTAGCATAGGTCCATTAGTAGAAGAATTTGCTCCAGATGACTCACAGGCAGGAGTTGTTGCCCCGATCGACCGCAGCCCAACAGTGTTGCAATGTGCAAGATATGAGCCTTCCTATCATTCTGTTTCCACTGTGGTCAGCTCCCACGAGACATGTTCCATACGCTTCTCCCTTCCAGCTTTTTTCTGCTGGTCAGGTTGTTTCTTTGTATCGACAATAGATCGAAGACTTCCTGAGCAGTATCCTAGTCCTATGAAAGTTCCAGGTTGGCGCGTGAAAACGCATCACTAGGGCGCTGAAGTTGCTCGACGAAAAGGGATCTTGTAGCGGAAAGGACGTGGATTTCGAGCAGCGAAGGTGATAATGTTCCCTCGAGGAAATTTCTGACAATTGCTGCGCCGCATCGATGTTGGGACAAGGCGTGCGATGCCGTGGGTTGGAAGTTAGCGCTGCAACATGCAGGCAATGGCCAACTGTTGTTCTTGGTGTCCGGACTATCGTAAACTAGTTCTTTCTGCTGCCGCATCGCTATCGAAGCTGTCCTCGTTCCATGACCGACCGCCTTGTCGTGTGATAATCGAAGTTGGATTCCAGAACGCAGCCTGCAGTGTGCACTCAAGGTCAAGCTGTAGGACTCCATGCTTGGTGATGCCAACAAAGATATCGATGAATTATCTGTGCAAGTATCTCAGCGAGTGTTACGGCGCCTAATTTCGCTCGCTTGCCAAAGTACTTCTCGTGCAGAGCAGACAGAAGTGACACAGGCTTGGACGGATCTCGGCCTACCTATAGCAGTTCATGCTTTCGTCGGCGATTCGGAGCTGACGCGTAGGATAGATAGGCTTAGAAGACTGCCTTCGAACATTGCAATGCTTGCAGATCTTGACGCAGATGAGACTCTTGAGCCACACGCGGAGTTGGCGAGATCATCGAAGTCCAAGAGCAACACCGCCGCCAACGAAACAGTTGCTGCCTCCCAACAGCTCTTGCCCTAGCATTCTCCGCTTCTGCTCTTGCCTTCACCCCCGTTTGCTTGCACAGTCCGCAGGTTCCGGGCGGTTTTGCAGGAGGTCACGCGTTGGGGTAGGGCGTTTGTCAGAGGTGCGAGTGGAGGATTCGCAGAAAGGTGGGGACGCCGGTTGCTATGGGGGCAGCGCCAGTTGGGAGGAGGATGAGGGGGAAGGTGCACATGTTCTTTTGTTTCCGGTTTACGGAGCCGAGGACCGTAGCGGCGGCATGGAACTCGATACGCGAATCAAAGTCAACTTAGTGTGATCTATATTGCACCGGAGGTTCGTGTAATGCTCTGGCTTACTCACGTATATCAAGACATGCCAGCCAGCTCTCCATCAACGCTAATATTCATTTTCTGCTCCTCTTGCTAAAAATACTGTTGCATGCTACGCTTTGCTAGCGATCCGGCAGCGTGTGCGGAAGCTCCAGTGCGGTCTCCTAGAAGTCCTCTTGCTGAAGTTCGCTTCGGGCTCGAGGGAGTCGTGACACGTGGATGGCAGCCTCAGGGCAAACGAGTGTTGCGATCTTGAGGCTGTCGGAACTCTTTCTTGTACTCGGGCTGGGCGTAGAGGAAAGAAAGAAGGTAGTCGTAGATAGTGCAGCTGGCCAACCACCATATCTCCCATCATTTTGATCTCTAAAATGAGCCCCTTTTCGGTGAACCTGTACACTATGGGTTTTGTGGGAAATTGGCTGCCGTGAACTCGCGAAAAGATGCTATGCTTGTGGTGTGTGTCAATAACGCAGCCACTGCTCACAACCGCTGTAACGTAGATGGTCCGTCCTTCTGGCTATGTTTCGGGCCTCAAATCTCCGTAGGCCTTCGAAAGATGATCCCGTTTGCAGATGTGTTGCCTCGATATTGAGGCTTTCGTAACACTTCCACGTGGCTACGCTGGGTGTGATGGGGAGTAAAAGCCAAATAAGAATGCACGAGGTTCTCCGAGAAACGCACAACACTATAGCTACCTTTGTCCCGGTATGACGAATCAGTCTCTCTCTGATGAATTTGACTCCCTACGATCTGTCTGTTCGTGGCCGTGAGCGCGTGAGTGAGCGTCACGCTTCCGGTTTGTGCCAGTCATACGTCCGCTACTGACAACCGTGGGATTGCTTCTTGCTGCGGCAGCTTCCATGTGGATACGTTGAATGTAGGAGCAGGCGCGAGGGCGAATGAGGCCACACGCAATCGTCAGAGCGACTCATAGCATCAAGCCCCGGATCATCTTAGTGTCCGGAATCAATTTCTTCCTAGCGAAGTTGTTCTTCCCGAGGTCTGTGTACATCGGCCGCCATGAGCGCGAGAGTGGTCGTCACGCTTGCGGACTATGCGAATAATGCTATTGCTACTGATAGCCGTGGCAAGATCATTCGTTGCGGCGGCTTCCATGCGGATACGCTAGATGTAAGAGGAGACGAGAAGGCGCGAGGGCGAATGAGGATGCGGAAGGGTAGCAAAAGAAGCATGGCATCGTAACCCTGGTGGTCTTGGTGTCCGAGACGGATTTCTTCTTGATGGAATTGTTCTCCACAAGGTCTGTCTTTGTTAGTCGTCGTGGAAGTAAGCGGGCACCGTGCTTGAGAATGAGCGAGCAATATCATCGTCACTTCTGTGGTCGTCGCCGCTGTTGACCGCGGTAGCTGGGGCAGGATTTAATGATGCAGCAACGGCGAGCGCAAAGAGAGTGTAAGAGTGTAGATGTCGACATATACTGCAATGATTGCGAACAGGAATAGTGTAGCTGCATTGCAGCACAAATGTAACACTGCTGCAGCACCTCCTGCCTGCTCCGCCCTACTCCGAGCCCACAACTCCTCTAAGTCAAAGTTGAGCTATATGACATGCGTAACTCCAACGCCCAGCGTAGCCAGCTCCGGCTGGCTACGATTGAGGTACGTATTCGCGTTTCCTTAGTCTAGTGGGGATTGCGGCTTTGGCAGATTGGTCACAATCAGATGAACCCTCAGAGGACACTACCACTAAGTGGATGTACATTTCTTTTGCTGGTCAGGGGTTCGATTCACCTTGGTGCCTCCCTATTACGCAGGCAGGTTCATCACAGAGTGGCACTGGCTCTGATACTTGGCATCCTTCAGGAGTCTTTTCTATAATGCGTCCAGTGACGCGATTTCAGAAAAGAACATTAATTTGCGAATTCCTCCTGCAACTGGTTTGAGCGTGGCTTTTGTTACTGCTTCATATGCTGCGTTCTGCAAGCAACAGCGCGGAAGTCAGATAGACAGCAATGGTATGAGCAGTTATCAAACCTTGCTGTTCAATTGCTGGCAATCGAATGTCCCGCGGAAGCTCGTAACATATACAGAATCCAATACTGCTCGAGAATTGCTGTGGTATTGTGCCTAATATCAGAACGACTGCTGTATCAATCGATATCATCACTCATGCTTGCCTTCGCACCACCATTACATGCTTTCCCCAATTGAAACCCCGTGCGTCAGGGTAGTGACTGCTGCCTAATAGTCGCTAGTCTCGTTCTTGCCTCTGCCCCTCACTTTGCACGAATGACCTGACTTCGATCTTCCAAATCTTCCAAATCTTCCTTCATCCTCACACCTCCACACACAACTCCACAACACCCCAACATTCACACACCACAACCATGCCAGACCTCTCCCTCCTCTGGCGAAAACATCGGCACATTGCGCCCCCTGGTACAGTTGACCTCGCCGCGTCGAGCTACAGCTCCGGTAAGTGCGGCGTCAAGGGTACGCAGGCGACACTTACGCGCGACCACAGCTGCCGCTGATCGCAGCTCGCTCTTGCTTCTACTGACTACGTCGCGAACCAAGACCATCTGCCGTGCCTCAGTCTCCTCTGGTTGCCACGCAAAGACATCCCATCGTCTACGCGTCTGCCTGTCAAGAGCGTGTAACTTTCGATTGCGTTTTTTTATCGACGCGCACGCAACGCATACTCAAGCATCGGCGGGCTGGGGCCTCGATTTCTCAGGGTATGTTGATCCTGACCATTCTCTTCCCATGAACAAGCTACTGACGTCTTCTGCAGTTCGAAGCCGCCTTAATTACTCAAGCTGGCCACTCACAGCGCTTTGGAGCTCCAGATACGTATGCTTTTATCACTGCTGTCGTACTCTGGGGCTCCAAAGCGCTAGACTCCCTTCCAACCGTTCGGCGCCCGACCACCGTCACCAGCGCTCCTGCCGCCAAACATTCATCCCAGCTGTTCGACGCCCGATCAGGGTCACTTTCATCCCCAATAATACCCTCGACCTTGTAACCCATCGTCGCAATCGCCTTCGCCCCGCGCACAACCATCACACTTTACTCGACACGCTCTCGTCAACAAACCACGCCGACTCACGCCCGCCCGACTTTCCCCGTCGAGCACCACGACCCCACTCCGTGACCGCCACCGTCATCAACAACACTTAGCTACCACCTTCCTCACCTTGCACACACACACATCGCCATGTCGCAGAACCAGCCGTCGTTCACATTGATGAGAGCAGATGCTGTCTGTCCGGATGGTGTGGAAAGTATAACTCAGCTGTTCGCGCGCCTGCACCACTATTGATCGTCAATTCCTACTTTCCACACCATCCGGCGCAATTTTGTTGTTGATGGGCCTTTGGTGACGATTTGATGGATGATTGATGAGATAGCCTATCCATGAAAACCACTTTTTGTTCTTCGTCGTATCATGTTCTCTTCCAGTCTACATCCTTCCCAGTCTCGCGTTGAATGCACATTCGTTCAACTGTCAGTACAGAGATCGTATCACTCGCCCTTCCACTTAACGCCTAAGCCTTGACGACGAATGTACTCCTAAACTCCTCAAAGCCTAGAGGCGTCTACTTCAATGGAGTTATGGTATCTTGAGAACTCTTGTGGCTTGCGAGAGCAGAAGAACTCTGCGATTCTGTCTACTTTCGCTCCCAAAGGACCATTGAAACATGGCTGTCACGGTTTGTCTTCTCCAAGGACGTGCTCAGTCATGCCGTTTCTGGGCCCCTGTCCGGGTGTTCAACTCCTACTGCTACACTTGACATGCGACGCCGCCGTCTGGATGTACACGGCCCTAATTCACGCTGCCCAGCGAGCGCTTTATGCTAGACTGCTGTACGCGCCTGCCGTCTCTTTCCATGCTTCTCTGACGAAAGATCGAATAGTTGTGGTTGCATCGGACAGGGGAACGATGTTGGAAGAGCTTAGAGGATCGGAGGGGTGTGCCATGATTCTGGCTTGATGCTGTTGGTCCCCGTGCTGTGCGGGTTTTCAGCTTCTCTTACCCGGCTCCTCCTTGTCGCCGCCTCTGAAATGGATAACGGAGCTCGAACTCTTCTTCTGCGAGCAGGATGTATTCCAGAAGAGAACCGAAGGCTCGTGAAGCCGGTATGTATATCGTTGTTCCGTCGGGTCCTTCGCCCGAAGTTTCATGTGCTTGCATGAAAGATTCGTGGGGGTCGGAGAGGTGTGTTCGCTTCATTGCCCACGTTGGCGCTGATGATATTCTCAAGGGACAACGAGTAGTTTTCGATGGGTTGGATGTGGTGGATTACGGTGACGGAATGTAGGCCTAGTGACTTCTGCTGCTGGTTAGTGCTGCGTAGGCATGGAGAGTATGATGTACTTGGTTGAAAGCAGTCAGCGCTATTGAACGGCAGCCTTAGATGCTCGTTGTATAGTGCGCAAGAAATGCTCATCCTGCTGAGCTTTATGCTGGAAGTAGGGAGCTTTCTGTCTCCGCCAGGATTTTTCGAGGCGTGGGTCTTGACGAGTTGCCCTTGAGTCTTCACCACTGCCGGCTTGTGCTTGGACGCGCATTTTTTGGCTGCGCAAGGTTGACGTTTTCGCAATGTCTTTCCGAAACGGGTGTCGAATTTGCGCTCGTTGACGTTGAAGGTGGGTGTAGTAGTAGTGGACCTTTCGGCTTTGTTCGCGGAAGGATGGCCTGCTCCAGGCGGTGCAAGTAGATTGTCGAAAATGGCTCATCAGATCTATTGGAGAATGTACGCTATGCATCGGGAGCTCTTAATTGCTTGATTCGTTGTGGCAGTTCGATAGTAGGCCGCTTGCCATGAGGGCGTGGGCCTAAAGGAAAAGCAGTCCTTGAGGCGAGCAAAAAGGGAGGGTGGTGAAGGAGTTCGCAATGCCTGTAGCTGCTGTCCAGAGGGCTTCGGGAGGCTTGAGGATGCTTGCCGTCTTGTTGGCGGCATTGCTGGAGTTTAGCGTGGTGTTCAGTTCAGCGTTCGGGCGTGGCGGGTCCTTGACGCGCGCGCTTTGGGAGACTTCACAGGCACTGCGCAACCACCACGCCCATAGTATTCCCACCAACGCCCATTATGTCTTCCACTGCTCTTTTTGAAGATACTCCGCGGACTTCATCGACGCGCAAGCGATATCTGCACCTTTAGAGCACATTTGTGCCCCACCTCCTGAGGGCCAACCACGGTCCAGAGAATATTCCAATACGCCCCGAAACGAGCACAACACCCTTTCGCACGCATCTCTGTGGCTTATGCTATTGAGAGTCGTCATGAGTCTTCGTCATACTTGCATTCGCTCTGGTGGCGGCCTTCGCCCAGGAGCAGACGGTGGCAAACCACACCACTGAACGACTTCGAACCGCAACATGGCCCTGTACTCCGACCGCGAGAACTCTTTATCAGCATGACCATCCTGTCCTGTGTGGACTGTGTCGGTGGCCGGTCAACTGCTGAGTGCGCCTAATCACTTCCTCATGCACACCCGCGGCGGCTACCAGAAATCAGGGACGAAGACAAAGCGCACGTTACCCGGCACGCTAGAGACGACATGTATGCCGGCTATAACAAAGAGCGAAAGAGAGAGTGCCCTCACACGAATTTGTTTCAAGTCACAAAGAACCTTTGCCGAGCTACCGAATCTGGACTTGAGAAAGACAAAGAACAGCCGGCAAGCACCTCCGCTACACACCGGGATCTTCGAATCAGCGTTTCTTCATGACCAGAACGCTCGAGGATCTCAGCGAAACATATTGCTGGTGGCCATTACGGGGAGGCTGTGCTGCAGCAGCGCTGTCAGCCTGCACACAGAACGACAAAGACAACTTCAGAAACTTGGCACCCATTCACTACCTGCTCGCCACTTTTGTTGAGGCAAGGAGCTCTTTCAGACACTTCGGGTCACAGAGCATGGGCATGAGCTTCCAGCATTTGCCCAACCGGTTATCTGGCAGCACAAGTCTGTCGTGTGCACCCAACTCCTTGAGCCTTTGACTTGCGGCTCAATCCTTCAACAGCTGGTAAGGCCTGATTTATCACTCCTAATTTTTGTCGCGTCACCAAAATGGCGGACGGACTCCAAACCACAAAAGTTTTGAACCTTTGCACCCAACGCCGATGAGCACTGAAGAGACGCTATTCTGCCCGCTTGAACCACAACGAACGCCTCCATAATTACCGAGAGAGATAAGCACAACGTCCCAAGGCTGCACTTGGGAAGCTAAGAGGACGTTTCAGAAGCAGAAGAAGATGCCGCGGCAATGAACAAGCTATAACACCCGGCTGACAAAAGAGCTCTACGCCTCAAGCGAATACCTCAACCCGTTCGAGATCGTTACGCCACATGCGAATCCGGACCCGCTGGCCACTATTCAACGCACTTCTATCTGGGGTGAGGAGAATTCTGGCCGCGAGTCCTGCAATGCAGATACGTCGGAAAAGAGAACCTGGATGGTCATGTCCGTCACCTGACATTGAGGTCAGCTTTCGATTTGATGCGCTAGCTCCGAGCGTAGTCAGCGCAGTATACCTCTCGTCGAATCCATGATTGGCTAAGGCTGGGCCCACCTTTCTTTGAGTTGTTTTCTCTTTATACCGTAGCTGCAGGCAGACTCCGTGGTCGTGCGTACTGGAGCAGGCCCTGCATGCTCCATCAGTCGTTTTTTGGGTTCTTGCTGAAGCAACACGAAGAGTCCCTGGAAAGTTCTTGTCAAACGGCATCAAGCTCCACGGCCAACATGCTGGACCAAAGTTTCACACAGATGGCGCATTTGCTCGAACCCTTATCGTAAGATCTCACATCGACCGTTTTTTCCGGTAAACTATTCATCCAACTCGCGGAGCCTGGGTGCGCTCAAATGCAAGATAAGTTGATGGCAAACTGCCCGACATCAACAGCCAAATAGAACTTGGTTGCTCAGTACGCAAGGTCAACTCGTCCGGCTTCTGGCTCCTGGGAGCCGGCCTTTGTGTGTACTGCTATAATAGGCCGACTTAGGTCAGAAATTGAGATCCGCGTGAATGTCTTCATGGACACACTTCCCATCTCGACACTCATGGCTCATTGCTCGTCGCAGCGCTGTTATAGCTAGAGAGGACCAAAAAGCCGATAGATATCTAATCATGGGCGGCGCCGCTCCTCTCGCCGCCAGAGTCGAGAGTTTGCAAAAGCAAGCGAGCACATCCTGAGCCTTGACCGTCTACCAGAAATAAGAGATGTGGCAAGAGACATCCGGCCATGTGCCGAGCGGGCTCAAGCTGTGCAAAGCAGAAAGGCGAACTCCTGGCCCAGGAAGACAGTCAGAGGCGAATGCCACCACGAAGCTCAGCGCCGACTTCGCCCACCTTCGATACGGTTTTTGGCGAACAGCGCGACAGATTCTCCTTCGTTGTGGATAATCGGGTAAACATCGCGCGAACATGGGCAGCAGCGGGGACGCCGAGCTAGATCGACTTGGGAAATTGCAACTGGACGAGCAACGGACATGAGCACTGCTAGCAACGCATACCGCAAGGAGGTTCTGACAAAGACGATGATAACGGCGAGTTACGATTGATAAGATCTACAATGACAATCATGTGTTATTCGCTGCGGAGGAAAGATGAACGCTCGCGTGCACTCTCATCAAGCAAAGTGACAAAGATTGTTCAAACTTCGAACCTCAGACTTGATCGGACTCGAGGTCCTCCACCAGGCCGCTACATGATCAGGCAACTGAAGCGCTGGCCTCCGTCATCATGGATATGCGTCGACAACTGACATGAAGATCCGATTTCATCTTTGACAAGGCACACGAAGGCGCAGTGCTGGCGATCAAGCATTGTCTCACCACACAAAGCGAGAGTGTTGAAGCCATCGTACCGTCATGGTCCGCGGTCATCAAGCGAGGGGATTGAATTACGAAGCCCAAAAGACCTTGACGTTCCCAAAGATAGAACGGCACCTGTCGGAAAGCCACACAGGAATGCCGAACCGCAGCGCTGAAAGAGATAGAACATCTTCTGCACTGGGCAGTCACACTGCAGCCTGCTTCCGCAAATGCACTGACGAGCCTTCTCAACCAGTGCTTGCTGCAAGGATGGAGAGTGCCCGGAGGAACAAGCACGAAAAGACTGTCCGCCTAGTGGCGCGCAACATCCATGGTCCTCTCCACCTTACCCGTGCGGACCAACGACCAGACTCAGCACTTCATCACACCCCATGAAAGCGCTATTAGTTGAGTGGGGCTGAGAAGCGAAAAGTCTCAGGATCTCAACAGAACCGGATATTGCCGAACGCATCCATTTATCTTCACGAGGGCAGGCTCCGTTGTAGCCGAACGCAAGCTGCAAGAGCGGTAACCTTCCACCAATTCCACTGGTCGATAGCTCGTGAAGCCTGATCAAGGTACCAACAGCAACTCCAGCTGGGAAGCCTTAGCAAGAGAAGACAAGGACAAATGCTCATTGCTTCCTCCAAGCTGCGAGCCAAGAACAAAATGTGGCCTCTTCGTCACATGATCGTTAGCGAGAGTAGTGGCCTCTCGAGATGGGACAACATTTGCAAAGCAGCCTTGAAGCGTGCGCAGCGGCAGGTCTATCATCGCTGTGCAGCGTTTTCCGAAGAGAACTCCAGCAGCGAGTCTCGTCAAGCTACCAAAGCAGCGCCCGTCCAATCACGATGGAAGAGCAGCGGTCTTCCGGAGGCGATAACACCGCAAACCTCTTACTTGCTCTAGTAATTCTCCACCGGGCCTGACGCTAAATCTGTCTGAGGAATCGACATTTGGAGCGTTTGATGGAGATAACGACTGGACGAAAGCAAGACGTTGGCTTTGATCGGCACCCAATCGGAACCACCAGCTTCGGATCCATCGGCAAGAACGTAGGTCTGAAGACGAAGCACAAGAGCCAGGAAGATGAGAAGATGTCGCAACCATCGTTCATCATAGTCACCGAGAGAGAACGATAGCAACCGGCGGGAAGCGTGGGACAACAGGAACGATTGCCGATATCAGCTCCTTTGGGTGGGTCCAGCAGATCTTCAGCGTGCTTCCAGCATGCGCGAGCAGGGCGTCGACGGTAAGAGTGGCAGGAAGTTCCGCATCTGAGGACGCTGCCAGAAAGGATACTGCGAAGGGCGGCGGAAGAAGCTCTTTGCGCTTCGCGTACAGCAATTCTCCAGCGCTGGTTGAGACCGTGAGGATGCAGCAACGTTACTAAAAGCAAAAGTAGCGAGCTCAAGATCCGAGCAAGCTGCTGTGGACACGATAACGCCGTGTCTTGTTGGGCGATGTTACTATCTCGTACAAAGCCATGGTAGTACGAGGCACAGATGTGCAAGAAGATGCCCAGTCGGAAGCAGTGGAAGCCCTGGACAGCGAATGCATCGCGGCCACGAGCATGAGCATGAAATGATAGCAAGAAGGTAGGCGAAGCGCAAGAAACCCGAAAAAGCGGTGTTGAAGGACACGACAAGCGCCCAGATCTAGCGAGAACGCTCAAAGAGACCCAGAGCAACACGGCCGCGCGAAACAGACATGCAGAAAGACGGCCATCCGCAAGCAACGGGAACCCTTGACGCTGCCTCGCTTGAGCAAAGCGAGGGAGCCTGTTCTTGAGGTCAGAACGGGATATGAGAGCGAGGATGAAGGCCAAAGAGCAAGCAGCTTCGACATCCGGCCTGCTCAAAGACATCCCAATTGCACGCTCCGATCTCAGCGCTAGCCATTGTGCGCGGCGGCATGATGCCAAACATAGGAGGATGGAGGATCAAGATCACCCACAAGCAACGGGAACCCTGAACGCCGCATTGCTTGAGCAAAAAACGAGCAAGGCGATTATCCTCAAGTTAAGAACGCGGCACGGAAGCGAGGATGCAGGGCTGAAGAACAAGCAATTTCGACATCCGGCCTGCTGAGAAGCAATGCCATCGCAAGGTCCGATCCCAACGCTGCGCTGGCCGGGGTGCGCGGCGGTGTGGATGTGGCGCCAAAGAGGGGAGAATGGAGGACGAAGATCAGTCTGGCGCTGGAGGATGACGACCATCCGCTGACAGCGAGAAACATCGACGTCGACTCGCTCAAGGTAGAACGACCGGAAACTTTCACGAACGCGGAAGAAAGGCAGTGGGGCGGGAAGCAAAGGAGAAGAGCAGGGAGCGTCGACGAAAGCCGGAGATGGAGAGCCAGTGGGCGCTGTGGCCTTAGCATTGGCTGAGGGTGGAGAGGGTTGAGGCTCAGCGAGGATCGTCTACCGGCAGCAGTCCACCGGGCATCGACTCGCTCGAAGTGGAGCGAACGGAAACATTCAAGATGCTGGACATGGTATGAGAGCTAGTGCCCTCGACATCCAGCAGAGGAAGAGAGCTAATGTGTGCTGGTCTCAGCGTGCATCGGCGGAGCAGCCGCAAACATTGAAGGTGGCGGACATGGCACAAAAGCGAGCACAAAGGAAGGGAAAGGAACGAGGACCCTCAACATCCGGCCAAAGAAAACAGCAAATGCATGCTGGTCTCAACGTCCATCGGTCCGCTCACTGTAGAGCGGCCGGAAACATTCAAGATGGCGGACATGGTAAGGGCGCGAGGAGGAAGGGAGAAGAGCTTGGGACGTCCGCCATCGAGCGGGAAACATTGAGGTACACGAGGACGATGATGGCAGGGCGATGTGGTCATCAGGCTGTGGCTTGCCGGGCAGGGCGAGTCGTAGTCTGGAAACAGGAGGCATGGAGGCTGGAGGAGACAGGAGCGCAGAAGCATGATGATGGAGAGGGCGAGGTGGTCATCAGACGGCGACTTGCGACAGCAAGACACGGTCTCGAAACATGAGACATCAAGACGAGCCAGACATCCAGCGAGGGCAAGCAAGCTTGGTCGGCCATGTGGTTGAGTCAGCTTGCAAGCCGAAAGATGGCGACGGCGCAGCAGCAATCCAGCAAGAGGCTGCCAGCACCGAAGCGCAAGAAAAAGAGGCCGCTCCAACGCCAAAGTCCTTCCAGACCAGAAGCGCTTGCGTAAAAGTCCCACCGGCCGTAGCCTCTGCGACATGCGCCCATGCCACAGCCACCCGATCCAGAAGCACCATAGATCGCTGCAAAGTTTGGTGGCCCGGCTCCACCAGTTGAGAAGAACATCAAGCTAGAGTGCCATGTTCCCGGAAGACCACTGTCATCAAAAACCACATGAGAGGCCGCTCCAACTCAAAGTCAAGTCCAAAAGGAAGGACCACGTATGCCCACCGATCTTGCTCGAAAGCAGGCCTCTGTCGCGCGCGCCCGCAGTGACAGCCACCCGGTGTCGGAACACCGCCTTCGCTCACGGGGGCCTGCTCATAAGCGAGATATTCCGAGGCTGCATGAATTGTTGTTGCCCCAGTGCCCACGAAGACTACTTCACGGGCGGGTCGAGAAGTGTTCTCGTCGACTGTCCGTGAAGAGTGCCAAAAGATCCAAATGCAACGAGAGCGTCACACGGACGTTAGCATTGCACACTCTCCGGAGAGCGAGCGCAATACCAACGTCGATGTGCGCTCACCGATGCTCAAAATTGTAAGATAGGCCGCCCCAGCCAAAGCCAAGTTCAAAAGAAGAATGCGTCCCACCGATCCGCCCGAAGACAAGACCTCTATCAAGTGCGCCCACGAGACAGCCTCCCGGTGCCAAGCTCACCGCCTTCGCTCACGAACGCCTTCAAGACGTCCGAGGCTGCATTATATGACTGTATCTCATCCTGCACCAGAATCGTCCAGGGAGTGATCTGGCCTGGTTACGCAAGATGGATGAGCGACGGCCGCACAAGCGAGTTATGAAGCCGATGGTCAGTGCCTGTGGTGTAGACACCGGCATTTATGCCGGCGACCTCCGTCAGACACCTACAGCCCTCATGTACAGGCTGGCATCACCTCTAGACCTGTCGTGACATTCGAAAGGCAACTGATCAGGAAGCTTCGAAGTCTTAAGGCAACCCAACGAAAAGATAGGCCGCCAGACGAACGGCCGAGAACCCAGCAGCAGCGCTAAAGGCATGCTCAGCTCCAAGTTCCCAGTGCGCAGACGTCGTGATGCGCAAGCGCAAGCTTGACAGCTGTATTGCATCTACGACATGGGACGGGTGATTGTGGCAGGTCTCGACGTGGCTCTGCTGCATTAAAGCAGTCTGTGAGGCGACGTCGAGCCAAACCTATGAGCTCATGGCCTCAGTCAGATGCTCATAGCACAGCGATCAAAGCGAAAGGACCACCGGTCTGCAGGGCCATCACCCAGGGGTTTTGCAACGCAGCCATCGGCATCGAGAGATGAGAGCTGGCTTGTGTGAGCATCGACGACGTCCTCGGCCGAGAGCAGGTGTTGCTTCCAGGTCCAGGTCCAGATGTTGTTGAGGCCAGTGCCCAGTCCAAGCCAGGGTGAGAAGATGGTGGCGAGGGAAAGCTATAAGATGAGCATTCCTCGCAAGGCTCAGCCAAGGCTTTGCCACCAAAGACATGCGAAGACATGAGGTGATGGTGATGGGGCACCGCGAGAGCTCGACCAAGGTCTTGCAAGCACGGACAGTCGGGAGGGCAGGGGCATCGGGAATGCTCGGCCAAGGCCTTGCAAGCACGGAAACAGAAATGTGCAGTGTGCTGGGTATACTTCCCGAAGCCGGAGTGTATTCGTGTCTCTTTCTTGCGCAGCCGCCGCTGGAAGGTCGGAGGTCCAGTATGGTGACGCTCCAGCATCCAGAAGTTCGGGACCAACCTGAGTGATGCCGAGGGCAGAGCGCTCAGGTCTTCGCGGAGAGTCTCAGTCGTAACGTCGCCAACAGCGGAAAGGGATGCATGTATCATGCGGAGGTGGCCAGTACCAGTGAGGCGGTGTTGTTGATGGGCCGCCGGCGATACTGGGCTTACCGGAGTGAGCTTGAGTATCGACTAGGTCGGACGCTCAAGCACACTCCGTGCCAGCGAGGTCCAGGTCCAGATGTGGCTGAACGACAAGTGGCCAGCTGGCGGTGTATGTCAATATGGCAGGACTCACAGAGGGCAAAATGCTCGCTCTTGCCGGGACTGCAACGTGAGAAGGCAAAGGCGAAGGAGTGGTGATGAATGGTGTTTGTCATTATGCTGTGCTATGCTATGAGCTGCTGTGTGCGCTCTCTGTGGGTATCGTCGAAGGGGAAGAAAAATCGTCAAATCATGCAGTGGTGGTGGGCGGCCGGGCAGTCGTTGTTCATGTTCGCAATGGCGGCGTCGGCCTCGGTGTCTTGAGAGAAGCGGACGAAGCCGAAACCACGGCTGCGACCAGTATCGCGGTCCTTGACGACGATCTGCGCATGTCAGTTATTTTTGCGAAGATGAAGGAGATGGAGAAGGCTCACGGCCTCCTGGCAATGGCTTCCTGAACTTGACCGAACTCCTCGAACTTGCTGCGGAGGGTCTCGTCGTTGGTGTGCAAGGCAGGCCACCGCCGTCGTTGGTTTGCCATGCGAGGCCGCCGCCACGCGGCCACGCTAGGCCTCTATTTGTCAAAGTCAGTCATGTCGCAAGCAATGTTGATGATGATGGGAGATGATACATACCCAATGAACAGTGGTGAAAAGCAACTACGCCTCTCCAGAGCCACCTTCGTTGGTGTGCCATGCAAGGCCGCCGCCACACGGCCACGCTAGGCCTCTATTTGTCAAATTCAGCAAGGATGAAAATATCATGAAGCGGTGATGGAGATGATGCATACCCAATGAAGAGTGGATGGAGGGCCATCAAGCCGCCTCCCCAGGGCCACCGCCCTTCTCCTCTTCCACCTTCTTCTCCGCGGAGGTGCGCTTGGCACGCGAGACCACGGGCGGAAGCTGCGAGATTGTCAGTATTGCTGCTCTTCAAAGGGATGCTGATGAACATGTCGATGATTGTGATGGTACTTGCATCGAAACCCTGAATGGTAGGGCCGGGTGAAACAGTGGTGGCGCCGGGTTCCTCGCCCAGGCCGGCATACTCCTTCAGCAGCCATCTGCCGCCGAAGAAGAGGAAACCGCCGTGGACAGCGACGGTGAAGACACCGAGAAGAGTGTTCTCGTGCTTCTTGTAGGCGCTGCAAGGTGGTGTCAGCATGCTTGAAGATTGTTGTTGTGTTGCTGAGTGGCGAAAGCGACTTTGGTGCGACCGAAGTCTTTCACCTCCGCCAGCCCTCGCTCACTGCCATGACCGCGCACTTACCGATTGAGCCCGCGAAACATGCCGAGCATGTTGATGGAGATGGTGTGAGGGTCCGTGAGAATTTTTGTACGATTTGGAGATGGTGTGGTGGTGCTGCGTGGTGGTATGGGTGGATGTTTGTGAGCGTCGTGGAAGAAAGTCAGCAGCGAAACGTCGAGTGAGGAAGTGTCGAAAACAGCGCCAAGACCACGCTAAGCTCTCCCTCGCCGTGCAGTATGGCAGCAGGGAGGCTCGGGAGGACCTTGTCGTCGCTCGGAGGAGGGTGCGGATGGATATGGGAAGGTCCGGTTGGTCTTTGCGAGGCGGAAGCGCCTATACCGATCCCTTCCCGGGCACATTGAGGAAACTTGTGGTGTAGGTGGAGCTGTTACAGCCTATGTTGCGGTATACCAGCCTTCGCTTCTACGGCGGCGAGGGTCTGGTGGGCTACAGGGAGCTCGCCATGGCAGAAACACTGCTGGAGGGCCTTGTCTATGCCTCGAAGACACTCCGCCATTCATTGGCGAGGGCGATACCTGTTTGGCGCTTCTACAATGCCTCCTCGCGGCTATGCAACCCAGCAAGCCGCATACCAAAGCACGCGGAGGTGTTTGCCGCAAGGCCGCACTCAGCAATCACGCAGAAGGGCGATTGCGTCGTCTACCAGAGACTGCACGACTATTGTATCGTTGCAACGACGCAATATGAGGGGTGGGCACAGATATATTGCAAGTAGCTATGCAATTGTACTACGTTGTTTCTTCTTCACGACTCTGCCTTGTGCTTCCCAGCAAACAAACCTCCAATACCGCAAACACTCCGCAAGCAAAGACAATGCAACAGCCTCGCCACCACGAAGAGCCTTTATTGCTGTGCTTCTGGCCGCCAGTGTCCTCACCGTACATGAAAAGACCTCCCCTATCCTTCCTCAAGCCTTCGAGGCCACCGCCAAACCCTCGCCATGTTGTGATCCTTCAGCACGAACACCAAGAACACCACCGAGCTTCCTTACCATAGCACATCCTCGAGCCACACCCAGCCCTCCTTCGCCGACTGCACATCCTGCGAGGTCACCTCACGATCTTGAGTCTAGAGCACAGCCGCGAAGACCACCAGCGCAACTCCTCGCCACCCGAAACTCCAAGGTCCTCACGAAGTCGCCCAGCACCACGGCCGAGCGAACAACCTCGATCTCCGCGCAGCTCTTTGTCGCCGATCCAGACACCACAAGGTAGCAAACACACCTTCGACACCGAGACCTGCGGCGAAAGCAGCAGATAGACAAGATATACCTTCGCATTGCAGCCAAACCTCCTCCTCGAACCGAGGATGCTGTAAAGGCAACATCGCCCACATGATCCTGAGCCCAGAGCACGGCCGTGAAGCCGAACAACACAACATCTTGCCACCCGCAACATCAAGATCTTCAGAAAGCCGCCTCGCAACATGGCCGAGCCTACAGTCTACAGCTTCCCGAAGCATGTCCCTTGAGGAGGAAGTAGCTCCACAAGCACGCCTCCTCCACCCTGCTCCGCGGTGAGGACTACAGTGTCACAAAACACACCTTCAGCCGGCAGGTTCTGCAGCGACGGCGAACAACACGCCACCGGCACCTTGTTCTGCAGAAGGTGACCCTTCAGGGGCGTTTTTGGAATGCCGCAAGAAAAAAGAGGCTCGGACTGGGCGGGCAGAACATCAAGATGCACATTTGACTTTGCTGGCCGGCAAGTGGCAAAGATGGATTTTTGTGGCCCGTTTGGTGACAGGGACATCACAGCGTGAGCCTATTGCCTGCGAGAAGGACTTCCCGGCAAGAACAAAGCACAGTCTACAACACTAGCAGGACGGGAGCACAAGATAGCATGAACAAGAATCAACTCTTCTTCGCATGAGAGCGAACAACAGTATACCCTGCTCGAGCTTTCCAAAAGATGGCAACCTACCGCATTGCCCAGTAACCTTGAGGCTTGTGCAAGAACGACAGGGTTGAAGCTCGTTGTGTTTGCTTTGGATCAAGCTGTAAGGACAATGGCAGGGAAGGTAGGCGAACCAATCTCGCAAGAGTAATAGTGCAAGCATCTCGGCTCCGCGGAGTGGAAAGAAGTGACATGGAAGAGCGGTGAAGATGAGAATACAAAGGCCGTCCTTCCGGGGCATGGAGCCAGCGCACAACTTAGCCATACGGCTTTTCCAGCCCAACGCCTCTCATGCCTTGCTCCGTGGAGGCAAAGGCAGCGTTGAGAAGAATGAAGGATTCAGCAGACTGTCTGCGTCAAGGGAAGTGAATGGCTACAGGTACATACGAAAATCTTCATACGAGGAGGATATCCAAGAGACGCAAGCAATATCAGGCTTATGGCTGGTTGTAGGTAGCAGTGCCACGAATTCATGCTTTTCTCCAACTACATCAGAATGATAACTCCTACAGCGACATCCTTGCTTTTTACGCCTCCCTGTCGCAGCTCAGCACAGTACGGACGCTCATCCGGCGCATGCAACATTGTACGTAACCGAGTATAGTCTCAATGGCCGTGAAAGCCGATGTAAATGCATAAGATCACAAGCGCTCGGGCCACGTCGGCGGCATCTCCTCGCTCGTGGCGGGTATCTCATCTTCCGGTGAGGCGCCCATAGTAGATGCAACGAAAAGCTAGTAGACGATGGAAAGATGTTGCAGTCTTTGAACGCCGGGCAAAGTGTTCGCCAGTGTTTGTTTCTGTAGAATGCATATATACATGTATATGTATCCAAGCTTTAGCCAGCCTCGTCAAGCACGCTCTCGCCGCAGAAGTCGAGCTTCGCCTTGTAACTACGGCCATGGTAGATACATTGGTGTTCGATATTTGTGCTTTCTTCTCTCTGCTTAAGCTTTGTCCTGTTGTACAGTGATAACTCGCTTGTCATAAGAGGCTGCTTCGTCCTGGGTTCAGCTTCTCGACGCCGCGGGACGAGGTGAAGTCCGCTAGCGGGCGGCTGATTAGACGGCATGTCCCGAGACGATAGCAAGACACCTACAATTCTCTCGGGTGAATGTCAAAAGCAGGACTATTAAGGGAGCTTGGAGACTTCTTCTCATGTACGAGTACTCTCAAGCCTGACAACATCGGCTTCCAGTAGAATTTCAATTCCAGGGTCTTACAACTTGGTGACGCGTATAGGCGAGCAGTAGAGGAGAAAAGTTTGTCTGAACGAACAACCACAATTTGTCTAGTTTTCTAGATGCTCGGACGATAAGACTATCTCTTTTGAATTCCGTTTCGTACATCTCCATGGCAATAGTATTCGAGCGTGCTGTTATTATTGCTTCTGCTGCTGCAGTCGTATGGTCATGAGGCCAACGGGACTCGGGCACGCTTTCTGAAGCAGTGCGGACTGAACCATCTGAGGCATCCATACAGTTGAGCAAATATCGTTATAAGCCGTTTGTGAACAAAAGCGGACTATGCGCCATTAGTGTATTAGTCTTGATATTATCATCGAAGGAATATGAGTGAATAACTAGCAGCCACCATGCACAGATTCGCCTTGCAACTTGGTCTGCTTGAGCATACTTCTTAAATATCCTGCTTCTTCCCCCCCTACAGTATAAGATACCTAACTGCATTTTGTACAAGCACTCTGAAGATGTAGAGCTAGATCCTGGTCAAGATACCGACCTCGTACACGTTGCATTCAGCAGTAAATTGACATATGCCAAACAAGACCGACTTGAGGTGTCGTTCAACGCAGGGGTTCTTAGGGTTAGGGCACGAATTTACAACTTTTCGCAAATGTCAAGTGTTTGCTCCCGGCGCTGGTGAATTCATGCATGTATGTCTGCGCACGACTACAGTTACAACTATAATGCACGAAGCGAACAAACAACCAGGAAGATCACTACTGTATGTACATGTAGCGAAGAGGTGATTCTGTACGTCTTGCTGTCCCGCGCTAGCTTCCTTCTGCACAACGGTTGGTCGTGGCTGTCGATTGAGCAACATATCATATACGTTCCTTTTGATAGCCATTTGCATAGACTCCAGCAACCATCGGTGCATTTGCGATATGATGATTTGTTACTTTGCCGGTCAACGCAAGAAATCGATGCTCAGACGTCAGCCTGCCCAGCCCGGCGTCAAGCCCGCCTAACGTTTGCCAGATTCCACCTCGTCGATTTCATGGCCCCGAAATTACGATCCAAGCTATATGAGATGCAAAAACGAAGTCACATCCATCAAATCAGCATCCTCGCTGGCGCAATTGGTAGCGCGTTCGGCTGTTACTCGATTCCGCAGTATCTCAGATGCTGAGCTTCATAGCATACCGGAAGGTTAGTGGTTCGAGCCCACTGTGAGGAGTTCAGATCAACAAATCATGAGCTCTGTTCTTTTGCTTTTGCTAGGCTTCTTGAGAGAATGGCAGGGCGTCCTGTTTTGGAACGTGGCTGAATGTCTCTCGTACTGGTATGGTAGTATCATCGTTGGTGAGCATTGAGAAACGACATTTGACCAACGAAACAATGTCGGTAGCGTACAGCTGTGGCGTCAAGAGCTATACTCGTACCGCCAAACACAGGCACAATCCCTCATCATCGTCCCCATCGAGATAGAAATATCATCTTTTCGCCTCGAAGAATCTCTCTCCTTTCAAACGTGCCTCCAGCACCTCAGACCAGTGGTCCTCGTCATCCACCCAAGTATCAAGACCGAAAGCAGGCCTGTGCGCCCTATCCTCCTCCGACAACAGTGGTATATCCCGCAGGATGTCGTCCTGCAGAGTCTGGAGCCGCTGAACGACTTCCATCGCCTCATCGGCCTGCATCCACTGCACTCTGGCAGTATCCTCCTCGCTCGCCACATACTCCTCCCCATCCTCCCCTTCAGCACCCTCCTCGCTCTCCCCGCCACTCTCCCGATCACAATCCTCCTCCCAGCGCGCAGCATCCCCAGCAAACACACTCCTCGCCAACCCCTCCATATCCCTCCCATGCGTTCTGATGAACCTGACACACCCATCAAGGTCCTGCTGTCCCTTCAAGTGCGATTTCACATCCAACGCCACCGAGAGCCCAACGCTCGCATCATCGCTACGCTTGCGAGCGTACTGCTGCAGCGACGAGAGCAGCTTGACGATGTCGGCTTTGATGCCGGTGATGATGGCGTCGATGTCGACGAAAGTTTCCGAGTTGATGGAGGAGCGACTCTCGGGACTCTCGGTGGCGGGAGCAGGGTTGTTGTTGTTGTTGCTGCTGTTGGTAGGAGGCGGACCGAAAGGAGGTGGACCGCCGAAGGGAAAGGTTGCGTTGGAAGTCATGGTTGTGTGTGTGATGTGGTTGTTGGTGTTGGTATTAGTTTGTGTGAATTTGAACGCCAGGGAGAAGGTTGAAGCGGAGGAGGGTGAATCGAAGTTCATCAGATTATACGTCATCAAAACCGTGAGGTGAAGCCTGAGGGATCGATCTGAGCATCGATCTCTTTTCCATCGAGACGCAATTACCTCCCACGTCTGTCCTCGTATTTGTTGACTACTACATGCTGACATCGTGGGAAGAGTCAGTCTACACTACCTCAGAAAAAGGGCGGCCATCTCCTTGGCCGGATAAGGACAGGACTATAGCAGCATTGATGATACCAGCACGTTTGATATCCAACTGTATGGAGTCGGACCAGTGTCCACGAAGCCGCCTAGTTGGAGACTTGTGGCACGCTGCCGACCTCACCGCATTGAGCCCGGCGAGGATACAACAAAGAAAGCCTTGTGGCGCACGATCCATCCCGGGCGAACGATGAATGGCCAAATATAGCATGTATACTGACTGTATCAAGTGCAGCAGTAGCTTGTCTTTATGCCCGTGGAAAGTTAATAATTCTGCGTACCCTCAATTATGCGTGACTTGAGCTTTTGGGGAGGCTGAAATAGGCGGATATGGGAACTCTTTCGTGAGCATATCATGATTGACAGAATAATCGCATCGTATTGACGCGCATTCTCTAAGTTGAAGTATCGGCTGATAGCATCCAGAGTATATCTTCCTATACAACAACTCTTGAGCCGCTCGTGCTACTTTCTCGTACCGCCGGTTCCATTTACGTTCTTGTCGTTGTCGAGGTGTCCCATTTATCCTTAAGGATCGGCGAGACGTTCTCGATTTCACAACGACGAAACGGTGATTTCGCCTACAGAAAGCAATCTAGGTTGATGTCGTCAGGCAACACTCGATTGGCAAATATGTTGCGCCATCGAGGCTCAAGGGATAGTGTCAAGTTCTTTTGTTTACCTATATCGCCTTGAATTTCACGTAATCCCATTATACCCATAGAACAAAGCGCCTCTCTCTGCTTGGATAACCATACGTACGTCGCCAGAACTTCAGGTGTCGTGGACTGCCTAGTGCAGACATTGGATTGTGCGAGAGCAGCACGTGTAATTTCGTTCGTGAATGTGTTATGCGTCAACTATATGTCTGCTGCGATGATTGATCGTTGAAATGAACGTCGTAGCTCCTCTATAGTCGAATGAACACGTCCGAAATGCACAATTCACTTCATCTCGCATATCGCCAAGCACTGCAGTGACTTCTTTTTGTGAAAGTCGTTGCCTAGGCGTCGTCGTTTGCCATTGTGCACTTTCTGACGCAGGTCGCGTCGCGTTAGCTATATTTTCTCCTGCTCCCTCTTCTCCTTCCATCAATATAACCATCCGTAAACCTCCACCTATCCTCCTCACCCTGTTGATCAACCATTTTCAATATCCGAGTTATCCCTGATTACTACTCAAAGCCTACTGCACACTTACATGCAAAGCTATCACTTCCCTAGACTCACCCTACCCGACGACATCGGGGAGGTCTCAGCGCAGCATCCCATCACCCTCGAGCGTCTCAGGGAAATCAACGCTACAGCCGTCCTGCCTGTCAAGCGTCGTCGCTCCCTTCCCTCAACCCATCGCAACATCTCCATGGCAGAGCCCGCGGCCGGTCACCCAGACATCATGGCTCCACCGCAAGAGCAGACTCCCTTCGACATGGAGTCCTTCTTGAGCGAGGAGGAACGTCAATTCCTTGTTAAGATGGGTGTAGTCAGCCCTTTCGTCTCGCACATCATGAAGTCGCTGAACGAGATTCTCGCTGGTATCGTCCGTTCCAACATCGCAGAGGGCGCCAGCATCGCTGAGATCACCGATGTCCACCGCTTCCAAGTTAAGGAGGCATCCCACGCCATTCGCAACATCTATTCCGCCTGGTCCAAGTACCCGCGCGCTGGTGGCTCGCTGGAAGGCGCTGTCATTGAGAGCATCGACTACCGCTACAGCGCAACCAACGCGATTGAAGGCGGTCCCGAGTCTCTCCCATCCAAGATTGCCATTTTCATGGCCAATAAGATCGATCCCAAGGACATCGAGTTCCAAACCGTCGTCCACGAGCAGAGGCGCATCGATGATTGTCGCAACGCTATGGAGCGCACGTACGGGATCTGGCAGACCCGACTCGATCCTCCGAGGTCCCTCTCCGATGACGCACTGCTGGTCGAGTTGACCTCCGAGTCGACATCCCCGATCACCTACACAATGCAGCCGCCACGCCCAAACGCATCCAACATGACCAAGCCGAGCACGCCCGCCGAGATGATGAGTTCAGCCGCCCTCGTCGAGCAGGCAGAGTACGAGATGCACGACAACGTCCACATTTTCGTCGGTGGTGGCAAGGTCTTGAAGAACCAGGCCGAGAAGCGCTCGGATCTTGCCCAGCAGCTTGATGTCCGCAAGGCGGAGGCGAAGGAGGCGAAGGAGGCTAAGAAGGCTAAGAAGGCCCAGGAGGCTGCCGATGCGCTTGCTGCGAGCAAGGCCAAAGGCCGTGGCGAGAAGAAGCCTGTTGTTGTGAGCTCCAGCGATCATGACGACGTTGATGAGCAGCTCGCCCCGAAACCTGGTCGCAAGACGACTAAGACTACCACCCGCAAGCGCCCTGTCGACGATATGGATGTAGATGATGATGCTACCGTTGCTCGCAAGTCGACCAAGACCACCGGTCGCAAGCGCTCTGCCGCTGAGGTCGAAGAGAACGACGATGACGCCGACACGCCTACGAAGGCTCCAGCTCCTCGCAAGAAGGCAAAGAAGACTGCCTCCAAGGACGCTTCCAACGATGGTATCAGTGAGAAGCCATCAGGCGACTCCAATGATGGAGACTCAGGCGCTCCACCGACAACCCAGGCGCCAGAGAATGCGAAGCGTGGTGGCGCTGCCCCGAAGTGGCTCAGAGATGAGGACAACCTGGGCAGGCAGCTCGTCATGGGCAACCCCCTTTGGCCCATGCCACAAGTCTACCAAGAGTTCAATCGCCGGATCGCGAACACGGCATACCAGACCGACAAGATGGAGACTCACGACTACCGTGCGGACTGGATTGAGTTCCCCAGGATCGATGCCAACGGCAGGTCTATCAACGACAAGGCGGCCCGCAAGTTCGACATCTCCTGGCGCACATACGAGTCTGTCCGTCAACACCTCGAGAAGCACAAGGCCAGAGTCAACGACCCCGATGAGGTCAAGCCGTTCACCTGGACCCAGATCACCGAGAACCCCGTCGTCTATCTCCCCAAGCGTGATCCTCCCCCAAGGCCGACCTACTTCAAGGATGGCACTACCCTCGTTCCCCAACTTGAGGATGAGTCGTCTGCCGAGGAAGATACCTCTGTGGAGGATGCTTCCAGCTCTGATGTCCAAGACAAGCAGTCCGAGAATAACACTGGCTGGAAACCAATCAACAAGACCTTCGGCCGCACATCCTCGCCCATGGACTCCTCTTCCGCTCCGGCGCACAAGAAGCGCCCTGCACCCAAGGAAAAGGCAAAGATCTCAAAGGCCCTGCCACAAATCAACACTTCGGAGTACGCCAATCCTCTTGTCTTCATGCAGCCTGAGACTCCCGAGGATCCTGGGCACTTGAGATCTGCTCCTGGTGATGAGCTGTACGAGGATCTGGCTGGCTTCGTCCAGGATCAATCCGATGGCGAGGAGGACGACGACCTGGAGGCATTCGTCAGGAACCAGTCTGATGGTGAAGAAGACGACGACGAGGAGACCGTCCAGGTCCAGCTTAATGGCCCGGCCGATGGAAACCAGCCCTCACGGGCCCCATACGGTGCCCCTAGCCGTCGTCCCACCGCATCTCGCCTTCCTCCTGCATCTGTCTCACAGGACCAAGGCCTTCCATCTGGCTGGACGCAGCGTAACACCACTCAACCTGGCCACAACTACGGCAGACCCTACTATCTCGATCACAACAGGCAGAGGACCACCTGGCTGGATCCTACCACCCCTGGCTTTGATCAGGCCAGGGCCTTCCAAGGCCCAAACGCTGATAGCCCTCGCTACCCCCGCGATCACGTCTGGGTAGGTGATCAGTTCGTCTCTATGGAGGCTGCTGGCCTTGCCTCTCGCGGCCCTGGCTCTTCTTACAGGGACCTCGCCATCGCCAACCTTCCTGCGCCGGAGACTGGTTCCTCTCCTCCTCCTAGGGCTTCTGCCCCTGGCAGACGTAGTGCTGCTACCTCTGGCGGCACTGCTGCTACCCGCGCCACGCCGCGGAGAACCAGCGCTTCTGCTCCCACCGCCACTTCTGCTTCTGCCTCCCGCCCTTCCAAGGTGGTGAAGCTGCAGATCAAGGGGCGCTTCCCTGCGGACAAGAAGTCGAAGGATGACAAGGAGTCTGAGGATTCAGGCATGATAGATCGGAAAGAGCATTGAGAGATGGACATTGGAAGGAGTTTTTCGTTTTATTGTTGATGCATTGAGCTATTCTGCGCGATTTTGAGGGCTAGTCACCCAGAGATGACCATTGAGAGCGTGTTTTTAGTATGGATTCTAAGGGCTAGTCACCCAAAGATGACTTAAAGACGGGCGAATGGAATGATTGGCCGATGAAAACTGTCCCTTTTTGACTTGATTCTCGATGTGCTTCAGTGGAAACAATCGTTGTAGATGACCATATGTCTTATGATATTCCCAAAAAACCCTGTGAGAGCCCTGGCCGATCTCAATGGCTTGAATGCCTTTTGTCAAGTCTATGACCAATGTCATGACGTCCAAGAATAGACAAATCTTCTGGAAGTACTGATTGACTTCAATGGCTACGTTGAGATATGTTAAGTCCAGGATCCAGGATATCGGCCCCAGGGGTGAGAGTAGTCTCTGAGATCCTTGAAAGACCTCGATTGCTCGGCTGCGGTATGTTGAGGCCAGAGGCAATGATAATAGCTCCAGGAGCGAGACTACCCTTAGAGAACCGTGAGAAACCTCGATGGCTCGCATATGGTAGGTTGAGCCCTACATGGAAGGTAACAGCTCTAGGAACAAAAGCGCTCTACGAAAGCTTTGATAAATTTCGATGGCTACAAGAAATTATGTTCAGTCCAGGAGAGCTGGTATGAGCTCTAGGTGTGTCGATATCCCACGAAAGTCTTGATCAATTTGGATGACTCGAATGCATTACTTTAACTGTGAGCGTGATAGCATTTGTTGCAGGCGCAGGGATATCCTCTGAGAACCTTGATCGATCTCGGTGGCTACATAGTATCATTTTGAGAACATCATTGATGATAACTGTACGATGTGATACGATATTCTGCAACAGTTATGATGAGTTTCGATGGTTAGGATCGCTCTTGATTGTGTCCAGGCGCAACGGTGATAGCGTAAAGGACGGAAGTATCCTCGAGACGGCCCACTCGATCTCGATGGCGGGTGTAAATTACTATAAACCTGTGACCGATGGGATTAGCTTCAGGCGCGACAACAGCCTAGATATCATTGTGATAATCTGTCTGGTAAGCGCGCTGGGAATCATAAACGATTCTCATGGCAGAAGGTCATGATTCTGGTGGGTCCATTGAGTCGTGATCCAGGTTTCATAGGGCTACAGTATTGTGAGCATGAACAGAGACGATGATACTACCACAATTGGGACGGAAAGCATCTTTGCCGCTCAGCGGCGAGTGTGGATCGACTTGCATACATTGCTGAGCATGCTACCTTCTGCACAGAAGGGATCGTTCCTGTCACTCGGCGGCACCATTAGCTCAACCCGAAGACATGAGTGATCACAACATCTCGTGTACAGCAGGGACTACTGTCTTCGCTCAGCGGCGCCCTTGTTTGGACTTGTAGGCGTTCATGACGATACTACCTCACTCCAAGTGGAGATGGCGGTTGCCACTCGGCGGCTATCTTGATTAGCATAGGACACATCCACAATGATAGTACCTTCACCACAAGAGAAACTTCGCCGATCTCTCACCGGTAGTGGCTGGCCAATTAGCATGCAGCCATGATGGTACTTCCTCAAAACAGCCAGAGAAAGTGACCCGTACTCAACGGTGTCCATAGCGAAGATGGGTATAGATCAGGGATGATCACACCTTCAACGGAGCAGAAAAACCGGTCACTACTCAGCGGCATTCCAGGTAAACTCAGCGCGCGGGCGAGATGGCACCTCCTCATTCACCGCAGAGAACATAGTGGCTATTGTGCGGTGTCCGTGGCTCAAACATTGTATGTCTAGGACGATAGATGTTCCACGACCGTAGAGATATTCTCGAGTATCTCAACTGTCTCGGCGGCACGAACGATGATAGGTGTTGCTGAAAGGTCCGATACCGTGTAAACTCTTCTTCGACCCTGCCGGAGTGCTGCTCGTATCTGCTCGGCAACTCGCCGTCCAAGAAGTGTAGAGCAGGCGGTATCGCTCAATGTCAGCAACGATGGGTTGGCGAAGAGACTATGTTTCAGCGGTGAGTTAGCGTTTGATTATGATTATGCATATCCGCTTGAGCGTCACCGAGCAGAATGCTCATAGTAAAGGAATTAGAATCTCGATGGGAGATCCATTTGCTTTGACTGATCAACATGATAGCACTACCATGACCGGTCCAAGTGCCAGCTCTTTGAGTTCTTCACGCATGTGCCGCTTCGTGGCAATAAGCCCGATCAAAAAAAGCGCAGAGACTGATGGTAGCAGCACGCAGCCGGTGTTTGCCACTAACATGTTGGTCATATGCCACGACAGGAGTAGGCGATTGAGGAACACACAGCGAGCTGGTCAATTCTCATGGAATTCCGGCACATTCAACGGGTCTGGCGAAGCTTACGTTTCGCAGCGGCGAGCGTGGACTGGCAACGATCGAGCTTTTCTGCAAGAAAGTCAATGATTCCTGAGCGAACTATTTCTCCACTCTCTCGCGAGAATAATGCGGCGAGCTTCTCCGGCGCCCGCTATTGAAAGGTCTTTACACTGTTTCTTCTTGATCCAAACCTGCGTGAAGACTCAAGACTGTCATCGGGCAATCACGGCTGTTGATCTTCGTTTTCCAGTCGAGCTGAGCAGAAGATTGCTCGCGTCCCGATGGCACGGGAAGTTGTGAAGGCTGCGAACGCAGATCTCGTTGATGACTGTTCCTACAGCCCGTATGTCTGTCACAAACGACTCGTTCTTTCGGCTTGGCACAATTGTCGATGATCTGCATAGGAGAGCGACTTTTTTCGATGTACAACGCGGAAAACATTCGCAACTCCGCCGAGCTCCTAGAAAGTGGTTCTTGGATTCAAAAGGCTATTAGTGGAGCTATTGGTAGAGCAGCTGACTATGGCTGGCGATCGTACCTGATCTGTTGGTGTTTACCAATCCAATTAGTCTGTCTTGAGCCTTTGGTGGTACAGCACAGTCTGGAAGGATGCCCCTCTGCACCGTCTACGACCGCGGTGAGTACGTCCACTGCTACTGTATCTGAATCTTCAATAATTTGCTGAAGTTCCAATGCCGGCAACTTCTGTTGCATGTGTGCTCAGTCGAAATTTGCACAAAGGAGTCGCACTCCAGAGTGTGGAGAGAAGTGATATGCTGAGGAACATGTTGTGCTCCCAGCTGGCTGTTCTACAGTGTAAGCCAGGAGTTAGATCTAAGATTGTAATAACGCACAGGACCGAGATGTTTCAAGTTGTTGGACAACATTGTAAGAAGGAAGTGGCTGTCAACTGTATACTGTACAGGACCACCAGTATTGTAGTCGCTGATCACGTTCCAAAGCCTCTGAGCTCTAATAGATCCACAAGGTCAATACCATGCTGCCCGCGACTCTGACCAGCGTGCGTCAGACACCCTGAGTAGTTGTCCTTTGTACATGCCCAAGCGGTACTTCACATTTCTTCCATTGCTCAATGTTTTCTTGTTTCACCGCCGATTCTTCATCTCTTCGTCTCGTCGAACGTTCTTTGTTCTCGTCGCTGCCTGACCACGTGAATGATGCTCCTGCTTTCCGCGTACCGACAAGTACACTGCTTGTTTTGGGCTTCGGGGAATGAATCATCGTCAGCGCCAATATATCGTAGTTTTGGAGCAGGCCAGGTCTTACGCCGGGTGCGATAGATGAGCAGCAATCGCGGTCCATGATACTGAAGCCCAATCTTTGGCGTTCCATTTTCTGCGACCAAAAGGGGTTCTTCGGAAACGACTTGAGCACGCATTTGGCGGGAAGTGCGCCAAAGTAGGGTCTTTCGTCGTGTTCTTAGGGAAATATTAACGTACGGAAGCGAGATTTTGGGAGCGAACAAAAACGTTTGGCTGGTTACCCTGGACTCAGTATCCATTGACGGGGAAACAAAGTGCTCGACTTGCCGCATGTGATTGTTCATGTTCTCCCTCCATCAAACTCGTGGCTTGTGTGGTGTTTCTCGATGACTTCCTTGCTCCCATTGCACTTGCCACCCGCTCATGCTTGGATTCCTCGCTCTTTCGGACGTTCTTGCTCGTTTTCTGACGCGGTGGGCATGAAAGGTGCGATTCGGTTGTGTCGAAAGAGTGAGATTATGATGTGGCCTCAACCCAAATGCTGTCCGTTGGCTGGGGAAAGGAAAGTTTTCACCGCCTCAGGCTGTTTTGCCCTTGAGGCATAAGTTCCAGTTGGCGCATCTGATGTCATTCCCGCCCCATCAGCCTCGTGTGACCCTTCTCAGCCATGCTCATGCTCCTGAATCTTTTTGCCACCTGCCCATCGTCATATTCCTCGCTCGTTCAGTCTCTGTTTCGTGTTGTATATCGTGGTCCTTGTGCAGAGGCAAGATTGCCGTCTCGAGAAATCGAAGCAGTGATGCCGCTTCGAGCCGAACGCCGCCGAAGGGTGAGTGAAAAGAAAAGGCTGCTTGTTCTGAGCGAACTCGTCCTCAAGGCCTTGGCTACAACCTTACGTCTTTGTTGTCTTGTCGATCCGTCAAATGATCGCTCGTTCGTGAACGTGAACGGCGGTCTTGTACCTTTGAATGGGTACGCCGCGCGATGGCTGCGTAGATCTAGCGGCAGCGTAGACTGCCTTTGTCGTCACGGAAGCTGATGTCCTGTTGTTCCTCTACCCTTCGAGGATGGGCACGCTGGGAAAACTCCTCGGCGTCGATCCAGATCTGACCAAGATTTGTTTTCGTCCTGCTGCGCTAAGGAGGCGCGAGTCAGCGAAGGCGAACAGCAGTCTTGGAATGGTGAGAGAGCACGCCTTGAGAGGTTTGCGTATGTCCTGGGGTGGCGCACATTGCCTCCGTGGTCCAGGACGTTGCGGGCCTGCTGTTTTTAAGGCTTCACGACGGAGCTGATCGGCGAGGTGGGAGCTCGCCTTTCCACAATGTAGATCAATGTTTGGGAGCTCGCTTTCTGAGAGAAAGCGATGTTCTTCTCAGTTGGACTGCTTTCTAGGCACCTTGAGCACATTTATGGTCGGAATGTCGTCAAAGCATGGTCTCGGGTGGCGTTCCAAGGATGCACCGGCGCACAGAAGTATACCCTCGGCCACAGGCAGAATGATCTGGCCTGTTGCGCACGTTCTCAGTTTGTCTTCAGTTGTTCCTCCGACTTGGCATCTAGAACTGTTCATGTCCTCAACCAATGAGATTACGGGCTCTTGTAGTCTTTCCACGCCATGCTCTTGCTCCAAAAGCTCTTGCCACCGGCTTGTGCTCCTCTTCCTGGCTCTTCTGATATCGTCAGCTCATTGCCCATCGTGGTCGACGTGTAAGTGTAGTTCTGCTTTTTCGCAATATCAAACTTGTGATGCGCCAACTCAAGCCACTTGACGCCCGTCGGCGCTTGAGAAGACATAGGTTGCAAGTATGTTGTCCCTTCGCCCGCCAGACATTTCGCCTTGACAATCTTACTGTTTCGTAAGACGCATGCGGGTTCTGAATAAGAGAGGGTAGCCCTACACCTGTAAGGGATTAGATCGTGAAAGGTTCGGGTGGACGGCGCGGTGGCGCCGACTGCACTTACGAACTTTCCAATTGCAGGTCTGCTCTTCTTGCCCTTGTTGCTCAAAGTATGTTTGCGATGTCCAGTCGGTATGGACATCTACACAGATTGCAAACGCGCGCATGTTGTCACGCGTGTCTGTAGTGAATGTGGTGGTTCGTGGCGACTGTGTAGGTGCAAGGTCGCAATAAACGCGAGCAACACCCGCGGATTGACAAGATCCTCACAGCAGTAAGTGCAAGAACAACTAGATGTCGATCATGCTTTGTTGCTCTCTCTCTCGACTCCCACACACACAGAGGTGGAAGCAATCATTCCTGGACTGCGCAAGTATGATCCGTCGCCTGTCCTGGTGCAGCACCCCCAGCACCGCCCTCCAAGCCCTCATTCCTCCTCCAACTAAGTTTGAGGTACATAATGTATCGAAACCCGCAGCTCATGGCCCCCACTCCGGTGGGGGCCAAAAGAGGTGAGTGTTTGCGTTTCCTTAGTTCAGTGGGCAATTGGCAGTATGGTTTACCATCAGATTAACCCTCACGGGGCACCGCAACCAAGCGGATTAAAAGCACATTCTTTTTGCCTTGGTCAGGGGTTCGATTTGGCTTGCTGCAATCCTTTTTGCACGACCCTCAAAGTGTACTGATGTCCTGTCCTTCCTTCTCCCGCGCTCTGTGCCCAAATATATCCAATACTATCGTTCCTACAATCTGCAAGTACTTCACTCTGCAAGGATGTTCCGTTGCCCGTCACAGCCCAGTACCTCCTATTCTCCCGCCTTCGCACTGCACCCTGCTTCGCCTGCCCGCGCGACTGAGTGTTCCCTAATCCTTGAGGTTGCTTCGTCCGCCTGGCCTTCTGATTTGTAGTATCTTCCAGGAGAGCCACGTTGTTCCACTCACAGTCCATCCAGACAATTATCTCCGCCTTCTCTGTCGATGCGGCAGTTGGACTTGGCTTGCTTTTGCTGCTCAAGAAACAGGGCAGTGGAAGAATAGCCGACTTGCATTGTTGTGATGCCTGCCGCCTTCATCGCTGTCATCCACTGGCGTGGAGTATACTTCTCTGGCCCATAGTTGACGATGTCGCGATGTCGCTGCACTTGTGTTCCACCGGCCAAGCAAAATGAACTCGACCTGCTCTTCTTGCGCCGATCATGATTCAAGAAGATCAACCTCATCGCCCACGGCTAAGATGGGTCTCGAAGAGATTGAAACATGGATGCAGATATGGAGGAAGTCCTTATGTCCCTCGAGTGGCTGACGCGAAGCCGATTTTAATGGACGTGAAAGTCAGCGCTCGTTCTCAAGTTTTGTGCTCGCCGATCTTTGAACTCGCTCTACTACTTTACGCCACAAGAACCCTGTTTTTGAAGCCATCGCCACCCGTGAAGTTCGCCACCCGTGAAGTGGCTTTGAAAGCAGGCGTTGCCGCTGTGTTGACGCTTCTATCGGTATGCGTGGCCAATCGGGCAAATCTTGCAATCGTTCTGTCCTTCTGATGATGGTCCGTCGGTGCGCATTCTCGTTTCTTGCTTCGTCTTGTTCATGCTCGTTCCGGATGCAGCACTGCAAGTCCCACCGCCGACAGCCGTGCGTATTGTAACAATGTTTGTTTCAGTCAATGTTTTGAGAACGCGTGGAAATGTCACGAGCTTGCAGAGTGACATAAGTGGTCGCTCGTCTCCAACAAGCGGTAAACCGTAGGATGTTCGATTCCGTTGTGCTTGCAAAGCTGTTACAAGCCTTCAGCGGCGGGCTGCTGCTTGAAAACATATGACTCAAGTAGAACATACACAGTGTCGAGCCGCGAAGTCATTCATGTCTCAATTTCTAGCTGGATATGTAGCGCATGCTTCAAACTCAATCACCGCATTACCCTTCCCATGTCCACTGTTTTGAGTCTTCGAACGGAAGGTGAGCCTTGCTGCTACTAGAGGCTGCGCTTGATCTTGCAAGGCCATCGATCCAGGGTTGCTGGCACATGTTCAAGTCGCTGCTCCCATGCTCATCTCACAGCCTTCTCCTTTTGCTCAGCCTCGAATGGATGTTTCGTCTTCCCAGATCCGTCTTGCATGCAGCAAGCCAGCCAATAGTGATTTTCGATGGCCTCCCGTGGAAAGCCTGATTGAACGAAGAGCTGTCAGTGTTTGTATGATCCATTGCATCGTTCCATCCTTTTGCACCTGGGCCTTCTCGTCGCCGCACGTTATAAACCCCAATGGCTTTTCTCCACAAGAACAATCGCTATGATAGCGGTAGTAGAATCCAGCTGCGAGCGCGCCCGCTTATGTTGATCAAAGTAACGGCCACCTTCGAACTCGGGTTGACTAGCATCAACCACAGCTCCGATTAGTAAGCTTGGATCACCACTCGGCTTCGTGCGCCACGTGTCGAATCCGAAGTCTGGTATTAAAAGCTCCTGCTACCGGTGGCGTTCGGTCTGAGGAGACGCAAGTGCTGAGGGGGATTGGGATGGCCGTGTGCCTAGCAAGACCCTGTTCTTACGTTGTTGAGGGTGGAGGTGATTTCGATTGAGCGAAGGACGGACAAATGCGTCGCGCAGAGTCCTCACTGCAAGTGGTAGGCTGCGGGTGTCTGAATGTGGCGCGCTGGTACTTGCTGGGTCATTGAAATGATCTCGTGGCCCTCTGATGACTTTCTGGTGGTGCTGCTGGAAGTGATCGGACTGGTGGTCGGCCAATTCGCTGAGGCTACTGAGCTTTCCACGTGTGGCCACTGTCGCATCGGAGCATCATTTATCCAAGCTCTTCTATGGGTTTTGTCGAGCCAGAGCGCTTTGACGGTGGCGTCGTTCTTGCTGACTCGTCCTTCAGAGAGCCTGTTTGAGGCTAGAGGATGGCGCATAAGTGTGATGTCGCTGAGGTAAGGCTCCATGTTGCTGACCCTGCAACACTGTCAGTAGCTGCACTGTTCTTGCCGCAACCTTTTGTCACAGTCAGTAGAATCGTATCTGCAACTGAACCAAAGCGAGTACTTGTGCTGTATTTGAGAACCTTGCCAGTGTCGAAGCAGTACTTTACTGCGGTTTCTGCGCCACCGTCGTAGCCTTGATGCTTGTGAGTGACTGAGACGGAGCCGCGCACGGCAATCCTCGTAGCAGCATCGACATACTGGCATGGTGACTAGGAGGGCGGTACAGAAGGTGATGCACCAGAAAAAAATACTGATCGTGCTTAGAGGGAAGGGAAGATAGCATTGCAAATCTTTGGGTACAGGGACGATAAGGCATGGCCGTACTTTGACGGGCGTGAAAAAATGGTTGCAGCAGGCCGAATCGAACCCCTGACCAAAAAAGGAATGTGCAACCACTTTGAATGTAGAAGCCCCATGAGGGTTAATATGATTGTAACCAATCTGCCAATTGCCACTGAACTAAGGAAACGCGAAACTTACCATGGTGGTGGGTGTGGGCCAGTCGGAACCGGCCACGGCTGGTCTCGTTTTTGGGTTGTTATATACCCTGAATTTGTGTAGGAGGAGGCATGGGGAATTGGACAGGCGGGAGAGGAGGTGCATGACGAGACAAAGAACCACCATACGCTTTTACAGCCATCGCCGGGCACTTCGTGATGATTGACACAGCAGAAAACGCACTTGCGCTCGGCATGTGGCTTGGAGAAGATGGCGATTTCACTTCGAGTACATGCTTTGGAGTCTGAGGTTATCAAGCATTGCCGCTCATGCGTTAACATCACGCTTTGATCGTCATTGGAGGAGGAGGGCCGGGCTCGCTTAGATTGCGAAGATTGAAAGCTGGGGAAGAGCATGATCAACATCGTACACGTTGTTGACAGCAAGGAAAACTTCGATCTGGCGAAATCATGGTGGATGAGCAGCATCTTGTGCGTGGCCTTTGCGAGATTTGCTGCAATCTTGCGGAGGAGCATACGGTCGGGGCGTTTGGGGAGATCGAATGTACAACGGATACATTTGTTTCGCTGGAGCGCATGTGTGGACACTGTTTCAACATTGATCCTACAGATCGCGCTACCTATGCTACTGAGTCATTGGGCGTGGACATGCATATTCGACGAAGGCGCTCTGTGTGCCAGAAGATATGCAAGTGAGAATCGTGGAAGCTTGGATGGTCACGGTATGTCTTGAAAGAAACTCGCATTGCTAATAAACATAGAAGTACACGTCCGCCCAAAAGTAACACCTCCAGATGCTTCTGGACAGCTTGAGCATAGAAGCAATGTTGCTGTGACGGGGCTTACCGGAGCAGGCACACGTCTTCCCAGCAACTGATTGACAATGAGCAAACCAAGAAAGTAAAAGTAGAATCAAAAGCAGGTATTCCGGATGTCAACCAATCGTGCGAGCAGCCAAGCAAAGTTGTCGGAGTCGAGCTTGCCTGAGCATGGCGAACGTCCTGGCAGCCGAAGCTCGCCGGCGAGTAAACCAGCTCATCATCAGCATGTTGTCTCCATCGTAATATCGCGTGCTCAACATCTCCGCCTCTCGCCCTCGTCGTCTTCGCAGAATCTTCTACAGGATCAGGTACCCCTCTGACTCCCGACCCTGAACTCCAAGACCATACGGCTTGTCGAAGCCACCGTAGCGCTGACCGACGTGGTCCGGGTCGTCGTCCGAGTACACAGTGTCGAGAGAGTCGAAGTCGAACTCCTCGTCCCTCTCCTCGCGACGAAGGTGCTTCCACGGCTGCCAGATCTCCTGTTCAGAGTCAGCTTTGTTTCTCGTCATGGCAGAAGATATCTCCTTTGAAGGCGGAATACTCACGGCGAGCGTGTAGCCGAGAACGTGCTCAATATCTTCACCATCCTTGTGGATGCGCGTGTTTATGTCCACGTCTCCGGCAGTGAAAGTGAGACCAGTGAGACGCTCGAACTTGTCGAGGATAGTTGGGCAAGCGAGCTCGAGCTCGAGCTGGTAGAAAGCCTTGTTCTTGCAGCCCAGGCAAGGGTATACGATCTCGAACCAGACCTTGTCGCCCTCGCGACGGAGAGTCGGAGAAATTTTGGTGCGGTGGTAGTCATCGTGGTTGTTGTAAAGAAGGCTGTGGCCGTTGTAAGCGCCTTTGACGGTGATGGTGAGGCTTTTGTAGGATTTAAGGCTGTTGTCTGGGAGGCGGTCCAGTTTGGCGAGCATGGTGGTGTTGGAGGTGAACTCGAGGGCGAAGTGGTAGGATTCCTGGGTAAGCTTCATCTCCTCAAGGCGCTCTTCCTGGGAGTCGAGGTCCAGGCTAAGAATGTCGGTGACATCTGAGCAAAGCGCGCCGTCGTGGAAGACGATAGTAGAAGGGAGGTAGAGGTTGTTGCCCAGGTCGTGTGGGAGGACATCGAGCCAATTGGCGTGCGTCTCGGTGGTCTTGGTGGTGGAGGAGGTGATCTTGCTGCCGGCATTATTGTTGGTCTTACAGGTGTGTTCTTTGCTGTTGCTGTCGATGTTGGTGGCATTGTCAGAAACATCTGCCTCTGCTGCAACTTTGGGAGCCATGTTGACGATCGTGACGCGAGTGTTCTGCGCGAGACTTTTGTTAGTACGCGACCGAAAGAATTGTTAAGGACCTTTTCTCCACTCGGAGCAGGAGCATGCGCGATTGCGTTCGCTGGGAGTAACGGGCTATGAAGAAGGGGTTTCTGATGCGGTGGTGGTAACTGGTGTTATTAATATCTAAAGTACCCTACCAGTCAAAGGCAAAAGCTGCTGTCCGACGCTTGGTTCTCTTGTTTGTTCTCAAGACTGGTAGGTAGTCTTGCGCGGTATGTGCTATCGGGGTGGGTGGAGGTAGTTGGCGCGATTGATAGTAAGTTGAGGTGATAGGGAGGGTCATATGTACGTGAGAGAAATGACTTCTCGCACGTGGCTGGTTGTTTAGCAATTAAAAGAAGCGTTGAGCTGTCTTATTTACACAACAATAGAGGCAGAATCGTGCTCCAGTCACTGCTAATCGATCCAGTCGGGGACTGATATTCGACTTCACCCTTCTGCCTCCTTTCCCGCCCCTTCAAGTCGTATCCCGACGCGCTACACTGCACAACTTCCATCTGCGAGCTGCTTGATCGATGTTACATATCCTAAAAGCACTCCTTAATCAATTAAACGCCAAATGTCATGTACTTAAACATCAATGGACACACTTGATCGTTCTAATCAATCACCCAGCTCAAGCTGTCGCTCCTACACTACCGCCAGTCCTCCGTACGCCACCACCAGTTACAAAGCCACGCTCCTGCCTTCCCCGACGCTCGTCATAGCCTCTTAGATCCAGTTAACTCCGCGCTTCAGGCACTCCATCGGTGAACAGTGAGGCTCTCCGCCAAGCCCCCAGGTCGCATAAAGCAATTTCTCTTCCGACAAGTCACTCAAGGTGTACTCATACATCGCTCCCCAACATCAAGTTCATCACTTGGTCACTTTCGCCTCATCTTTCTTCAACCTCATCCTACTTTTACATTCTTTGATTCAACACACCTTCACACCATCGTCGACACAAGACCATGCCAGCAAGCATGGCACAAACGGGTACTTACCTCCTTCCCATCACATCCCCATCACATCCTTCTTCCGTCCTCCCCCCCTCCTTCATCCTTCTCCGTCATCTCCATTCCACACACGCGCAGCAGAGCCAGGTGAAACCACAAGAACCACCTGCGGCAAGAGGAGGGATATTGGGATCACCTGCCTTCATCGTGCACATCCACAGAAGGCAGCGTCAATCGCATGCGCAGATCAACAGACAGACCGCCATTGTGTGGTCGCCTCGGGTGGTTTTGGAGACTGCAGGTCAGGATTAGCAGTTATCTTGGTCCCTCGTACAGGCAAACATTCACTTTCACAGGTAGCTCGTTGAGCATTCGAGCCACACACGACTTGGCAGGAAACGGCCCTCGTGGTTTCGCAGCGTCCGTTGTCAATGGCGTCTGTCTGATACTATACGGGAACGGCCCAGAAAAACATTGGCAGAACAGCCGCCGCGGGCGTTCACCGTGCCTGATAATGTCAAAGAACCGTCATCATCTGTGGATGTATCGGTGCGACAACAGGGCACACAGGGAATTTTTTCATCAACCTCTTCGCTCGCGAAGGTGTTGGAGAAGAATCTCTTCTCTTTCATTCCAATGTCTCTCGCTGAAATCCGTATGTGTTCGCCGCCCTGCCGCTGATATCGATATTGCGGTCGCGAAGACGACCTCCGTCCGCCCACCTCTCCCATCTCCGCCTCCCCAGCTTCATCTCATACAATACGATCACGCCTCGTCCTCAACACGATTAGCATAGCACATTTGTTGTTGAACAACAACGCCGCCATTCAAAGCCACTCTCGTCTTTCATAATGGCAAGAGGAGGAACAACCGGCGGCGAGAAGAAACACCACTGCCCGCCATTCACCTGCTCTTCGTGATCACCAACCGCGAGCAGGATTGACCACGGGCAGACAATCATACTTTGCAAGTCTTCTGCGCCACTTACTTCGCGCTCAATGTAGCTCTGCGCTTCTCCTGTGCCTCTTGCGAGCGAAGGTCGCGCCGCAAGCTGGAACAACATGCCCTGAGCAGCGGACGAGGCTAGTGTGCATATCGGTATCGTTACCTCAACATCAAGTTTCCCTCCGACGCTTGCGGTCTCACGTCAAGATGGGAGAGAGTTCGCAAGGTGGGAGCGACGACTCTCTTGCCGCTAACATGTATGAAAGACATGATTCCAAGCTCTTCCTCCCAGCAGCCCGACTTCCTCCAACAGCACCACCGGGACTCTGATGCGGCAAAAGAATTTGCGAAACGCCGGAAAACTAGTATCGCCGCCAAACAAAGTCGCTTTCGTCCATCTCCATGGCGGGAGTCGGAAAGATCGGCGGCGAGATCGGACAATACTTGCTCGTGAAAAATACTTGCTTATCACACACCTCACGATAAGCAGGCACTGACATGGGCGCACATACTTTCATCACAGGTCCGTGCGGGAATCGAGGTACTCGATGGGAAGATTGCAAGACTTCTTCCGAGTCCTTTGCACACTTGAACAACGATCGCGCTGCGTGCTGAGACGCGAGAACATAGGCGGCGGACATGACTTGCTCCGTACAGTCGTGTCGCCACTGCCACCGACGGTTTATTGGGCAGGGTATACCCAGGACAAGACATGTCACGTTTTTCACGATTGTGATGTGTGAAATCGCTCACTCAAGCGCTCGCAGCTTCTTTCCTCTCACACCCTCCACGCCTTATTCCAAGCCCCAGCCAGCGAAGTCCACGACCTTGGATTGCTGGATGAGCACAGACTTGCCTGGCGATCTATACAAGATGCAGACTTCGTCGAGCTAATCCTCATCAGCAGTTGTTGCCTCTCGATCTCCCATCCGCCTCCTTCGCAGCCATCAGAACCCACTTCGTCACTGTCGATTCCCAGCAGACGACCAGCGAGGCTAGACCCGGGCCAGCGCGAGAAAGCGCACGAGAAGTAGGAATTGACAAGGCATCGAAGAAACAGAACAAAAGCGAGGGCCACGGAAGGGTAGGACCCACGACTGGATGGGAGGATCGAACACCCGCGGATCAGCATAATGATGTACGTTGACGTTGAAGCATTGAGTAACGCGTGAGGATTGTGGCTTTGTTGGCACTGGTATCTTGTTACAACTCCTGCCTGGATCTCACTGAAGCTGTAGAATGTCGTTCACGAGTTGTACATGTTTATGCGAAAAATCAAGCGCAGCATATTCTCCCACATGTCCTCCAAGCCTCCGTCGAGCCCGAGCAAAATCAGCGTCTGTGAGTGCTCAAGCCCTCACCGTCAATCAGGGCCCCTGTCCACGCGCCACAAAGCACGAAGGGATGGAGAATGAAGGTACAAATCACCTGAGACCATGTCCCCTTTGATCCGCCAGCTTCCATTCAAAGCCGCGACCAAACGCTTTCCCGCCTGTTGCTCTCCGCAAGTCAAACTTCGAAGATTTACATGACGTGAAACCTGCGGCATGGATAGCTACGCCTTCGCAGGTCATCAAGAGGACAATAAAGGTGAAGAAACAAGCGGTGTCTTGAGCTCCAGTTCGAAGACGAAAGGAGTGCAAGCAGCCGCCACGAGCGGCATTTGAGTCTGGCAGCGAGCAAGACTGGCGATCACGCTGGCGGATTATATCGTCCTTCCATGTGTAGATGACTGACCTCCTTCAATCACAGACTTCCCGTCGACCACGCCCGCCACCAGCAAGCGGTGACAAGCAATCTCGTCACTTTCCGACATTCTCAAACCGGGCGTGCAACGCTGCCACAATACCGACTCACGAAGAGCAATTCGCAACGCAGCTGCCTGGGAGACCTGGGTTGGAAGGAAAAGAGGAAGCGGCGCATGAACAAAGAACACAGATCGAACCAACTTGAAGCTGTCGCTGTTCTTTCAAGGTGGGTAAGAGACGTCTTGTTTTGGCGAAGCAGCAGTGTCCGGTTTGCGCCGGCGAAACGTTTGTGGAACGACGACAACAATGGCCTGGAGATTGAACTCATGGGCTCGACGCCGGTCTAGCTGCGAACCTTTGACCACCACCAACGGAATCGCTCTAGACGGCTGCCACTGAAAGGAATGACTCCGGACTTTGGTATTGGCGAGGGAAGAGCTGGGAGAATCAGAAAGAATGCAGGAAGCAAGATCACTCGAGCAGGGCACGATTGGAACAAAGTGAGCCAGACCTATCCTGCTCGGCCGAACGGCGAAACGCGATTGTCAATCCTGACCTGCACGGACCGAACGACGTACCAGCCGAGCGGGCTACAACCAGCAGAACGCGAGCCTGCCATGATCCTTGGAGTTGTACCTTGATCTGAACATGGCGAATCACCAGGCGCGACAGGCCGCTGGCACTGACAGCACGAAGTCATGGACCATCCGCATGCGCAAAGCCCTACCTTTCACCCCGATCTCAGCAAAGGGTCGAACAAATGATGAACAGCCCACGCTGTTGTGCTCAATCTTCCAAGTAACACCAACAAAGACCCGAGCGCAAGAGAGAATGGGCAGAAGAAGAACATTCGAACAAAACGACAAGAGCAGCACAGTCTTAAAGGGAGGAGAAAGCCTTTGAAAATGCAACGGTGGGGAAAAGCATGGCGAGCAGGTGCAGCCGCATCGTAGAGGATGACAAGTACTGCAGGCAATGATAAAGAAGGAAGTGCCTTCCTTGGATATCATCTTGCTTTCCATTGTACACCTGTATCTTTTGTTCTTGTCCTCGCTCTCTTTCACGCCCATGCTCTTGTGATCTTCGTGGGCTCCCGCCTTCTTCCTGCTCCCTTCCACATCGTTGTCGCCGAATGAAGATCTTGTAGATTGGTGGCCGAGGAAGTGAATGCGAATGTGGCCTTCAACGACGCGCGGGGTCGGATAATTTCGCAGGTAGTACCCTCGACCCAAGGGGAGCTGAGGGTGCTGCTTTGGTCGCAGACAGCGAAAGCGCCGGCGAGAATGCATGGCGGCTTGGAGGCTTGCTGCGAGATATCGGTCGATCGACTCGTCTTCTCCTGTCTGGTGCTGAAAGTAGCAAAGGTGCAAATTGACAAACGAGGCGTTGATAACGTTCTTCGTCGTCATCTTCGTGGTTGTTGGGCGAATCTGGTGCCTGTGAGCCTGAATTTGGCGACCGGAATAGCTGGTATTGACAACAGGCCATCTTCTCACCGAGGGTGGACTCTTGAAATAATGTCCATGACAAATGCTACGATAATAGAGAACCGAGCATACAAAATGAGATAATGCCATGGTCACATTGTAAGCACCGAGCGCATGCAAGAACCATGGCGTGAGATCAATATCCCTATTGAAGCTTGAGAAAAGGCGTGCAACAAGCCGAATCGAACCCCTGACCAAAAAAAGAATGTACACTTTTCGTGCCCCATTGAGGGTTGATTTGATGGTAAACCATCCTGCCATTGCCAACTGGACTAAGGAAACGGGGAACATACCTATTTTTTGGCCCTCCGATATGGGCAATGTGCTCCAGTTTGTGGTGTATTATATACCTCAAATTTGTGTGGAGAAGGCACGTTGACTTGAAGGGTCATGCAGGAAGCACTGCACCACTAGATACTACTCACCAGCCACTGATAAAGCCACCTAGGATGGACATCCTCTTGTGCCATTGCTGGTGCTTAGTTCATCGGCGCTGACGCTCTCGATGTCTTTGCCATCTGCGACAACATTCTGGTCTAGAACGACTCTCTCAAGGAGCATCAACGCCATGTTAAGATCATCATCTCATGTCTTCGGGATATTGGACTGCCGATTGATACATGTTTAAGAAACGGAATACTCTGTACCAATCGTTTACACTAACGGCATCAAGATGGAACCGGCCAAGATCAGCACTTTCCAAGATTGGGACGCTGCAAAACTTGTCAAAAAATTCCCACGTTCATTCAAAAGTACTCAAAGATCGCTCGCCCGAGCAGCGGACGTAAATCAATTTCATGACCTTTTTATTGCCGAAGCAGTCATCCGTGATCCGCCTCATGACAGTATGGCAGCATATCGATTCTACATTAGTGCACTCACACATCACAGACCATCATCAGCCACCGGGCTCACAAAGACGCCCGCAACGTGTCCCACATCATCCCAGTCAGCTTCGAGCCGCTAAGCTCTTCACATTTCAATTCCTAGCTAAGTGTACTGTGCATCGTTCAAAATCGCTCATCGCAATGGCCTTGCCCGTGTACACTATTTTGCAACTCCCAAACCCAATTGACCCTCGCCGTCATCGGGAATCATGTCGACTTCACTCCCGCGAGCCCAGATATCCAATATGGTGGCACTATATGACTTGCTGTTCTCGCTTCAATCATTCGGGCTTCTCATTTCTCTCAGCAGCGCAAAGATGTACTATCTTCTCAGATCCGCCTTGCATGCAGCAAGCGAGCCAACAGCTTCTCACGGGAATTCTCGCTTGATCCAGAGCCACTAAAGAGTGTGTGTGCCATTCGATCGTTTTGTCTCTTTGTACTTTGTTTCACCTGCGGCGATTTGCGCCAAAAAGTCAAGGAGCTTTCCTGTGTCGAAATGCTCGCTTCCAGGCGGTGACGACACAGCTTCGAGCATATCCGCAAATCTTGATCAAAAGACTGGCCATCGCCCAACGCTTGTTCATGAATTCCAGCCTCAACGCCTGTTTATGGGCGAGGGTGACTGTCCAGCTCTGTGACGTGGCGCGTCTGAAAGGTTGATATCGGAGGCTGCTGCTATTGCTGCCAGCGCCGGCTTCTCCCAAAGGACAAAAGTGCCCTGAACTTGTAAATGATCGTTGTGCGCGGTCGGAGTCGTTTCTCTGGAGCTGTGGAGGACGGAGCCAGGGGAGGACCAATAAGCAGCGAGTGGTACGCGCTGCCAAAGGTGATGATGCGGCGTGTCCAGAGCTGAGACTTGGAGGCTTCTTACGTTTGGATGTGGCCGACTCGTGACTTTTAATCGCTTCGGGCGGTTTGAATACTGTCTCGTTGCGAGCTGGTGAGGATGTCGCAAGTGTTGGAAGCGAACGTCTGGGTGAATGCTGCCTTCTGCGCGCTGGCGTCAGTCGCCATCAAATGATCAATATATCATTCATCCAAGCTTTTTGTTCCTCTTCATTGAACTAGCAACCGTTGACCGTGGCAAGCCTGGTGCTGTTCCGCACATTGAATCGCGAGTTCAGGTCTAGATAATGGTGCCGCTGGGCTCGAACTTTACTTGCTTAGCCTGCGACATTGTCAGTAGCTACATCTCTCCTTTGCTGGAACCTCGATGATGGTCAGCAGCTTTGTACCCCAATCTAAATGCAAAGCACGACGAGGAGTGTAATCAAGCCTTGCCAGCCTTGAAGCAACGCTCTTCCAGAGATTCTTCGCCACCGCTGTCACCATCACCGTCGCCTTATCGCTTTTCTGTCACCGGGATTCGCCCATGCCGGGCCGTCGTCGTCACGCCATCGGTACATTGGTATCATCGGGGTGGACTTCGAGAACAAGCTGTGCTGACGGTGCTGCATGCAGTCGACGCGCTGGCGATTAGGTTCGAGGGGCTGCTGGAAAAGATGCTTCGTGAGCTGGAAGGAATTCGAGGAAGGGAAGCCTTGCTCTTCAAAATCAGCTCTGGAAGAGAGGCAGTCCGCCCGACTGAGTCTGTCACAAACGGCAACCCTTTGTTCATAAGTTATTGATTTGGCGCACTGGGAAGTCACTGTTGCTTTATCGCTGGTCACTGGCGCTGAGATGGTAGATCAGGTGTACAGTAAGATATGCATAGCATTGCTATGGAAATGAATACTATCAACGTGTCACGTTCAACTCTTGTTCTTCCACGCCTGGGTGCTGGCCGCGCCGGAGAATCTTTTCGCGTGCCCTCACCACCACGTACAGCGTCTTGCTCATGCACCATCTTGCCAGTCTCGAGCGGTCAGGTCCCGCCACGTTCATCTCAAGCCTGGAACTCGATTACCTTATACCTGCCAATTGTTCAACGAGCCTGTGATCTCCACTTCTCATCTCTAAGTCTCTAGCAATCGAAACTTTTCCTCATATCCCGGCCCACACGTGATGGGGCTCAGCGGAGAGCAGGTGCGGCTGAGGAAAGCCATCTGTGGTATGGAACTCTGCGCGTGAGCGACTGTTTGACAACTCATTGGCTGTTCGTGCTTCGTTGTGAATCGTCGTACTCAGAAGCCATCTTGTTAGTGTTGAAGCAGGGCTAGGTTGAGGGTCTATCTCGCGCGATGCTTCGTCGAGAGAGTGTCTTTCCGATCGTGGTTGTGGAAGCAGAAGGACGAAGGCCCTCGCGCCAAAGGCGTTCGCCGGATGTTCGCCTTCTCCGGGAAGAAGGCGAGTGTCCTCCTTGTCTGAGTGTCGATAAAGGTCTCACGCCGGATCCAGTGTGCTCTCGCGTGCTCGAGCTGATAGCAAAATTGGTATGGCCTGGCAGAGGCGTCAGCACAAGCAGGGAGCAAGAGAGTTCTCGCCACGCTTCGTTGTAGGAGACGCGGTGATGGAGAGAAAGATTAGAACGACGCCTCCTTCTCCCGTCCTTGATATTGCTTGTCCCAATCCTTGATCCCGCCTCCCTTCTTGTACTAGCGCCGCAATTATGCTGAGAGTCTGTCTCCATGTTTTTGCTCGGGCACTGCTTGCTGAGCCTTGGTTCCAGTCACTCATAGAATTGGCGGAATGACAGCATCCTAACTTGGAGGAGCCTCTTCGTCTTTGAGTCCCCAGAGTCGTTCTCAAGCTGGATTACAAGCTGGGCCGCTGCTGCTGCGGATCCGCTGGCAGGTGGTCTCAGCGTGACAGCGGCGGTTCGAAAATGGCCGGCAATGGCACCTCACAAGATCGCAAGAATGATAAACCGTACTGCTTCGTGTGTTTTCTTGTTGTGTGCATTTTCTGGTATTCTGTCGTAGTGAGGCGGACGTAGGTTTCCCGGTGTTTTCGTGAGCGAGCGGTGCTGGTCAGCTGGGAGGAGACAATCTATGTAGGCATTGAACCTGTCGGCTACGTGCTTAACAGAGACGATCATAGGTTGTATAGCTTTGAAAGTATCGCCGTGTTCGAGTGCACCTCTGCATGTTGGCGCGATGGCGTTATTTGCCCGCCAGGTCATGAAGCCAGCAAGGGACGCGCTCCGAAAGCCCAAGATATCAAGCCTTAGGGCTGACATGATATTCACGAATTGACGGGGACAAGACGCTGCGTTCATGATGAAGAAGTACAATAGCTAACTCAGTGTCCACGCCATCTGCATGCTGCCATATGCCATATTCTCGACACAGCAGGAAGTGCCACCTCGCGCGGGCATCACGGTCCGCCCGCAATATCAACACGCCCGCAACACATCACAACAGTAACGACCAACAACCACCAGATACCTCAAGCTTCTTCGCCAACTCTCTGTCAAAAGACAAAGAGACTGATGAAAAAGTGTGTGTGTGCAGAAGCACGTTAAAACCAAAAATTGTCCCAAGGCCAACCACGCTCGCCGGCGTCAACGACCAACCTCAGTACCGACAAGCGCTGTGCAATGCAAGTGGTTCCGAGGTCGCTTGTCCCCTTCATGATCGAGGCAAGGATGGGAAGGCCAGCTTCGCCCTGCCGGAGCAGGGTCCCTCGCTTGCACTCAGTGCTGCCTCTAGTTTTCCTCCCTGCGCCTCACCCGCCCCCTAGGCATGCACCTCATTATGAAGAGAAAAGGGAAGAGAGTTCTCAGACGAGGCACGAAACAGACTGATATAGCAAAGGTGAGGCGTGCACGGGCCGAATCTTGGCATTTTGCGTCACTGCTAGCGTCCTTTTTGTGGCTGTGCATAGGCGACGGGGTTCAGAAGTGAGGGTAGGGAGGTAAGTAATGAGGAGTTTGAAGTTGTATATCCCGTTGCCAACACAGTTCCAAACATTAATCGTTGATCATGGTTGTCATATTTCGAAAGCTTAAGGCAGTTCGCGTTCCACACATCCATTTGTGTATAATTTGAGTCTATAGCGATGTGCTCACGTTGGCTATCCGTGTCAAGAAATAAATTTGAAGCCTCATTCAGCAAGCTACAGGGTGGGACAACAGTACCGCGACGATCGCCGCGTCGTTTCATTGATTCTCAGGACGATGCTGATTTGACCGAGTGATGCTTTGCGCATTGATGGCTCGTACAAGCTATTACTGGTCAGGCAACAACAACTTTGGTCGAAAGGTGTTTGCCTTGAACGCACAGGGCCGGTAATACTACAAGAAAGACGTAGATCCGATCTAGAACATTAGACCGCAAGATTTGATCCACGGGTGTATCATTTTGGACGTCCGCAACAATACGCAGCTGGAAGTGTGCCTCTATTGGGCAGGAATCAATCAACTTCGTTCGCAACACTAGAGGTACGGATAGGACTTCATTCTTATACCGTGACATCGATCATACATTGATCGTACTGCTTTCTCCACTGCTGCAAGTCCATGGGTCCATGGAGCAAGGTTCAGTGCGCTTTCAACTGTTGGCGCGCCAAATCCTACCACCTCATTGCGCTTTCGATCGAATTGTTGGTATTTTAGGGAACTTCAATCGAGAATTACCCACCACAGTGACGAGACTTACCATTCCAAATGTCCTTCTACTCCATCCAGCGTGTAGTTCGTACTTCTCCTCAGCGAAAGCCTTGTGCTGTCTCGCGCGTTAACAAAACCTCCCCCAACTTGCCGCACCTGACAGCCCTACCAGGCTATGATTCCATGCTCTTGCTACGATTTAGTCGGGTATCAACCTTGTTAATCTCGTCATCTACTTCAATTCAAGTACCCGCCGGCTTCGAACGGTTTTCAGTCTGGTAATGGCGGTGTGCTGGAGTAGAGGCACTGTTCGCTCGGGCTGGTTTCGACTGTAGTTGGAGTAGACTCAACGGATAGGGTTCGATCGAGGAAACGGCGGTGGCGGCAAGCGATCGAGATGGAGTTCGAAGAACCATTGTCGCTGAGATGTGCTGCTGGAGCCGAAGGCTCTGTGAAGGCTTGCTATGTCTGTCAGCAAGCCAACGATCATGCAGAATATCACTTAGGCCGATCGATCCTTCCAAACTTTCACGCCACTGTCAGCAGGCTGCGTTGCGCAGTCAACAGTAGCTTGCGCGTTGATTGTGCAACGATAGCTCGTACATCCAAAGCCTGGCAAGGGACTCATCCACTCGCAGGCTGTATGTGAGCAATACTGCCTCTTTGTGAAGTCGTGCCAAAGCTCAGGCAGAGAGCATGTACGCGCCGGCTTTCGGAACGCGAAGGTCCACCCACTCGTGGATGGTGTTGAGTAAACGCGGCTCTTCAAGACTAGCCATCGTAAGACCAAAGGGTATGCACGAATAGGCTAGCGCGAGCACTCCGTGTTCGATGTTGAAAGCTATCGAGCCGGTTGCGATTTGTCTCCCACTTGTATCAGCCTGATGTCCTTTGCCAGAGACAATGCTCTTGAAGGCAAGCGCCATGCTGCTTGCTTCGCCATGTACGAGCACACTGGTCGCCAGAGCGGCCAAGCGTTCCGATACACCAGCGATGAGAAAGAACAGCGCGAAGTCCGGGCGTGCTATGGAGTCTGCTGCTTGTATTGCTGAAGTTTCTAGTATTTGTCGGCCAACCTGGTGAAGGCGAGTTGCCATCGTCTTATGCTCCGCATGTTCCATGTGTTGTCCTCGCTAGCTTGTTGCATTGGGTGTCTGGCTTTGCGCTATCACGGTGACTCGCCGTCTGATCAAGTTGTTCGCGAGAGGATCCTGATTGATGATCAAAACATGTCCTCAGAGCTCCACAACCTCCAGCTTGAGGATGATGTCCAGTTTTGTGTTGGCCTGAAGACCCTGCATGGGCGTCGGTATCGCGAGCGTGCTGCTCACGCCTCTTCCGCAGCATCAGGAAGCCTCCCGCTGTGAAGCCTACCTCCATGCTGCTCGGCGATCACCATGCTGATCGTGGCGACGCTCGTGACCGCAAACGATATTTTTTCCCTTGCCGGAGTCGTCTGGTGCTCGTTCTCGTCGTGTTGGGCATAACGAAGCGCGCAATAGTGAGCGTTCTCTTTCTCCTCGCCGAGACCATTCCTCCTCGCCGCGGCCGTTTCTCCTCGCCACGGCCATTCCTCCTGCCGCGCCTTCGGCCTGGATGCTGACAATGACATAGTTCGTCCTAGACCTCCTTAAAACGCTGCGGGCTTTGCCGATGGTGTTGACAGCAGCCTTAACTAAGCTCGCCTTGACAAGCAGGAGTGGTTGGAGGAGTAGCATGGCCTTCGTGGCCAAATCCCTGTTCTCCTTGGTCGTTTCTCAAGTCATTGTGCTCCTTAAACATGCGCCGGCGACGTCTCCAGTATCTCTTCACCACCAAAGTCTCCTCTTTCTAAGGTTCCAGTGGGCTAGCGCCCAAAGCTGTCATGCGTTGCTTGATGGATGATGGATGGTCGAACGAGCAGATTCTCCAGCCCGCTTTCTGTCGTAGGCAAAGGACTCTGCCAAAGACTCCAGAAGTAGAACATGATGTCGACCTGGCCGCTAGCTGCGATCTCTTACTCCACAGCTGTAGTAATCTTCTTACTCCGGTCAGAGATATGCTGGCTCGAACCCCGACATGCAAGGTCTTCCAGCGCGCGTGGAGATCATCGAGCCTTTGATCGGCTCCTTGATACTCTCCAGGCTTGCTTGGATGGTAGCAAATGGGTGTGAACAAGTTGATCGCGGTCTTTTACGGGCAACAGGGGCTGGAAATCTGATCTGTACACTGGCGCCGAAGACTCTGAAGCCTTGTACATGTCCTGGGCTGAGGAAGGGTGCCGGAGTGGTGCATGAAATTGCTGGGTCGCGCAAGCAATGTCGTTCACATGGGGATATGGTCTAAGGAGCATGTCGCGAGCGCCGGCTTCTCCCATAGAAGCTGTACGATCCTTGCTGCCATGATGAACTCTCCACACCCGAATTGCTCCGCCTCCCAAGCGCCGAAATATTGTTGCGACTCGTTATCCTCTCGTCACCGACGGACGAATTTCCCCAAGCTCTTACTTTGGCGAAACTTTCCAATGTGTCTATTCTCAGCTCTCTCAGTGGCGCCCTGGCAGATCAAGGGGAAAATGCTATCGGCGTGCATTCGTCGTGCGTTACGACCTTCAAGTCCTCTCTGACGACAGCCTAGCTATTGTGCGAAGGTGTGACTACCACAATCTCGCCAGCCTTTGACGCTGCGCCTGAGTCTCACGCCCCTGATCTCCAGTTCTTTGTCTTCTGCGCGTCTTCCTCTTCCGGCGATCGCAAGCCTCGTTCGATCGTGGTGTTTTCTTAGTCGGCCGGGTTCGAAGGTTCTTTGTGCAAGGCTTCTGTGGATGATACACGTGAATATGATCGTGCTGGACATGCTTAGCTTTGGAAATAATGCTGAGCGCTGGCGATTGGTCTGCACTCACGAAGCACCTTTTTGAGGGCTTCGGATGTAGGAGTGGCCTTCCTTTTGGCCAGACTTTATCCTGCTGCTGATGGTGAGGGCGTACAATTTCGACTGGAAGGCACCTAGAAAATCCTCCAGCGGTGGCGCGAGTCACTACAGTTGACGATTGTAAAGCTATTGTCATAGCGTTCTCTCAATGCCGCGCTCTTTCTGTCAATGGACGAAATTCTGGCCCAGCTTGACAGTCTCAGATTTCTTTCTCCAGGCCTTAGAGCTTACTGCCTGGTGGTAGTCCTCTGGCAGACGGTGATACCGCCAGCTTTCCTCGCGGGTGACAAGCGTGCGAATGAATGCTGTAGGGAACTCGGGGCGGAAGCTGTGAAGGTGCGAATATCCGCCTGACGGCTTCTGTCTGTCTAGTGCTTGTACGGTTTGGTGTTGGCACCCTCGCTACGGCTTCCGATCAAGCTCGGTGGCGAGCGCCGGCCTTGGGGCTTCTGCGAAGGCCGAACCAGTGTGGGTGAAGATGGAGGGTGGTTTTGCAGCTGGTACGCGTGCAGTTTTGCAATTTTTGAGACTGCTGAGTTCTGTCAGCCTTTCGAATGAAAGATCATTGTGTAAGCTTTGCGCATGTTTACCTCCACGATTGAATGGTGCACCTAATGCTCCAAGCCGACCATGCGCTATATGGCGAAGGCGTAGGCGAAGTTTGCGAGACCTTCCGAAAACCTGTTGCCAAACCTGCCCTGCTTCTCTGTATTTCTGGCGTCCGCCGCGCAGTTTATGGCCGGTCTCGGTGTCAGGCGGTCGAGGAGACGTCTTGCAAGCTTGAGGGGCGCGTGCTATCGGTCGACGAGTTCTTCGATGTATTTTTCCGAGCTAGCTGCCGAATGGTTTTTGATCGATGGCAGTGGCGAGGCACGGGTGACAGGCGCTCAGCTTCAATCTTGGGCGCCGCACGCGTGGTCCATGTTTCTGGGGGCCTTGGGGACACTGAGATGCGTTAGCTCGTGTGTAATTCGGTTGGGAAGCAGGTTATTTACCATTCGCCGCCGCCTGGCAGCCTCCTTGTGGCATGACAAAGACCTGGCCGGGAGGACTACTGCAGTCTTGCGCGTTGTGATCGATCGGTCAAGGCGGCGACGGCACGGCTTGCGAGTACTGGTGACACGCGTGCTGGATGTCTCTGAGGGACTTGTTTCGATGATGGCCACTGAATTGTATTAGCTTGCGTGAGATCCAGTAGATAGCTCGTGTGACACCGTCCACCGCCCGGAGAACTGCTCGTTGCTTCGTTCGCGCCCGTCACTGAGGATTCGCCACCCAGCCGGGCATGTTGTGGTATGGACATCCCTGCGCCGCCCTCTTGCTCGACGGCCATGCCTGTAGTAGGATTCTGTTTTTGTCATGTTGCTATGTCCACAAAGTGATATCGCGCCGGCGCATGCTGCTGATACCTGATGTCTGCTGTAGATGGTGGTTCAATTCTCTGGCGCGAAGAACTCCTCGCCCGGTCGCAGCGGTGTGAATATTCACGGTAACATGCCGACAGCAAAGTGGCCAATACGGTATCTACATGTAGTGTACAAGAGTATAGTCGCTGTTAATCTATGCATGTAAGGTGTTGCCACCCACTGTGAGGCCACAGCACCTCCTCAATCTCACAGCACCTCCATACCGCGACGGCATACCACGCCGCGTCACGGTCACAACACCACTCACATCACAACAAGCATTCTTCTCCAACTCCTCCGCAAGCGAAGGAACATTGATGAAAAAATACAACTCGAGGTCTCTGCCGCAGCTACTCGAGAGGTGAGGGGCTCGAACCCTCGCTTTTAGGTGCCGAGCACCCCTGGAGTGTGCCAGGATTACAAGGTTCCAAAAATTCGATAGGATAAAGCGCCCATCACCGCTGCCAAGTGTACGAAAAAATTGTGCGGTTCGTGATGAGCGAAAGCTGCATCCATTGTGCCACAGGGTTTTGGTGACCTCCCTGGACCGACCCGCTTGGTCTGGTTCGAAAGTCGAAGCAGGCGATAAGTATGAAGAGGAAAAGGAGAAGTTGGCAAGCTTCGGGGGCGTGAGAATTTACTTGTAGGTGGGAAACGGCGCTAGTGCACGGATTGTCTTGGCTACGGTGTACTGCAGCTCCACAGGTAGCGCTTTGAGTCAATTGAGTGATCGGTTCGCTCTGATTTGAGCTTCTTAATGTTCGGGATCGAATGCTGAGTGATTTTTTCGCGCCGACGAACGACCATTTTTGACGAGGTAAGCTACTATCATTCTTTCGCATTGCAATTATGATTGTCTACACCATTGAAGGCTGTCAAGTCCTTTCGCGGTCGCGTTGTGGTGGTCTCAGCTCATATCGTCGCCTCACATCACATCGATCACCGACTGACATCGTCACAGCATCGCCCACCTCCACCAGCATCTCACGCAAACGTAAGCTACTCCCATCACCTCCCTTCTCAGAGCATCACAACTAAGGCAATCGTAGAACCACCATCTCCTTCAGCAGCAGCAACAACACCATGTTCGCGCTGTTCGCGATCTCCTGCGTCGAGCGCGCCCAGTAGCGCCGCATCGCGGTTGCTGCTGGTGCCGCTGATAGCACCACCACCGCCGCCACCGCTGCCACCATGCCGCCGAAGCAGCAGCAGCAGCAGCAACAGCAGCAAGAGGCCGAAAAGGCCAAGATCTCGGCCATTTTGGCCAAGGAGAAGGAAGAGGCCGGAGGGCCGGAGTTCTGGGTGTGCTGCCAGTGAGAGGGCGGCTGCCGTGTGGTTTCTTTGGGCGGAATGCCCGCCATGATTGACGAGACGTTGTGTTTTTTTGTCTTTTGACAATGGAGAGACTTCTTGCTTCCCGTGCATGTGCGCGATCCTTTGGTTTCAATGTGATGTACTTGCGTCAGTGAGAGACTTGCAGTATCGTTATTGCGCATACAATTCGCTTCTGGTCGTGCATGTCTTGTGGTAGAGATCTCGTTCGGCTGTTCCAAGCAGTGATGCGGAAGTTTCGGAAACGATGCGACTGTCTGGCCATCTCGCCTACTCAATGCTTGCAGGTGATACTCTAGTTTCAATGTGATCGTTGTTGACCATTGAGACGCGTGTTCTACGTTTATGGTAGCATTGGGCTGATGTGCATGCGATTGGGAGTATAGCATAGTTCCGTTCTAAAGCTGCATCTTGGGACGCAACGGAGAGCTAGTCACTTCCTAAAGCTCAAAGCTTCCCCGAGCAAGCATCGTTATATCTCGATGGAATCAACACATGGACAAGAATCTAGCATAGGAGATATATGCAAATATCCTAGTCTACCTCTAGTGTACTGGGGATCGTTTTATCTCAGTCAATACCAATGATATGGCCATTGTCTCATGTTTCGTCGTTTTGCTCATCGCCCCAACCCTAACCCTCAGGCACTCGATGGCCTTTGAGATCCAGATGTTTAGATGTGTACATGGACGCAAGCGCCAGAGATCTCAAGCACGTGAATCTTTTGCGATGTAAAGAAGAGACCCATTCGTTTACATTTGCGCTAACTATCTACTTCGTCTCACCTGCCTCTCTACAGTCTCCCCAAGGCACCACAAGTCCGCCTTCTCTGGTAGATGCATCATACCCATGTGCAAATTGACGTACAAAGCGTCATGGACCCCCATATATGTTCATTCTTGGTCCTGTGTCAGTGCTGTCTTTATTGTCTCGCAAGCACGGCGAGGAGGTGACGTCCAGCGCAGCGGAGCTCAGTCCGACGCGGCCAGCCAGCTGTGCGGAGGTGCCAGCAGTACTGTCGTTGAATTAAGGACTTCGAGATTTCCGGCTAGTGGAAGCCAGTGCGCAACCTTATGTGGACAGCATCTCCTCCGCCCTGCGCGTGCCCTGAGTGGCTCTTTAGGCGTGCTTGCATGATTGTAATGTTGTAGCGATATCGCCGGGTGAATTGTGCGGAGACTGGAGATGATTATGGCGGCTGGTTGCAGAGTTTTCCACCGCCACACCGCTATAAGGCGCACCCAGAATCACCTGGACACAACGTGCAAGCACCCGCATGATCTGGCGCAACGACGGGAGTGTGCAGAGTGTGCAAACGCGAGCGCGGACTGGAGCTTGAAGCGTTGCGCAGAGATTTCAGGACAGCAATGCCGGTTGTAGGCTAACTGGGTCCGCACCATTGGCCTCCACGGCGCACTAACGATGACCTGGATGTACTCTGCCAGGCCCCGGAATGTTTCGTGCTGCGATGTGCTTGTCTGCCGTGGGTATGCTCCTTGGTCTTACGCCTAGTCAGCCTTCCGTCCCATCTCGGCGATTGGGTTCGGAGGCTCCACAGAGGTCAGCACGGTGTGCCCCTGCACATCGACGACCACCATTCGATAGCTAGGTCGTTCACCATCCTCGGCAGTTGCAAAAGCGCCTGCCTTCCTCGCTGGATCGTCGCCGAAGATCTGAAGATGCCCTCAACATTGCCAAAAATTGATGCCTTCACCCGGAATCGAACCAGGGATCTTCGCATACCTCTAGGGATGTCCTACAAGTGCGATGCCATACCACTAAGCCATAAAGGCGCGCTCCGGCTTGTTCTGGGAGCAAGATTGGATGTTGGGGGCAACTTTTCAGCGTTTGTATTACTTCAACAATCTCCGCTGAGCCCAATCGCCAGCAGACAAGCAGGACGGTCGACCTTCGGCATCACCAGACAACGGGACGGAAGCCTCGATTGGATGCCAGCATATGTGAGTCGATGCACTAGCTTGTCGGGAGGGGACTTTCCAGCAAGAAGACAAGCTAGCATGATACATGGGCAGACCGATATGAGACGTCGTGTGGAAGGGAAAATGAGCTGCGGATGTGGCTCTTCTCTTGCGTGCGTCAAGCTTGGGCTTGTGCACACTCTGTACTGAACGCCACCAACATTCAACGTTTCGATTTGTGTACCGCCTGCATGGGCCGAGAGCTCAGACGTAGAGCCCAAAGCCGATCGGAACATTAGGGCTGCTATAAGACAGCTGTGTACACGACTCTCTTTCTGGTCAGCCCAGGATTTGCTCCCGTCTTTCGAGCACACAGACAGAGAGACGATGCGATGACAGGCAGAGTCCGACCGGGCCCAAGCAGTGTTGCGCGGCGCTCTTGTTGAGCAAGCCCACGCAGGATGAAGAGAGACCGGAAGAGCAAACACAGATCTAACAAAGCGATGCAGCATGCGGCCCAGGCAAGAGACCTTCTGGCAAGCTCTCATAGATGGACCAAGACCGTTCGCTGCCCCCAGAGAGCATGTTACCCCTGCCAGCTGTGTTCAATGGCGAAGATTGTGCTCAAGATCACCATGTCCAACCCCGACGCAACAATCGCCCAAGACAGGGGTGCAGCGAGGCACGGCAAACTTGAGATTGGAATGACAAAGTTCCCCATGGCTCTCATGCTTCTCCGCCAGACTTCTCTTCGCCTGCCGTCGAGAACGATGACGATCAAGATATGCCCATGTTCGCCGCTCCGCCTCTTGATAGAACGATGGCCATGTTGCTGAGCACTGGGCAAGGAGCAAACAACTTGCACCCGGCTTCAAATTCCTTGTTGCTGTAGGGCCGGGAGACAAGCTGATGCAGCGGAAGGCGCTGGCCTAACGCAATGGCGTGCAGCTTTGAGTCGACCAGCAGCCAAACAGACCGGAAGTGGCTTTGGCGTGAAGCGAAAGAGCTTGCATTCAAAGCGTCAACAATTCGAGAGTCGAGACCGCTCGCCGAGCATGAGCGTACCGCCAGATCGAACTATCGTCTGTCATCATACGTTCGAACGTGTGCGCAAAGGAGAGGAGACACCGTGGAGCGACGTGTGGTGCGCTTGTCGGATCTGCTCAGCCTGGTTTCGAACTACGCGGGAAGATAAGGCCAAGCTGGCATCTTGTTCGCTCGCCACTGTCTGGCCGATGATCTTCATCATCGGAGGTGTAACCTCCTTCTACCCGACTTATAGAGAATTCTGCACTCAAGCCGGGCGGTCTGGCAAGCGGTTTGGTGCTAGAGACCTTTGTTGGGTCCGGAATTGCTGGAGGGCATGCTAATGTTGACGTGCTGCAATCGGGGAGACGACGGGAATGTACAACGCTGATTGTTCTCTCTTCTGGCTCCCTTAGGTATCACAGCAAAGCACCGTCAAGCCTTGCACGTGTGCAAACTTCTTTTGCTCAATCATCATTGCCTGCCCTCGCACCGAATCGTACTGAATGGAAAGCGAACCTGCATGTTGTGGATGCGGCAGGAGTGTATGCGTATATCGGCTCGTCATTATGCCGTCCAACTCTGACCAGAGTCAGGAGCCGCCTGGACCTGGACACAGTCGATGAATGTGATGATGGATGGGTTCCAGCCAACCAAGTGCATAGGTCGCGCGTGCCCAGGATTATTTGTTGTCCAAGGCGGTATCGTTTATTGAAGGCGATGAGTCACCGGAGGTGCGGACGAATAGTAAACAGAACAATCTCGCATAAAAATGCTGGTGGTTCCTGCGACGGAGGATGTCTGGATTGTTGTATACGAAGTTTGGAGATGGTAGCATCTTGCTCACGCTTGAGGATTGGCAAATCCTGCTGATGCGGCCGAGGTCAATCTTTTGGCGTCGGGAGACTGCTCAAGGCTGAACTACGCTCATGCTGGACAGTGACCAAGATATGTAACGCGGATATCAATCCATCCACAACCCGTACCTCTGAACCTGAACGATTAGGGTGCGGAAACCTCACCTGCGCTCACTCCAAACTTCGACAACACAAGCGTGAGATTATAGGCCCATGATTCAGCAAGATTTCATACAGCATATGTACTTCATGCATTATGACCACGATGTCGAGACTAAGAAGGCTTCACGCCGCGGCTCTGAATACACTACGCAAGTTCCTAAACGTTGGTTCATTGCCCTGCAAGATTACTGGAGTCAAAATCCTGTGGCCAGGGTGCCGGTTGCCATTCACCACGATACTTGACAGCTAATGCTGAATATCTCAGGATGGACCAGTTGGACATTGGGGCATGTTATTGACGCCGCAGCAATCAGGCCAGGTCATGATCACCACCAGGCGCGGAGCGCATCTTGTCGTACGCTGTCATTCTTCCCCTACGGCTATCGAATCCACTGCTCATCAGCCTGCGTCAAGCTTTCCGGCTACAATGGCTGATTCCGTATCGCTGACAGACGACACTTTCGAGAAAGTACAATGCGCGGGCCGCAGGTCTCTTTGTTCCTTGTCACCGTCGAAGCCACGAGACCGCCTTCCTTTGACGTGAGGCCGTCGAGCATAATTAGCCCATTGTTCGCCACGCGCTCAAAGAAATACAAGATTGTGTCCGCAGCCCTGCTCCACTCCTTGCTTTTCTCACCAAGAAACAAGATTATCAAGAAGCAGGTCTTCCAAAATTACAAAACCACCAGAGAAACAACACTAGCAACAGAAATGCAGCTCAAGATCACTTTTTTCGCCTTCCTCGACATCCTGGCCCTCCTCCTCCCCACCGCCTCCGCCGCAACATGGAACAAGAAGCTCAAAGTCTGGAACGTCGGCGGCATCCCCAGCGTGCCCGGTTTCCCAGGCCTCGCCTCAGGCGACATCGGGCCCTGCGGCGGCATTCCTGAAGGCGGCGACGTGTGCGGCTCGTTCGGTCCCAGCAAGAAGATCGCTATGCGCGCAATCTACACTTGCAAGAAGGGGAAACTCTCGCTGCGCGAGATGTGCTCGGAGAATTCGAACAAGAACAGGTGTGTGAAGAATAGTAGGAGGAAAGGGAAGGCGTTCTACCCGTTTGTTAGTGGGGAGAAGATTGTTTGTGTTAATAAAAGTCGGATCTAGATGCATGTGTTGAGCACGTTCATATGCAATGGAAATCGCTTTGCAGGAGAGAAATGTCTTTTCACATCTACAAAATCATTACATTGATAAACCCAGTCGTCTGCTGATGTATACATATCTGCGCAATGCTCCTTCGTCCATTCCAAGGAAGGTCGACTGAACCGTCACCCCGAGACTCTTGAAATTTTTGCGAGAATGATCAAGCAGGCGGAAGTCGTGACGAGAGCGTTCAATGACGCCAGCAGGATTGCGCTATCGGTCAATGGGCAATTCCTTTTGGAAGTCCCAAAGTATCTCCATTATGACCGTCGGCGACCTCGATAACCTTAGCAGCTGTGAATGCGGTCTGCGATAGCTAGCAAAGCTGGGTAGTACGGCAAACAAGTGTGCGCCCGTCAACTCACACTCGCCGTGGGCTTTGTGGAAGACCCATAGCCAGCGCAACATCAAGCTTGCGCAAGTCTTCGTTTACTACATCCGTCAAGACACTCCCACACTATGAGGTTGCTAACCGACCGCTCGTGTTGAAGATTGGCATGCTGCCCCGCCATATTCCTTTCAGTTCCATCTCTTCTCTTCGGAGCTCTTCTCATCCTTCTCATCCTTCCCATCCAATCATTCTGGTCCAGGTTACTGAGAGCAATACCATCAGCGTGCACAAGAGCGCTGCAACAATCGGACAAGTTGAAAGATAAGCTAGCGCTCACAGGTCAGCGAAAGAGCACCTATAGGGCTGGGTCTTGCAGGCCGAAAATCATGTTGTGATGGATACGCTGGCGCTCCGTGATGTTCTTCCTCAACGTTGAGCAGCGGAAAGAGCTCGTCGCCTTAAGGCGCAACGCAATCCATTTGCGCGCGTAGTCTCTTTTCTACTCAATATGGGACGAGTTGCCCAGGTCCACGTGATGCCGACCGTAAATTTGCCCATGCAGGACTCCAGGCACGCGGTCCTGCTTGACCTCACCCTGGTCGCAAAGTGCCTGTCAGGCTGGAGCTTTGGTAGGCTTCGCATTGTGTCGGAGGATGATCGGCCACTGCCCAAGGATGAAGCGCATTTTCATGTCTCAGCTCCTTGCTCGTAATGAACTCGCTGATCGTTGTCCGAGAAATATTTTGAGGGCACTATCTTCCATCAACTCGACGGTGGACCAGGTCTGACCTCGCAATCGTGATCGTTCTGGCGAAGTCTTGCGCCGGTTGCTCCTCGTCGAAACAAATGTGAGCATGCCCGTTACGTCGTGCATCAAGGGTGCTGGAGGAGAATGGGTAGGCACAGTGGCTGGGATCGAAAGGTGGCGAAACCCGCGGTATGGAGGAGCTCAAAGCTAGTCGGATGTGCTGGGAAGTTGTTAACTTGGCTCCTGGCTCAGGAAGAGGAGCAAGCGCCGTGAAAGACATCCTGATGCGGTTCCTGGCGGTTCGCACCCGGTCGGCCTAAGATGCAGAGGTTGACCATGAAGTATGAAGCGGTTATGGACGCTTTGTCAAACGGATTTTACGGCGGATAAATACAGCTTGTTGTAGGCATCAAATGTGGAAGCTTCACGCAAAGAGTATCGTACCTGAAGAGCATAACTCCTTGTACGCTCGCTTGTTGCCGCACTGCTGCTTCTTGTATGCGCGCTCACCTCTGCCATTGCTTGCTGGCCGCGTGCTGCTGCGGCCGGAAGGAGTCAGATGTCGCTAGACAGACGTGGGCTCTACGCAGTGGTGTAAATTCACACGAAGGTACCCCGAAAGTGATATCGCTTGGTCATGCATCCTCTTCATCCTTCATGTAGCTAGAGTTCTGAGCTTATCCGTAACCCGTCGGCGACGCTTGAATCGATGTCGAGCGATCATGTCCGATCCTTCTTTCTCTCGCCTTCCAGACATCCAGATGTGTAAAGGTATCGTTCAATGTCATACTGTGCGAGGATACTTTGATGCCTGTCTTAGTGTTGCAAGCGCTGCGCCGCTCACCAAGTCCCATCCTTCGTCCAGCTTGAATTTGGGGTATATAATATGCCAAACACGAGCAGCAGTCGTGACCAGTTCCGACTGGCCACCCCACTACCAAGGTATGTCCCCCAATGTTCCCTTAGTTCAGTTGTCAATTGGCAGGATGGTTTTGCATCAAATTAACCCTCAATGGGGCACGTAAAAGTGTACATTCCTTTTTGTTGGTCAAGGGTTCGATTCGGCTTGCTGCAAGCCTTTTTGCTCACGCTCGTCAAAGTCCGGCAGCTTGCTTTCACGCACAAGGACAGGGCAACATGAGATACTCAGTACGATATGGATCATGTGAGGAGTAATGTACGCTGATGCAAAAAATTCTTCTGTGAAGGCTCGCTGATGGAGGTATTGCATCGTGAGAACTATGAGGAAGTGCAGGCCGGCTATTGACAGTTTGTGCTGACCCTGCTGCGCAAGGTAAACTCGTGTCGCTGCCGTTTGATAATCTCACAGCTTGGCTCGTCACTTCCACCATTGTCTGATGCAGTGATCGGGTGAACCTTTAGCTGGCGTTTTTGATTCGTTCGGGTGAGGGTGTGAGAGAGAAGACGGGTGTGGGTGACAAGCGGGCTTTGTTGATGCTTGACGCGAAGCGGGAGTGATCGCACTTTGTGGAAGCGGGTGCGCGATTCGTGTGAGCTGATGGTAGCAGAACGGAACGACAAGGAAAGGAGTGGGATAAGAATTTGCATTTGCTGGACGACTGGTGTATCAAGATACATAGACGATGAAGGAAATGTAGGCCTGGTGATAGTAGGGACTTCAACTCTTCGCTCCCTTTGCCATAGAGGTAGATCGCGGCGTGAGGGTATAGCTTTACAGGCCGGCAATTGACAGGCTGTGCTGTGACTGCAGGATAAAAAAGCACCATGTCGCTGTCTTTCGATGATTTCCCACACACCAAAACCTGAAGTATCATGGAGTGATATTCTAGAGCCTTGTCAGGTGTGTGGTTGTCGACTCAGTATGGGGAAGTTGCCATGAGCTGCGGAGGAACATCAGGCTTTGTGTGAGGGGACTTCGCGAACGACGGAAAGCTGAGTGCGGCCAGTACGGCCTTAAAGCTTTGAGCTGTGTATGGATGACGGTGAATTGAGGTTCATAGATTCGGGAACAACAAAAGTAATATACGCTTGATTTTGCGAACAGCTGAACATTGGCTACGGCTCTAACGGTATTCCTCTGTGCTAGGATCGTAGACGATATGCAAATCTTGGAATATACCGACCATTGAAATGCTGTGTGCTCTTCTGGTCGGGAATATGATCGAGGGTGCTAGTATCGTTGCCCATGAGAGCTAAGTGGCCCTGCTTGCCAACTATTCAGAAGATGTGTCTCGCAGAGAAAGGCCCAGAATGATGCAGAGGACGTGGCATACACAACTTCGATCGATCACAGCAACCGCATTCATTCAAATCTATATACTGAACTACACATCGAACCAACTTGGCCAGCCGAAGCTGTTACACCCTGACACCGCGCTGAGGTGTTGGTTCATCGTCAGGGAGGGTTTTTTTCGAGGTTTGCCCGATCCTCGGCATGTTGTTATCGAGGTTGTCTTGCTCCCCGGCCTTTTTTAACGAGGACTTCTGACCCCTCGGCCGTTTTTTACGAGGGATTCGTGCGCCTCATTCCTCCTCCGCGAACTAATCGATCCACTTGATCTTGTCAAAGCTGCCCATGAAACGGGACTTACGCCTCTCCCTGTCCGCCTCCTCCTCCGCCTCCCTCTCCACTGCTCTCTTCAACTCTTCCTCCCGGCGCTCCGCGAACTCCTTGCGCTCTGCCTCGACCTGCTCGCGTATCAGGCGCTGGTTGGCCTCGTCCGACTCCTCGAACACACGCAGCCATTCCCGCTCCGCCTTGATTGCGTCGTTCCAGTCCACGAGGCAACGACTGAAGCGGCTGATATGCCGGTAGCCAAGGCCATGCTCGAGCCTTTTCGCGCAGAGCTCGTCGGCCCGCTTGTTGGAGCCCTCGACGCAGGTGGCGCGGAAATCAGCTTCGAGAGAGTCCCAGATGGTGAACTGGCGCTCGCAACGACAACCGGGACCGCAGGTACTAAATAGATTGTGAGCATGAAGAGTTAGATATGAGCATGATATGGCAGTGAATTGCCACTGAGATTGACTTACAGCTCCTCAGGCTTGACGACACGAGGCGGGCGGCGGAAAGACATGGCGGCGGCGGGGCGGGCGGCGGCGATGTCTTGGTGGTGGTGGTGGTGGCGAGGGTGAAGTCTTCTCTCTGGTGGTGCTTGTGTGAATGTGGTGCTTGTCTTTGGCCGTACCGTCGCGAGATATGTTTTCCTTCACTGGTGGCCTGGGAGAACAAGAAGTGAAAGCTGTTTGAGAAGAGCACGCGGGGGTTTTAGATGTGACTGATGGTCCTAGCGCTTGCTCGTCGTCATTGGGGTCGGAGAGTCAACAATAGATAAAGTGAAAACGATTCCTCCGAACGCTACACGTCTTCCCAGCTCCTTCCACACGCGACAGATCAATTGGTCTTGTTTCTCCTTCGCTGAACGACGATCTCCCCGACCACAACACCCTCAGGTTCACCTCTCGCAGAGATGAGTAGAACTCACAAGGTATGTCCACTGCACAGCCCATATTATCTAGACAGTGGGCTGACAGAACTCCAGGCCGTCGAGAAGCGCTCAGAGAGTCCTGCGCAGTCAGACTCAGAGGAAGAGGTAATAATTCAACAACGCGTTCATCGTCCATTGAGGATTGGGCTGACATTGATCTCGCAGGACGAATCCACCGAGACCAAGCGCAAGTCAGGCCAGCCGGACGGACCGACGCTGACGTGGACGAAAACTACTTGTTTTGCTCTCGGGCTCACCGTGGCGCACCAGAAGAAACCAATCAAGAATGGTCGCCTCCAAACGGACTGGAAGGCTGTCCTTCCAGTCATCAACGACATTTTTCCGCGGGAGATGGAGGGCTTCACGAAAATCTACGCTCAAGGTCTCCCGAAGGCTAGCAAGCTTAGGTCACAGTACAGCGATCACAAACGCGGCCGCGCGAACAAGTGGTTATTGCTGAATCGTGAGAACTGCACGCCCGAGGAGATCAAAGAGATGACGAGGATGAAATCGATTGTTTTCGAGACCGAGCAGCGCTTGAGCCAGCTGCCGGGGAGCCTTGTGTTGGCTCCTGGGCCTAACGCTATCGAGTGGCTTTCGTTTACGGTACAACCCAAACCGGAGAAGACTACTGCGAAGCCTGCAGTTCGAAAGCGCAAGAGAAAATCTACTGTTGAGTCTGATGTTGGAGAGCATAGAAATGTCACGGCCAAGCAACCGAAGACTGCGACGAAACCCGCGGCGCGGAAGCGCAAGAGAAAAGCTACTCCCGAGTCTGAGGCCGAAATGCCTGACATTGAGAAGGATCAGAACTTGGACAAGAATGGAAATCAGGGCGAGCAGGCCAATGGCAACGACGACGACGAGCAAGAGGCCACAGATGAACAGGGCGATGGTGGTGACAACAAAGAGCAGGAGAACCCAGAGGAAGATGCTGATGGCGATCACAACGACGAGGAAGACCGCAGCAACGACAAGCATGCTGGTGACGAGGAGAGCTCCGGTGGATCCCATGATTCCTCCAGTTCGAATCACGACAGCGACGAAGACTGCATCATCGTCACCACGCGAGGTTCGCGTCGAGTTGTTGATGTCGATGACGAAGATGAAGATGCCGAGAGCGCCAGCGATGAGGAGCAATTCATGAACGCGGCCGATGCCCTCCGTACTCAACGCGAGAAGAAGGCCCAGCGTGGCAAAAGCGCTACTCGCCAGACTCATCCTCAGCGCAAGAAGTCTCACCTCAACGAGGTTCACCTTGCCTACGAAGACGACGAAGATGACGAACAGCCTGCCCCTTCAAAATCGTTCCAGGACGCCGTCGAAGCTGGGACGTACGGAAATCACGTTAGGGTCCAAAATGTCCTTTCCCATCAATCATCCCGTCCTAGATATACGGCAGACGATCTGGTGAAAACCCGCGACCAATTCCTTCAGCCTGTGGATGATGTCGAACTTCTGCCACCCTTCACCCGCCACAAAACTGGCGCTCTCGACAATGCGATCATTCAGTCCAAGGCCGCCGCACTCGTGGGCAATCAAGATACTTTGCAAATCTTGCCTGACAATCAGAAAGAGCTCCTTCGTCGCCACAGGCAGAATGTGAGCAAGGCTCTTCGCTACGGCGAGAACAGGAGCTTGAGGCTCAGTGGACTTGCACCTCCTGCTTACCCTTCGAACCCGCCTCGTGTCTACTACGGTGATGGTCACACAGACCATACACTGCAGCCTCTTGTCTATTCTTACAGCGCCCTCAGACGTACTCTCATGATCGCCTTCCAAGCTCGCCACTGGGTCGACGTGTGGTTTGAGATCAAGCGCGTTCCGGGCTTCGTTCAAGGGAAGTGGAACATCATCGCTGATCTCATCGACCCTATCGTCGCGTCTACAGGCATATCCCGCCAGGACGTGACCGAAGCAGTCAACATTGCCACACATAGGGAGTCCATTTCGTCCCTCAAGCTTGCCAAGCTGCTTGCCATGCCCATCAAGATCAACAAGAGGGAGCAGGCTGAGCCCGACGCGACACTGGACAACAATGTTCAGCAGATCAACATCCAGACTGATCTCCAGATGCTTCACACGAACGACATCGACTTCGCAACCGAGCCGCCAACCTACACCTTCAGAAAGATGACCAGCGGCTCTGGCAACGATTTCAGGTTCGTTCAGTCCTCCGACTCGCTGTATGCACTGACCGGCGAAGTTCGCCGTGTCCTGCTCAAGTACGATACCACTGGGCAAGGCAAGGAAGTCGATGTGATGCTTTGCGATAAGCCGCTCTGCTCTTCATGTGAACCCCGCCCCGACATGTATCCCCACAATTTCGAGTACTCTGAGCAGCGCAACCAGCTGCCTCTTGTCCATCACAAGGATGTTGCTATGTTCGAAGATGGGAAGCTGTACTTCGTGCCCATGCAGCAGGAGCCCGTGCTGGACGATGCGGCTGTTGTGAAGAGGGACATTCATGAAGTTGTTTTCGGCAACGACAGGGCTATCAAGGTCGTTTTCTGCGACAGGGAGCTTTGCGGCGCTTGCAAAGGGAAAGAGGTGAGCTGTCTTGCTGACCTCGTCCTCCCGTGGCGTCGCTAATCGTCCCGGTCCTCTTGTTCGGAGTATCGACACAAACATCGCTTTATGGCTGAACTCTGGCTTCGGATGCTTGTCGACAGCATTGACGCTCCCTTTCATCGTCTTCACATCCGATTCCAAGTTCTTGACCTAGCTTACCCAGCACCAGTACCCAGCGATAACATTCAGGACAGAAGCCCTACAGCCTTCCCTAGCGCACGCGTCCGACAGCTGGCCTCGAGCGATCAATACACTGGAACTGCTCGTATTGCCATGATTACACATGTTTTGCGTTCACAATTGGTCAAGATCGTGCTGAACGATGAAGGCAAGCTCCTTTGGGCTTGTAGATTCACACGCGCTTGATGTAGATTAGCTTAGATACCCTTTCGCCGACGGCCTGCGCGTATGAGAAACAGTACACCCAGGGTGGTCAGCAACCAACCAATCTCAACCTGAGGCCTCAGGTTGGTTGGTTGGACCCTGAGCCGACCTCAGATTGGTTGGTTGGATAGTTGTAAGTGAGGTTGGTTGGTTGGTTGCTCAGATTGGATGGTATAGGAGCCTCAGGCCCTCAACAGTTGGTAAGTGAAGTATATGCCTTTGCAACTAATATATGGCCTCCTAGGCATCTTTTGTATGTAATCCTCACCAAATCCTTGCCTCCCTTGCTCTTTTAAAGTTGCCCTCACTGCATGTTCATAGTATAGCTAGCCCTAAGGCCCTTAGAGGTGTTTCAGCCTCTAAGGCACGCTCTTCACCAAATCTGGCTGTAATCCTTGCCTTCCTTGCTCTTTTGAGGTTGTGAGTGAAGTAATGGCGGCCGCGCGCTCGGAGTCGTGTTTTATGTAATCGCGGAGTCGTATGGTATAAGGTGACAGCGGAGTCATGAGGTGTTTGTGAGGTCGCGCGCTCGCTCGGAGTCGTGTTTGTGAGGTCGCGCGCTCGGAGTCGTGTTTGTGAGGTCGCGCGCTCGCTCAGAGTCGTGTTTGTGAGGTCGCGCGCTCGGAGTCGTGTTTTGTGAGTCGTGAGATAAGATGACGGCGGCTCGCGCGCTCAGAGTCAGTGTCACTAGATTAGCCCTTCGTGATGCCACGAGCGAAGGCATTGAACGCTCTCGGCGGTCTCTTGAGTCGTGTGAGGTCGCTGCTCGTTTACCACGTTGCCAGCTATACTGAATAGACGCTCGTCGGCTGCAGTAGATACTGGCGCAGCTAGTAAGGTGAATGCGAGGTGTTTCAAAATAGGGTAGTCGTCCTGGCGTAGGCGCCACCAATCTAGTGGGTCTTATGCCTCCGGAGGGTCTGGTTCGCTCTTATACCTTGTTAGTTCATCCTAAGGTGTAGGAGTTCGTCGAGAGCGCTTTTGGTTATAGGCAGCAAAGCCTGTCAGCTCCTTACGCGGCGCCTGCGGTGAGGTCGAAGAGCGCTCCGGAGCATCCGTGTTATAGGTGCGCCTTGTAGTAGCATACTACTCGTCGATGGTTTGTTGCGCTATCTTGATGAACTCTGGCGTGTCGGCCTAGTAATCTTCGAACCACGTATAGCGATAATGAGGATTGAGGAACACAGCCATTATATATGCTGGATTAAGGTCTGTAATCTGGTAGTACTTCCTCAACTTCAACTAGCCAACATTAAGCGATGCTATGAAGTGCTTCGAACCAGGCTGCGTCCGGACTTGTTTAAGGTGATGTAGTAGGTAATCCATTGAGGTGAGGGTGTTGTGGAGTGATCCAGCTGTTATTCCTACCGATTGGACGTGCATAGATACTTCATGGATTAGCGCAAGAAGTCTCTTGAAGTGCGTAAGTTCATCCCAATCATTGCGAGTTAGGAGGTCGTCCTCATAGATAGTCGCTTCCTCAGAACTCTGGTAGAGCATCAGGGCATCGCGTAAGTGAATCGCTCTCTCGATCATTAGGTAAGTACTGTTCCACCGGATGCCACCGTTGTTGACGAGTCTCAAGATCTTCTTGTGTGAGGTCTCCTAGCCATTTGAGATGACTTCAGCTTGCTTACTTTCGAATACGGCTATCCGTGCGTTGTTCGCCTTGATGTGAGTGACGAGATTATGGAGTTTGCCGATAGGGCCTTTAGACTGCCAGGCACGGTGTTGTTGTTCTTCTGTTCCGTTGCTTAAGATGGACTCGAAGGAAGTGACTGCCTACGTACCTAACGTCGAGTCGTCTTGTGATTGTGAGAAGTCATGCTGCGCATCATCAAGAGCCTCAACATCAACGCTAAAGAGGATTGCAGTGCAAACTAGGTTGAATATATGGCTAGCACAGCGAAGTCTCGATGTTACTGGCTCGAGCGTGACACGCTCTAAGAGCAGCTGTAGAGCCTTGTTATTGTTAGTAGCATTGTCAGCTGCAAAGAAGGCAATCTGACTCCCACTGATTTGGTAATGCTTAAGGACGTCGAATAGGTGGTCTGCAATGTTAGAACCAGTATGACTCCCTAGGGTATCTCGCATTACAAGGACGACGTTGTAGAGCTTGTAGTCATCCCCAAGGTAATGTACGACGACTCCGAGAAGGTCAAGGACGTTGTTGTTTGCCTTCCATCCGTCAAACGAGATAGTGACTTTGCCCTTTGTATTCGAGATAGAGCGGACGATGGTCTCGTGATGCCTTACAACCTCATCTATAATCCACCCACGCGTTGTGTTATGAGATTGAGGTATTAGCCCCTTCACGCGAGGGTTCTGAAAGCATAGAAGGTCCTTTAGTTCATCTGAAGTAGCCTGGCGAAGAGATATACTACTAGTAACGACCTAACGGCAGTAGGTGGATTTCCATCCTTCTTCATCAAATACCGTCGTGTGTGCAAGGTGCTGTTGGCTCCATTGATTAAGACTCTCTTGCTTTCGCTTCTTAGACACGAATTGGTGTAGTTTGTTACTAAGCCTGTCGAACTGATGAAGGTCCTCGAGGTGATCGATGATCTTTGTCGTGTTTTTCTTAACGCTTAGAAGGAAAGTCGGTATTTTTGGCATAGGGTCTTTATAGTAGCAAGCTATGCAAAGCCAGCACTTTGTAATAGAAGTATTATCCTTACAATAGCCCACAGACTCGCCATGCTGCCAAATCCATGATCTATGCGCCTTTTTGTTGGCCGGGAGAGGTACGCAATTTAGGAGCTAGCTTGCTCTGATCACAAATCCAGTTTTGGTTCGGCGTGAACGATGCTCAGTAGGTAGGCCAGATAATTCGTGTAGCTCTGTCAGATTGTCGGGTTCGGAGGTTAAAGCTGACTCTGTGCAATCCTCAGAGGCCATACTGTATCGGTTGATAGTTAAACAAAATAGCGAAGATAATGGTGGTTGGCTTCATAGAGAGCGCGTTCCTCCCGGAGGCTGGTTTGCGCCCGCTTGCGGAGCTCTCGGAGGTCTCGAAGTCACGTGCATGCGGCTAGGGAGCCTTTTGATTGGCTGACGGTAGCTTCCGCGCTCTTAGGGTCAGGGTTAGGGCGACCTTTAGCAGGAGATGAAACTATTCACTTACATCAAAACACCAAAAAATCTACTATACCATTACTTGGCAACCAATCCTAACCAACCAGAGGCCACAGATTGGTTGGTTGCTTATGTAAGGAGTTAAGGGATTGGTTGGTTGCCCAGTAACCAACCAATCCAATCCTTGGCAATCTAGGTTGGTTGCTGACCACCCTGAGTACACCTCACATGAACGGTGCTCGAACTCGTGCAGCGTGTTTTTCTGCAGTGATCTTTGATCGTGTTCCGCCGGCAATGTGCATTTCTGTTGTTGTCAAGCTTTCGTCGCTGCACCAGTAAAGCTTCGCGCTCGACATGAAACCTTGCGAAAGCTCTGCGTCAACAGCGCTGACGTCCTTCCAAGGCTCATCCCATCCTCAATCAGTGCATGTTTTAGTATCAAAGTGTAGATCTAGGAAGGTAACTAATGCTGCGGTCAGTCTTAGTGCGATCCGTTGAGGGAATAAGCCAACTTATCTTCAAAGGTTTGAGTACGACACTGGCATTCGAAAAGCATCACGGCGCATCATCTTCCGCCGTCAGGACGCAGAAGTGTGATTTCGCTGTCGAGCGTGACTTCGAAATGCAACGACTTGCTCGTGCAATGTCACACCCGCATATCCAAGATCTCGCTACGAAGGGTAAATCGATCTGCCTTTGGCGAACGTGAAATTGCCAGCAACCATGTATGTGGTTTGAGCGTGGCGTCGTGGGAAATTCGTTCATTTGATGTGTACGTATCGCTATCCATCCAAATATCGAAGCTCCGCATTCGGCCATCCTCCTGTGGAACTTCTTTGTCAAGCCTGCTTCCTACTGCGATCCTGCGCCCTACGCTTCTTATCTTGGACTTTTCTCTTTGTCGCAAGTGGCTTGACCCGTCCGATTGCCATCTTTTCCTCTCTCTGCCTTCCTCAACCCAACATGACAAGTGAACATCTCCTGGGCGTTTCATCTCCAATGAACGCGTACGCGACGTTTTCGTAGCATTTCGTCCGCGGTGAACGGCTTACGCGCGAAGTAACCAGAGCTGTTCCGCTGGCAAGGGAGATTGCGGTGGCCAGCTTTCAATAATTGGAGCTAAAGCTGTGAGGCGAATGTCCTTCAAAACCCTTCTAGCCGGGAGATCAAACACCATAGTTCTTTAAACCACGGAGTAGGAAGTCTCCAGGGCTCGACACAATCGATCGAAACTGGTTGATACTGATTCTAGTGATCTATCTCGGCATGCCGCGCAATGTCTTGCCGACGAACAGCGATATCGCACTGGGAGTCATCCTCGCCCGTCGAGGTGCCCTTTTGACGCCAGCAGCATTTCTGTCCCAGTCTAGAAGCCATTCCTGCAGGAAAAATGAGTTATGATCATCCATACCACCGGCCCTTGCTTTTGAATTCACTCATTTTTGCACATATCTTTTTCTTCCCCGGGCAGCCATCAAGCGCCTCTCGACGCAGCTGGGATCCTCAACACAGTCTTTGTCCACGATGCCGGGCGTAGGGGTGTGACGAAGGGCGCTGGTGCAGGGATGGCACGCGTCGCCTGGAGCAGAGAGGAAGGGGTGGGGTTTTCGATAAATCTACGATCATGTTAACGACTGGAATCCAATTCCGAATGGAGATCAGCGCGCAACGAAAGACCTCTGAATCTTCAGATTCGAGCAGAATACCGCATCGAAGACGCTGCTGTGGCGAAGGTGGACCCCGAGATGATTCGGTTCAATGCGCTGCTACTAGGGGTGGGTGGCGCAAGTCGAAGCGTATACCCTTGTCGAGCAAAGAAATACTGCTCGGCTGGCTCCGTGTGCTTGTTGCTGTCTCCGTTGCCACGCTGCGGCACGCTGGTGGTCGACAATACTCACCTTGCGCTCCGCTCTGGGCTGTTCCAGAACATCGATGGCCCCAATGCGGCGAGCGTGGTGGACATGCTCATCTTGGACATGAGACACATCCTGACTACATGAGATAGTGATCCATCGATAGTTCCGAAGGTGGTTTTGAGACGTGTCCGAAGCAGTTAGGAGGTAGGAATGATTGATCAAATTATTGCAAAATACATGTACTGTCGAGCGCGCAGCACATCCCAAGATGGTGGTTGAGCAGAAATCACTCTGAAGCCCTGTCGGCGGCCAATTCCTCTTCCTTGTCCATAACGGATCGCCCTACTAAAATTGGCATCCCACCATCTATCCTCCATGTGCTTTTGTGGTGTTGTCCGACAGCGCGGGTGAATTATATGCGACCGCATGAGCACAGCCCATGTAAGCGCATGGCGCCGTTCTGTTGATCTTCCGAAGTGTGCAGGTGGTTACCGTGCCAGCGTCGGTCTTTCATCGAAGCGTTTGCAAAGGCTGATTGATGCCAGATGTTGCCGATGTTCAGTGGCAAAAAGAAATTCTGGAAATCGTTGCGCGAGCATGTCGATCACGCGAGATGATATGGAAAGTGGTCATTCTCAGTCGCGCCTTGGAGAAATGTCGACCACGCTGGAAGTGATTTGGCACAGGCGAGGACGGTACCGTCCTCAAGTCCATCATCTGCTGAAGCCTGATGGTGCCAGCAAGCACGAATCCGACAAGCACGATTGTAGGTACAGTGGAATGCCGCTGTCGTAACGCTGAGGCCAACAGGTCATTAGCGCAAGAGAGCTGCGTCAATCACGATGGCGTTCTTTGTGCAAATTCCATCGGCTTGAGCATGCCCAAGACAGAAATCATCATCGTGGGAAGGCATCACTGAGCAGAGCAGACCATCTCAGCGGCAGCCGTTCTTCAGCGATCTAGAGCGTTCACCAATGGTGGACATACCTGTTTCAACGCAAACAACAAGTATGTTCTCAGGCTTTTGTCGTACTGTCTTAAAGCACTGGGAAAGTCTTCCGAATGCTAACTCCTTGCGCCGTGCGCGTATGCTCAGATCTTGTGAATAGCTTATTTTCAGCTTTTCCACATTGCCCTGCCGCATTCAAACGTTGTATCTTGATTCTCTTGCCTTGATTCCGGCCCGGGATCGTTCATCACGCGCAGGATATCATTTGTTTATTTGGACAGAAGGTTGCGCTGTCAGCGAGGCGGCGTGACCGTTCCATCGCAGGAAATATGCCTGTTCTGGCGCCTGAGTAGACTTTTCAACGTATGGAGCGTTTTGAAAAAGATCTTCTCGCAACGAAAGTGGTTTGGAAGCTGATGCTTCGTCAAAGCTTTGCATTCATCGAATCCCATCTCACAGCATAATTGTACACATAGCATGCGCGGTCGTTTGGCTCGGGTGTTGCTTTGGCCTTTACCGTTCCATATGGGCGCAATGGCTCTTGTTGTTTTCGCTAACATCCTCGACACATCAATGTTTCGATAGGGCACCAGTGTTGCTGTCAACGTTTTGCGACAGCTTTGGATCATGCCACCCCTTCCTCGTCTTAGTCGCCTTGTTTTTCCTGTTGCTCGATGGATTTGGAACTCTTTTGGCCTTTTTCTTGCTGACAAGTTGCATGCAATGTGATGTCCCAAAGGTGAACGGTCAACTTTTCTTGACGCCGCGTGGCTTTGTCTCGCTCAGGCGTCATCCCCCTCATTCGTGGCTAGGCCGACCGTCGAGGCGCTTACATAGGGTGAGATCGAGGTCTTTTTTGCAGTCTGCTGGCTCAGAAGCCACGTTTGATGATGGCGCCTCTGTTCGCGAGGTCTAGCTTGATTCGGCGGTCTGCTCCCGATGCCAATCTCTTGTTCTGTTCAGGCACTTGCTCGATTTGTTCTAAGGCGTGTCTTTTGTTGACCGTCGCGTTCGACGAAGAGCTACTTCAAGCTTTGATCTTTTGACAGAGATTGTTGACCAAGATCCCAAGGCGTGTGTGACTGCGTTCCTTGTTGCCTTCCTGCTGACCTTCGCTTCTCGCGGGATCTCAGGGCGCTTGCCCAACGTCCATTGGGGTGGCGGTCTTGGTTGGTCCCGACTCTGGTGGACGCGCAAAGGTGTGATATCGCATTCGCTGCTGATGCTGCATGAAGCAATCGTCTTGCAGGCAAGTCTCGAATTAGCTTCTGGTGGTGGAAGCTGGTTAGTACGATTTCGATTTCTCAAGATTGGATTAGATCCTGTTGTCGTGGCGGCGAAGACTCAAAGCGAATTTTGTTATTATAGACGCTTCTGGCCGTTTCGCTGTTGTCTTCCGTTGCGAACTGCTCGTCTTGTGCCCAATCTTCTTATTCGTTCGGGCTCAGTCACGCTACAGTGCGAGGGCTTGGAGCTCGTCGTTGGATAGTGCGATCTCGGCAACAACAACTTTCGTGCTCCTAGGCTCGTTTGCTGCCAGGCTTCCAAAGTGTGGTGATGGTAGCGATGTTTGTGTTCTTCAATGTTTATGCTCAGCATGTTCAACTTGTAGCTGGACAGTTCGCCCCTGCTCGCTTTTTGAGTCTCGCCGCGGACTGCTGGGTTCGTTCTTGGTCTTAGCACTCGGTCAGATGCGGATTAGGCAGAGGCGCAAGTTCCATGAAGTCTTTGTATGCTTGGCGGTTGCTCCTTCGCATTCCGGGCGTGGGAAACGTAGGCAGTGGAGATTGGAGAGTATGTTCGGTGGCGCTGCAACAGCTGCTCGCTGGTAGATTTTCGGCCATTGGTGTTGGTGATGGCGATATGCGAGAAACGGATGCTCTGTTGCATGGCGTGAGCGGTAGGGAAAGGTGTCAGCGTCGGGAGGCTGCTCAATGTTGCATTGTTCGGGGAGTTGGTAGTAGAAGTTGGAGGACGTGATGAATCGCCTTGCTAGAAATACTTGCTGGTCCGCCCTGTGGTGACGTTGTTGGCGCAGTACTCATGCTCTGGTTCAGGGCGACGAGCAATGGTCTGCAGTGTCTACCGGGTAACATGGGCAAACAGTTGCTATCACGCAGCACGGTGATCTGGCCCGCCGTGGCCGTGCGATGCCGCCACAGTCGGTGGCCCGCTCGATGCTGCATGAGAAGATCATCGAGTTGTATGCGATCCAGTCTGCGTGTTGCCACAAATACTTGCGAATCTGAGATGTGGTGATGGCGTTGGCCCTGGTGATTACGAAGGAGTCCCGCCCGGGCACTGGGCGGTAGTCCAAGGGCTACCGTGGCGTTATGAGTGATAGCGGAGGACGATCGTTTCGTGTCGTAGGAGTCTTGGTTATCCTACAGGTAGATGATTGCGTCTAAAACAGATCAGTTGCTTTGCTGCTGCCTTTGTGTGTTTGCTGGCTTGTAGGGATGCTGACTGTATTGAACTCAGACTTCGTCGCAGGGCGATGGTCAGTGGATAACTGTGATTGCTGGAGGATATGAGTAGCTGATGGGCAATACCCAATTTGGATAACAACTCCACGCATGGTGCACAATATCGTTCCAGGTCGTCTGCCACTCAGACACAACATGCCTATCGCGGTAAGTGAGCGAAGATGCAGCATTGCAAGCACAATGTCGCACCTCCAGCAGTACGAGCAGGGCCTACCGCCACCTCCCTGCACACACATCACGTACGACCCTCTCAGAGACTTGTAGGTATATTAATTGCAAAGTTCCGGGTCAGTCATCACCCCTAAAAAGGTGGTATTAGATGCTTGGGCATCATGGCGGAGTTGTTAAGGCGGGACATCAAGGTGCGTACTGATTTCTCTTATCTTCTCTTCATCAGCACAATGTGACATGTGCCCGTGGCAGCGGGAATAGAGTTGTACCAAACCAAGAGTTGAGGTTACATCCCTCCTCTGGATCTTCGGATTCCAGCTTTTTTTGCATTTTCTATTGCTACTACATATACATGTTGTCTTGCGGTAATTTCTGCATGCAGCTGACACAACAGCACGGTATGTATTGCTGCGTTGATGGCGCGAAAGTGGTGAACGGAGCCGCAATCGAACGCTTGCCCTTTGCGCACTCATGGACCCCCCACCAGCCTCTCAGATACCCTGCAGGGTCCTCTATCGATCTTACGATCATCTGCTGGCGGTGATTGCTCTTTCACTTGCCACAGATAGGACTATCACTACGTCCAGGCGCAAGGATCGACTACATCTCCCTCCGCAAGAGTACCGACGGAAATCACCTCGAAACGATTCACCATGTCGACCACCACCTCGAGCCTCTGGACCGCAGCAGAACAACCAATCTTCAACGCCTGGCAGTCTCTCACCCCCATCGACGATTTCTTCAAACACGAGCCGCGCTACGAGCAGTGGTACAGAGATCTCCACGCACAAGACGAGGCGTATCGCCACTCCATGCTCCTCCTCGCCGCCCTCAACCGCCACCAGCAGGATCCCGCGCTACCGATGTGTCTGACCGGAGAAGTTACCCTCATCTTAACACCTAGGCCTAGCCCTTCAGCAATAGAGAGAGCTTTGAAAGATTTCGAGGACATGCGTGCAGCGGTCAACGAAGTCGGAGGCAGGCGCCGTGCGAAGACGATTTGAAGCGCCACGGAGAAGCAAGATATTCTACTGTGAAGGAACATTCAAGAGCATGGGCAAGTTTTAGCAGGCAACACTGTTAGGCTTGTTAATTGGTCCGAGAAGAGCGTAGAGGGAAACGGATTGAGAGTGGAGCAGAGCAATTCGGCACTGGGCGGAGCGAGGAGCGTGGGCATTTAGATTGTGGCCCGAGAGATTGGATTGTATAGGGATGCGCCATCTCTGAGGGTGGTATTGGCGGAGCAGCGAGCTAGGGACGGAAACAAAATGCGCGTAATAATGTCTAACGGGTCACTTGGGTAGCTAGGAAGCCAGTGCCTCACTTTCTTGCATGTCTATCGTCGTACAATCAATGCTTTCTGCTAAGCGTGCTCAGTGTCCGCGCTCGGACATGCATAGTTTAAGGTGCTCAAATGGCCATAAACACAAAAATCAGTTGCGTAATCTTCTCAATCGCTTGACAATGAGAGAATTAGATTTCGTTCTCACACAAATTGCTGGACACCAATTGCTGGACTACGTGTGCTGTTAACTAACGATCGAACTTGACCAGAGTATCTTCCAAGACTCTCTAAAGGGACTTTCACTTGCAACTGAGACGCCAAATCGATCTGAACCAACTCGAAACGCGGGCTTATCAGCCGAATCCGCCCTTTTGCATGAACCACCAGCTTTCGCCACCCACCAAGCTTACTGCAGTACATAAAAAACACCGCGGGCCTTCGAAACTTTTAAACACGCCGAGACGAGAGGAAGAAACCAGCATCTTCACAGCAAGATGGCAAAACTCAAGAAGCAGGCGACACCAGCGCCGGATCCAAACAACCCACGCGACAAACCCGCCGCAACATCTCGCCCTCAAGGCATCTCACGCGTCTCGACCGCCACCAAGCACGGCAAAAACCACAGATTGACCCTCAAGCAACGCAATGTAGTCCGCTGCCTCATGGCGCCAAACAAACTCAACATGTCCGCCACCCAAGCAAGCACCGTCTTCAACTACATCTTCAGAAACAGAGCCTTGACACCTAAGATGCTCCGCGAGGGTTGGGCCATGCGCAACAACAGGAAGGGAGGCAACATGTACATTGATCGTATTCTCAAGCGCGCAGGTACCTTCACCAGAGAGGAGATTGTCGCCAGTGAAGAAGCTGTCACACAAATCCGCAACGCGTGCGACAATCTCAATATTGAGCTGCCGGACGATGTCGAGATGGACGAGGACCTAGGTGATCCGACGGACGCTACTGTCTTGCGTCCGAGTGTTCCTCTTTCGCGCCTTCCTCGCGGGATCATCAACGGCGAGCCGATCGCCATCGGATACCAGCCCGAACCCGATAACTACGTCGACTCCACAACTCTGTGGTATGAAGATGACCGAAGCATCCGCCGCCGAGTCAAGATGGCCGGCGAAGGTGTCCACACTCGCCGGCAAGTCAATCAGTATTTTGTTCGCACACCTTCCCTCGAGCCCCGTGTTGTAGGTAACACTTTCCTCCCCGTTGCGCCTGGAGACTCGGACGACTCGGACCTTGAAGGTCAGGCTGAGGTGCGGCGCATACAGAGAGCGCAGAGTGCGCCGGCTGAGCAGCAAAGGTATGTTCAGGAGCAGCGCAGGCGTGACGAAGCGAGACAGAAACGTGCAATCGCGCGCCAAGCGCGCGAAGAGCAGCCACGAGGTGGCAACTTGGGTAGGATCGAGGAGGAAGACGAGAGCGAGGACGAGCACGAAGAGGATGAGGAAGATGTCAGTGGCGAAAGCGATGATGATACCGAAGTGGAGGACGAGGATAACCGTGGCGGCTTCGACGCACTCAATGCGCAACAGGACGCTGAGAGCAACCACGAGTTCAACCTGGCCGACCTTCTCCAGGACGATGAGGCAACTGGCATCCATGGCCGCGATAACAGTCTCGCCATCAACAACACGAGTGATTCGAGCAGCGAAGAAATCGAAGTTGTCGACAACAACGTCAAGAAGATGTCGGACCAGTTCACGGCCGTCTCAGTCTCAGACGCGACCAACACCTCGGCCAGACCCACAGCTGCCATGCAAGCACAGCGGATCAAAGAAGATCGCTACATCCTTCCAGTCCTCAAGGTTGTGCTCGATCTGCCACTCGCGAAGTGCATTGAAGTCTTCAGAGCCGCCTTCCCCACCCTCAAAGACCATGAGGTCGGCAGATTAAACTTTCGCTCCTACGAAGAGATCAAGAACGTGTGGCACCTTCACCGCGGACACCCAAAGATGTTCGACTTGGACGATGCACTCAAATCTCCACACTCTCCGCTTTCGCCTTCCTACGTCCCACGCCTCCGTATGTATCACAGAGTCGTCGTGCACCATCTACAGAACGGCAAGGGTTTCAACCGCCCTCCGACATTCAGCGACATTTCGCCGATCAAAGAGGTCTACAAGTACGGCGGTCCGATCGTTCGCGTGGCTGTGCCGGAGGTTTCTACTGTCGACGACATTATGATTTGCAACGACGCTTTCTGCTCGACTTGCTCTTTCCTCAAAGCTAGCCCTGCGACTGGCGATCCCGATTACAACTTGCACGGCATGCCTTTCATCCACGCCAAGTACGTGAATGCTGAAAGTATGTCGATCAAGCCACCTGGTGCGCTTACTGACACTCAGCCCCAGACGGATGGGCTGAGGGATCTGACAGCTGTGCCTGACAAGGCGCTTCGTAATGCTGAGCCGCTCATTGTTCTGTTCCTTGATGGACATCGCAGGGCTGTGATCATTTGCGATCCGGAGAAGTGCGAGCAGTGCAAGGTTTGAGGGAGCAGTGGTTGCTGGAACAAGTGCGGTATCGAAGGCAGTCTCGCAACTTCGACGGAGCTGCTTATGTGGCATGAGAGATGCGAGGATACGCTGCTCCATCAGGATGACACTGTGGAAGCTGCTTGAGCAAGCTCGGTTGGGTCTTGCGGGGAGCTTTGGCCCAAGTTTGTTTGAGGATGCTTGTACACTGTTTGCATTCCTGGCCTCGAGCTGGCATTGCCCTGGCTTAACGGCGAGTATTCGCTAAGTATGAAATAATGGATTGCCTGCGTTGTTCCATGATTCTTCCTTTGGTCATCTACCTCCTGCATTGAACGATTTGCAAGATGAACAATCTGTTACTCTCTTCAATGATTACGCATATGTTAGCCAACAATGTGCACCCATACTCTTAACCGATCGACTTCCATATCGATTTTGTTCGAATGCAGAGGCGTGTTGAGATGATACTGGGTATTTTACGCCCATGACACTCGATCCTACTCCTTCTTGATGACCATAGTGGCACGTAGCTTGTGCAAAGCGCATTCATCGTCATCGTCACCGTCAACCTCTGCCATATCTCGTCCATCATCACCCACTCACCTCCCAACTGCCACCTCCGAACTGCCACGCAACACCGCCTCAGCCCCAGTTCCCACCTCCCGCATGCAAGTAGCCGCCCGCGACAAGTCTCCCTCCTCAATATCCTTCTCGCTTTCCCATGAAGCATTCCAACTTCCCCATACATGCATCTTGACACTTCTCTGTGATGATATGATGACAAGACGCGCAAAGCCAGTATTGAAGGCCCTCTAATCCAATCATGCTTCTGAGGGCGTCGGCTCTGCGCTAGATCAAATAGCTTTTTGCTACAATGACGAGTTCCAGGTTCTAGACAGCAGCATCCAGTGGCTGTTTTGGGAGAAGAACTCGCCGACATTTTGGTTCTTGGGGCTTTGTTTGGAGGCGTGAGTGAGTCTTTCTTGTTTCGCGCTGTCTGCTGTGCATGTCCTGTGGTCGTGGTAACGTGGTAGATGAAGGGAGGGCGGCATGCTGCTGCTGCTGCTCATCGCGGTATATGCTGCCAAGTGATGTTGTCGTGCTGATCGATGCTTGCCGTCACCGCCACAATTGAGCACACGATGCTACGTCGGCTACGCCTCAGGACTAGAATGCCCCGGCAGCTATAGCAATAGAAGACATTGACTCCTGGCGGCCACTTGACAAGCACTCTTCCTGCTGCCGTGATGTCCATACAGATCCGCTTGTCTACCAATTGCAGCAGAAGAAGGGAGACTCAACCATTCCCACGCAACACCGTGATGGTGTGCCTATGGAGATGAAACACGTAGTTGGTATACATCGAGAGCTTGTTCAAGGATAACAGTACATTCCCTTGCCGGGCGCCGCCTCAACACCATCACTTGCGTCGAAACCATGTCCAACTCAGTGCTTCCTCACTGTGCGCGCGGAGCCCGTGCCTCCAACTGCGAAGGTCCCGCTTTCCTCGCAGCGCAAATCCAGCTTCTTTTCCTCCTCGTCCGCAACAAATTTTCCAAAACTATCTTTCCAACACACACAGCATATCATCTTTTACAGGTTTAGGTTGCCCAAGGACGGCTCTCGTAGCCTCGCATTGTTCCAGGGTGCCCCTGTTGGAGTGTCAGATTAAAGACGATCTCGGTGGTGGCTTTCTCACACCAGCCTTCCGGTTCGTCGCGAAAGGCCGCTTGAAGGCGCTGTGCATCTTGATTATTGTGGATGTTTGCAGCGCCTGCTGGGCTTCGTTGGTATAGCGGCCTACATTTCTGTACAGATCCTCGTTTGCTCTCAATGTGATACCCGTGTTTACATCCTCAATCTTGCCCCGTGCTCCCGGAGCCCGTGCTCGACTCGCTTATATTCAGCTTCGCACGCGCCCTGAATCTTCTTCCTTTCCTCTCTTCAGGCAAGTTGATTTCAACAATAGCAACAGTTGGGAGACCCACACACAGCGTCGCATCTCAGATCGTGTCCGGGGATGGCTCTTGCAGCCTCGCATTATTCCCAGGGCACCCACCTGTTGTGTGAGATCGAAGGTAAAAGTTCGCCGTTTAACAGCGCTGTGCATCTCGATTTCTGTGGATTTTCGCAGTGTCTGATGGGTATTGGGGTATGGCGGCCTACATTCTTCAAGGTTCGTGACTTCGTGTTTTTCGGACATGATGCCTTGTTCTATCTCTCTTCCATATATGTGAACTCCGGCGCTTGTTGACCAGCGACTCTCCCTCGCTCCAAGTCCCATGTTCTTCTCCTGCGCTGCTGTGAAGCATCCTTCCTTCCATCCCAGACACCACAGGTTTAATTGGTCCACGGGCGTGATGATACGTCGGGAGCAGTACATCTGCAAGGCTACGGTCGTGAGAGAAGACCGCGCAGACTATCGTGTACCACGCTGCTCAGCTTGATCGGATGAGTCCTCGGGCAGTAGTGGCTTTCGTGATGGTCTGGCACTTAGTCGAGCGCTCCGATTGTTTTCTGCGATGTGGCCGTCTCGCCTTTACCGCTTTGCACTCTAGATAGTCGTGTATCGTTGCAATGGAATCCGCTAATCAGCTGCTTGTGGCCGACATCTCTGGATCTACGTCCTTCCAATGTGATTCTCATTGTGATTTCAGAGCTGCAAAGAACACACGTGACTAGCGAGACGCCCGCCTATGAGCCGAGAGTGCACCGTGCGGAGCCTGTCTTTTGACGCCAAAGTCTTCTCTTCTCCACGCCTTCAACCTCTCTCTCATTATGGTACAGTCACAATATGCTACGAGTCCCAGATCGCCGTTCAAACAGCCCCAGCTCATGGCATGGACGGTTTTCGCACACCCCGGTATCAGCAAAATGAACGCAGCATGCCCTGCGCTCCTTCGGAAGCGCAAGTGGCCCGATTCCCCACTGCAAGCATGCTTACACACTCACCTGTGGTTGTCCCGAATCACCGCATGCTCACACTCTACCTGGAGGGCGCTTGTATAGGCCTGACGACCTGGTGGGCAGGTTACCAATGTCGGGTCTGGTTGACTCGGCCAGACCACCGCGCTCCCACAGCCGTACGACATTTAGTTTACATGCAAGATTGATTGAAAATTGGCTGGCTATTGGGGCGCTGAGGCAGTCGGACTCTTCGGAGTCTCATCGATTGTCGCAGTTCTGAGTACCCTTCCTCGGCGATGTTTACCATCGTCGTGAGAAGGAGCCGACATTTCCTTTTGGAAATACGTGATCTTCCCAAGTTTTCACCTCTGCTGTGATGCTCCGTGATATGTTTGCTTCTATTTGCCTTGCACTTCACTCGACCAAGCCCACCTTCATCGCACCATCACCCCCGCCACCATTCATTCACTCCAAAATCACCGCAACTCCAACTTCCCACCTCCCACCATCGCTCAAAATGGTGAACGAACATAACATCCTGTCAATGGACAGATACATGTACGACGACGACGACGGCACCGCCGTCTACTCTCCCATCTCCTTCGCCTTCGAAGACCGGCCCGCCACGCCTCCCAGATCTCCGTAAGCTCATATCTTGATCTTCCGCCACAAGTCCCCGATGCCAATGCCACTGAAGTAGCAGACCTCCCGCACTGCCCTTGACTACACTACAAAGAATCTGGCGATATGACTGGAGTTGGTGGAAGCAGCTTTGGCCGCTCTTCTGGTGCAGGCTGACGGCGCTGTGGGACTTTTGGCCGTTCTCGAGGGAGGAGGAGAGAGGGCGGTCGAGAACGAGAAGGACATAAGAGCATTGGCGGGTGGAGAGAGGTATTGAGAGGGAGCAGTGAGCCCAGTGGCGATGACGAGATTTTTTGGACATGTCGATTTAAAGTAGCATGTATTGATTGCGCTGGCTGCAACATCTTCCACTGCATCTCCTTGACCGACTCGATAGTCTAAGCAAGGATATGATGATCACGACTGAAGCGCTCGAAATGATAGCTGTTGTAATGCTGTGGAGCGCTCACTGTCTGCTCGAAACGCGCTGAAGGCAACCTCAAATCCCTCGGTCATCGCTCACGCTCCGAGCAATTAGAGATGTTGGCACAACTCAATGGCACTTACTAAGAGTCACAACATACTGTCATCAATGGTCTCAACATCGAAGATACATGTCTCCGCGAAGAGATAGCTAGTGTGGGGACGGATGTTTATACGAGACTATGGTACTGCCAAAAGAGCCAGAATGTAAGCCATGCCTCAGACTCAAGAAGAGAACCTATCACTCTCAACCACCATCTCAACATCCCAATACCTCTAACCCCAGCCAAAGCCTCTCCCTCCAGGAAGACGCATGCTGCCCGGAGCACTCGGAGGGTTGTTCATCTCCCACTGCAACTTCTCCAGGGAGTACGCATCGACGCTCCAATCCTCAGTCATGACGGGACTAGCAACATTCGTCAAGCCCTCCTCCATGGGAAACAGCGGCTCGTTGTACTCGTCGCCCACCTCAAGCTCAGCCCAAGCGCAGAAGAAGTTGTTCCAGGTCTTGCCGGTCAGGTCGGAGACGGTTCTGTGGCGCTCGTTGAATGCACGGGCGAGGAAGACGGTCTTGAAAGCGTCGCTGGTGATGTCGAGGCGGCTCTCGTTGTTGGCGAACCAGGTTACCAGCGCCTGGCACTTGGCGTTGTTGCTGTTGTGCTCGAAGATGATCATGAGCTTGACGGCGTGGTTGGAACGCTTGACGGCCTCTTCGGAGCGGTTCGGGGAGAGTGGGCTGTTGGGGGATGTGGTGATCTCGGTTTGCTGGAAGGTCGGGGTGAGGGTCTTCTCCATCTCGGTCCAGGTGTGGGCGAGAGGAGGAGGGCCGGTCTTGTTGTCCACGCCTCTCTTGTACTCGCGCATGATGTTCCAGGTGTTGTTCCATTTGCCGTCGGTAGGGAAAGCAGCGTGCAAAAGGCCGACTTCGCGAGCCATTTCCGAACCTCCGATGGTTGCGGTGGTGAAAACCATCTGTGGTTTGGTCAGTGAAGGTTGGAGGAAGGTGCTTTGGATCTATACGAATGTTTGAGGGTGTAGGGAGAATTGAGTTGAATTGCCTTGTATATCGAGTTGATTGTTGACTCGGTGGCTTCTGGTTTGCGTAAGTTCTCGACAGGAGGTCACTGGATCTTTATGGGTGTGTTTGGGCGGAATGGCAAGCTTGGATCTTGTGACAATGACGCAGAGCAAACAAAAAAGACTCACGACTGACACCGGTTTACCCCAAAAGCCCCGTGCACAGTCAATGTGAACGTGCAATTTGCAGTCACCTGTGATTGATCGCGTAAAGTTCGAAGCAAAAAATGGAGTATGGGCAAGACGTGAAGTATGAAAACCAGCCTTAGGGGTAGAGACTCTGGCAAGCACCGGACTTTGATCACTAAGATTCCACGTTTCTGCTCGTGATTCTCACACACCACCTTGGATCTGGTAAGCTCTTTTCACGGATTCTCCATCGCGTGAATCAGAGACATTCCACTATGGCATGTACACATGAAAGGTGCTCCGCTATCTCGTGATCTGGTCCTTTCTTCATGTTTGGGTGATGCAAGAGATTTGCGGGCAACATGAGAAGGATATCGAACGAATAGATGCATTCTCAGGAGCAAGATCACATGATTTCGGCCATTGGATCTCCTTGAACTGAACGATTCTATCGCCTGTAGCCTGCGTCTCCGATGTACACGTCAAGATCTGGTTCCTCCAACGCAGCATTGACCAGATCTGACAGCACGTCCGACGTCCAATAGTTATTGACCTCTGCTTCTGAAGTCTGTACGCTTTCCTCCCCCGCGAACGATTGCTATTGTAAGCTTGACATAATCAATCGTATCAATGATATGATTGTTCAATCGATATTGGTTGAAACACGCTGTTTCCCATGGGCAGCGGGTTGAATTGATCGATGGATGCACGGACGCGTCTGTTTCTCTTTCACTGCACCTTACCATCCTGCTGACAATCGCCCAGATCAATCACAGGCAAAGTGACAATTGCACGAGCAAACGCGCTGCGTTTGTATCCACGTGTTTCACCGGTCTGCAGAGTTAGGGGCAGTGCGTTTGGCTCGCTGCGACAGATACATAATCCGCCTCCTTCCCTTCGAGATATTTCCGTTAACCTCCCACAGCACTTATGCACCCCAAGTCCTCCCAGTAACTTCCTACACCTGTAGATCATAAGAACGAAGAACGTGAGTTTTCTCCCCTGTCATCCTGAAACAAAGAAGGATTCGATCGTTGACACAAAATCACAGCATCCACCATGTCCCACCAGTGGACTCTCGACCAGCGCCACGCCCTCCACATCCTGGCGACCCACTACAACGACTCCTCCTGGGCCGACCGCGGCGCCATCTTCAACGATGTCTTCGGTCTCGACCTCCCCTACACCAAGGTCCGCGACGAGTACGGAGGCCACAAGAACGGCATGCGCAACGCTCCCAGCGGCATCGCTCCCACTCGTTCCCTGATGTGGAACGATCATGTCTGCCGCGACGAGTTCAACCTCCTACCGTACGACCAGCAGCAGGTCCAGGATTGCCGTCGTCTCCTCCAGCGCATCCAGGCCTCGATCACCCGTCTCCGCCTCGATCGCAACCAGGGCCTCATGGCCATCAACATGGTCCCTGGTCGCATCCGCGCCGACAACAACTCCCCTGCTCTCGCTGCTTGCACCGCTGCTGTCGCCAACCCTGCTCCTGCGCCTGCGAGTAACACCACCGCTCCCGCCGGCACCGGTGCCTCCTCTTCCTCTGCGGCTGCAGCCACAACCTCCACCGACCCTGCTCAGGGTGGTCGCCCCTGGTACCACAACCAGCAGTTCATTAAGCAGGGCGACAAGTTCGTCTACCGTCACGTCGAGGGCCTCTCCTACGCTGTCATTCCGAGCAACTTCTACAGGAGGCCTGTGGAGTTCTTTCCCACTCTCAGCATGAGTGTCCAAGTTTGTGACCAGTCGGTTTGCAGAGTCTGCCGCCACGAGGCGTGAGTTGACGATAGACGGAGGATGTCTGGTTGACTTCTTTTGATACATCATGCATTGCGGGGAAGTTCATGGATCGGGAGGCAAAGGACCTTGATTTCTTTTTTGTTTTAGCGTGATAATCCAAGACAGTGGTGTGAAACAAGTTCTTCACACAGATCTGATAGTGCCTGCCTCTTTCTAGTCGTGACTATCACGTCGTCAATCCTTGACCACAACTTCCCAAGCCTCCGTTTAGTACCAGCCCATGCATGCCATTTTTGCATATGCACGACTTCATGGCAGATCAGAAATGAAACACAAATTTCCCAAGTATACTGTCCGAGCCACGAAAGACTTCTGTCAAGCGCAGCAGATATACAGATGCTTCTTTCTTTGTGCTTTGAATGGTACTGATGCTCTAAACCTGCTTGTGCCAATTGATCTCTAGTGCGTTCCACGCTCTTCAAGTCCACCTTGTTGGTGGTCTTGACCTGAAAGAATAAGGTCAAACTATGCTGCATGTAGCTTCACGCCAGTCGAATGGGAAGACAGTAGGGGACCTAAGTCGGGTCACTAGCTCTTGAGTTCGATATAAGCGCGAAACTCTTCAACAATTTTGGAATCCCTGTCTTGTAAAACAGTGTTCGCGGATTTCTGTGATGGTGAAGGTGGATGGCCGAGAGTTTGGCCGAAAGTAGCAAAACTGGAGGCTCACTGGATCAGCTAACTACTTGGTCATCGACTGAGGAAGCGCCGCTGCTGTAGTTCTTGGACTCGAAAGCACAAGGATAAAGACTGGGCTGACCTGAAGCCTTTCACTTGACGCATACTTGATGTGTTCCATGTGGGATTTGAGGACGATCTCAAAAAGCATCTCTCGGGCCTTTCGTACGCTTTTTCAATATCGTTATCCCCTTGTGCCGTACGTCTCCTGTTCCTTGACACATGCGTGTACGCAAGCCTTGAGTCTCTGCCCAGAGAGGTCTCGCATCCAACAACCGCGACCTGTCTCCACCCTTACAAGCGCCGTTTGCCGGTTGAGCTGCGGGTATCTGTGTATTGCTAGGCAAGTGCGTCTGTCATGGGCAGAGTGAAGGTCGACTTGCCGCTCTGTGGTGGCCGTTTTCTCGACCAAACAATGCTTGCAATCTTTCAGTCCGGGTGGGCGTAACACGGCAATCATGGGTACGTTACGAGAAGTCCACCAGCACCTTCTAGTGGCGTGTCGCTAACACATCGACCATGGAGCATCCTACAAACCTTGGTCGGGCGCACACGGCTGGCAAGCATGGGTAGGAGATCCGTGCCAGGGCGATGTTCTTTTTCTTGCCTCTCGCTTTTCGCAAGACCTTTCGCATGGCTATGCTCTTTGGTCGCCCTGACTAATCCCCTGATTTGATCACGGCGGCGGTGAGGTAGGAAGTCTGTCTGTGAAAATTTTTCGGATAACTCATGATGATGTGGTTGCGGCCGCAAGTTCCCTCACCTCGTGGTATGTTAATATTGGTGTCTGGAACAAATATTGAGGACGCTTCGACACGCTGCCATCGCAAGTGCGAAGCATGACATTCGGTTGGGTTGCGCTGGATCAGTATCGGCGGAGACTTCACACAAAATTTTGTGCAAGCGACACGACTACCGAGCAGCACTTACACACGACCAAGATCACAAAAGCATTCATGGCGCTGCACAAGAAAAAAGACAAGCAGATCCAACTCCATACAGCGTGAACTATCAGTAGTCTGGCCAACTCATTCAGGACCGAGCGCTTTCTCCACCTCCTCCTACTACCTCCGATCTCTCCGTGACCTCAGCATCGGCTCTCGCAGGCCAATATCAGGCATAGGCGTATCACCTCTGTCTTGCGGCGGTCGCGCACCCAGCAACATGTTTGCTTCCGGACTTCCCATCAAATGGTCTTCCATTCTCACATCTCTCGGCATGCACGGATCCAAAGTTGCGCCTGGTGGAAGCGCAAAGCCAGAGGTGATGGAAAGAGGACGACGGCGAGGTCGAGGGTCGCGCGAGCGCATATACAGCTCCGCTTCATCTTCCGTTGGCCCTGAAGCGCTCATCGTAAGTCGCACCAAGGTGGTGACCTGCGACAGGTGGCGGTCCGAGAAATTCGAAGTCTGCATCCTTGATGCCCGTGGCATAGGGTGTCAGCGCATCAGCACCGCCCATGGCGTCAATCAAATCGAAGTCAAGTGGACCTCTTTGCTGTGTTCTGGACATTCGGCGAACATCAAGCTCATCAGGTGGAGGACCAAGTGCACGCATATCCATTGGTCCAATTTCAGGAAGGATCTCATCTTCGAGCTCGTATCTCCTGCGTCGAGCGTGCGTGCCCATTGGATCTCCTGGGTCACTGAAAATAGGCGACTACATCAAGTACTGGTCCCCTAGCCAGCGAGGCTCCATCAAGTAGCGATCACCGTTGGCGTCTATGAATAGCGAATCGTCGAAGCGATCGCGGACTAGGTCGAAGTACAGCATTGATGAACTCAAGGTTAGAAATGACTGATGGTTTGAGAAGAGAGAGAAAACACAAACATGGACAAACAATTCGATTCAAATGCTAATCCCAACTCCAGTAGTCACTATCATCTGCGCCTAGTACCTACGGTTCCTCCTCCGCTCAGGAATAGCCTCAAAGTCGTCATCAAAACCTGGCGGCATGGGCGTGCCTCTCAACTCTGGCAACGGCCTCGCGCCCAACAACATGTTGGCCTCGGGAGTCCCCATCAAATGATCATGCAACCATCGCTCCCTAGGCATGGGCGGATTGCCGCTCGCACCTTCTGGCAACTCAAAGCCCGAAGTGATCGACCGCCCACGGCGACGACGAGGAGTGCGCGGAGGATACTGGCGAGGCTCACTGTAGAAGGCCTCCATTGGGTCGGGTGGGCCGCGCTCGATGGACGGATAAGCATCAGCGAAGAGAGAGTCGGCGCTCATGCCAGAGGTTGCGGCCGGAGCGAAGAGATCGAAGTCACGATCCATGATGCCCATCCCCATATCGAAGGGCATCTGCTCGAAACCACCGAGCATGTCATCAATGAAGCCCATGTGCCGATCATCCTCAGGGGCGCTCCTGGCAGATCTCATCATATCGAGCTCGCTGGGAGCAGTACCAGCGAGACCAAGCATGGCTTCCTCACGGCTCAGACCAGGTGGCGACACAGCGAGCTCCGCGGGGTAGAAAGGACTGAGTGGATCTTCAAGCATGCCTGGAGGACTCATAGATAGAGGGCGCTCGCCTTGCAGATGCCTGTAAGCGTCCATCTCTTGCTGGTTGTCCATGAGTTGTCGGTATTGGGCAGCCTCCGCCTCATACTCCATGGCATGTCTCCTCCTACGGCGAGAGGATCCTGAGCCTCGTGGATCTGGAGGGTCTAGCATACCGCCTGCGGAGAGATATGCATCGCCGTAGCGATCGAAACCGCGGTCGCAGTAGCTCATTTGTTCTGGTGTTTGTTCAAGACGTGCTGATGATTGTGAATCTCGATGCTTGGTATCAGAGTGCAACAGAAGGATGCGGATAAGACTGGAAGATATCGATGGTTGATGGGAAAGAAGACACAAAGGCGATCACAAACTTCGATTTAGATACCAGTCGCAACTCCCATATTGAACATCGTTCTCAGCAGCACCCGTTTCAATACCGTCATCAGTCGTAAGCCTTCTTGTCACCTCCTCTCTTCGTTCAATGACATCCTAGTAAGGATAGAAGATCGGAATATCACCCCAATACAACTGATCCCCAGGCTGCATCGTATAACTCCAAGGATCCATCGGATCACCCCTAAACAACGGCTCCGAAACCCTCGTCAAAGCACCAGGCTGATGACTATCCCGCATATAGCCCCACGCATCTTTGGCGAATTCGCCATAGCCCAGGTTAGGCCAAATGCTCCTGTCCGATGTGTCTCCACGGTCCCTAGCGGCGCGGACCTCCTCCATGTTCTCGCGCGTCCAGAGCGGGTCGTCCATGTTATAGCCTTTGCGCTTGAACATGTCGTACAAGTCGCCGTACATGTTGGGTAGGTCGCTGACGAGTTGGTTGAAGAGGGCCCATTCGTTCATAGCGGGTCGGGCTTCGCGTGGGTATTGTATGTTGCCGCCGTAGAACTCGTGCTCGGAGAAGAGGATGTCGCCGTAGCGGTTGTCGTAGTAGAAGGCCATCGCGCCTTGTTTCGAGGTGTTGGTGGAAAGTGTCCCTTGGTTGAACGGCTGATGAGATGGTGGTCTGAGGTTGGTTGAGGAATGGTTGGAAGGAGGATTCTTTGCGGCCGAACAATGCTCGTTTTATAGGCATGCTCCACTGTGCACTCTGCAGTCAACACTCCTATGCAGTCATTGAGGTTTCGCTCATCCAATGGTTGAAGGGTTTTTCATTGTCAGGTCCTGGTGTCTTCGTTGTTCTCATCCTCAGCACGTCAACATTTTGGATCTCTCCTTGCTAATGCGCGGTTGCACCTCAGACGTGCGCCTCCAATATGCTTCTGAGGCGTGATTTGATATCTGTTTCGACTAGATCAACGAGTGAGGTATCTTTCCAACGCTGATACGCAGTCACTTCGACTTTCCCTGCTCCAAGGCATCTGATCATGCAGCTGGCCGTGCTGCTACCTCACTCACAAAAAGCTCGGAACTTTTCGCCAAATCGCTTTGCTCTTCCGCATGTCGCGACTTCCCTTGCCCATTCGCACTTTCGCAGCGCATTCTTTCATCTACACGCTTCTGTCCTACTCGTACGATAATCGCATCAGCAAACACATCATTCCTCAAAAAATAACCACACTCTCATACATAACACATCAAATCCCTCACTCTCAGACCGCAAAGATGTCGCGCCCAAACACCCCCAACAATTCCAAAGACAAGACGAAGGCCGACGACAACAGCAAGACCGACAACAGCAGCATCTCGGGCGACAGCAACAGCTCCGGTTCAACCACTCCTCGCGCCACTCCTCGCGCCAGTCCTACATCCACTCCTGGCGTCTCGCTTACCGAGCCCTTCCCTCCATTCAATTCTCCTCGTGCTCCTTTCTCTGGCGGTGTCCCACGTCCCATGGCTTCGATCGACCACAGCATCGCCCTGCGCAGCATGGGCTTCTCGGCTTTGCCCCGTGGGAGCACTATCTCTGCGGCACCTGCGACTCTCGACGGCGTCTTCCTTCGCCTGAAGGAGAAGTTTACCAAGCTCTCCAAGAAGGAAGATATGATCGGCGCTCAGGAGAAGACCATCACCTTCCGCGATCATACTGTCAAGGCTGCTCAAAAGAACGCCGATGAAGCCGCTGAGAAGAACAAGAGGGAGTCCGAGAAGACTCAGCAGGACATGCATGTCGCTGATGCGAAGTGGAAGGCTGCTGTTGAGGTCGGGAAGGACAACGAGGAGGAGAAGAAGCGTCTCCAGAGCTGGGAGGCCGAGTTGGAAGAGCGCGAGGCGGACCTGGAGCGTAGGGAGGCCCAGTTGGAGAGAAGAGAGAGTATCCTCCAGCGGTTCACTGGCGGTAACCTCAACGCTGAGCTCGCTGCCATCGGCCGCACCAACACCACACAGCAAACCCACGACCCGCCGAGCAGCGAGGACTACATGTCCAGCGCGTCCACCCTCCTCCTGCACCGTTCTAGCACCATCTTCCCATCCACCACCGACGACCCACCGAGAGCCCGCACCCTCTCTAACCCTCACATCCTCGAGCACCAACTCCTCTCCACGACCCCAAGCGACCTACCCTACCGCTCCCGCGCCAATCGCTTCTCTCCCATCCGTCCTCGTCCCGTCATTCCTCGCCGTGGCTCCAGCGCCAATCTTTCCATTGCCACGCCCACTCCGCTGCGTGCGCGTGCTGGCGAGGACGTGAGGAGGATGGCGGCGTTCGGGAGGCTTCCAGGCGACATCTCTGACAGCTCTGGGGAGGAGGAGGAGGATGTTCAGAGCAGTGCTGGGGAGGAGGAGGGCGTGGAGATGGTGGCTGAGGTGGCTGTTCGTCCGCGTAAGAGGAGCGTGAGGCGCGTGTCGAGGAATGAGAATCTTCGTCGTTGAGAGGAGAGGAGAGGAGGCGAAGTTGAGAGAGCTTGAAGTGGAAGAAGCATCTTTCGCTTGGATAATGTTAGCTGTTGTGTTGGAGCGAGTTGAGAGAGCCTGGAGGCTGCAGATGGGGTTTTGGAGTGTTGATTCCTCGGGAGAGCTTGGAGACCAAGACACGTCTCTTGCCTTGAGAAGGCCCATGCTTGACGTTTTACGCGTTTGAGAGAGCCTAATGGCCATAAATAATGATTTTCTTGTTGGTTTTGCGGATGCGTGAGTCGATTGCATGATTTATATGGTAGTCGAGTCCAGAATTCGGCCTCTGCTTTAGACATACAGCTAGAATTCCCTTTTGCAACGATAATAATACCAATTGTGCTTCAAATACTGGCCCATTTTACAGACTCAATGGCTCTTTGAGTGCTCATGTCTTGGAAATCGATCGATATGCACGTACCTGTAAGTTTTCTGCCGCTCGTCCCCTGAAAGTGCTGAAGGCGACTGCAAGCAAGAAAGACGAAATCATGCTTGGCCTGAGATACCACTACCTGATGATAATGAATAAGAAGAACTCCACCGGATTATCCAGCTTGCAACTGAAGACTGCTCCCAATAGTTTTCCCAAGCCCAACTACGATATGTGTATATATACGCTATATAAGACTCTACCTTCGATTAAGCTCAAGACTATAGCGAGCAAGCAACGCTCCAGACAAAATGAAACAGCATTCATCCTCTCTGCAACCATGAAGAGAATAACGCGTGATGACTTGTTCATTCGATCAAGGCATGAGGCCCTACCTCTAATATCATCCTGACATGCACTTTGATATGCTTTACCAATGCTGCACGTGCATTCCTTAGTGTCACCACCTCATCACCGTCTACCTAATCAAGCTAGCTTATCAGGCCCCACTTCTTCTTGCCGCGTCCTTGCTGTTGACTTTGCCGCCTAAGCTTTCCCCCAACTTCACTCACTCAAGCACAACAACACCATGACAACACATCAAACAACTCAATCACACACAATCATGGCATCATCCAAGCTCTTCCATCAAGCGCTCTTCTTGCTCAATGCCCTCGTGTGCATCATGACCTTTTTCCGCCGTTGCGCACGCGTCTTCAGCACGATTCTGCCTCACTTTGAGCTTCACCAAGACTCGAGTCAATCACCGAGGCCACTTCGAGCACAAGAACGCTTCATCATCATCTCCTACCTGCACAGCATGCTTCGGCACGTCCTGAGCAAGTCACTCCACCGCTGCCAACCTGGCAGCCCGGCACGCTCGCCGTCAACGATGAACACCGCGACCCGTCACCGAGTCAACCGGTAAGCTAACTTCTTCAACCCGCATTCACCTCACATTGACTGACTCCCCTCCAGCAACAAGCCTGTCTGCGCCTGGTATCCTGCCAGTCATGTCAAAGACCGCCCCGGACCTCGCCAGAACAAGTCTGTTGGTCAGGCACCCATTTTTGCAAGACTCCCGACAATCACAAGCCAGCACCAGCAAAGGCACCTTCCCTCAGCACGGTGCCAGACAACCATAAGCCGCCATCACCGCAGTACGGTGCTACCAGCCGGATCTTGCCCCGTCACGCCACTCCAGTCCGACTTTGGCTGCCCGTCTCGACGCCATCGTCACTGCTCTCCAAAGCCCACTCAAGCCCACCGGAGCCATATCCGACAAAGCCTCCATGGCGACAGCCATCGAGCAGTAGTCCAACATGCCCTGGCATTTCACTGCCAGCTCGGCGTCGTCAGTATGAAGCCCGTCACTAGCGGAGTGCAGACCATGCTCCTCTTCGTGGACACCCTCACTAGTGCCAAACAGCTCCATGGCGAGATCAAGACATTTCATCAGACCGCCTTCATCTCCTGCGAGGAGTTCAGAAGTGTCAATGTCAAGATCCACGAGCACGTCGAGTGTCTCTCCGCCGAAGTTGCCATCTTCGCGACTCTAAAGGAGCACTACCACAATAACAGGTTCAACGTTGCCGCCGTCACGGATTTGGCAAAGACCGCTGCTGCAAGATCTGGCGAAATTCTCCACCACTTCGCGCTTGTCGACGACTCGGACTTTGCTGCAAACTCGCGCCTCGTCTTCACCATCGACCACAACAGCGTCACCTACACCAATGATGTCGTACTCATCACCAACCATGTCGCTGGTCTCGTTGTTCGGAGCACCACCGCCGAGCACACGGAGGAGCGTAACCACCTTCCCAAAAAACAGCCGAGGCGTGGAATGCTCCTCGTACAAAAAAGACACCCGAGGCGTGGAATGCTCCTCGTACAAAAAAGACACCCGGGGCAGGAAGAGCAACCTCGAAACCAGCTCGCAGGAGGGGCGTTAACCTCCTTCACAAAAACGGCAGAGGCGTCGGAGTGCCCTCTCAAAAAAACAACCCGAGGTAGGCGTAGCAACCTCGATAAAAACTCGCAGGAGGGGCGTAACCTCCGTCAAAACGGCCGAGGCAGGAGACAAGCCGCGTCAAAACAACTCCGGGTCGACTTGATCTTCCTGTACGTCCAGGCGGTGATGAGGGCCTGGCAAGCCCTTTATCACTCGTCCTTGAGAAGGAGGCTGCCCTCGACGCGCAGAGGGAGCGTGAGTCTAACCCTCACACCCCAAGCAGTGGAAACGCGGCTGACATGACTATTCAAGTCGAGACCACAATCCAGCAGACCTACGAGCGTCTCAATCCGCAGGCTCCCGCCGCACAGTCTACAGGTGTCTTCACCTCCATCAGCGGTCCAGTCACCGGAAGTCTTCAGCAGGACGGAGCTTCGGGGCAGGCGCAGCAACCCCGTCAACAACTCGCGGAGGGGCAGTAACCTCCTAAAAAACAGCCAGGCTGCAGAGATGTGCCTGAGGTGTGCTTTGTGCGCCTGAACTCCTGGAGTCGACTGCAGCGACTTCAGCACCAGGGCTTCATGGAGCCGCCCTTCCAGGCGCTCCATAAGACGCCTTGAACCGCCCATTCAGCGACCAGCAGCAAAGACGCCTTGAACCGCCCATTCAACAACAGCAGCAACCATGGCCGACGACGGCAACAGCACCTTTGGTTGCCCTTGGGTGTGCAAATACATGACACCCAAGGGCAACAGCGTCTTTTACTGCGTGTCTTCTTCTTCCGAATGAACAAGGGAGCAAAGGCCTGGACCAAGACGCCTGGCAACACCGCCGCCCATCGCTCGCGCTCGCCTACTCGCGACCGCGAAAACACTACCTACCGCGACCAGCGCTCCCCTGCAGCACGGAGATCGCGGCATCAACATCCAGCGTGCTTAGCACGTTCGCTGCGTTCCCACTGGATTTCGCCAAATCGCGCATGCAATCGCACAATACCACAGTCACACTGATCTTGCCTGGCATGGGTTGTTGCCGTCCGTGATCAGTGTGACTGTGGTCCGCACAATCTCGTTCAGCATCTACCAGGGTGCTATCATGCGCATGACTGAAAAGAGCCCGCTGGCGCTGGCGAATGCGACCAACAGCTATCCGGGTATCAAACACCACAGTCACACTGATCTTGCCTGGCGTGGTTTATTGCCGTCCGTGATCAGTGTGACTGTGGTGTGCTTCTTTTACTGGCTTTCTGCCGCGCACGCCGACCCCGTGGCCGTGGCTGAAGGTTCTTGGCTGCCTCAGGACGCGAATTTTTCTCCTTCGTACTCTGAACAGCAGCAAGATATCTGGCGGTGGCAAGGACAGAAACACAGGTCGCGTCAGTACCTGCAGCGGCCAGTGCATACTCGTGGCAACGTCAATCTGGCATCTGGCAGTCCAGACTCAAATTTCGCCAGTCTGGCAGTCCAGACTCAGAGTTCGCCGGCGCTGCCGCTCGCGGTCAACATGCCAAGCCGTGACGCCCACTATTAGAGTCACCACAGAGAGGCCATATACGCCTGAATCCCAAGCGCAGCCTCAGGACTCTCAGCGGTGTGTGTGTATGGTGGTGGGACTGGCGTGACCTCCCTCGGCGATGGATCCGCACCTCAGCGTGGTGTCGGGGTGAAACAGTCTGGTGGCTGGCTAAGATGGATCCGAATAATGTGTGTGCTTGGTGGCAAGAGGTTGAGGTTGTTGAAGCTGGTGTTGAAGCTGGTGTTGAAGCTGGTGTTGAAGCTGGTGTTGAAGCTGGTGTTGAAGCTTTTGTCGAAGGTGTCCTTGGAGGTGTCGTCCGAGGTGTTTTCCGAGGTGTTGTCAAAGTTGTTGCTAGCTTTGTATCCAATCCTGATGATGCCTCCCTGCCACCAATATGTCCATCGTTCATCCTGCTCAAAGTTCTGTACATACCTGTCCTTGAGCCATCAAAGCAGTCTCAGCAGTATCAGTGCTGCTACCATCGGGCTCGAAACCAAAGCATGTTGTCGTCGCCGCAAAAGATATATGTATGTCTCAGCATTGTCATGGGATTTTCAGTCGGTCCTGCAGTGAACACCACACCATGATACCCTGAAACATGAGAACTATCTGAATAGCAGCCTTGCTGCTACCATCAGGTCTGAAGTCATACAATTTCGTCGTCTCCATCGAGAGCGGGTTGTAGCTTCAACGATATCCTCTTGGTGAAGATGCGTATCTTTTTGACAGTCGATTGAAATTCTGCTTTGCTTCCCGTTGAAGTATTAATCTCTCAACGGTATCGATGCATATATCATCAGCTATATGCTGAGCGGTATCGCTGCCGCCAGTGAGATTGAAGTGATTGCAGGTGACATCTCTGGGACACAGGTGGATCTACTATTGACATTCGATTCCATTTCTCGAGTTTGAGCCATGGAGAAGGAGTGCGAGTTTCGGGGGGATAGGTGCTAGTATCATCGGCTATGGACGCAGGTATCTTTGCTGCTACCATCGAGGTAGAAGTGATATTCCGTCGTTGTCGATGCATCTGCCAGCGCTCCTGAGCCTCAGGCTGCAACGATGTGCCCGTGAGAGACGAGTGCTTTTCCAGTGGTAATGGTACAAGTATCATCCGTCCTGTACTCATGTAACGATATTGCTGCTAGTGAGAACGTGGGAAGGGTTGATAATGGTTCGCCGCAACATGTGCATCTTCCATCGATACCGTATGTGATTCAAGAATTGACTGCCATTGAGATATGATTAGTGTCTCAGTGGTATTTGTGCTAATACCATGAGTCTTGTACTCATATAACGATATTGCTGCCAACGAGACTGGTGATCTGATAACTTGTGAGGGTCGTCAAGCGAGCTGCCTTTGACTTACCCAGGCCTGAGCAGCTCCCACTCTCTCTCCAACAACAAACTACACCTCACAACCACAACCACAACACAATCTCTCCACCACCACCAACATGTCCAAAGCTCTCACCAGCGGCCGTAGGCCAAAACTTACCCTCGACACCGCCGTAGCACCGGTGGGATCTCAGCCGTACGAGATCATTGCGCCCGCTAAGTTCGCGCGTACCATGGGCAACATCAGGCCGGTCTCCGGTGAGTAGCCCACGATATCTCTCCTTCCATCTCGTTTCTTCACTCACACTTATCTACAGACCGCGACCTACAATCCCTCGCCCGCGCCTTCGAGAAGATGGCGTTTTCCGGCTCTGACGAGCTGGAGAGCACCCTCGAGGCTCTCAAGAAGCTGCTCCGCGAGCGCGCTGCCGCCCGCGAGAAGGAGGAGGGAGAGTTTGCGTGGTTTGAGGACGCGACGCCGACCGCTCTCAGCGGCGAGGAGGTGGAGAAGAAGGTTGGGGAGTGGATGGAGGGGGTGGAGGAGGCGGCGTGAGATCGTTTGTTTTTTGTTATTTGTTACTTTCGTTTTGTTTTGTTTTGTTACGTTTTCGGAGTTTTTGGAGTTTTTGGAGTTTTTTTGTATGTTTATTGAAATGAGAATGTGCCTGTTGGGAGCTGCTCTTGGTGGAGAGCATGCTGATGAGACGACGAAACGCTTTCAAGGTCCTCATCTGTGCTTTTATAATCCGCACATACCACTTCAAGATGGTTTTGTTATGTCTTGAGGCATATTTGCACCTTTCTCACGGTTCTTCGTGGTAATATGCTCATCTTTGTGCTCAATTTCGAGACAGGAGACCCGAAGGATCTCCGAAAGAATCCCCCGCATCGCCCAATTGAGACAGGATAGGATATGGTGGCGATATCGAAGGACAAACAGATGCAGATATCTTTCTTCTACGCATGTTTCAACGGAAGAGCATGGGAACAATTGGACGAGGTGCGACGAGATGTCCATCCACACAAGTATCACGATGATGAGAGCTTTCACACTTAGGAGTTGGAAAATGCTTGCTTTTTGAGGGTACAGTTCTACGATTGTACACAGCACGAAGTACGACAAAATGGAATACCAACCAGTGGCATATTTTGCTTTCCTCCCAGTCGATCAACATATCAGTGCGTCTCCCGCGAAGCCTTCAGAAATCAAACTCCGCGCCCAAAGCACCATCAGGACGCTGCTCGAGCCAGGCATCGGAAGCATCTTGCATGAGATCCCTCCACAAGATATTTCCTGAGTTCCCCCTCACATTCTCATCGAGATGCACCAGCTCACCCCAAACCTCACGGAGAAGCACTCTCCTCCAGTAAGCTTCGCCTGGAACAAAGACGCTCCCATCTCGAGCTTCGACTGATCTCAGTGGACCCGCTGTGACCAGAACACCAGCATGCTGCATGGGGAAGAACCTGAAGTGCTCGAAGCCGCCGCGCACATATCGCTCGCCCACCATGTCGAAGACACGGAGGCGCATCAGATCATCGCCGCCGGGGCCCACGTCAAACACAGCTGATCTCTGCGGGACACTGAGGCTTTCCCAATCACGGGTCGTGTTGCACATCCAGATGAAAGCTTGGATACGCTGAGAGGGGTCCATCATGTTGAACACTCCACCCACTGGCTGAGTTAGCAGACCGTCGTGCAGGATGTCACTGAGTCTCATACGTGGTTCTCCGGAAACGAGTTGCGGTGTGCGCCCCGTGTCAAAAAGAGCGCGTATCTCAGGCATCGCAGCTTGGAAAAGCGCCTCCCATTCCTGCTCCGGAGTGGAATGCTCTGGACGATGCGCACGGAAGAGTGCCTCAAAGTCCTCCCAAAGAGGTCTCTCGTTCATTGGTGCCTGTTGCAGGATCGACCGAAGCTGTTGTTGCCTTGTACGGTCGCCGCGAAGACTTTGGACAGCGAGGTTCCAGGTCCAGCTTTCGATATAGAAAGCAGCGAAGCGCATTCGACGTCGCTGTCTTCTCCACCGACTGAAAAAATTGACGCTGTCGTCGTCGTCCCAGAGATCCGCCCCGTCGTTCATGTTGGGGGGATCATACATGTCTGAGCCAACTGGACCATACCTGGTACATTTCCCGTGGCTCACGGTCCAATGGTCGCTTCTCTCGGGTTCCGCAACTTCCTCGCCGCACAAGAAACAGAAATTCGCGTTACAGAAGTGGCAAGTCATGTGGTTGCAGCCACTTCCAAGGGTCAGCGGGTTCTCACATTTCGGACAGATCTGGTAGTCCTCGCCGCGAGTTTGATCTTTGAATGGCTCCAGAAGGCTCGCCTTCTCAATCGCAGCCATCTCGGTGGCCTTGGACTTAACGGCAGAGACCAGCTCTGGTGAAAGGACGGACTCGAAGTCTGAGATGGAGAGCTCCTCAGCCCCGAATCGTGCGGGCCAGTTGTAGTCAAACTCCAGAGCTCTCTCGAACTGGCCTTGGACGCACGTTGTGCAAATGAAGTAGCCCTCTTTCGTCTCCCAGGGCTTCTCGTCCGCAATTTCGTAGTCAATGCAACAGGTACAGCACTCCCATGGGGCGACACGGGTGACGTTGAGTGTGAGGGCAGACATGATGGCGATGCGGTCTATGGTTAATTAGTGGATGTGTTTCGGAGCGATGTTGTTGCGTAGTGCGGTCTTTGGGCAAAATGGAATCGAGGCTATAGGTTGGTGTGAAGGTTTCAAGCTTAAATTACTCTGGGTCCAATTCCTACGACTTAGACATTGGATTTCTTTATATCAACAACAAAGACGCTTTCAGGTGGACAATAACTTGTTGTGTGGACACAGCACGTAGCTCCTTGCGGGCATCATCTTCGGCCGACAAAGAAATCTATTCGTGGACCGCATTGTTCGGTTTCCTGTACCGGATACCGTGCTGAGCTTTTGGGCCTATGACGACTGTGTATGCGTGTGACATCGTAAGCATAGTGTATGCTATGCCTTTCTCATGCTGCTTCACAACATGTTTCTGATCGGCATATTGCTGGCCAAGACTTGAAGTGTTGTATATCGGCATGCCTTCATGTAAACGCTGGTCGGTTTTGAGCTATCCACCATGATTTGCGTTTGCATATGTTGTCAGCTTCAAGCCGTGCCTGATGTCTCCCGACAATATAGGACACGCGGTGATTTCTGGATATGGCCGCCAGATCATAGCTTGATGCTTGCGAACTCAGCATTCGTCCCTTCGGCATCAGGTTGTAAGAAGTGGACGGTTTGTACAAAGATCCAATGGCGAAGGCAGCAGCTTATCTGGAGGTTGCGATCGTTGTGATCTTGCAATCGCAAGATGATGACGCCTCTTGATGGTCATTTGTGAACAACGACTGCTCTCCAGCGCGAAACTTGCCCGTCCTTCGTGAATTCATTTCTACTCATGTATCTTTCGACTTTTACCACAAAGCGATGCATATACAGCAACAGGATTCAGCTGCAGTCACATGGTAGATAGTTCCCCCTCTTGCTGCATGTGTAGTATCCCTACAGCCTCCCCAATCGTTGTACATCCATCTCGTCGAGGCATATCGTTAGTGTAAGTAGGGTTAGGGGGAAAACCATATCTTCGGAGTGAGGTCCGAAAAAACGTCGCGCCAAACGCTCATGAGCCTTGTTCAGCGCGCGCCTCTTGCAGGTAAGGACATCACATCCAACTCCTATGCCCAAGCACAAGCTGCATTCTACAGAGCGACTCTCGTTCTCCCAATGTCTTCGATGTAGCCTCCACGATCGACCTCACTCCCTTCTCTGGATGCAACCGGAACAGGCAAGAGCATGGAGTTGAAGGACATCCAGCCCGTGGGCTCATAGGACAAAGACATGCGGTCGGCGGGTTCAACGAATTTGTGTATCGGCACAGAAAGACGAGGACACCATAAGCCAATTTTATGAGATGCAAGCGTGGTCTGGAACATAGGAGACATGCAAGCCTCATGCAGAGGCCTTCGTGTCTGTCACACCACTCAGCCGCAGCTCCGCCAGATCCAATGTGGACAGCCTTGTCGCTTGATAGCAGCCATATCGTCCTCGCTCACGTCTTTGGGTGCATACTGATCTCCGTCACGCGTCATACCGCCCCAGAACTTGACCTTCAGCATGACTGACGCCCCAAAGAATGCTCCTACAGTACCCGCTAGTGCGCCAGAGCCGCGAGCCGACCTGATCCGGTACCTGACACCAACTCCGCCTGGGTTCACTCCCGAGTACGACTATTTGGCCCTCCTCCAGTCTCTCAACCTCAACGATGCAGCTGGCCGTGCTATAGTCGATTACTCTGGTACACCTCCATTTCGGCTACCGCTAGAACCGACGGAAGACAGTGCGTTCCACGAACTCCGGTCCCACTTCATCAATAGCTCCGAATCCTATTCTTGGAGCTTATTGGATGATCGGGGTTCATGGGAATGGAGCACGACAACGAAAGGTGAAACAGATTGGATGTATGGGCAAATTGAGTACACGCGAGAGAAGCTTATCGGGAAACGGCAAGAAGGGTTCAGTGTATTGCTTGTTGATAACATGAGTTGGAAACTTTTACAAATACTGGGCGCTGCGATAGATTTGGATCCGACGTTCTTGTGGCGGCATTACAACCAAGATCTAGACTCCCATCGTTACGATGCGGAGCTGGCGAGGCTGCGCAAAGATTTCTTCTCGTTTGTCGCCACCAGTAAGAAGGGCAGGGCTGGAATGGATGAGGACCAGGAACCAAGCATCTCATCAACGGACGAAGATCACAGTATCCACCTAAGGTACGGTTTGGAAGACTTCTCGATGCAGACCCATCAATTCTGGGGTATTTCATGCCATATCTCTTGCTACCGCTTCTCCGCGAATAGCTGTAGGTTCCTCCTTGCAAGCTATCTCGTTTTCCTTCAATATAGGCACTTACCAAGACTACCTAGGGCTCATCTTAACTCGTACAGTTGCCTACGGTCTTTCGAACATAGCTGGGGTCCTTCCACAGCCGTTTGCTTGTTTTTCGGCGCCACGCAGCAAACACGCTCACCATCCGACGCGTCTACCTCTGCATGCAGCCACTTACTTGGCGGGAAACAATCCTATTCGGTTGCGGCCCCCCCTTATAACGGAAGGCAAACTAGGAAGGTTCCCCGAAGAAGAGTACGATGCGTTCTCGAGGGTGATAGACTTGTTAACCCGGAAGTCTTCGAGCTTTGTCAAAGGTCAAAGTGTTAGCGAGAGTGACTTCATGTTCGGAATCTGTTCCAAGTCCCTAAATACAGAGGACTTCGGCATCGTGCTACAGCGGCTTTTGATAGTGTCTGCATGGAGAGCCAATATCAGGACTTTTGAACGTCAACTGCAGAGGCTCAGCTACAATGCGATGTCAAAGCCATCTCTGAAGGCCTTCAGACCCATCGGTGTACTTCGACAGTACGTCGTAGACATGCGCTATGGCCTTCAGCGAGAAAAAGACGGGGTCAGAGGTGAAGGCATAGCAGCTTTCATTGGCCTCCAAGAGACCATGGATCATCAATTGGAGTCGCTCGACACTGTCTTTGATGCTCTGTTGAGAGACATCGATGCTCTATCTGCCAAGGCTAGCCACGAGATTCAGCTGGTCATAGGTTCCGTCACGATACAGGTGCTCAGCCCACATCCCTGATTTCCACAAACACAAAACTAACGATATCGTAGGACTCAGACATGATGAAACGACAGAGCCGACGAGCAACCCTCCTCACCCTCTTGGCAGCCTTCTATCTACCTCTCAGCCTGGTCACCGGCATTTTCGGAATGAACATCAAAGAGTTCAGCGACACAGCACCTCCATTCTACATGTGCTTCGAGGCATTGTTTGCGGTACTTGCAGTGACCGCCATCTTTTACGGCCTCTATAGGTATCTTCCTCTCGTTTACCGCACGTCGAAGAAACGCGAGGCTCGCTCGCAGGCAAACCCATCCCGAATCCACCGATGCTTGCACATCATCTCGACTCCGTTTCGCATGCTCTACCATGCATTCCTATCGCTCGAGCGCCGCAGGAAGGAAGCGCAGGAGGACATCGAGCTGGATGATTGAACGGGCATGTGATGCTCTTGGGATTGGCATGGCCAGTAGCTGTTCTTCTGCCCGCCGGCTTCTGAACCTCAGGGCGCCCACGTTGAGCTCTTCGCGGCATGAAAATTTTCCCTCCTTCCACTGCCACAATCCTGTTCAGTTCAGCGTATCATGATTGTCGTCCAACATGTGGCTTGTGCTATGATCCACGATCGGTAGACAGCCTGGCCCACCTGTGATTTTTCGTGCAATTCGCAAATATTTGAAGTAGAGTAACAACACCTCATAACCATCAGATGCAACAAAACCTGCTCATCTCGTAGCCCTTTTTCGCACTCGTAGAACATCTCAAAGGCCAAGACTGTCTGGGAAAGTAAAATCGTGGACCTCGGCTGCTGGCTTGGGAGGCTGAACAAACAACGCTTCCATCGAACATACTTCACGAAACAGCTCAACACACCCAAATATACAGATTTACCTTGCTTATCTGACAGCAGGTATGAGTATGACCCAAGCCCACGACAACAGCGCCATCGAACTACACGATCTCCGCCATCAACACCCCGCCCAATCCACTGACCATGTTTCCACCACCGAAGGCTCAACAACAGCAACATCCCTCCCAGCGGCCGACGGCGGCCTCGCAGCCTGGAGACTTCTGATCGCAGCTTTCGTCTTCGAAGCTCTACTATGGGGTCAGTTATTAGCTCCCACTCTGCCTTCTTACATACTAAACGCTCAAGAAAATCAGGTTTTCCGCTCTGTTTCGGCGTTTTCCAAGCGCACTACTCGACGCTGGCTCAATTCAAGGACTCACCATATATCGCCGTCGTCGGAACGATCGCATCCGGGATGTCATACCTCGCTGCGCCGATTATCATTCCTTTCATAAAGCGCTACTCAAGATATCGCTATCTTATGATCTGGATTGGCTGTAAGTCAATGCCCTCATTCTTCTCCTCTACCTTGCCCAAACATACTAATTAAATAATTCCAGGGCCAATCTGCCTCCTAGGCCTTGTCGCCGGCTCCTTCGCCCGCTCTCTCGGCACCCTCATCTTCACGCAAGGCGTCATATACGGCACCGGCTTCATAATCTTCTACTATCCCATTATCAGCATGATCAACGAGTACTGGATCGCGCGGCGAGGCTTCGCCTACGGCATTCTATGCAGTGCCTCCGGCGTCTCAGGCGCAGCGATGCCTTTCGCTGTTGAGAAACTCTTGGAAAAGTATGGCTACCCGACCACGCTAAGCGCTGTGGCGATTGGACTATTCGTTATCACTGGGCCGTTAATTCCACTGCTGAAGCCAAGATTGCCGGAGGCGGGAGCGAGCGCGCCTGGCAGAACGGACTGGAGTTTCTTGCGCTCTTCGCTCTTCTGGACATACTCCCTCTCGAACTTTGCCATGGGCATGGGCTACTTCTTCCCATCGCTGTACATGCCCTCCTACGCGCTCGCAAGCGGGCTGAGCTCGACACAAGGCGCTTTACTGCTGTCTCTCATGGCTGTGTCGCAGGTCGCAGGCCAGACGAGTTTTGGATATCTGTCGGACCGGAGGGTGTCGATCAATATCCTGGCGGGCTCGTCGAGCGTTGTTGCGGCGGTGGCGGTGTATGCTTGTTGGGGGTTGGCGCAGACTTTTGGGGTGCTCATCGTCTTCTCTTTGATCTATGGCTTTTTCGGCGCTGGGTACACGGCTTTGTGGGTTGGTGGCCCATCTCAAAATTCCGCCGCGCTGCAGGAAAGGCTTACTAACTCTTCATCCCAGGGCAGAATGGGCACTTCCATCAGCAACGATCCCACCGCAGCTTTCGCAGCTTTCGGACTTCTCAACTTCGGCAAATGCGTTGGCAATGTGCTGTCGGGGCCCATCAGTGGTGCGCTTTTGGGGAAGAGCACGGTCGATGTGCGTGACTATGGCGTGGGAAGGTACAAGTCTGTGATACTGTTCACGGGGAGCTGCATGGCGTTGAGCGGTGCAATCATTGCGCGATCGTATTTGCATTTGTTGAAGGGTGGGAGGTCGCAGCGCTCAAGGTGAATTGTGACATGGCTATACTGCTGCAGCAAGCAATGATACAAGGGTAGAGTTGGTGAAGCAGAGAAAGATGTCCCGTATGGTGTGAATATTGTCCGCGCAATCAATGCACTTCGTTGACTCTTCCTTCAGAGAAGCCGAGACCAATTTCACTTGCTACGCTCATGCTGTGTTGTTCTGCTGTGCAGTCAGTCTGTACGGAAGCTAATAGCATCCTTACGCTCGGATCATCTTGACCACGACACTTCTCAGTCCGCCAAACGAGAGTCCGACATGGCATACACGGCCTGCAATCGCCACAGACACGGCAAGCAGGCCTTCAACTGCAAGCATGCCATCTCCGTAACCCCATCTCTCCAGAAGACCTCCCCAGCTCCCCACAGCGAATTCGCCATCTCCGATGTACTCAGCTTGCCTTCCTGCTCACTATTCACATACAACTGTTCTTTTGGACGCTTGCGAATCTCCTGCCGACGTAGCGCGGTGCGATCGCTTCCAAGCTCGCAGCTTCTCTCTTGTTCCCACCACAGCATGCATACCTGCGGCCTTCGCTTTCTTGGATCTCTTGGTAGTCTTGAGGTCCGCCTTTGGCTCATCGACGTGATCACCGTCATCTTCCTCATGCTCCCCAAGAGCTGCGACCTTGGCCTTCATCCTCGCTGCAGGTGGCGTTGTAAGAACGATTATAGCTTTGGGCTTAGTACTAGCCTCAGCTCAACTTTCACCAGCATGATACCTTCGCCATCAGGTAGGACCTCCTCCGACACATTTTCCTTGTGTCAAAATTTTGACACTTTGCAACCTTCCTTCACCTCTTCTTCCCTGTCAGAGTCATCTGCCTTGACTGCCTTTAGTACCTCTTTATGAGTGTCGTCGTTTCTCAAGCTTGGTAACGACTGGAATGGCGGCGGGCAGGCCGAGCGGTATTGCCTCTGGTCAGCCTGCCCTTGAATGCGGCTTCCAGAGTGCTCACGTTGCCATCGTCCTTCCTCTTGCTTGTGCCCAAGCTCTATTGCCATGCATCAGCTTCACGCAAACCACGCAGCCACATCTCCTACATGTACGACATCCGACTAGGGTGTGAAAGGCTGTGCTTCGTCGCGACGACTTCTTGGGCTGCGGTGGAGGCTGATGGCTGGACGGAGCACTACGCTGAAATTTTCTTCAAGCTGAGAGAAAACAGGATACACATTTTGTCTCATTCTCTCGTCAGTCTTGCATGCTCACGGTGGGCGCAAGAAGGCAAGGTACCTTATCGATGACGCATGCACCCGGCCGGTGGGCCATGTCTGAGACTTCAATGTTGCCTTTCTGGGAGTGGAAGTGGATGGCACGCTTGCTTGCTCCCGGCCGGGGAATGAAGACGTTGCTCTGTCTTTTCTCCTGGCTTCGCCGTTCTTATCATCGTCCTGCTGTGATCGCATATCATATCAGGGCCAATGTCGTGGATCGGCAGACAGACAGTCACATATAGTCGTAATTATGTTTTTCTGCCAAACAACACCAATAAGCTCCGAGATGTGAAAAATGCTAGGTTGCCAAAGCAGATTGAAGCAAAGTCTCTCAAATATATAGTAGAAAAACTCCATTTCATTCTCTCGAAAACCTATCTATCTCCCACCAGAAGAAGCGAAAAAGGAAACCATCATCACATCTGTGCAGTCATAAAGCGAGGGTATAAGGCGCATATCATGTCATGCCCGTTGTGAAAGATCCCAAAAACTCCCAATCAGCTCAAATTCGTCCATCCGCATGCGCATATCATCCTCCTCCTCCTAAAGCAAATGCAACCCCAAGAGGAACATATTATGCATTACATTCTTTTTCTCTACATCTCTTCACCATGCTCTTGAAGATCTCGCAAGCGCCAGCGGTAGACGATGCTGCGCTCGCATGCTCGCTCAGCTCAACGAGCTTACAACAACAGGGCAGCACCAAGCACACCGACAGCCGCCAGCGCGCTACCAGCCATAGCCGTAGGAGCAGCGGCTGCGCCTTGAGACGAAGCAGAAGCGCCGGTAGAGCTAGCAGAGCTTGAGTCGACGGAAGCAGCAGCGACGCGGATACCATAGCTAGTGGAAGTCTGAACACCAGTGCTGGAGCCAGTCGTCACGGTCGTGGTGATAACGGAGGAAGCAGTAGTAGAAGCCTGGCAACCAGACCAAGTGGTCCACGGCGCATCAGACGTTCCCCAAGGTCCCTCCGTCCAACCACTCCAGGTGCTCGCCGGGCAAGCAGAGCCTCCCCACCAGCTTGTCCACGGGCCTTCGGTCCAGGCTCCTGAAGTGCGAGTGGACCATGGTCCCCAGCCGTTGCCGGCGCCGCCGAAGGGGCCTGCGCCGTTGCCGCCGTGCCAGCCTCCTGGACCGCGGCCGTTGGGGCCGTCAGATGCGTTGCCGCCGGGGCCCCAGGCGCCGAAGGGAGCGGGGGCGCCGGTTGTCTGGGTTTGCCAGCTGGAGAGGGCGGAGGCGTAGGCGGAGTTGGAGGTCCAGGCTGTGGGCCAGGCGGAGCCACCTGTGAATTTTTGTTAGTGCGTGTTTGTGGGAGTGAAGATGGTTAGGAAGGGAAGGGTGGTGATGGTGGTCAGGTGGAGGAGAAGCTGGCGGCGACAAGGCAGACAGCTAGGCAGGGCAGGCTTGTGATCATGATGAACTCGGACAGCATCGTGAAGAAGCACACTGGAGAGAGAACAACGAAGCGAAAAGCAACGGACCTGGACCGCCCCAAGAAGCAAAAGGGAAAGGACCTCCAGCAACAGCAGAAGTAGGCCAGCCCTTTGCACTCGCCCAAGACGACCAGTCCGAGCTCGCCGTCGGCCAGGCCGCAGACGCATACCACGAGCTCCACGCCGCAGAGTCTGTGGCGGTGGGCGTGGGATGCGCGCTGGTCCAGCTCTGCCAGTTGGAGTTTGTCGTCCAGTCGCCGCCAGTTTTGCTGCCTTGTCCACGCCATGGTCCGCCGGGACCACCGACACCGACACCGCCACTCCATGGACCTGAGGTTGGGATGTTCTTACCACTTGTTGCGCTAAAGGTTGCTTGCTGGGACGCAGTCGGGGTCTGGCCGGCGTTGGCGCAGCCCTGTGCGATGACCTGGTAGGTGGACTCCTTGTCTGAATCGGAGCAATCTGAGCTGGCGATGCAGGAGTTGAGAGTGTTCAGCTTGTCGCCGGTGCAGAAGTCGGAGTAGCTGGTCGAGTCGCCGCGCAGGTCTTGCCAGCATGAAGAGACGCATGAGGGAGCGCCGGACCAGCTGCCGCCCCAGTTGTCGGCGTTGTTGGCGCCATTGTTGCCGCCAGGGCCGTGGTTACCGTTGCCGAATTGGGGAGAGGCGGCGGCGAGGGTTGCTGCTGCGAGCGAAGAGGCTGCGATGGCGTACTTCATGGTTGTTGCTGTGTTGTGTTGATGTGAGTAGGATGAAGAAGTAAAGTGTATAGAAGCGTCTTCTTGAAGATAGATGTGCTACCAGGATCAAACAGCAAAAGACGGGAGAGATGCAGGATAAGGGAAAGCTAAGATGATCGAAAGCAGAGGGCTAGCAGGACCTAATTATACGGATTGACAGAATGCAAGAGGTTGACCACAGCCATCCATCATGTCAGCTTCCCGGTCCGGTAACAACACAAAACCAGCCTTACGTTATGCTGTCGGTCGGAGAATACGCGCGGCAGGGAAGACGTCGCCCCCATGACGCAGCACAGCCATGCAGAGAGTGCGTGCATATGCATTGCATGAGCATTACAGTAGTGGAATCTCCTAGTCAAGGGCTGGGAGAGGGAGGATTTGCGTGTGTGAGGTCAGCTGCTGCTGGGAGGAGAGACAAACAACCACCACCACCACCAAAAAGTCCGAGAGCTGAACAAATCGAAAGGGTCCAACTCTCGGACAATGCCAATGGAGAGCCGGCGCGGAGAGGCGAATCAAGCATTTGCCCGACTGTTCGCTTGTGAGACCTTCTTGACTCTTTCGCGGGGAAAATGACAAGGATTATTGTTCGTTTTGAGGCTGGCGAGGCTGGGCATCGTCAGTCTTGCAAGGACATGGTTGAAAGAGTATCGTTGTGAGCATGAGGATATCGATGGCGGAGTGCAGTAGCTTCGATATTCTACAGTGTGCATGGTGTTGTTGGTTGTTTGCTTGACACTCAGAATAATTCTCCGATTAAGCGACATAGCCGTTTGAAGCTTCCAACTCTCCAAAAACAACCACCAACGCCAAACCTAAAAGCTATTCCAGTCCTTCGGCATTTGACAGCCATACAGTATACATGTAAGCATCGAAGTAAGGCAAGAAGGCGAAGGCGATCTCCAGCAGCAAAAGCCAAGCAGAAGCCGCGTATACCACAGCCAACATCACTCCATCCCCAAAATCCTTCTCGTCGCAACCAGGAAAGCGGTCAAGTCAGATCAGGTCAGGTCAGCTGCCCAAGCCGGACGGACAAACGCGGTGAGATGGGAAACATTGGCAGTATACGCAGGCAGTCAGAGCGAGCAAGCGCCAACATTCCATACCACTCGCCAGCGCAGTATAGAGACAACATGTATACCACCTATAGTGTGTGTGCTTGCGCGGCCAGGCCACGTACCTACAGACTTCTTCCTTCTGATCAATAGCACCAGCAGTATCAAATGCATCGCCTATACCACGTCGCACCACAGCACAGCACAGCGTTTCGCATAGCCGCACCACGCTTACAGCACGCGCGCGCGCAAGGCAAGGCAAGGCAAGGCAAAACAAAGCTGGGAAATCCAAACCCACGAGGCTGAACGTGTCTCACCACGAGCGCACCACCGCTGCCACGTACGAAACCCAACTCTCATGACTTCGCGAAACTCTCAGGCCAGCCGTGTCGCCGGCGCATGTCTCGTCTCGTAATTCCAATTCCAACTATACCGCAAGCCGCAGCGCAAAGCAGAAAGTATCGCAGAGCCTCCTCCTTCTCTTTCTCCGCCAATGCCCCCAGGAGCCAGCCGTGAGCCGTGAGATCTATTCTCGAACACCGAGCATCGGTACTGTACTGCCAGAGAGGTACGTAGTCCTTGGATCATCGTGGCCGGCCGGCTCTTGTTGTTGCACGCCCCCAGCCTTGCTTGTCTCACGTAACGCAAACCTTCCCCAGCACAAGGAGGAAGGAGGGAGCACGGCCGAACAAACGAAATTCGGGGGAGAAGCCTTGCAAGCGCGCGCTCTCCCGGTTTAGCTTCAAAGTCCGTACTGCTCGCAATCTTGCCGACGAAATGATACGGAGTTTGAACCTAAACGATGAGGCATCATGATCGTCAGGCACTCCAGCTATCTCTCTTTCTCGAATGTGAGGCTGCAACGCGGAGCTCCGGTGTCTCGGACGCCGCGATCAAGGGTTTTCGAACACGAGACGGGATAAACTTGTGGGACTCGCTGCTGGAGATCTTTGGAGTCGATGATGCTTGGCCGTCTTCTTGTCGTTCTACTTTTTGATATGCTCTGGCGATCATTTCTTCTCCGGCGGCGACGACTCCACTGTGCAACGGGATCGTAGGGGCTGGTTTTGGTCTACGGTTTTGAGCGTGGTGATGTGCGCAAGACTGACGTTTACGAGTGCTGGCGACGATTGTGCTGTGCCGGGCGCGCGTGTTCGATGGCAGAGAATGTGATGCGAAGGCGTGAGGGCGTGCGATCGCGTTGCGCATCGGTATGATATGCTCACGCATACGCTTGCGCAGCAGTGCTTAGGAGGCTCTACTACTCTCTAGCACATGCACACGCCTGTTCCGCGACACGAGCAAGGGAACTCCGACTCTGCGCAGTCGCGCGTGCCTATAGAGAAGAAGTCCGAGCAAGCTCGAGAGAAGGTATCGAGCCTTTGAGTATCTAGGCATCGCTTGCGCTACTGCGCGCATCGCTATGGAGATGGAGTAGCCACTGTATACTCGATCATGATTGCCCGTTACCTAGTCACGACCTGCAATACTGCATATTTCTGTCCTTGACCGCGACACTCCCTCTTCCTATCACGCCTAAGAGTGCAATCCATTCATCCATTCCGCTGGCCTAGAGTCGGCATTGCACTTGTTAATGCGCGCGCTGCCTTCTGCTTGGTGCTGCTGCACGATCACGAGTCTCAAGACACTGCCTCGCCATTTGAACATACTGCATGCTTCGGCTGAGCGTACCGGCATCGAACTCTGCCATAACCGCTTGTTCCAACCTTTGCTGGCTGCGTGTGCACTTACTCAGCGTGCGCTGAACCTCAGCAATGCTGTTGCTCGTAGATGTGGGTATATATTGATACGACTCGACTTCAGGTCACATGATCACCGTGGCGGAGTGGTCTAACGCGCCAGACTTGAATGTGCTTATGCATCCAGTGAATCTGGTCTCTTCGGAGGCGTCCGTTCGAACCGGGCCGGTGATGTGATTCTTTTTGGCTGTTTGGCGTCAAGATACGATGTCTGTGAGGCGGTATAGCTGCAATCGAAAACTTCGTCTGGTCTTCGTCTGGTTTTTCGTCTGGTCTTTGTTGGGTTGGTGTGGCCTTCACTTGTGCGCCCGCTTCCGCCGAACTTTTGCCATAGCATTTGCGCTGGCGGTGAATTTTGAAACGTCACAAGCATATCCATTCACTGATCAGGTCAGCAAGTGTACCAATGTGCAAACAAACGCTGTGGTTTACCCTAGCAAGGCTTGCGGAAGCTTCTTACTGTATGTGCATGGAGGTTAATCGCTGCATTAAGGTGTGTGAACAACCCCGAAGGTGACTACTGCACTGTTGCCAGAGATCGACAAACGTCTCAACTTTCTGGATGATCTCTCTACCATTGCCGGCGAAGAGCTAAAATAGCAGCAGCATCTCAGACAGATGAGGGTTTGAAAGACACAGAGGTCCGTTACTCCAGTCGTTTATCTATATGTAGCGCGTGAGGCCAAACAACGTCGATCGAGATGTGCACCATACTCTCGCCTCGTTTGGCTAGAAACGCAATGTCTGGAGCATAACAAGACGTGTAAGACGTCGCTCTGTATCTCGGCTCTGCGATCAGTGATCGTAATGTACATTCACACTGTATCCTGAGACTCATATATGTACATGCACATGTGCGTGTGCGTGTGGTGCAAGTAGGGTAAGGGTTGTAGCTTCCTCGACGTCCCTTTTTACGTTCTGTGAGTGCCTGAATATGTTGATGGACGATTCCGATTGGTTTGGAGGATGCATGGAGTGCAAGAGGTAGGCTTCGAACTGTCCAGGGTAGCATGGCAAGCGTGAATGGCATGTTGAGAGCTCGAGAAGCGATGTGCGAGCTCAAAGCCGGGAAGTTGACAGCTTCAACGCTCTTGTTCGTTGGTCAGAATGACAAGGTGTCGATGTTGTAACGGAAAGAGCACACTATTCGTGCATAGACGATGACCATACTGTCTTCATCGAAGCTGCCAGTCCATATTCCGTCATTCTTGTACACGTTGATCGATCGATTGTCCGTACCATGACATGACCATTCCGCTCGAGCTCGCAGTCGGCTGCTCTTCTCGCCAGACAGGCTCATAGCCATGGTCAAAGAACGATCGACTTCAGCTTTACGTCTCAGAGAGGCCTTGGCGTGTTGCAGCGACATTGAACGTGTCGTAGTATCCTGTCAAGCTGCTTACAGTCGAACTTGACCGCCAGCCTTCAGCTATCTCCGCATAAGGCAGCTACTCTATTCCCCAATCGTCCCAAAAGCAATCTCTACCTCTCCCAATTCTCCTTCTTGAGCTCGTCGTCCTAGGATCTCTGTGTTGCCCTCTCCAACACCAAAACAGAAGCCCAAAGCAAAGCTCGCAGAAGATCTTCAAAAAACATGGACGCTGTGGGAATTGAACCCACGACCTTTCACACATGCGAAGATAGATGCGAAGCGACTGATTGTGATGTTAGTACGATGTCTGGAGGGAGAGACAGCTGGTTGGTGGAAACTCACAAATCATACCCCTGGAGAGGATTGTTAGTTGGGGAGAGCTTGGAGATGATTGGTGTGCGGTGGATGCGTACCTAGACCAAGCGCCCGATGACGTCAAAGTTGAGATTTGAAAAATATGTAGATGTGTAGACGGGAGTGGTATGGAATTCGTGAGGATGCGTATTGGAGATGCTTGGTGTCGTGGGTTGCTGTTCTTGACGATGTTGGCGAGGAATTTCGTGAACAATAGATCGCGCGAAAGCCACATGTTGATCAAAATTCAAAGACATCAACATGAGTTGCTCAGAAATTAATGTTTTGAATGCGTATAGCTGAAGTGTCGATGAATAAGGACATCGCCATTCTCAAGTCTCAGGAGCGAGCGTCATGGATTTCCTCGAGTCTGACGACGTGTGCTCGTCTTCCATCGTACTGCATATCTGATACTCTCCATCGCCTTCCACAACGCAGAAGAGAGCGAACGAGATCATTCTCGTGTCTTGACTCACCTATGGCACGACGGATGGCCTTCGCGCAGACAGCAAGCGCCGATAGTCTCGCAGCGCAGATGAGGACATGCACACTACATTCCTGTGCCCCTTGAAGGCACGCGCATTGCAATTCTTCCAGAATACATCCAGTTTTCAATCTCTCTGTCTACAATCTTGGAACTGCGCCTTGAGGCCGATAGATTCGAAGGTCATGCGTATTCGCCTCGCAGTGGCGAATACGCTTACATCAATGCATACCAAGCCCTTGGGTGGGCGTGCAACTCTGCGAAAGAAATCCTTCACCACCTTTTGAAGCGACCAAGACGATTTTGCCAGCCGCCTGGACGAGGAGATGTTAAAAGACCACTATGCAGAGATTCGAACATGTCAACGCAGAAAGGACACGCAGCAATACAGGCGCTGGTGGCAGCGCACGCCTAAAGACCTTGTCTTTCGCAGTCACAGCCACCATGCGCAAAAAGATGGCACCAGTGGGATAGCCGGATGGAAAGACGACATCATTGAAAGGACATTGGTATTTTCTGGTTGTAAAAGTACACGCAAAAACTCGCTCTCAAAAGGCCGATACAGGCATTCATCACCGCCATCGTCTGGACACCTGCCGGCTGCTCTCATTCTTCGATCGCAAAAGTACAAGCAAAAGCTCTCTCTCAAAGGTCGATGCAGGTTATCATCACTGCCATCGCCTGCGCACATTTCGGAGCATTTCCCCTGGGTGCTGAGTCCAGTCTGATGATGATGCTGCTTCACCACAAGCACGGCGGTCGCACAGCTTCTTCTCCGCCATCATTCAAGGAGACTGTTCCTTATCGCCATCGTCGCCTCCAGCGCCGCTGTGCTCAGCGTCATCGTCCTCAGCGCCCTTATTCTCAGCACCGTCGACCTCGTCATCTTCATCCTCGTCCTCCTCGCCCTCGCCCTCACCGTTGCCATGCGCAAGCAACATCTGCGCCGCCTGCTGCTCCGCAATCGGAACAGACACATACCCCTGCCCCGGCAAAAGCTCCTCATCGCGCATCCTGTTCGGCGCAGTGTTCTGGCGAGTCTGAGGGCCAGCGAAAGGAATGTCAGGGAGGCCGCCACGTTGCGCAAGCTGGAGGCTGTTGCGCGGAAGGGTAGCTGGGCGCCGCGGCGGACGAATGCCATAGGTCTCAAGATCGTAGCCGAAACGCTCGCTGGCAGCCTTCATGGCGGCCTTGCTGGGGTTGTTGTACATCGGAGCCGGCGCCGTGGACTGGTACGCCTGAGAGCGCAGGTACGCCGCGTGGGAGTAGCTGCTAGGAGGATCAGGACGGCCACCGAAACCACGCGGACGGATCCTGCCGTAGGGATCGGTGTTCATGCGGATAGGGGCAGCGGTGGTGGCGCTGTCGTTCTCGTCGGCATCGTCCTGCAGGCTGGCGGTGTCGTATTCTTTGCAGAAGTCGTCCTCTTCGATTTCCATTTCCTCGTCCTCGCTACCCTCATCATCCTCTTCGTTCTCGTTGTCGTCGTCGCTGCTGCTTGGGCTGCTGTCATCGTTCTCGGACTTGCTCTTGTCGTCCTGCTCCTCGTCTTCGGGGTCTTCATCGTCAGAGCCTGCCTGGCCAGCGTTGTTCTCAATGGACGGAAAAACATCGCCACCGGCACTACCAGCATCTTCATGATCATCAGCGCCGTCGCCTTCCTCCGCAGCACCACCAGCCTCAGAAGCAGGCTCCCCATTTACCAGAGCGTCGCAATCGTAGTAGAGCGAGTACGTCTGCATCGGCAAGTAATCGCGATCCTCACGCGGCTCGGGGCTGTAGTCGAGGTTGTGCTGCTCATCTGGGTAGAAGTCCCGATCATGATGACCCTCAACCTCGCTGGGACTCGGAGAAGAGAATGGGGAGGAAGAATAGTCGCGGTCGTAGTGTCTCCCAGCCTCGCTTGGACCCGGAGAAGAAAACGGGGAGGAAGAGTACTCGCTCGCTGGGTATTGGGGGCGAGTCCAAGTCTCGCTGTGATGAGAGCTGGAATAATGCTCAGAGAAGCGAGAATAGTGCCCAGAGAAGTTGGAGGCGGCGTTGCGGTGGCATGGGCAGTCGGAGTAGGCACAGCTGCTGGCCCTGTCTGAGAAGGGGAGTTCGTCGTTGTTGAACGGGAAGTTGTTGTTGAATGGGACGTTGTCGCCGAACGGGAAGTTGTTGCCAAACGGAAAATCGCCGCCGAACGGAAAGCCGTCGTTGAACGGGAAGTTGTCGTTGAACGGGAACCTGTCGCGATCGAAGAAAGGTTCGGCGCCGCTCGCGCTGCGGGAAGAAGAGCTGCCGCTGTCGCTGCCGGAGCGGTAGGAGTCGAAAGTGTATTTGTGGTTGACGGGCTCGTCACGGTCGAAGTACTTGTTCGAGGCGTTCCGCTTGCTCGCGCCGAGGAAGGCGTAGTTGCTGGTCTCGTGAGAGGAGGGAGATCCGCCGAAGGACTTGCTCGAAGCGTTCCGCTTGCTCGCGCCGAGGAAAGCGTAGTTGGTGATCTCGTCTGACGAGGGAGACTCGCCGTTGCTGACTACGTAGTCGTCATAGTCAGGGAAGACCTCATTGCCGCTAGCGCTGCTGGGGAAAGAGCCGCTTTTGTTGCTAGGAGATCTGCCGGGCGAGAAGGTCAAGGCGTGATTGGCAGGGTCATCACGATCGAAATACTTGGTCGCAGCAGTTTGCTTTCTCGCGGCGAGGAAAGCGTCGGCAGGGCTGTTGCGGCTTCCATTGCCACTCATGATGGAAATTCTGCTGGACTCGCGGCCAAGGCGTTGGACCTTGGGACCGGCGTAGTCGAAGGACTTGGCCAGACTCTGGAGGCTCTTTGGACGAGGGCCATCGAGAAAAGCTTGTCTCCTAGCCTTGAAGCCAGCACTCTCGTACGGCTCGCCTTCAACCGAAGCCTGTCCGTATTTGTTTGACAAATCCCAAACGTTGTCACCACCTTTGCCGAAGTGAGAGACATGATCAAAGTGCTCGTCAGAAACATGCGCGTTGAAGACGCGAGTGCCGCGACCACGGCGAGTGGAGCGGCGAGGAGTTGGAGTGGAATGCTGTGCTGGCACTACAGCGCGAGCATTGTCGGTCTCGATCGAAGGGATCGCGTCCTCCTCAGTGGCGTCCTCATCATCTTCGATCTGCTCACGACCGTGGGCGCGAGCCGTGGCAATCGCACCCGGCGAGCTGGACATCACACTCGCCTCATCGTACTCAACTCCAAGCTCAGGATCTCCAGCTCCAGCACCGGCAACATTGCCAGCCCAGCCGGAGATGCGCTGGTCGCGCTCCTGCTCGTTGGCGCCACCATAGCTCACGTAATACTCCTCCTCCTGCTCGACCACCAGTTCATTCGGTACCGGAGCAGCGCGTCGACGTCTCCAGAGCTCGCTCCTCGTGGGAGGTCTGATACCACGAGGCTGGGTGAACTCATCAGCAATAATAGCCTGAACATTGCGCTGCTGCTGCTGCTGTTGTTGTTGGTTCCGGAGCTGGCGCATTCTGTAACTCTTGAGATCACGAGAGTTGATCATGACAATCTCGGAGCCTGACGCGTCATCGTCGTTGTGGTTGTCGTCTTGCTTGGCGGCCTTGTGAGGGCGGGAGTTGGACTGGGAAGAGTGGGTTGAGGTGGCCTTGCGCTTGGGCGGCTGCTCCTTGCGGGAGACGTTTTTGGTTCTGGCCATCTTGGATGATGGACCAGGTGGTGGTGGGGATCTCTGAGGAGATATATGTTAGTCGCAGGGGTGGGCGTCTTTTGATGGGATGACACTGACTGTTGCTTTCTTGGAAACTGGAAGATTGACACGCGACTCGAGGATGGGGGTTGCGAAACCGCGTCGAGGGAGCTGATGCTCGTCTGGAAGATGCTCGAGTAAGTATTGAGCATGCAAGGTTGGGCAAGGTATGATACTGACAACAGATTTTGCAAGGGACGAGAAGAATCCGTGCGCGCCTGTGGAGGATGAGTGTCGCAAGACTAAACCGAAAGAGTGGATGAAAAGGATCGTTGCCGGATGCGCGACGAAGAAATGACGCGCATGACCTGACAACTCACGAATCACTTTATGCGATCAGTCACTTTGGGACGGGACTTCAGCAGGGGCTGGAAGTTCCGCTGCGTGGAGTGTAAGTGAAGTTGAACACAACGCCGCTTCGCGTCCCGCTTGTTGATGTCACTCGAGCGCGACTTGCGTACTCCCGAGCATTCGCGACTTCTTTTTCCACTCATCACCTGAGCGAACAGAGCACAGACGACCGAGGGCCATCAGCATCTAGTGACACACCGTGCTAGGCCAAGATGGATCAGCTGTACGCATACCCACTGCTGAGGCTGTCGGACGATGACCCGCCACTTGAGGTAAGCATTCGCAATGGACTGACTTCCGGCAGGCGACTAACATTGTCACAGCAAGTGCTCAAGATCTTCATAGCCTTACGCGAGCTCTGGAACACCAGAGACACACTCAACCACAATCTATTATGTGACGCGCTCGATGGCTGCAGATTTGGGCTACAGACAATCCAAGAACTCTTGGGGCAGCCTGGATATCAAGTCTTCTCCAAAATCACCAGCGCAGAGGTCGACCAGAAGATCTTGAACGCTCTGGATTCAACAGACACTTCCAAGCAGATGGCGGAATTCATGCGTTGGGCGACAGACAGCTACATGGGATTCCTGAAGGAGTGCAGCAAATACACCAATTATCAAGCAAGATCTGCTCTCGCCCAACTGGAGAAGGTCAAGAAGTCTTTGCTGGCCAACACGTCCAAAGTCGACCAGTACATCCTGGATAACAATGCAAAAAATGCCATTGAATCTCGCGACGCAAGCATGATCGGAATACTGAACGATCTTCTCCGTGCTATCGTCAAGCACCACCGAAAGGTGCCCGACTCTCGCATTGGAGTCGAGGAGCTCCTTCGCCTGGCAGAAGAGCCGGACTTTGTCAATCGACTTCCCAATGACTATGTCACTATCCATGCTATGTTTGCGAAGAACACGGAATATCGACTTCCCATGGGCCACAGCGTTGAAGGCATGGCGCTCACGATCAGAAATCAGATTTAGGAGCGAGGACACCCAATGGCGATTGAGTACGCTATCAAGACGGTAGCTCCAGTCATTTCAAGGCTGAGCCGTGACGTTCTTTCGGCATTGCCATATCTATCACGAATTGGTGTCAAGGTTCCAGCAGGTTGGCCTTGAGCAGATCGGCAAACAAATTGCAGCAGATGTCGACAGGCAATTGTTGCCGCAGTAGAGGATCGTTACACCAAGCCCCCACTCAGCCCCATCAACGTACAACACTGCGCCTACGCATCAGTCAAGCAGTGTCGTAAGCATTTCTTCAAAGGCCATCCTGGATGAGCTGGAAGATCACTCAGACGACGATCGGAGCCTGGTCTCTCACCGCACGAGTCTCTTTGGCAGCACAGAACAGACCCCAGTTCCACAGAACCCCCGACTCTCTCCGCTCAGTTTGAGAGAGCCCACCAAACGACCCATGCAGCTGGCACTTCCGCCTACCCCTCCAGATCAGAGAAGAGCACGAGCACGCACCGATCCGCCACAAGCCACCAATACCACAGCTGAAAAGCAGCTCAGAACGCTGCCACCGAGCAAGGCTCCACCCTCGGTCATCATGTCCGACCAAGGACCCCAAAAGGGACCAGCAGGGAAGACCATGATGCAACGCGCCAGCGACCTGCGAGTCCCAAACCAGAGATCTCGAGCGCCGCTAGACTTCGCGGCGGGCAGAGCCACCCCAAACAGCCCTGACGACAGCTCTGGGCCTGCGAGGATCGAATCGTGGCAGTCTGATGTACAGAACACTCCCGGCATGGGCCGTAAGCGCAGGCAAAATGAACACAATATGGCTGGCTCAAGCGAGGACGCGGGCGAGACGATCGGGAGGCTGCGCCACTCTCGACCACTGAAACTGAAGGCCGAAGCCAATACTGCGCTGAAGCTTGTGGCTCGCGTTACAGACGAGCAGCTCCGTCGCCTGCGTGACGGTATTGCGAGCGAGGTCGACAGTGATGAAGACGTTGAGATGGATGGTGGTGCAGGTGAAACCGGCAACAACAACCAGGACGGCGGAGAAAACCTCGAAGCTGATGAAGACCTCGAGGGAGACAGCGAGAGCGAGAGTTCGGAGGAGGAATGATGCTGCGGATTTGGCGATTGATTACCTCAAGTACCATGCTGTAGTATTATTGGAGACGGTGGACTTGGAGACTTTTGACAGACCTAGCCCTTGCATGCATATCGTAATTTTAACTATCCCTTGATCCTCCTTCTCATCTTTCTAGTACTGATCAGAGATGCTCATTCCACGAATGAATGCTTCCATAGCCTGTCGCTCAGCCAGCCGCAAACGAAGATATTCCCAACCAAACCCATGCTTGTCACTCTTGAGCGTCTTTTCCAATCGCCGACTCTCGTAAGTCAAGCTTGCAGGACGAATTTGGACACAAACTTCAACGTAGAATCGCAAAATTTGCCGTTACAGTTTGATATCTTCTTCCGCTTACTGTCATCAAGTCTACACATGAGCATGTCATTTGCTACTCTGAACCGTTCCAGAACATGATTTTACCTTTCAAAATGTACATGTACAAACGGAGAAGACGCGGTGGGCTCTATTGGCAGACAGGCTTGTCCGCAAGTGAATTACGTGCCGTTGCTAGCAAGGCCGGCACTGGCGCAGTGAAAGCCACGATAGCTGCGCAAAATGAATGACGCGCTACGGTGAGCTTCAGCCGACCCCTTACCGGACCTTGAACTGTGTATTTATGACTTGTTGCAACTTCCGATCTCCACCACTCATGCGCGCACAGGACAAAGACAAGCAGCTAAGCAAGACAGTAGTGCTGCTGCAATGGTGTACGATATCTACCAGTCTCCACTCTTGGACATCTCCGATGACGACTCAGACGCAACGGTAAGCTTAACATTACATGATAGCTCCGAGTCTTCTACTGACATTCAATAGAAGCTGCACAAGACATGCATCGCATTGCGCCAGCTTTACGACACCAGAGACCTCAGCGAGTCTACCGAGCCAGGCAGCAGTATTGGACGCTTCTCATTTGGCATAGCAGAGTTGAAAGCTTTGCTCAAAAAGAAAGGGTGTCAGGAGCATTATGGCTACGACACTCGTGAGATGGAAAACAACTTTGATACAGCGGGCACTGCAGTGATCGACGGCAGGTCTATGGCGAACGCGATCCACTGGGCGACTGACATCATCATCGGATATCTGTACAGCGAACCCTCGCGGGTTGCAGTGCGAGGGCGTCGAGGCGCAGAGGTGATGAAGCCCATTCAAGAAACTTTCCAAAAGCACACACAGAAAGTGTATGGCATCATTAAGGCGCAATGCTCCGACGGAGAAGAAGAACAAGAGCGATATTCCGGCCTGAATCTCTTACAGGAACTCTTCCACGCTATCAGAGGCCACCATGAAGGCGTGGCAAATTCTGACGTTGGTATTGAAGAGATTCTCACTGTGGGCAAGGAGATCGCTTTCGTCCGCATGGGCACCAATGCTCTCGACAATGTCCGCGAGCTTCACCAAACTATGGTTGTCAAATGTCGCTTGCCGATGCGACAGTTTCTCAACGCCGCCGAACAGGTGATCGAGACGCAACTTATGGAGCAACAACATCCCATGGCAATCGAGTACGCCCTCCAGACTTTGGCTCCAGCTGTTCCGACACTTCATACTACCGTCTTACAAGGTCTGCCTTTGGAACAATGGTCGGAGTGGACTGAAAGCCTTGGTATCCATTACCTTGGTCATTTCCTTGCATCAAAGATCCAAGCGCGTTTGGATTCTCTAGGGTTGAAGCTGCATGCACCAGGAGGCGTGACTCCGACATCAGTCTACGTCGGTTCGCCAACGACACGCTCAAGCCAGTCGGAAGCCCCGACCTGTCAGCTGGCCAAGGCGGACAGAGCGGGTGCTCAAGGTGCAATGCCTGAGCCAATTACCATGTTCGGCGAAGGCTGGGGGTTCATGTCAGGTTTCCAAGGACAGAAGTCGCCGTTGAGCGATCATTCTGATAGTACTGTCAGACCGCATCAGAGAAAAGCGGCATCTCTATCAGAGCCCAAGCGTGCAGCCCCGCAACCCAGATTTGAGATATCCAGCAGAGGAAGGAGGTCACGAAAGAAACAGACTTGAAGAACGGCTGGGTGTTGGGAAGAACGAGAGGAGCCTTGGCACTTCGGTGTTGTGTGGGATGTGCCCTTGTTTGACATAGCATGCTTAAAACAATCGTATGTCATTGCAAGACTTTTGATATGGCGCTCTTAACTACACTACAGAGCCGGTCTGTGGAGGTAGCAGGAGATTGATCAAGTAGTGTCATTAAGTGCGTTCTTCCAAAATATCCACTTTTCACCACAAATACAAGTATGCTCGATGGAAGTACACTGATGCTTTCAACTAGCCGACCACAATGCTCTCGACTCTCGAATCCTGCAAGTTGTGCATCCCTTCATACGCGAGATCCCCATGTATTGGATGCTGTTCTTTGTCATCGAACGAAGACTGATCGCCAGGATGTCGTCCTGCAAGATACCAGAGTTACATGCCGGCGACATGTTAGCAAGTCATCCATTCTAGTGGCCAGAATGACATCTGGGACGACCATCGGCCACGAAATTGCAAGCTGGCGCGTGAGAAGCATATCAAGGACTAGAATTAGCACGCACAGCTTCTACAAGGCGCCGGTTCTGCTTCATTACGGAACGCTCGCCTTGGCAAACCTACAGTATCATGCAATTAGGTCTAGCGACAGCGAGCCTTTCAGCGCAAAGACAGCAAAGATGCTAATTATCGGCCAACCTATCAGATCAAGCCAGACAGGTCTGGGTTGGGGAGACTTCGCCAAGACTACACGAAGTGAATGGAACGTTCGACATGCCCGCCGGTCCGCCGCCGTCATGCAGCCGCGCGCGTCTGCCTGAAGCTCCAATGCCAACACTTTTCTCGCGACTTTCTTCTGCATCCACCGCAGACGCAAAAGCAAGGGAACTGAACTCACGGAATCTCCGAAGGTGATACCCGGTGTGCTCAGCAAAGCTAGTACCAACATCATACGAAGGCCAGACTGATCATTCCGGAAGCATCCAACACATCCCCGCCACAATGGCCGGCCGGTTTCGAGTATACCCGGAATTGCGTGACATCAGCGCTTTGACCCCAGAACAGGTGAGCACTACAACACTATAAAGTGGAGCATGAACTGACAAATAGCAGCAAGCGCTCGAGATTCTTGTCGCTATCTACGAACTGCACACTCACGGCGATGGCCATCCTATCGACAACACTGCTCCTTGGGGTACCATTAGGAGAGGCACGCTTGGTCTCGAAGCGCTTCACAACCTGACCACCCATGTGCCCCTGCGAAACTTTCACAAGACGACTGCTCTTACTGTCCACGGGTATCATCTTGATGCAAACAAAGGTGGCGAGGATAGAAAGAAGTTCGTACGCTGGGCAATGGACAGGATTCTTCCTCCCAGGCTCATGAGTGAAATCTCCGGTCCGATTTGGGCACACCATGTGCTGAGCAAAATGCGAGACGTTGCGGTCGAGTTGCAAAGAGCGACAAAAGAGGTCGACGATGAAATTCTTCGCAAAGGACAGAAAGAGGCAGAAGGCAACCGTTTCAAGGAGCTGCTCGATCTTCTGGAAGAGTGCTTTACCTACATTCGACAGCACCTGAAGACTCACGCTCATGTCGAGTCTCGTCTCGGCGTTGACGAGCTCGCCCTCATTACCAACGATACCGACATTGTCTACTGCATGCGCTCAGATCGACACCTTCGCGCGGAGTACCGCAGTGGTAGAAAAATGAGGATACCACGCCACGTTTGCTTCAAGAACATGGCCGGACCGACGCTCGAGCGCCTCAAGGAAAGGGGACACTCTCTTCCGCTAGAGAATGCTTTACGCATCATGCTCGGAGTTGTTCCAAAGCTGGATGCTTTGACGTTAGAAACGTTGTCGGTCGAGGACTGGTATATTACTCTCCGTGACCACGGCATGACTACCGAAGCAGATGCTTTCTACTTTGCGATGGAAAAACACCTCACCCTTCGCAGTGGCGCTAGCACTCCGAAGGGTAAGCACCCGGATTCTGTCAAGACTTCAACTGATATGCCCTCGGCATCTGTGAAGGGCTCTACTTACCTCCTTCCTGCTCGCGACTATACCCCTCGTCGGCACCCAGCTGCAGACAGCGCGATCGACGAAGATAATGAAACCGAATCCAGCGTTGGCGGATCGACTGTGAGCATCAAGGATGCCCCTATTCTACCTGCTCAGCGATCGGCAAAGAAGAGCACATTCCCTCCACCAATGCCGCCAAAAGATCATGCTCCTTGGAGGCGTACGTTTGGGTCTCTGGGTCCCAAGACCGACGAGCGAAAGCCGGAGCCGATGTACGGCAGCAAGATGACTGCTCCCCAGGGTGTCCATGCCGTCGTCTCCGGCGCTGACACCCTCAACCCAAGCCTCCAACAGGTGAATTTTCCAACACCGCGGCCGCTGGGAGACGGTAGCATGCGAGGGAACAACAAGAAAGTGGCTGCAAAGAATCTCGCTGAAGACGGCGAAGTGAACGCTGAAGGATTCAATAAGCAGCGCACACCGACCAAATCTGCAGATGGAGAGGTCCAGGTCCTCACGAGTCCGCTCAACAGCTCTACGGCCCAACGTCGCCCCGGCAAAGAAGTTTACAATGCAGGCATCCCAAAAGATCTCGCCAATGACAATGAAGGCACCATCAATGCGACCCACATCAATCAGAACCCCGATCCTGACTACCAATTGTTCGACTACGAATGGCGTAAGCACCACAAAGAGTACCGCGCTTGGCCCAGAACGCTCATCATCAACCACAAAATAAAACTCATGCTCGCAAATGATCAGCGCTGGGACTTCCTCGACGAACTTGCAAACGCTGAGCGCGAAGGCAGACTGGCATTTGGGGATCAGGTGACTGATGATCAGCGCGAGGAGATTTACGACAAGATGCTATACGATTTGAAGATCATCAAACAAGCTGTGCAGGCTGCGCGAGTCAAGAGCTTCCATCCTTCGGACACTGCCGGCCTGGCGGTCGAGAGGACTTTGTGGCAGGTTGTTGACCTCATGGAAGGCGAAAAGGGGTTTGAGGATGCTATTGACGATGATGGCGACAGTGTCATGTCGGACGAACGATCAAAGACTGTGTAGATGGGAATTGCGCACATCGGGTTGGTGTCTTTGGGCTTTGAGCTCATGTGTTTCTTCGTTAGCCTACCGAACAGAAGATGCAGCAAAGCTTAGAGCGGACTGTTGGAGTATGCTCAGAGGAGTGAAGGGCTGGAGCAAATGCAAGGATATCGTTCGTTTCAGGCTATTGAAGCTATTAATGTGGGCTGCAGTTTTCAGTTTTTATTACATGTTTATCGCTACAGTGTCTTTACCTGTTCATGTTTGCGATCCCCTTATTGTTCCATACTGAAATGGTGCAGAGTACTACTGACCTGGGTAAGACGATCATGGAAGCACGCGGACGCTCCACAACCATGTATGTGCAAGTCAGCATAGCGGCAGTCAGCACAGCGCCAATCATCGTTCGACACTGCAGAATTCAGAACGATTCCCTGACGATTGATGTTACAGAGGCGAGATGCTCGAAGCCATGATACTTCAAAGATCTATGGGCAACTCGAATACCTTGACGAGAACAAGAGATGGCATAACAAAAGCAACTGTGTCTGTAAGTTCACCTCTATGCGCGTCTCAGACACCTTAACGAGACTCTAGAATGAGATAATGAGGGTATTCCTGGCTGTAATATCGTCTTCAGACCAACACAATAAGACCATGAGCCTATGCTCACAGGTATTTGCCAGGCACGCGCCTGCTGCGACCACATATCGAGCCCTGAGGGTAGACGATACGCTCCAGCATGCCAGTGAAGGACACCTCCTCTGAGGGGACGCTGCACCGCCCGCGATCAATACGCTCTCCGCTATCGTGCAACCCGTCACTACTTACATGAAGTGAATTGGAGGTCGAGCGCGCCAGACGGTGGACGTCACTCAGGCTGCGCGCGCTTCGCTCCATGACCTCCAATTTCGACGCGACTTTCTCTTGCATCCACCACAGGCACAACAACAGAAGCGCTGGACCCAGGCAGCCTCAGAGTGCAGCGATATCTGTGTCAAAGCATGGCGACAATCATGGATGACCCGGCGGACCAGACAATGGGCGAACTGATCCTTGAAGACCAGACAACGGACGAGCATCCACAACAGAACGAACACCCGGATTTCACTGTGATAGGCCAGCTGCGCACCCACCCAGAATTGCGTGGCACGCAGTCCATGACGCTTGAGCAGGCAAGTTCTCCAAGAACCTACGTAAAGCAAGCAAGAACTAACAAGCAACAGAGAGCACTCGCGACCGTCGTCGCTATACGCGAGTTCTTCAACTGTGGTCAACCAGTTAACCAGGCCAAGGACCATAGAGGGCCAAGAGGTGATCTTCTCTTGTTCGAAAAGCTTCGCGACATGGTCTCCTGGGTCCTGATCAGACGCGAGTATTGCTATAGCGAGCAAACTGTCCGCAGAAGGTACCTCGAAGCTATCGAGGATGGTGGCGTCTGGTTCGTTCGCTGGACCACCGACCTCATGCTTGAGTTTTTCACCGCTGGCGAGGTCTCTAGTTACGTGTGGGCTTCGCACGTCCTCGTGCACTTGTCCGAAGTCATGGAAGAATTGGAAAGTTTCACCATGGAGATTGACGATAACGTCCGTCGCGAGGGATTGGTGGAAGTCGAAGGTGAGCGATTCAATAGCATGGTCGGCCTTTTGGAGCAAATCTTCAAGTACACGCAAGTGTCTCTGCAGACAACTCACGACTCTAAGGTCGGTATCGAAGAGCTTCTCCGGATTGTCAACGAGAGCGACATCGTTCTCATGCTCACTGGTCCTAACCTTCGCCTGACTTACGCCAACATGAAAAGAGGACAGCGCTGGAAATATCATGAGTGCTTCAAGAACATCTCCGAACAACTGATCGCCCGGCTGAAGGAGAGAAGATATTCCCTGCCAGTCAACAATGCGGTTCGCATCATGCTCAAAGTGATTCCCAAGCTGGGTGACTATACTTTGAACAAGATTCCGCTGCAGGACTGGTATGCAACACTCAAAAGATATGGCTTTGCCGACAATGCGGACACCCTTGCTGCTGCAATTGACAACGAGGGTTCGCTCCAGAGCGGTTCCGCCACGCCAGTGAGTGAGGTTTCGCATTCTATGCGGACCCCAGTGCCTATATTGCCCCTGGATCCTCGCCCGTCACTTTTGCGCATGTCTGAAACCCCTAGCCAAATGAGTTATGGGGAGGGTGAGGAAGACGAGGAGGTGGATGACGACGACGAAGACGACCTAGCATGGGACGATGTCCGGTTTAGCAACTCACCGTTCGTTTACCCTCCATTGGACGTCAGTCAAACAGCTCCGATGAGCGATCAGGAGGAGGATGACGATGACGAAGAAGGACTGGATTTGGGCGATGTCCCTGTCAGTGCATCGCCGTTCGTTTACCGTGCACTGGACATGGACCAGGCAGCTCTGACAAGCGGAGGCGCAGAAGGTTTGCGAGCTTCAGGCCCGACACACGCCTATTCCGACAGAAGCAATAGCCGCACGCCCACCTTGGAATTAATCGACCAGGATTCACATGACCAGTCGACTCCGCGTGCTGCGAAGAAAGCAAGCATGAGCATGGAAGCTGCCGAAAGCAACGATCATGATCCATTTGTCCAGTTGACTCCAAGCCCTAAGAGAAGAAGCCCTATGAACATGGGCGCCATTGGCAACGCTCTGGACGGCGTCCACACCGGTGACGACAGTGCCTTGGGTGCGGGCGTTATTGTGCCAACCATTGAGTGGGGTGACCCTCTGACCCAAAGCTCGCCGCGCGGAAGTAGCGATGAAGACGTATTTGAAGCTGGTGCTGCTGCCTTCGAAGATGACGACAACGTATCGCCTACCGGCGAAGATCAGTCCTGCGAAAAACCAACCAAGTGGCAAGACCTCTACGCAGAGTACATGGCCTTCCCCCGCAGTCTCAGGATCTATGACCGTCTCAGCCTCAAGTTCGTCAACGCTGAGCGCTTGTGGGTGCTCAAGGCTTTGAGCCGTGCAGAGGCTCGGGGAGAGGTGTGCAGCATCAATGAGCTCAGCGAGACAGACCGCAAAAACATGTACGAGGCACTCGAGCACGACATGGAATCGATCAGAGCGGTGGTACGCGACGCCACGAAGCAGAAGGATCGCTCTGGTCCGTTCAGCAGCCTGCGCTCATTGATCGATTTCAATGAGTCCAATGGCTGGGTGGGAATCGCAAGGCAGAGCAAGATGTCTCCTAGGAAGAGGGCGAGGAAGGTCTCTGATCATCAGAGGGAGAGGATCGCTCGGGAGAGTCCTCCGAGAAAGATCTCCGGTCGGAGAATGATGATCAGTGAGGCGGTGGCGAGACGCAAGGAGATGGAGAATACATGATGATAGATTCAGAAGCAGACCGGTACGAATCTGTCATGGCGAATGGGTGTGTGGCTTCGGGGCCTTGAGAGGGTGTGATTTCCTTTGTTGGTCGGCCGGATGGGGGCTATGACAAAGCCGGAATTGGACGGGGTGGGCTCTCTGTATTCTGCGATGGCCTCGAAGGTCTGCGACAAAGGCTGAACTGGATAACCAAGCTTAGCATGTCTCGCGTTGGCATTTGTGCAAACAACATTGGCTGGACTGGGCGAGCAACGAGGGTTCTGCGTTTGGCATTGGCGTGAATGGTATTTCATGTGTAGCGTTCTGCGTTCAAAGATCATCCTCTTAGTTGTTCCAATTCATATCTCAAGATACCTAATACATCCCTCCTCCAATCTCCCCTCAAGCAGCAACTTTCTGACTAACATCCTGCCCCGCCTCCCTCTTGTCCATTTTAAACACAACTTTCGTAACCTTCCTCTGCTCAAAGTCCTCATACGCCTTCGGCGCATCCTCCAAGCTCATCGTCTTCCCGCACAAGAAAGCAACCTTCTTCTGCTCCTTCACCAGCACCTCCAGCGCTTCCTCGAAAATCGACCTAACTGGACAGCGCCCAAAAGCCATGCTCACGTTCTTGCCGTACATCATCAGCCCGTTCATGTTGATCTGCTCCGTGTGCACGCCGATTGAAGAAATTTGCCCGAAGGGGCGGATCATGTCGAAGGCGAGGTGGAAAGCATCGGCGTGGCCTACCACTTCGAGCACGACGTCTGCGCCACGGCCGCCGGAGGCTGCTTTGATTTTCGCCACGGGGTCGTCGTCGAGGTGGATGGGGATGGCGCCGATGCGCTTCGCTTCTTCGAGGCGCTCTGGGACGGAGTCGACTACGTAGACTTTGTCGACCATGGTGAGGGCGGCGGTGATGGCGCAGATTCCCACGGGCCCGCAGCCGACGCAGACGACGGTGAATTCTTTGCGGTCGCGATCGGAGAGGTTCTTGAGGTAGCGCGAGGCGGCGAAATAGCCTGTCGGGAAGATGTCGGCCATCAGGACGAGCATTTCTTCGGGGATGTTTTTGGGGGTCAGGACGAAGGTGGAGTCGGCGAGGGGGCAGCGGACGTATTCGGCTTGGCCGCCGTCGATGGTGTTGGCTGGGGCGGAGTTGCCGAAGAGTTCGCCTGCGAGAGAATGGTTAGTTGATGGTTGGTATTGAGAAAGTTTTAGATTGGGAGAGGTGCTGGCAGCATACCCTTGGAGCACCGAGAGGCTTGTCCACGGACACAATAGAAGCATTCGCCGCATGCTGTGTAGAAAGGCACCACAACCTGCCATGCACAGTCAGCACAACTGTCCAATGCGAGCATCATCCTCTCAACATCACCTTCCGCCAGCCAGATCTTCCTCATCGCTCCGCCGACCGAGCGTCTCTCCAGAGCTCGCATACCTTGTCTCCGATGTTGAACTTCTTCACATCGTCTCCCTTCTCCACGATCTCACCAACAAACTCATGACCGCAGATGAAGTCGGGCGGGCACTTCAGGTGTCCACGATAAAAGTGCAGGTCGCTGCCGCAGAGTGCTGTGGAAGAGACTTTGAGGATCGCGTCGGTGGGCTTTTGGAGGTTCGGGTAGGGGCGGTCCTCGACGGCGACCTGGAGGTGTGTGTTAGGATATCAATATTACTGCAGGAGGGACATGCTGTTGACTAGAGCTTCGCAGGGCGTCCATACCTTGTAATCACCCTTCAAAACAACAGCTCGCATGGTTTTTGGCGGCATGATGGCGGATTCGTTCGTTTGTTCCCTTGTTGAGATACAGGTGATGGGTCTTCGGATCTGGCAGGTCTTTTTTGTGGCAAAGAAGGTCGGCTATTTTGAACGATCAAATCGTTATACAATTGTCTTCAATCAATCAAGCTGTAAAAGACAAGGATCTGGACATGCCAGAGCAATGTAGATCTATTGATCCTCTCAATGTACCCCGCATCCATACATACAGCCGCGGCAGACCAAACCGCGGGGTCACCATCATGAGCTCCCCTTCCGAACCAATGGCTATTCGTACCAAAGATTGGAGGAGGGACATTATTCTTGATCGGCAGGTTGCGCATATGGTGGAAGATGGAGCTCGAGGTCGAAGGATGCTGGAAGCTTTGCTATGTTGCCGAGGTTGATGGAGGTGGAGAACGAGGATTTCGACGTTGATATAGAGTTGGTTAGGGTTGGCGACTATGCTTCGTGTGGTTTAGTGTACCAAGATATCGCGGAAGACGTGGCGACCTCACCTCGTGGTGGAAGATTACTGTTATATTAGAGAGGCGCGCTTACGATGCTTCTGATATCGACAAAGAGGCCTGCAAGACGGCGCTCGCCCATAACAAGTGTGCGCAAAGGTCTGTGGACATCTGGGCGGCCGCCTGGGCGGAAGTCTGTCACGAGCATGCACAGAAGTCTATGGCCTGCATTGAACAGCGTTTACTCAGTGTTTGCTCTCGTCAGACTGGCGATCGAGCATGAGGAACACACGTTCTGTTTGACGGAGGACCGCATTCATACACAAAGATCACAGCAACAATCTGCAGAACTTGTAGGCTCCAAGTGGCTTTCGACACCATTCATCAACGCAATCCGAGATATCGCTTGCGGTGTGCTAAACAGAGCATATCTGTGCATTTCGTCTGCCCACGATGCAAAAGCATGGCCATGAGGGTCGGTTCCCTGGAAGATCCCCGTGTACCTTACCATTTACTATGGCTTCGGGAGACACAGACATCCAGAGGTCAGGCCCCGGACAGCACAGGCACTCTGGCATCAGTATCTACAGCTCGAACATGCAACTGCTCACCATTCAACGGACTCAACAGTTGGCCAGAGCCTATTTCTTACTGTCCGCCACGTGAGCCATCACGCCGTTGAAGATGCTGCAAAGGATGGCGAACACCAATCGATATCCGGGGGACCAGCCTAACAACCGACATCAATCGACCACCTTGCGAACTCTGCGACCGCGCCGATGTAGATCACCCGGGAACAACCAAATCAGTATGCCGCCATAGTACAACTCGACGTCCCATTGCCCGAGCCCTACCTATTAGCCATTGTCGGGGAACAATCGAACAAAGAAGCCCTTGACTTTCGAACCTCAAGTCTTCTTTCACAAATCTTCTTTGTCGACACTTGACTTCACAATCCATTGTCAACACCCCGATACCTTCATAACGCCGTGACTGCAACCATGATCTGTAGACTGGCCAGCTCATCACACTTGCCTGTGCCTGCACCCACTACTGACCGGATCAGTAGACTCGCAATACATCGCAAGCGTTAAACACAGCTCAAACCTTCTCCAACCGCCCTTCTTCAGCACCACTCGCCATCATGGGCGGTCTCTCATTCGGACTTGGCGGCAGCCGTGGTGCCCACTTTGACAGGTGGAGCAGCAACAGCAGCAGCGGCAGTAGCAGCCCTTCTCGCAGCACCTCTCGCAGCACCTCTCGCAGCACCTCTCGCCACGGTTCCCGCTCTCGTCGTGATAGCTCTCCTTTCATGAGACCGATGAGAGATCTGGACAGCCAATTCGCTGACCTCATGCACGATCACCACCGGATGACTAACGGTATGCCTTCGCTGTTTGAGAGCATACTTGGTGGCCAGTCCATGTTCTCTGGCCACTCCGGCTTCCCTGGCATGCCGAGAGGCAGACAGACGAGCAGGAGTTCTTCCATCGACAGCGATAGGGACACAGTCAGACCTGGCTCGGCCTACTCTGGCTTTCCTAGCATGCCTGCTGGAATGGCAAGCTCAGCCTACCAGACTGAGCGCTCTGAGCCTTTCAACATGAGGCGGACTGACAGCCACTCGTCTTCTTCTGGATCTCGTCGTCGTCGCTCGCCCAGCCCCCCTGCTACATCGTACAGCAGGGGCTACAGGACCACCGAGCGTGCGCCGCAGTCAACTTGGGCTCCAGACGCCGATCGTTCGGAAACCTCTCAAGGCTATGGCACCTACCGCTCATACGCCACCAGGGCTTCATCCCCTCTCCGTCGCCAACGCTCTCCTTCGCCTCCTCCACGCCGCCAGCGCTCTCCCAGCCCTGTTGGTAGGAGCTATGGCAGGAGCCGACGTCGTTCGCCTTCCCCGGTCACTTCTCGGTACGGAGCCTCAAGCCGTGCTGACAGCACCAGAGGCTATCGCACCACCGAGCGCAAGCCGGAAGGAGCTTCAAGCAGGACTGCTGGAACTTCCTCTCGTGAGCGTGGCGGCTCTCGCTTTGGTCAGTCCTCTCGTAGCCAGTACAACCCCGGCTACTCCACCAGCGGCAGCTACTCGCACGGCACCCAGTACGGCAATTCCCAAGGCACCTCGAACAACGCCTACAACGCCCGCCCTGAGGCCAGCCGCAACAGCCGCTCGCAGAGCTCTTCTCGTCCCCAGCAGCAGCAGCAGCAGCGTGCCCGCAGCCCTCCTCCTCAACCCAGAGCTCGCGCCCGGAACACCTCTCGCACCCGTTCTGCCTCCACCGCCAGACCCGCTCCGCGCACCGACCTCAAGCAAATCTTCGACGCCTATAACACCGCCTGGGAATTCCTCTCCCGCCACGACATGAACTACCCCCTCCCCGCCTCCTCCCGCGACCTCCACCGCCTCGACTTCGTCGGCGGCTCCTCCTCCAACGCCGGCAACTGGAGCGCCGAGCAGATCTTCGTCGCTAACGTCCAGGTCATCTTCCTCGCTGGCTTCGGCATCTCGTGCGCGCTCGTCCGCACTACGGATAGCGTGGTCCTCACGATTGAGAATCGCGGCGAGTATCGTGAGGAAATCCAGGCGCTGGCGAAGTGGTTGAAGAGGAAGGAGCAGCCGAGGTGGCACCCTGATCGTATGAATGCGAGGACGGGCAGGGTTGGGGTGTTGGATGAGGGGATCAGTAAGAAGAGGGATGTTGTTGCTATGAGGACGGCGGGGCAGGAGTTGCTTGGTGTTGTTGAGAAGTGAGAGACCTCTCTTTCTTTGGTTAGCATCTCAGACTGTCTCGACTCCACATCTGATAATACAGGGTGTGCGATTTGCTTGTACTAGACTGAAATGCGCGTGCCTGAATCGATCACATTTTTCTTTGAAGACATAGATAACAATCAAAATCTCTTACATCAAGATTATTTTCACATCTCACATGTACACTAATCACCTGTCGCAGACTCTTTCAGCCTACGTACGAATTCATCTTCCATCCATGGTGCTTGAACAAATATCAATAATCACCCAATGCAATAAATTAGGTTTATCGAGCCAAAACATTCTCTGAAATCGTTTTTTGTTTGATTTTATCGTCTATCGTCACCCGTGAACACGGCAACCTGCAAACTCGAACTCCCCATTTCCATCCGTTCTGAAAGACAAAACCAACACTTTGGCCTCCAGCGCAAGACATAACTGCAAAGGTAGTGAGCCGTCATCCGCTCAAATAAAGAATCCCACGCGTACGGAGAGCGTGTAGGCCAGAGATCTTGGCCCCTCCACCGACCGAGCCATTTTTTTTCGACGCATTGTCGGCAGGAGGGAACCCGCTCGATCTCGCGCCTCGCCTCGATGCAACGGTCATCTAAGGACGAGAACCCGCCATCTGAGCCCACGACATCTTGCCGGGAGTGCTGGAGCTGCCAGTCGTGGTGAGAGAGGACTCCGGCGAAGTGATGCTCTCCTTGCCTTTGTCCTTCTTGCTGTCCTTGACCTCGTCCTTGTCCCTGCCATCGACCTTCTCGTCCTGCTCCTTCTTCTCCAGAATAGCGACCTTCTCATTGCCCTTGCCCTTGCCCTTGCTCAAGCCAGGAGCAGCCTTGATGGCACCGATCTTGCCGCCGACGTTGCCGAAGGGCTTCTTGGGCGGAGTGGTGGTGTTGGTCTCGGTGGCGGCCGAGTCGATCTTGTCGCCAGAGGTGGAGGCCACACGAATACCGGTACTGAGGGTGAGCTTGGGGCCTGAGATGGCAGAGGGGCGAGCATTGCTGATAAATTCGGCGGGACGCTTCTTGAGGGGCGAGGAGATGTCCAGGGATGGACCGGCGGTGCTGGAGCGGATGAAAGTGATCTCCGACTCGGAGGACTGGTCGATCGAAGCAGTGGGAAGGTGATCACCTTGGCTGTGAACAGTGGCCTTGGGAGAGGTGGGAGCCCTCCCAGCGGTGGCGACGGCCATAGATCTGGGACCAGTGGAAACGACCACGGCCATACTAGGAACACTCTGCTGGCCACGAGCAGCAGTATCGATGGAGAGGACAGGAGTCTTCTCCGCGGCACCAACAGTCATGTTACTCGGACGAGCAGGCATCACCACCGCCGACCCAACAATACTCGACTGAGCAGGCGGAGCAACTCCCATAGCACGCCAGCCCGACTCATAAACCTTGCCGCCAGTAGTAGCCTCAGCCTGCAGCTTCTCGAAGATTGCACCAATCTTCTCGACATAGTTGGTGCCCCTCTGCGCGTCAGACTTGCTGACATACTCCCAGATGCACGCGAGATCGTGCTCGCTGATCCAGCCCCTAAGAGTGTGGTACGCGACCTTATTCTGCATGACGTACATGAGGCCGGCGTCATGGGCCAGGGTGTCGCAGACGAGCTGGAAGTCGGAGAAAGTGACGGTGGAGAGGTGGCGGATCTCGTAGCAGAGGCGATCGCGGAAGACTTGGCCGCGGAGCTGGTGGGGGATGCTGAAGGCGCTGCAGGCGTGGTGGACTCTGCAGCGGAAGGCGAGGGTAGTGTTGGAAGGGAGATTGTCGTAGGTGAGAGGCTTAGGGTGGCGGAAGTCGCTGTTGTTGATGTACTCGAGGATTAGCAGGCCTGCGTCACGGTCGAGGCGGCCGAGGGTGACTTGGAGCTGCTTGTTCGTGTTGCTAGTGTTGCTGGTCTGCACATCATCATGCATGAGCTGGTCACGAGCGATGAGGGAGTAGTGGGCGAGCTTCGAGCTGTCGTCGACGGTGCCGAGGAAGGCTTTGTCGAATGGACTGGTGTAGTAGAAGACGTTCACGCTGCTGACGGTGGTTGGAGTGCCCGAGGACTCCTTGCTGGAAGAGGAGGAGTCCTTCTCGGCGTGCTCGACGTCCTGGAGTCTGGCGGCGATCTCCTTGCCTCTTGCAGTTTCCGCCCTGATCCAGGCGGCGCTGTCAGCGTCACGAGACGTGGTAGACGAAGGAGGTTTGAGCTGCTTGGAAGGGTTGGAAGACATAGTGGCGAATGTGCTGAGGGTTGAGATGTGTTTGTGAGGAAATTGTTAATAAATCCTTGTGATTAATGGACTGCTCGGCCGTTGCAATAGGAAAGCCTCCTTCGCGCGTATGTGTCGAGAAGTGCTGTGAGGTTGGTAGGTGTAGAAATTTCGATGCTCTTGGTAGAAGAGCTTGCGGATTCACGCGACTGTTGATCGATGTGGGTCTCGTAACCTGAGGCGCGTGTTGATGTGATGTCGTTACAATCAGTGACTGGAAACATGGCGAATATGAGCGCATTGGTATGAGCTTTTGTCACGAACCCCAATCATGATTCAATCAAGCTTTTGGCAGATAGCAATGCTCGACGATATCAAAAAGGCAACTGTATGGTTTTTCTTTCAGAGACTGCAATGCACTTTTGCAAAATGACGCCCGCTCCTGCCGCATGCAACATGAGGTTCCTACATGCGTACCTCGACGAAGCAATGCTTGAAATGGTCTCAGAGAAATGCACTGTAGTGTAACAACATCCGACTTTCATGACTCTTCTTATAAAAGTAGATTACTGCAAGATCCAACGCGTGCACATTCAAATCATTTGTTCCACCTCAGACAATGCATGACTACGACACTCTGTACGAGCAAAGTCTCAAGTCGTAGCTGTACATTGAAGCACACCTATATGCAGCCCAAATTATCCCTCATCGTCATCAAACAAAAGTGAGGCGAATTAGTTCAGCGGTTAGAACGCTGTTAAACCAGAGTGGCAGTGAGGGTGAGTATGTAGGCCAAAAAGGTCAACAGAAACGCTGGTTCAAATCCAGCATTCGCCATCAACATCTTTTTCGCCATTGCTATGTCTCCTGGTGCCTAGGAGGCATATCCCTTTCCCTGCCGGCGTCACTCGAGTCACCCTTTCCGTTTATGCTCAAGATCAGTACCGACCTCCTCACGTTGAGTAGCTGAGAAAATGACAAACATCCCGTTAGTATTGACGCCTCGCGCTCGCCCATCGTCGCTGGGCAATGCGGATGTTTAACATCCACTGTCGTCGCGAGGGCCCAAGTCCGCTCCCAAGGGGCGCAAGTCCGCCGACACCATCACTACTGAGCCGCCTTTAACAAGACAACGGAACACCATGACTGCTACTGTCGCTACCATTACCGCCGATTCGTCGCCCAAGAAAGGGAAGACTCGGTCGGCGACTGTGCTCCGCCAGCCTAGAGAGGTTCGTGAATACCAAAAAAAGAAAGAAGCTGATCGGGTAGCAATGACCATTGAACAACAAAGTCATTTCTTCCACATTGGGAAAATTAGAGAGCTTGAAGGGTACAGCAGTACTCTCTAGAGCCGCGCGATCGTTGTGCGCGCGATGAGAAGGCCTACTGCAACGCTTACGACTGCGACGGGCGGGAGCTATTCCGGGGTGGTTACGCCTGCGAACGATGCAGATTCAAGAACAAGACTTGCTCAATGACGGCGAAGAACGAGAGCAAGAGCACGGGCAAAAACATGCGCGAGAGCAAGAAGACTGTACAACAATGCCTTGAGAAAGCTGAGAGGGAGCTGGCGCTCTATAAAGCGAAGTCTGGTGACTTGGGGGGCGAGGACGAGGTTAAGCACGATACTGCCGCACACTGGGATACATTATCTTTTTGATAAGCAATTACGTTTCTAGCCGGCAATATTGAGTGATTTTGTACCGCAAAATCAGTTCCGATCCGGCAGGCGCTTGGCCTGCACTCTTCGTGACTCTATCGCTTGCAATGACCACCAGGAATATCGTTTCATTGCAAACATCGTTACACCACACTAGCTTAGCAGAATTCCAATGCCGGGAGGGGCGACGAGATTGATCATGCTGCACATCATTATTGGAAAATCGTGATCAATTTTCTTTTTCCTAGCACGTATCTTCCTTACTCTCAGGGCTGATGTATATAGGATTGCGTGACTTAGGAGTTGTCATAAAATACCTTTGGCGAGTTAGTCCGGTGGTCGAAGGCGCTGTTTGTAGAAAATGGAAGCGGCAACCTCACTGGCTGGTATTGGACCCAACATCTGTTCCGAAACACTGCTTCAAATCTGGTGCTTGTTATCAATTTTCATTTTGCTTTCTGCGTTGCCGTTTCATTGTGCGGGGTGAGGTACATAACGTTCTTCATATCAGTTCCCAACATCAAGTAGCTAATGCAACTTGGTCAGTAGTCTGATATGTTGTTCGCCAGATCCAGCAGAGCACGACCGGAGTGTGATCAGCAATTGTGCTGGGCATGATGGTTGGGAAACAAAGATCCTGGCTCATATATCAAACATGCTATACACTTTCCTTTTGTTCACTCGTTGCCTTCTTGCTTTTTGGTAGGGATGATCATATTGATAGTTGTCATCCGATAGCCCAGACAATACTCCGTAGGGTAAGATGTTGTTTTGCATCGTTGGTAAACCACAATTGAGTCGACCGGAGTACGTCCCTCAAAAAAGTCGGTCAAGGCCAAGGAGACAGATGGACTGATCCCGCTGCTGCAATCGCAAACGAAACACTTTGTCTGGTTCAATGCGACCTGCTCGCAGCACCAGCTCGCCTTCATGAACATGGTTGTGTTCACCGTCGTCATCAAACAACTTTGGCGAATTAGTTCAGTGGTCTAGAGTGGCAGGCCCGCCACTTGAATGGCCAGGTCGGAATGGCTCCCAGCCTGGTCTGGATTCGAGATACCAGAGAAACTGGTTTGAATCCAGTACTTGCCATGGCTTTAACTTGTTGCTGTCATGTGACTTGCTGATTGTCAGCTCACGTTTATGAAGTGAGTTGTGTTCAGCATCGACATCAAACGACTTTGGCGAGTTAGTTCAGTGGTCAGAACACTGTTATTTCAGGAAGCGGCAGCAATGGCAATCTGGGGGGGAGATGCGGTTGGTGCCGTCACCTGACCGGCAGGGGTAAGCTACCTGGTTTCGGACTAACAGAGACGCTGGTTCAGGTCCAGCACTTGCCAGAATCATTTCTTTTTTTGCTCTTCTGCGGCGCTCTGCAATTCGACGATTGAGCTCAAACCCGACACTTCGAGCAGTGCGGCCTACATATCCAGATTCCACTCGTTCACCTCATAGTTGAAGACTTCAGGATTTCATAACCGGCTTGTCCGACTGATCGCGCGAGGCCAGAGCTTCGCAAAGAGAAAGGCAGAACGCAAGCACAGCATGCTCCGCAACACATCCGGGTATCAGCTCCTCGAAGTCGGCCGCCGCTAGCATATCAATTATCTGCTCAAACACATCAGATGTCAAGACTTCAACGTCTGCTCAGTCAGATACAGCAGTGCCGCGTGCGGTACCGGCACACTTTTGAAGCTGAATTCAATCACCAGCGCAGCACGCTTGACAGCAAGTTCAGGAGTAGGTTACAAGCATGTTCGATGTGGCAACAATATCGACTTCCAACATTATACTCACATGCAGCACGCCATTCGGAAAAACCTGGCACCATCACCGGAATATGACTGATCTCAAACCAAGCTCCTCTGGTACACACCAGGAGACGACGCCATCCAACTCTAGCAACAGCGCATATCGAGTTTCTGCGCGAACCCCGTGCTGAACTTATGCTTATCACGCGCCCGCCCAGGTCGAAGTAACCTACCCAGCCGGAAATTCTCAAGGCATCCGCCTCGAACACTGGTTCGCATGACAATACATCAGCAACCCACAGGGTCAGCTTCGCTAAGCCATGACGATATGATCTTTACTACTCTACGAAAGTTGAACGAACGCTCGTGGCACCGATATGGAACGCGCTCTGAATCTGGAGGAGATGGACTGTGGCAAGAGCAAGACAAAATATGAAGGGAACAACGACGGACATCACAGACGTGGCGACGGAAACGGTGACGAAGCTTTTGGGGAGCCCCCCGGCTACCGCTCTGGCTTTGAGTACGAGTCGCAGTGATCGGTGAAGGCGGCAAGAGCATCGCGGTCGGGGAACATTGCCCTCAGCGATGGCAGAGATGGCTTCGACCCTGCTCTGAGCAACGCGGTGGGCGACGAGCACGAGGCAAAGGCTTCAGTTTGTCAAACGCTAAGAAAGACGGAACACTTTAGATATGTCAAAAGCTGATTCGAGTACCTTTCAAATCTGCTCAAAACCTGGCCCCTCGTCTAGACCAGAATAATTTCGGCCTTCACCGGATTTATCGCGGGTGCCTCGACGATATGTTCGGCAAAAAGTCACACAGCGCCCAGCAACAGACTTCTGCGGAGATCAGTGCTACAATGTAATATGGAGATTGCAAGACTGCTCTCTGTGGGAAAGTATATGTATCGGCTTAACTTCATGTTTGACCAGAGTTCCAGTCTCTCGCCTATGTATGTACCGGAACAAGGTTCTTTGTCTGTCGCTTTGCTCCAGTCAGGTATCAAGCCAGGCGGATGCCGCGACGCAATCCTTGATATCGTTGGCTAGCTCTTGCAATTCCTCCAATCGAAGCGCTCCTCGCAACTTTCAATGGCAGCCGTAAAACGAATCTTGTCAGCTCATCTAGGATTTCAGCAAGGTAGCAGTCATGCAGTCTACCAGCCTTGGCCAATTAGCCCGGCAGAATAGCCACCTGTCAGCATAGCCAAGCCGCAGCGTGGCGATGCTATTGTCATCGCTGCGGCAGTTGATCCATATGCGTTAACCCATTCGTCAATTATCATCGTCCAGCTCGCTCTCAGTCAAGCATTGTTCCGTTCAGAGACCCCATCTCGACGACTGGTCGACCACCTCCAAACGCTTTTGCTCTGCGCCTCTGTTGCCTTGATCGTGAGCCATCTACGCTTACTGAAAGCTGGTCGACAATCACCTGGAAGGACGAAAAGCATGGCCATATGAATATCTACATGCCAGCACACAGTAATGGAAAGTCATTTGACTGTCCTCTTTCAGGTGCAGTCTATCTTACAAACAGGTATGCGCTCCAGTTCCTCCATTCATCTTCTGCTCTACACATGCCCGCGTGCCCTGTGAAAGCTCAATATAGCTACAGGTCGGCACTGATCACGAGCTTGCGCGTAATAACAGTCTGTCCCCCATCTTTCCAAGCTATTGCACACTATCAAAGTGTCTGCTCAGCTGTGAAATCCGCGGCTTCGTTCCTTCGAGCTTGCTCCTGTCGTTCAGTTGGCTTATGCGAGATTGAGGGTTCTTTTTTTTGACTCTACTATCAAGCAACGAGTGCGCTCTGCACATCTGATCAGCGCAGCTGTTGGGCGGCAATCGAGGGAAAGAGCAATGGAGTGTGCTTCCTGCATCCTGAGTGTCGACCGATCTTCATTCCCGTTCCTCCCAATGTGCTGGCCACCTTCCGTCTGTCAACCGAAGTCGAGAATTCCGGTCTTGGCTTTTGATTGCGAGAAGTGGGCGCTGACTTCGTGTTCATTTTTCTTGCCTGAGCTGCATATGGGCAGCTGAGAAGCAAGAGCAGCGGAGCATTCCCTGTGCTCAAAAATATCCGAACATCACTGCATTATCTCTGCTGACCCTCCTCTTTCCTTTCAAATGACGCACTCGAGTTGGTGAAGAACGTCTACGGTTTTGAACTTGGCTGATACGGCCTACAATGGTATAGAAGTTTACTCCCTTGCTTGCTCTTTTCCTCCTAACCAGTACCTGGTAAGTCGGTATCCTTTCCTCCAACCAAAATTTTCTCGTCTCCTTGTTGCTGTTGTAGCCTTTTCGGGCCCGCGTATCAATGATCGAATAGCGAAGCATGTATGCGGGCCGCGTATAGTCTTCTCGCAGCACGCTCAGTTGGATTAGCCGTACGGGGTGTTGCCTGCATGCCCTTGAGTGGAACTGATTGCTTTGCTGGGCACGTGAGCAATCGGTCTTCTTTCGTCGCTGCTGGAGCGATTACAGTAGTCTTTGGGGCGCCAGTGCTGGGAAGTGCTTTATGGGCAATCTTTTCTTTGTTGCATGCCGTTTCGGGGGCTGGGGGAAGGAAAGGCGGAGGAGTGCGTTGCGGTGTCGGCTGTTGGATCACTCATACGAGTAAGAATTGAAAGCAAAGGCGGCGAAGAAAGTGTCCTTGCTCGTTCGTTAGCTAGAGCACAATCGCCAAAAGCATTGTCACACCGTTGAATGTTCGCTCCCTGGTCATAATACGTTGCGCATACTAGGCGCGGGCTCAGATCTTCCTCGCCAGCGCTGCCTCCATGTCCGTTTCATCCTCCGGCACACGCGATCGAGTGGCGGCAAGGCGTGCGTCTCCGAATGTGATGGGCTTGAATGGGCTTGAAGGGAGGGCAGTTTCGAGAGCGATAGAATAGGAAAGGGGTCGAGTATTCTGCGCGGCTTCGAGAAGAATATTTCCGTGACAATATATGCGTGTCATGTTGCTGCAGGCTGTACGATGTCGAAGTTTTCTAGAAGTGAAGCTTTGCTTCTGTCAGCCATTGGGAGAGGTCCCTTATCCCAGCGTTGAGCGATACGGGTTGCTCTGTTCTGTCTCAGCTACCTTGCTAATCTGGGAAGTGGGAGATCGCTGGACGGAGACATCTCGGAGTAGTAGATACCCAGGCGTGCAATGTATCGAGGCTGTTCCCCTATCTGTTTTGTCAACGTGGGTGGCGTGTACGTCATGTATCTGCTTAGATCCGTCACCTGCGAGCTGGCAAGGAAAGGATGTCTACCCGTCTGCCACGTAAACAAGCTCAACCGATGTATCTAATGCGACGCCGGCAGCCTCGAGCGCCATAGTTGCAGCCGTAAGGTTCAACGTGCATGAAGTTGACGAAGGTCACGGTGTGCTTAAAAATCTTGGCACTGCTCATATGTAATTCCATATCGCTCATCTAGCTCGCGCTTTCTGCTACGAGGCTTCGACAAAGGATGATTGATATCTCGGTAACTCTCGACAAACGATTATCAGGGCGATGTAGTGCCAGGCGGGATCCTGATTGAAGTGCAAGCAGTGATGAGACTCACGAGTAGTGATCACATATGCCGCACCCCCAATAGCTCCCGCCAGCAAAACTTCACCCTTATCATTACTGTTGCACCGTTCACCAGCAATCAAACAAATCAGGCGAGTTGGTCCAGTGGTTTAAGACGCTGATTCAATAGGGTGGTTAGCGGCAGCGCCTTAACCAGGCTGGGCGCTTCGGCGGTCTCAGTTCTGGAGCAATCAGAAACGTTGGTTCGAATCCAGCACTCGCTATCTTCAGTTCTTTTTAGCCTTTCGTGACATGAAGAGTAAGCCGAATTGTTGGTAATGCTGCTATCTGAGGTGTATGATGATTATTCTGCTGGCCGTCATTACTACAGAGCATATTCACTCATCATGTATTCGTTTGGTATTATTGTGCACTGCCTATACAGGGGCAAACGGCAGGGTTACCGCAGCGAGCATATCAAATCAGTCATGATGCTCTTGCAGATCATGGTGGCCATGACATCGGGGATTTGCTTCGCTTCCCTTTGGCACACTCGATTACTAATCATATGGGATGAATTGCCACAAGTACACCTTCGATTGATCTATCGAGATGATTGTATTGGCGCTGGAGAGTGAGACTGATCGCTGGAGAAGTTGTTCAGTAGATGCGTTCATACTATGAATGCAAGGAGCCACTCCGCCGCTTCTCTCCTGCGCGTGTCCACAATCAACTTGTCATTCTTCTGCTCGAAGCAAACGTCCTTCACACGCGAGCCGAGCACTGCGGCTTCGAAACTCTCGTTCTTCAACACAACATCTCACAACATCAACTTACCAAGAAAGAAAGCTTAATTCAGCCACGAGCTCAACACAGCTCCTCAGACATCGCAAAAGCCAACGATTATCCAGAGAATTGGCTCGACGATCAAGCGAGCGTTGATAGACAGCATCAACAGGGCCGGGCTCATCACCAGTTGAGCATCTGCACCAGCATCGTCCACCATCCTGTGCAAATTGCCACCATGTAACCACTGATTCGTTCCACCGCCGCGCAGAACTACCGTCGGTAGTTCCTTTACTGCCCGCGAGCGCCCTCTTGCTCTCAGCTTCCACTGCGTGGTCGCTCGATACCACCTTCTCTCACGTGAGACGACGACACCAAAGGCTTCCTTCTAAAATATGCCCGCCAAAAGCTCATGTACCAGAGAAGAAGACTCAACCAGCCAGGACCTGCTCCTAGCCGAAATCAGATTCACGTCTGCGAGCACCCTCTTGCTCCCTGTGCCTGTCAGTCTAGTTTCCAATCGTCAATATGCACTATAGGGTGCCTGTCATCTGTCGGTAAGGGTGGTATCAATCAACATCCCTGCGCCGAAAGACACTGGTCTCCAGGCCAGCCCATACCGTGTTGGCTGCGGCCGCTTGGACTCGCAGGCCAAACATCAGCATCGATGAGGCGGTTCAAGCAGTTTCTAGGTGGGCATAGTTATATCTGTATTCTCGAACATTCATCTAACGGTTTCACTGTCTTTCTCAATTTGCTCCTCTTGTATGGACAATGATAGCGTCCGTTCTTCTAGAACCGTCCTCAACTTACTTCTGATCAATTTGTCACGGAGATCCTTAGTGTGCGTCTGTTGGTTGCTCCGCAGGCGCCTTCCTGGTCTTCATACCTAGCAACCTTCTCCTTCTCTCGACTTATCTTGGGAGTGGTAACTTGCCGCTGGCGGAAAATCGCAGTCCACTTTCCTGCTCTTTGTTGCGATCACAAGCAGGCGTCACGACGCTTGTTGTCCCAAATCTTGAGCAGCATGCATCGCGCGCTCGTCTTACTTCGCCCAGAAGCATCGGGACTGCGAGGCAAGCAAAAGAACAAGATCGTTCTCAAATGAACTAAGTATGCCTTTCTCTTCTCTTCGAGCCTCCCCTTCTTCTTGCGGACCGCATGCTGGGATTGGTGGTTCACGGTCGCGGATTCAGTTTGACCTGCACAGTTGGTGTTGTTTACATGTAGTCATATCTCACAGGCCGTCAGATCCCAGTGTGCCATTGAGCCCGGCTCGTTTTGCCGGGATGGATGGATCATGGCTACCTCTTTTGCTCCCTATACTTCGTTGTCTTTCTGGTGGGTTACGAAATCTCAGGATCCAGCTTTGCATGTGCAGCTTTGAGTGGCGCGGCCTGCGTGATTGTCCTTGTGTCAATCACATCTACGACGAAGTTGAGGCGGCTGATGGCGGCGAGCACTGCGTCCTTTATTAGTAGGGACTGATGATTCTTGATGATTTACTGCTCGCGGCATTGCCATCTCTTGCTGGTGAGGTTCTGGAGTCAAGCGAGCGGTCCGGCATCCTTGATGTCAAGTAGCGCGGCATGCGCACTTGCAGTTCCATCGTTGCGCATTCCGCCGTTCCCAATTCACGTCGCATGTGCATAATTGCCAGGCTGAAGAAGCATAGTGTGTATGCTCGGAGGAGTTTTTTGGTAATATCTGGCGTGTTGGCGCTCGCGTAGCCGCTCGATGATGTTCTTCACAATAAGCCTTCACCTGTACCGTACGAGCACTACTCCAAGATTTTCCAGGGCTTTCCTCACTTTCGATAGCTACGGAAAAGAACGAAAGACGTTGCGTCGCTGAACCTGAGCCGCAAGGCTTGTGGTTCTGCCATCTTGATCCGCGAGTACTCCGCTTTGATTTTCTGTTCCTTCCCTCGTTATCATGTAGGTGCAGCGCCGACAGGGAAGATATCGTAACAACGGCCTTTATGTTTTCCAGAACCTTCGCCGTCCATCTTGCCCGTGTGAACGCCATTTTTGCCGCTCTGGAACCTGCTTCGCTGAGATGCGTCGCATGCACAGGAGGTGCTCTCCCTCCATCGTTTCCAGGACTACTCATCTCTTGTATGTGTCGCGCGGGGGGCGGCAGAGGTGTGAACTTCGAGCGCGGCTGGATGGGTATTTTTCTCTTTTGCCTCCGCATCGTTGCTAGGAGGCTCAGCGGGTGGGAGGTGGATGGAGCCCGTTGTTCGACTCTTCGAGGGAAGTCACCAGCATCCCCGGTGTGTGAATCTCCAGGGAGGCGTTGACCCATCTGCTTCCTCGAATCGCCACTCATGCGCAGCAGTGGCTCTGCTTCCTTACTCTTCCGCATAACCTCCTTGCTCTTCGCTATTCGGCTGGCCGCGCCAGGTTCGCGGTCGCGGCGGTGAGTGGTGATAGGTTCATCTTTTCTCCTTTCTTGATTCCACCACAGTATGGTGACTAGCAAGCGAGAAGCTAGAAAAGCGAGTAAAGTGCTGTTCAAGTTCAATTTGTTATGTTCCTTCTGTCCGCAGGTGTCGCTACTGATGAGCTAGATCTGTCGTCCGCTCTGCATCGATTGCATGCAAGAAAGAGCTCGGGGAGGCGGGATGGAGTTTGATAACGGATCTGCTTAGCTACAGGTGGTTTCACAGTCGCTACAAATTGTCTATCGTCGGTGATTTCTAGCGGCTGTGTGTTTGGCAGAAAGGTCATTCTCCGCAGGGTTGGCGCGTACAGCCTTTAGGCTGACCTCCGACTCGAGCGCGTGCAGTCACAAGTAGTCGAATCGGAAGCTGATAGACTGTGAGCGCAATCGGAGTGTGGAATGAATAGAAATAATCGTTAAGATCCATCATTACAAGCAGGGTCTCTTGAACAAGGTATGAGGTGATACACGACTTGAAAAGGTGATTCTTCTCATAACATATATACATGGTGTGGCGACAGTACCACGTTCTGACTTGTGTGCTAACGAATCGTCATTTGAGGCTCGACAGTAATGAAGGTCCGCATGATAAAAAGACGAAGTGATCGTCTGGTCCAGCGGAAGCTTATTCAATGTCACCGCTTCAGTCATGGGATGCAAAACGTAAGTACGATATCTTGCACTTCGTGGGCCGTGATGAAGAGATCGAAGATACTGTAACGGGGCTACGTGATCCCTCTGCTGAAGGTTGCGCTGACGGCGATCTCCCTGGACAGACAGTAAGGTCAACATGAAAGCTCGGACATGTCGTGTGAACTCTATTGGAAGCACAGGCAGTGAATTATTAGCTCGCTTGACTCATCGCTCCCGATGCGTGCACCATGCACTCGGCGCTGTATCTCTGTGCAGAGCAGACCCCGGATTGTGGATGAGGAGCGGATGAGATGCAGCAACATCTGACGATCATGTGATGACGATCATCAGTCTTAGTTCCGCCGAGCTGGGTATGGAGCCCGCGAAAGCCCAAGTCCGGGGCGGAAATAAGCTTTGGCAAGAGCGAAGTCTTGATGGAAAGTCTCTCAGGGCAGCGGCATAGAGTTTTGCCTAGAACATTCGCTTAGAACGTCTTTCAGGGAACCTTCCGACCCCAAGCCCTATCGGATAGGAACGGATAGACTTGCGTGACAATACACTTTGCAGTCGGCTAGTGTTTTTGGGCGGACCGTGCAGCTCGATAGAGCAGTCTTCATTTTTGTACGCCAGATCTTACTTCCAAGCACACCTGCGATTGACGTGGCAAGACGCCATCGCCATGTCAAAAGTTCGAACACGGGATCCGCCATGAACGCTATGGAGGACAAACAGCCGCTCGACAAGTATCATGTGCCATATCCAAGAGGGATTTGTGCCTCTCAGAGTCGACCACTGCGAACTTGCTCGCGGCTCCGTCTTGAAGCAAAAGTATAGAACAAATTGCCAACAGCATTAACGTAGTCACCGGCGCAGCATAACGTATTTCATCACATATGCAACGTCTCATCAAATGCAACGCGCCTGGGCAGTCCTATCAGACCCTAGTAACCCTTAGAATTTAAGATTCTCGGCTATTATTAACATTTAGTAGTGTTCTTATATAAAATTAATATTATATAAGAAAAGCATATTTTAATTATCTTAAATAAGGTATTAGCGGATTAGACTATATAAGGTTATAGAGCTAATAGCTAAAAGTCGATTTATTAATTTTATATACTTTAGTATAGATATCCTATATTTTATACTTCTCTATACTATTAAAGTACTATTTATATATAGTAAGCTTAACTCTATACTTACGAGAGTATCTCTAAAGTACTACAAGAGGTATAGTAGATAGGTAGGTAATATTATATTAAAGGAATACTAAGTAGTATATTTAAAAGAGGTATCTTATAATATAGTAAATACTAAAGTAAGTACTACTTTTATATAAAGACTAATTATTACTTCCTTACTACTATCTAGTATATAAATCGTATATACTATGCTAGCTACTACTAAGTATAGTATAGGCTATACTCTATACGTAACTTTAGACTTTATCTTAAGAACTTCTATAATAACTATCTTCTCTCTTTATAATAGGCCTTTTAGATATATTCTTAGAAATTATCTTATTATAATATTCGATAAGGTATAGTTTAAAAGTATATACTACTATTAAGGGGATATAGATAGTATATAGTATATTATACTCCTACTAAGTAAGAAGTAGATATAAAGACTAAAAGCTACTACTTTCGATATATAGTAGATACGCTATATATATAAGGAAAGATACGAGTAGAGTAGGTTAGCTATTAGTTAGCTAACCTCCTAGCTTATATAGAAAGATATACTCCTATCGAGACGACTATTATAACTATCCCCCTTCCTAGGGAGGATACTCTAGCCTTATATAGTTAATATTAACCTATATAGAGGTAATATCGTAAGTACCTAGTATAGGTATAGTATTTATAGAGAGGTTATACGACTCTTATCTCTTACTTTACTTTATATCCTACTTACTTACTTTCGATCTAGCTATAATATAGTTAATAAGAGCTTACTTAGTATATTATTCTAAAGTATCTATAAGGCTATTAGTATATATTTTATTTTTCGGTATATAAAAGTAAATATTTTTATAGAGTATTTACCTATTACTATAGCGAGTCTATAGTAATAGCGTATTAGTAGTAGGTCTTATTTATATTATTAGTAAGGCTTTACTATACTATATATATATATTAACTAAGACCTTATTTTAACTAATATATTCTCCTACTTACTTAGTAATACTATATATATATGTATTATATTCGTAACTATACTATAATACTACTATATTACTACTATTATTAATATACCTTCTAAGAAGGCTAATATTTCTACTACTTAGAAGGTAGCTAATAAGGCTACTAGTATAGAGAAGCGTAAGATTACTATAGCTACTAAGGCTATAGAGAAGCTTCGTAATAATATAACCTTCTAGGCTAACCTTACTTATACTAATATACATTTTAGTAATAAGAAGGAGTATACTCGTAATAGTACTATCTCTAAGGCTTAGTAGTAGGGTAGAGAATATAGTAAGGAGGATAAGCCTATTACTTTCTTAATATTTAAAGCGGCCGGAAAACATCTAGCTAGGAAATATCTAGTCCCTACTAGTAAGTCCTCTATAGCTCCGAGTTATAAGCGCCCTTATACTATAGTAGATACTAGCTCCCCTATTACTCCTCCTACTATAGAGTAGGATAATATTAATAATAATAGAGATACCTACTATCCTAAGGCTACTAATAAGTAGAATAATACTAGAGCTAAGGCGCTTCCCTCTAGCTATAAAGGTAAAGGTAAGTCTAAGTCTAGTACTAATACTACTACCTCTAAGACTACTTAGTACCTTCGTAGCGCTACTCTAATAGGTCCGCTACGTACTCCTACTACGAGTAAGAGCGCTACTATTTATACCTAGTTCGAGTAGCTCTTAGAGTACTTACTTAATATCGACCTCGATAATCCTTTAGTTATTAATAATACTCGTATTATCTAGAGGGTTTACGAGTATTATATATCGTACCTCGATAAAGGTAAGTATACTTTTTACCTCTATAGCGCCTCTATAGTAGTACTAATATAGTCGATAGGTTATACCTACTCCGATAGATCTAATAATCTCTACTTCCTATACTATTACGCTTATTATACTAAGGGTAATAGGAAATATATCTAGCTCCGCCCTAGCTCCTATAGTAGCCTTTATAAGGCCTTAAATAACGCTATTCGTATCTAATTAGTATAGGAGTAGAGCGCGTATAGTAGTAATAAGAAGGAAGCGCTACGTATCTAGGCCTCCTTTAGCGACTTTAATAACTAGTTTCTAGCTAACCTCCGCTCGTTCTAAGGTAGTCGTAGGTAGCGTATTAGTACTTAGGCTATACTCTATAAGCGTAGTAGTACTACTACTAGGCTATCTAGCGATCTTAATAATATCGTCGACTAGATATAATATATAGTTATAGTTAGTAAGTCTCTCGTTAACTTTACCTCCCTAGTACGTAGCGCCTCTACTATATATCCGTAGTATATACTAACTATTCTTTCCTTAGGCCGCTAAGCTAGTCCTAGCTAGTATTATTAATTAGTATAAAGGCGAGACTCCTATAGCTACCTTTATTAGTAATACTATCGAGCGTATTATTTAGTACTATACTACCTAGGGTTAGGTTACTAATCCTATATTCTATATAGTTCCTAGGTACTATTATAGCTCCTTTACTCTAGTAGTATTATAGAATCTCTATACTCCTAAGTAGCTTTAGAGTAATAGCGAGGAGGTACCTAATAAGGAGGTACTTACTAAGGAGGTACCTACTAAGGAGCCGTCTATTAAGGAGAATAAGTAATACCTAGTAGAGTTATTAATACCTATACCTATAAGAGGAGGAGGAGGTATACTACTACTACTATAGTAATTCTATCTATCTTTTAGGTCTTTTCCTATATTTTTCTACTTTTTCTATATAGGGTTTATATATTTAAATAATTATCTAGGTATATAATATACCTAGAACTATAGTACCTCTATAAGTTTAAAGAAATAATATTAGCTTTAGTACGCTTCCGCTTCGGAGCTACTACTAAGGTATAGTAGGCCTTTAATACCTCTAGCGTACCTTTAAGATACTCCTCTAGTTCCTACTAATTATAGGAAAGCGACTACTCTAACTATTTTACTAGGTACTCTTTAGTACTATTATATATATAGGAATCGAGGATCTCTTCGACCTCTTACTCTAGCTCGCTATTTTTATCTAGCTAGACTAGAGTAGGTAGCTTATTACTTCTACTACGAGAGTACTATAGCTCTAGTAAGGAGATATAGAATATATTATATAATCTTAATATTTCTTTTAGTAATACTAGTCGATATACTTACGTACCTATAGTATCTATAATTCGATAGAGGCTCTACTACCTTATAGCTAGCTTACTTAAGAGTACTCTAATCTTTAGATTCTTTAGTAATAATAATATCGAGTCGCTTACTTTAAATAATATTAGTTTATAGCTTTTATTATAAGCCTTTACTTACTAGTCTTATACGTATCGCTATAGCTATTCTAATACCTCTCGTTCGCTATAGAAGCGCTATATATATTCCTCTACTAATAGTACTTCTCTCTTAGTAGGCTTGATCTAAGCCTAGTCGGCTTATAAAGAAGGATTATAACCTATTAATACGTAAGTAGGGCTAATACGTAGTATAGCTAATACGGAGTTATTATATATAAACTCTACTATTAGTAGATAATTTACCTAATTATCTTAATACTCTAAGTAATAGTATCTTAAGTACTACTTAAGAGTCTAGTTCTATCTTTAAGTCTACCTATCTATTTATAGATAGAATACTATACTAAGGCGCTACTTTACATACGCCTTATAGTAGAAGCTCGACTAATACGTACTCGTAAATACTAATCCCTAATCCGAGATAATACTATTTAGTATACTATACTAGTAGATTATCTTATTATAGAATAATAATACTAGCTTCTCTGCTATATAGATCTTATTATAAGGAATATACTTTACTATCTTCGTATATCTATTAACTACTACTAGTATAGAGTTATATATAGAGCCGCTATAGCTACTTAGTAGAAGATTAATAATAAAGTCTATTAATAATTCTTAAAATAGACTATTAGGTAATAGTAGCGAATATATCTTACTATAAGAGTAGTACTACTATATACGTATCCTTTAGTATACGCTATAAGTAGAGGTATACTCTTTTATATCCTTCTTAATTAAGAGCTACTAGTACTTACGGACGATAAGATCTATAGTCTTACCTATAGTAAAGTATCCTACTAGAGGATTATTATAGTATATCCTTAGTAGCTTAGATCTTAGAACTATATCTTCTAGTATATAGAGTATATTACTCCTATATATAAGCCTATTCCGTATCTTATACGTAGTAGTACTATTACGGCCGTATTAAGTATTTAGTACTTTTGTTAACTAATCCCTATAGATTAACTATAGTATCTTTATTATCTCGACTATATTTACTATAGGAGCTTTATAAGGCCTCTCTCCTCTTACTAGCGATACTACTATAATACATAGGAGTATATAGACTAGTTCGTAGTTTAGCTACTTCTACTATTTAGAGGCGTAGTATATATAATACGCCTACTCGCCTATTATAATAATCCTCGATACTATTATATAGTATTTACTAAGTAAGTTACCTATCTACCTTTTTAACTTTATCTAAAGAGTTAGGATAAGGCTACTTAACGTATCCGCCTCGAGTACGTAGTTTAGTCTCTATAATAGTATATTAGTAGGATTTATCTTCCCTAAATAGTATTCGATCTTAAAATTAAAAGTAGCTAGGAGAGTAGCCTACTTAGCCTACCTCCTATTTAGCTATTTTAGCTTTATAAAGCCCTTAAGATTATTATAGTCTATATATACTATACTATATATACTACGCCTTCGAGGTAGTACTACTAATACTTAAAGGCACCTACGATAGCTAGTATCTCCTAGTTATAAGTCTCGTAGTTCTATTCCGCTAGTACGAACTTTCTTAACTAAAAGGCGATAGAATACTACTTTAGGTTCTCTTTACTAGTAGCCTATAGCTATAATAGTATACCTAAGTAAGTAAAGTTAGAGATATCTATTTTAATCTTTATAATAGTACTAGGGTTATAGTAGACTAGTACTAGCGCTCGTATAAAGACTATATAGAGAGTCCGAAATGCCTCTACTACTTTATCTAGAAACTAGAAAGGGCCTTCTTTCTTCCTATTAATAGATCCTTATAGTAATAATATTAATAGTCGTATAATATAGGAGTATCCTTAGATAAACTATCTATAGAAGTTAGCGAATTTAAGGAATTACTATACCTCTCTATAGGTAGTAGGCTATAGCTATATAGCGATAGTATCTACTCTCTACGAGTCTATTAATACGCCTTTACTCCCTATAATAAAGCTAAGAAACTCTATAGAGTCCGTAAAGAAGTAGTACTTCTTATAGTTCGTATATAAAGTATACTTATAGAGCCTCTTAAGTACGAGATATAGGTACTCTATATATTCTTTAGTATCCTTACTATAGATAAGGATATCGTCTAGATAGATAATATAGAACTTATCGAGATACTCTACTAAAGCCTTATTTATATAGGCTTAGAATATAGTAGGAGTATTAGTTAAGCTAAAGAGTATTACTAGGTACTCGAAGTATCCGTAATAGATACGAAATATAGTCTTCTACTTATCTCCCTTTTTAATTAGAATCCTATAGTAGGTATCCTTTAGATTAAGGGCTAAGAATACCTTTATACTACTTAGACGATCTAATATCTTACTAATAAGGAGTAAAGAGTATCGATCCTTTACTATATAGTTATTTAACCTATAGTAGTCGATATAAAGGTATAAGCTACTATCCTTCTTTTATATAAAGAGGATAGGAGTACCTACCTCGGATACGCTATAGTATATCTAACTATTCGCCTTAGCTATAGAGAGGTAGTCTCTTAGAGCAGCTAATTCCTTTTCTAAGAGGTTTCTTAGTAATTAGAATAGTAGTACTATACTTAGTTTAAGCTTAATCGCGTAGATTATTTTAGTAATACGCGACTATATCTTAAGAGTATTATTCTTAAAGACGTCTCTAAAGTCTTTTACGTAATTAGGGAATAGTTCTATAGCATCTTCTAGATTATTATTTTTCGGCTCCGTAATAGAGGCGATATATACTCTTAATACCTAAGATAAGGCTCTATAGCGATTAAGCTTATCGAATACCTTATAGGTAAGTACTTAAGTATTAATCGTATCGATACTATACCTCTACTAGTTCGTAGTAGAGTTAGTAATAATACTCTAATTATAGCGCTATAGCTAGCTAAGGATAATATTAGGCTCTAGGAAGTCTACTATATAGAAAGTCCTTATTATTTCCTTTACTATACCTAATAAGTTAGTAAGGCGGACGCGTATTATATACGCTCTATATATATAGGCCTTTTTCCCTTAGAAGCTCTCTATACTTAGTAGCTTAGCTCTCTTTAAGGAGTTTATATTAAGCTCCTATATTAGCTACTATAATACGAGGTTATAATTAGTAGTATTATCTAGAAGGAACTCTACTACTTACTTCCGACCCTTCTTAGGGCTAGTAGTACTATAGTACTATAGTATATATAAGTACTCTATATAATTTATTAGGTTAAGGAGTAAGCCTTCTCTCGACTCCTATCTTTTTTTACTTACTCCTACTAGGTAGAAGTAGAGCTCAGCTAGTACGTATCTAGTATGCTAACCCTATACTACGAGTATATAGTAGAACCTCCTTATAGGTTCGTCTTATAGTTACTACTATAATAGCCCTTTTTCCTATAGCTATAGTAAATAATATAAAAGGGTATAGGTATAATAGTCGTCTCGATAGGAGCATATCTTCCTATACGAGCTAGGAGGTTAGCTAACTAATAGCTAATCTACTCCGCTTATACCTTTTCCTTATATACGTAGCGTATCTACTACGTATCGAAAGTAGTAGCTTTTAGTCTTTATATCTACTCCTAACTTAGTAAGAGTACAATATACTATATACTACCTATATCCTCTCGATAGTAGTATATACTTTTAAACTATACCTTATCGAATATTATAATAGGCCTCTTATTCTCGGAATCTAGTTATCTCTAATCCTAAGATATTACCTATCTAGGCTAAGAGCCTTTCCTACTCCTCTAATACCTAGGCGCTACGTATCTACTATAGTAGTATAGCTTATCCATACTATTAATAGCTATCCTACTATTACTCCTTCCTTAGGCTATATTCTTAAGATACTATACTATTACGACTAGATCGTAGTAATTTAGCGGAATATTAGCCTTTAGAGTAATAGCTTTATATAGATAAGGCTATAGCTTATTTAGTAAATACCGAGTACGCTATACCTCCGTATAGGACTCGTAGAACTAGTCTTCTAGAGTTATTAAGTATATAGCGAAGCTTATAATACTCTTACTCTCTTTCTACTAAGCTTCTTTATAGCTCTAGCCTATATCTAGATTCCTATTAATAGAGTCTATAATATAGTTATAGATAAACTCTTTAAAGTCCTTAAAGGTATATATTAGAGGTAGAGCTATACTATAGGTATAGCTCTATAGCGTATAAGGCTCCCTACTAAGCTAGGTACTCGTAAAGAGGATCTTCTTATACTTCGTCTTATACGTAATAGGATCTATCTCGAAGATTACCTTTAGTAAGGAGATAAATATTATAGCCTCTTTTAAGATCCTTCTCTTAAAGAGTTCTAGATCTCTAAAGCGCCTATACTTCGTACCTATCGAGGATACGCCTTAGGTACTAATCTAAGATACTAAATTAGCTAGGGCTATAAACTCTAGGATAATACTACTAGTAGGAGTTATATAAATTAGAGTCGCTTACGCTATAGTACTATAATAGGCCTACTATATTAACTCTATAACTCTTACTCTTAATCGTACTAACTCTTCCTACTACTATAGTTCAGTCTATAAGTATAAAGCTTATTCCCTTATTACTTATTTATATTCTAAACGCTCCTACTCTTTACGTAGTTCTTATAGTTATTAGTTAACTAGAATCGCCTCTAAGGTAAAGTCGTTACGAACGCCTTATATAAGGAGTTTAGAGTCTATAATATACTATAGGCTACTACTAGTTAGTAGAGCTTTTAGAATTATAATATTCGATAAGGTATAGTTTAAAAGTATATACTACTATCGAGAGGATATAGGTAGCGTATAGTATATTATACTCCTACTAAGTAAGGAGTAGATATAAAGACTAAAAGCTACTACTTTCGATACGTAGTAGATATACTACGTATATAAGGAAAGGTACGAGTAGAGTAGGTTAGCTATTAGTTAGCTAATATCCTAGCTCGTACGGAAAGATATACTCCTATCGAGACGACTATTATAGCTCTATACTATTATAATACTTAGTAGTAAGGATAAAGATATTTATCTTTATATATCTATCTATAATTACTAGGATTAAATTAATTATCTAGTTATTTAGCTTCCTTAGAAGGAGGTTAATAATAAAATTAAAGGTAATTTCTTCCTATACTTAGCCTAGTATACTTAATACTTATACGTCGCTATAGAGTTAGTAGTATCTAGATTTTATAACTTAATATATTTTATATAAGGCTACTCTTTATACTATATCTTTACTAAGGCTTAGCTACTAATACTTCTAGTATAAGAGCTCTTTAGTTTTATTTCTACTAAAGTAGCTAGCTAGTTTATTATCGTAATTAATATATAGAAATTCTATATATATAGTACTATTAAGAAGTATATATAGTATATCTCGATAGTACTATAGATCGCCTTACTTACGCTATATATCTTCCTCTCCTATATTACTACTATACTTCTATAGCGAGCCTAATATATTATCCTTAGCTTATAGCTCTTAAATAATACTTACTAGATCGGCTATAGGATCCTAAAAAGGATTCTTAAATCTTATAGTAGTATTTACTACTATACGTACTATTATAGAGTATATATAGTACTTAGGTAATATACCTATACTAAGTAGATATCCTTCTTATATTCTAATCCTACTAATTAGTAGTATAAGATTAGAATCGAAGCTCTAGACTATAAGTTTATTCTATAATATAGAGAGAAAGTAGCTAGATATATACTTATCGCCTATATAGTTAGAGTATCTAGATAGCCTATCTACTAGGTTTATCTTACTAGTATAATACTTAATTACGAAATCGAAGGAAGTAAGGAAAATAGCCTATTTAGCTTATCTACTATTTAGTTACTTTACTCCTATAAAACCTCTTAGATTATTATAGTTAGTTAATACCTAGATTATATATACTATACCTTCGAGATAGTATTAGTACTCTTAAAGCTCTCTATAATCATAAGGAGTTCTCTATTATATATCTTATAGTTATACTCTATAGGGATTAACCTTCTTAACTAGAAGGTAATTAGGTACTAACCTATATACTCTTCGCCTATATAAAGCTTCTAAGATAGTATTATAGAGATTATATATATAGATATATCTATCTCTATTCTTAGCTCTATAACTAGATTATAATAGTAAAGTATAGGAGCTTCTATAAAAGTAGCCTTTACTATATAGAATATATACTCCTTATATATATTCTATATAAGAGGCCTTACCTTCTTAATATTCTTTATACTCTTTAAGAGTATAGTTAGAGAGGCTACTATCTTTAAGTACTACCTAATAAACTTCCTATAGAAGTTTATAAAGCCTAGGAATATCTATACTTCTTAGAAAGTAATTAGGATTAGCTAATCCTTAACTATAGCTACTCTACTTCTATCTATTAAGATACTTATAGTACTTATAGTATAGCCTAAGAATACTATCTTATCTATAAAGAATTTATACTTCTTCTAGCTAGTATAAAGAGCGAACTTCCTAAGCTACTTAGGTACTATATATAGATCTTATATATATTACTTATATATATTACTATAGACTAGGATATTATCTAAGTATACTATATAGTATATATCTATTAAACTAGCTATAGTATAGTTAATATATACTTAAAATATCGTAGGAGTATCTATTAAGCTAAAGAGTATAATATTATACTTAAAGTATCTATACTATATATAGAATATAGTCTTCTACTTATTACTATACTTAATAGAGATATAATAGTATATATCCTATAAATCTAGAGCTAAAAACTCTATTATATACCTAAGCCTATTAAGTATCTCGCTTATAAGAGATAGGGAGTATCTATTCTTCTTTATAATTATTATTAATCTATAATAATCTATATAGAAGTAAAGAAAGCTATCCTTCTTTAGAATAAATAGGATTAGTATACTTACTTTACTTATACTTTACTTAATCTACCTATTCTTTAAGGCTTATTCTAAATACTCTTATAGAGCTACTAGCTCCTTTACTAAGAGATTATAGAGAGGCCTAAATAGAGGATACTCTCTTAGCTCTAGATTAATTATATAATCTATATCTTTAAGGAGTAGGTAATCCGTAATATTACTATTTATAATAATATTATAAAATCTTAGATCTCTTTAGGAAGCTCTAGAAGATCCTTAAGCTTCTTTAGGTTTATAGTATATATAATAGTAGCCTTCCTAAGGTCCTATTAAAATATATATATATCTTATATATATATAGCTAGAAGTTCCTCTAACTCTAAGAACTACTAATAATTATTATAGCTATCTATAATAATTCTATATTTACGCCTCTATAGCTACTCTAAGAGTATATCTAAGCTACTAAGGTCTATAGTAAAGAATATATTATCTATAATACGCTCTATATCTATAGAGTCTATAATTCGTAAGTAAAGCTTATAGGTACTATAGTAATAGCTCTATTCTCCTCTAAATCCTTCTATTAAGAGAATAGGTATATTAACCTTAACTAGATTATGCTATAAAGTAGTAGCCTATAAGATAATATTAATATCTATAGTATTATTAAGTAAGTACTAAATAGGAATATACTTCCTATATATCTCTATTATTCCTTATAAGAGCTTTACTAGCTACAAATAACTAGATTACTCTATTAACTCTTAGTAGACTTACTTAATACTAGTAAGTTACTTATATAGTATCTCTATTACTTCTAGTATTTTCTTTATCTTTAGAGTACCTATACTAACCTTATAAACTAACTATCTATAGTTTCTCTTTTCCTTCTTATAACTAGAGAAGTAATATTTATACTTATAGTAGTTATAGTACTAGATTCCTACTAGGCTCGAGCTACCTATACCTAGCTTACTAAGTATATATATAGAGCTACTCTCCTTTAGTATACTACTATACTCTCTAGAAAGCCTATATTTCTTTATATTTTAACTAAGTAGAGTACTAGTATCTTACTTAGTAGATACTAGAAGAGCCTATAAGCTACCTTAGTATTCTACTAACTCTAATCTAGTAGTAAGGGAGACTAGATCTTCTCTTCTCTTTAGTATCTTATAGTATATAATAATAGCTATATATAATATAGGCTTTAACTTAGTAAGAAGATAGTAGATCTACTATATAGATATATATATATCTATCTACTCCTCTAAGATAGCTAACTCTATAGTAAAAGCTTATATAGTCTATTCTTTATCCTACCTTATATTCTTATATACTATAGTTATACTAAGGCTATAGTTTATAGAGTCCTTAACTATATTAAGTATAAAGGTTTTAAAGTCCTTCTAACTATAGCTATTTAACTCCTAAAGGCTATAGTTCTAATACTATATCTTATATAGCTCGCCTATAAGGAATATAATACTATATAGAATCTTCTTATACTCTAAGCTATAAGCCTTAGAAGTAAGAGTAAAGATAAGCTTAAGTAATTAGATAAAGTCTCTAGCCTCTTTTAAAGTCTTCTCTTTAAAAATATCTAGCTCCTTTAACTATAGTCTATTTAAGATCCTCCTATATACTATAGAGTTCCTAAATATACTATCTATAATACTCCTTACTTTACTATTATTCTTATATCTAATATTACTATTAGTACTAGTAATATAAGTATAGCCTATATTATATACTCTATATAATATATCTAGCTATTACTCTATTACTATAATCTTAAGCTCTTAGTATAGTATATTATACCTATAATATATATATACTATCTATACTATATCTATAGCTTCTCTATTAACCTTCTTCTATAGCTCTAGATCTACTTCTTATAGATTAGAGTTAATAGGAATCGCTTCTAGATTACCTATATCTAATAAATATTCTATATACTTATTAGTTATATCTATAATATTTAATAGGCTATAAAGGTAGGAGAATAATTAGAATTATTAAAGGAATACTAAGTAGTATATTTAAAAAAAAGTATCTTATAATATAGTAAATACTAATCTAAGTACTATTTTTATATAAAGACTAATTATTACTTCCTTATTACTATCTAGTATACGAGTCGTATATACTATACTAGCTACTACTAAGTATAGTATAGGTTATACTCTATATATAATCTTAGACTTTATCTTAAGAACTCTTATAATACTTTAGAAGTAGTTCCGAAATCTCCTTAAGTATTAAAGGCCTTACTAATCTTAGAGTTAATACTATTAGTAATAGAGTTAGTATTACTAGTAGTATTAATATATCCGGATTCGGCTCTACTAAAGCTTTAGGCTCTAATTCTAGACTTAGTAGTATTAGCTCCTATAGTAGTACTAGTAGTAAGTCGAATCCTATCTCTATCTTTTATATCTCTAGTATTTCTATACTAACTTTAACTACTCTAAGTAGCTATAATAACTTATCCTCTAGCGACTTATCCTTAATCGACTTATCCTTAGATAAAGGGACTACTAGTAGTAATATCGGATATAGAGATAATAGATCTACTAAGAACTAGCTTACTAGCTACTTCTATTAAGTTAAATACTTATTAGTTAAATTACTATATAAAGAGTAGTATTAGTATTATACTATCTTTTTATATTCTTATTTTAATCTACTATTTAGTTACGAATTATCTACTCTCTATATATATATTTTAGATATAAGTAGAAGATATTATTAAATATAGAAGAGTTAGATCTATAGATTCCTAATTATAATTAATTCTTATATACTCCTCTATCTAAGTTACTATATATATCTAGTATATTATAATCTATAGAAGATAGAAGTACTCTAGCTAAAGATAAGAGTATACTCTAGATAGTAGTTAATAATCTAGAAATAGAGTAGATTCTCTTAAAACTTTAACGAGCTTTAATTATAGTAATAAGGTATAATTATATTTATATAGATATCTAATCTAGAACTAGTATAAAGAATTTAGATATAGTATTAAGGAGTAGAGGATAATAGATATAGAACGATATTATAGTAAAAAGATAATAGAACTACATAATTAATATAGAATAGTAGATAGGTTCTATAATACTAAATTTATATTAATTAATATTATCTCACCTCTATAATTAATATCTTTCTTAGCGAAATAGTTAGTATCTATTAACTACTATTAATATCTTATTAATTATAGTTAATATCTTTTATATAATTAACTTCTTACTTAAAGAGTTTAGTATATCGAAATTCGTAATATAATTTAACTTTAGCTTTTTTATAAGGAGATTAATAAAAGTACTAACTCTACTACTCTACTATAGTAATAGCTACTCGAGTTTATTAATTAGATATTAATTATTATCTAATTAATATTATAGAACTAGTCTAGTAATAACTAATCGACTAGATTTATAGTAGTAAAAGATCTATATAGTAAAGCTTTAAGCTCCTATACTATTTTAGTTATAGTAGAGTCGGTCTAATAAATAGCTCTAAAATTATATCTATTAAGGGATCTTAGTTAATATATTAAAGCTTAGGTACTTCTACTAAACTATCCTAGGAAATAAGCTATTAGTACTATTAACTAAATAATAATAAACTTTATATAGTAGGTCTAAATATATACTATTTATTTAATCGAAGCTTTTAATACTTAGCTTAGTAGAACTAATAATAGTATATTAGTCTACTATAATTAGAAACTAGATATAAACTTATTAAATAAATTCTATACCTAAATTTAGCTTATAATTAATTATCCGAAATTATTAATAGAACTTATCTATAAAATTATCTATAAGTAGGAGAGCTAGTATATAAAGTATATATTCCTTTTAGTAGCTCGCCTCGCTTTACTCGTACTCGCGATTAGCTTATAGTAAGAGTAGAGTACCTCGTTTTACTAGCTAGCGCTATTTTAATAGAGCTAGCCCTAAAGGCTAACTCTACTGTCTTAAATAATAGTAATCCTACTATACTATAAAAAGTAAGAGTATATTTCTATAAATAGAATCAGACGTACTAGTGTATAGAAGAGTAGATAAATCGAATAGATAGTAAGCAGACTAGTCGCTAATCATTAACCTATCGCGTGACATGAGCACGTCTCTAGATCTACGCGGGTTCTTCTAAACCTTGCTCGGCAGATACCGGAAGAATCCCCGAAGAATGTTCTAGATCGAAGTTCAAATTGGTGCCTCCGAAAGCCAATCGTAAACCAGAATCCCAATCTTAGGCGTATCCGAACACGTATCGTAAAAGAGCCAGCACTGACGTTTGCTGTTAAGCAAATTTTTGGAGAAATGCTGAGTTTCCTATGAAGTGTCTGTTGATTTCGAGGATTGATAGTCGGGTTTCTGCATATAGCATAAAGCAGTAACTCGCTTACAACATCGAGGACCGACTCTATATCTCGGCCTATAAGTTTATCTAGGTAACAAACGCCATGCTGCAATGCGGATGTCCTCGCTCCAATGAAATTCATGATGTGCTTCCGAGCACCCGTAGAGATCGCCTGTCTGCCCAGGCAGGAAACCATAACTAGTACCTGCGCGTGAGGGATCGTGAGGCATCGCGAGCCGAGGTGGTGGCGTCGACGTCTGTATGGTCAGCCGTGTATATAATCGTCACGCGTTTTCCGTACCTCGTGACTGGTACCTCTAAGCGCGATAGACTTCTGTTTGACCGGACGATCTCTCTGCCTGTTCGCGTTATGGAGCACTCTCGCCACAGAGCCCCAAAGGATAGGTCCCAGTCCATAAGTGTTAAGATGATGCCGCCCTATTGTCAAGGGATATATACTCCTCAGTTGTAATGAATTCTACCTTGTCGATGCTTGCAACGAATTGTCATCAATTTAGATTTTTGACTCCCCCGCCGACTGTGCTTCCCTGAGTGTCTAATAGCCCTCCTAAACCCCACTTTACCACAACTTCTCTGCACTACCTTGTCACTAGCTACCTTCGGCTCCGTGAGCACCACACTTGTTTGAGGAATTGAATGTCATCTGTCGCAGAACAAGTTAGAAATCCCTCTCCATAATCACATAAGTGGTTTAGGCACTAGAAGACTAGCACACTGATTGAGTTACCTTATGAAGAATTGCTCCAAGTTGGTCACTTGAGTTAGGGAAGCGGCTCCTATAGAAGATGCAAACTCAGATATCGTCAACACCAGAGAAACTTGGACTTGCTGTGAGTGCTCATTCTGGCTCATAGGCAGCCGAAAATGCTATTTTGGGCGATATGGAGTGGGCTAGGAACTTGCACGACGCTATCAAGTACTGACTCGGATAGCTCGCGTCAAGTGGAGGTAAGGCTATTTTCTTATTGCACTGGTTTTGTTCGTTGATCAACTCTTCATTCCCAGCAGCAGCTTGCATGGTCCGAGTCTATGAACCGAAATCGTCGATTTTTGAGACAAACAAAGGTCAACGCCAATGGAATATACACTTAATCGATCATACTCTAACAAAGTTGTTCGGTCTTCCTGTATAGTAAGGCCCAACAATAGAGATGTGCACTGATGGATTCCTCATTTTTGATTCACTTCGAAATTCAGGTCTCCCATACCAGTCATCTACATAAAGCCTTCGCGGGTGCCTTCAGGACTGTGAGCGGTAAGTTCGAGGGGTCCATGGGCTGATATGACCGCGATGAATTAGCATCGTGTTCGTATTCGTGTTGAATTCCTCTGCATTTCGAGAGGATTAGTCGACCGAGGTAAGAGCCCGCGCAAAGCCGCCAGAAAGAACGTAGAGATGGAATGCACGCGCATATGATACCGATGCCCCATTCCTTCGAAAACTCAATCAATATTCATCCACTTATAACACTGTTTGTCCGATATCTTACCGTTATCGCTGCGACGTTCGTCTCGAATCCTTTCCTAGTACATGATGAGAGACCGGTCAATCGTGTGGATGCAGGGAGATCAACATACCACGATGGATCTTGCATCCTATGGAATTTTACCAGGGAAGTTGTACGGAAGCAAGCGGCGACGATGATGAGTATACTAGAGACAAATATTGCGTTTAGTGCCAGTCTCTGCCTGATAGGTAGCCTAAGACGTCTTGTTATCGCCCAAGGCAAAAAAATTGCGTAAGTATCGCTGATCGCTGATAGTATTCCGGCAGCGAGAACGACGCTGGGGATGTCTTGACAGACAGCAAGTCCGATACTGGATGGTCCTGCTGCATTTCTGCTCGCGTCTTGTTGAATACAGCTGAAACTGCAAGCCAGAATGATCACAAGGACCAGCGTGTAGACGATAGTGAACCAGATTGCCGCCCAGATCGCGATGTGCCATTTACGGTCGAAAAGGTCCTTTACCATGCGACGGAAGAACAATAAGACCGAAAGTTTTAAGCAACATGTACCAATAGTGAATAGAATTTCCGAAAGCCACGCTGTCTGCGTCAAGTCAGCGATGCTTTATAGGCAAAAGTCTTTTACTCACAACTGCGAAAAGCCGATAGTCGGAAGGCCTCATATCGTATGTGTGTCTATCGATCAATCCTGCATTTGATGAAAAGATCGCGACCGCTGCGAAAGCTATGTAACAGATCCAGGCTGGTAGTATCAGAGCCTATACTTTCATTAGATAACATAATTGCGACTTCGAGGTGCTCACTCACATCGTCAAAACCAAGAAAGCTACTGCGACCCGCTGCGCGGAGTGCGAGGCGAAGAAGCACAAAGATTGAGCTGATGACAATCCAGAAGATCGCGAAACAAGGTAGCCACTCGCGTCGAACTCCATGATCATAATTCGGTTGGTTGTACATTTCTCGAGGCGTGATATCGCTGAAGGTGGTGGCGTAGGAGGTGGCTGTGATACTCTACTGCTATCAGGGTGCCCAACACAGATGATAAGTGGCTAGAAGAATGGAGCGAGATGATTTCTTGAATTGCCTTGGGCGGAAGGAAGTGCATCAATACTTGAGTGTTGTGCGCAAGGCTCCATATCAAGTTCGCCATGACGATCGCCTATAAGCTTGCCACCTTGTGGGTCTCGGCCCCGTTTGGAACGAGGCGCATGGCCGGTGCCTTGAGATCCTAGATGTCCGCATATAAATTTCCAGACGCCTACCAAATTCTCCACGATCTGCGGTGAATTAACAGTAGCAGCTTTTGCGCGGAACGATCGTATGTTTTGTACCAGACGAAAAAAGCGGGACAGGCAGAAGAACCCTAACTCTGGATAGGATCTGCGCGTCGCTTATTTGGTTCAGCACACAACAACTTAATCTGTATCACGATTTGACTCAAAACCAACAAAGTTGCCGTGGAACGACTATGCTCTGCAAATCTTTTCAATCTAAGCCGCGGAGTACCGCGACGATTTGTGTGATACATGTCTCACAACGACACACATCAGCAACTCCGGCTACCCGGTGCATTGAGTTGCCACACCACAGCATTCTAGCCGCGTTGGTCGGCTTTCGCCTGTCATTTTAGATTGGTCTCTGACTTTATCGTTGACTAAAACGTATCACGGACTCATTCTTGCACTCGATTCCAGTTTTCCAGATAATTGCGCAGTGTTCTATACTTGAGGCAAGCGAGCCTACGCTATTCGTATAGACTTATAGCGCTAGTACAAGGTATTCAACGAGCGCACGAGGCGAAGGACGTAGCAGGTTTGAGAAATGTGTTTCTTTGATTAGCGTGGGGCCAGTTCAGTCCTATCGAGATCATAATTGCGGCACTATAGGACTGTCTTAGTGGGAAGTTCGAGGTCACGTGCAGTGCAATGATAGTGGATTTGACTTAAGGCACACACACGAAAAGCTGATCGGCTTCGAAGACCACTCGATCCCCACAACGGGCCCTGCATAGACATTCATCGCACCCGTGGTTCTGGAAGTATCAGCCTTGTACAAGCGCTATAGGATCAAACCTACACGTCTGTCACTTGCGGGATCCCGGGTCCTGGGCCTCGGTTCAAGATACACTAGTGGACCCGCTAGTCGATAACAGTGTTGCACCTGACCGATATAGAAAGCGGTTGAATTCCAAATTAGCGACTACTAGATTCAGTAAGCTGTAGAGGTGCATAGGTTCATTTCAATAGGATTCTATTCGACCTGGAAATCAAATGCTAACGAATGGACGGCTATTTTCTTTTTGCAGATCATGAGTTTTAAAACCAACTCTACCACCACGTCTCAAGCTGTGTGACAGTCGTGCTGGTAGTAATTACTCAGATCAAATGGAAATATACTCACCTCTCAACCACACATCATTACTCCACCAAATCTTTCAGTTGACCCAACGCGATTCGGATCTCCGTACAAGCAGAGTCCCCACTTGACAGTATCTCAAGCTCATTTACCATCCCCCGCTCCTGCATGATTTCCAAGACTGATTGGCCATTCTCGTCCTGCACGCTGAGATCTGGGCGGCCAGATTCTGCAAGCAACCGGAAAACCTGTGTGTCTCCGTTTTCGAGGGCTTGTAACACTGCGTTCCAACCACGGTACAACAGGTTGATATCAGCACCACATTTGATTAGGTGCTCGATATACGCTGTATCGTTTGCACGATGTCTGCGGATAGCCTTGATGATAGGCAGGTGCTCTCCAGGTGAGTTTGGATCAGCGCCAGCTTCGTCCAACAGATAGTAGAAGATCTCTTTCCTGTCCTCGCGAATGGAAGTCGTCAAAGCACTGAAAACGCCACCATTTCGGTCTTCAATGTCAACACCTTTAGCGAGCAGTAACTTTACACTGTCAATGCGACTTGCCATGACCGCCCTTTCCAGGGCGCCTCTGTTGATTTTTTCGGCGTTGATATGAGGGAGCAGCTTGCACAGTACCTCAGGGCTCTCGACAGCGAGGTTTATTGGCCACTCTTGTCCGCGAACAGCGGGATCAGCGCCATGCTCAAGTAGTAGGTCGATCATCTCGAGGTTGTTCTTTTTGATAGCCGTCGTAAGTGCTGTCTGACCTGAGGTCGTGCGTGCGTTGACATCCGCGCCATTTTGAAGCACGATCTTGAGACAGTCTCTATCGTCATACTCGACACAGGCCTCTACGATTCCCTTTGGAGAGTTGATCATGGCACCGGCATGGAGGATTTTTGGCAGTAGATGTGGTCGGTGGTATGACACACACTCGAAAGCAGGGTAGTCCAGTGCTGCCACATTTGGATCTGCACCAGCTGCAAGAAGAACTTCGACAAGCTGTTCTCGATCGTCTCTGATCGCAGAGCATAGAGGCGTATAGATACCATCTTTTTTGGCGTTGGGATCAGCACCATATTTCAGAAGTAAGCGGGTCGCTTCAAGACTGTTTATAGATGTTGCTAGTTCCAAGATGCCAGGTGTGAGAGATAGTTCGGCACCTTTGAGGAGAAGTATCTCGAGAATTTTCGGCTTGTGGACTGCAGGCCAAAGCACATGCTTTGGACCAGGCAAGTTCGGACTGGCACCATACTCGAGTAGTAGTTTTACGAGATCAAAACGGTTGGTGTTGATGGCTTTGAAAATTGGTGTCTTCCCACGCTGATTTTTGCGATCTGGATGCTCGCCATTTCTAAGCATCAAGTCCAAGCTTTCGATGTCGACCAGTGAGTCTATTGCATGTATCAAAGGCGTATTCCCGCTTGCTGAAATGACATCGGTGTGAGCGCCATGATCGAGGTCAAATGATGCTATACGAGCTTTTTCTCCGTAGAGCGATGTTGTAATTGATGTTCCATCATGCTCTTTCGCGAGGACAGCTCTGCTAAGGGCCACTTTCCCTACAGCTGGAATTCTACTTGCAGTGAGCTTCAGTGGTCTGGTCGACATCACTTCGTACTTCTGCAGTTTAGGCCGCCCGGTAGTATTGTCGTGATATCGCGCGACCGATGGATCGCCTTTGTGCTTCACTGACCCACTCGATCGTGGAAATGAAGATCTGGTATATTCTCTTTCGTTATGGGGAGGGACTTGCGGTCGCGGGTAATACGAATTCGGTATGCTTGGGACCAAGTCTGCGGTAGTAGCATTGACTGTGTGGCTGTCACTCCCCGATTGACTCTCGTCAAACGAGCTTGAATATTCCAAGTGAGTGTTCTGACGGCTCAAAGTCGGCGAGGTCAGAGAAGGAGTCGCGGGAAGTGGTTTCATCCGAAATGCAAATACAGCCAGAAGAGCGGTATATCCAAACTCGCTGGTGGTGGCCTCGATTTCCATCAGGGGTTTTTTAGAACGGATGACAGCGCTCAGTTGTAGCATGTCCTGACACTGAACCAGTTTGTTTCGCAGCCTCTCTACCTCTGCGCCACTGCCAATCGTTCGTAGAGTGTGTCCCAATTTACTGAATCCATGTTTCCTTTCGCTCCTCAACCTTTTAGACAGATATTCTTGTAGGCCAGTAAATGTGACATACGTCAGTCGAAGATGTTCAAGCAAGCGATCTGTTCCGTCGATGGAGGACTCTTTCTTGGTAGGCGTAGTTTTATTGCCTATCGCGCATCTGAGTTGGATGATCATGCGGCTTGTCTCCAAAAATGCAAGTGTCAGCGCTTCGAGACGATTGTTCTGTAGTCCTGATAGAACAAAGTAATCCAAGAGATTGACTGCAATGCCATTTCCAAGTGCAACTATGCTAATGCAGAGCTTGGAATGTTGAATGTAGTTGTTGGTAGGTGTCATAATGTAGTATTTCGATGGAGCTGGGTAAGGTTGCAACTTGCTCATGCTTGAGGTTGCCGGCAGAGGTACACGCCGGGTGCCACTACATATATGTTACCCGGTGACTCTATGATTCGATCTGGGATACTAAACTCTTGGGACACCGCGGCTAGCTTTTGACTTTGCTTGAGCACATGTCAATACGACATCTTGATCACCGGTGCCGGCCTATGCCTCAAACCACTTGGTTGCACATCTCAAACGTTACCACCGGCTGGTAGGATGACAAAACTTTACCGAAGACAGCAACGTTGGTGACATAGTTCTCCAGCAGAGTGCTAGCGAAAGTCACTTCGAGCGAGATTACGACTACATGCGCCTCAACTGGTACGAGTATTATTCACAACATCGACGTTGGAGGTTTATCAAGCAGATAACCCTGTTTCGAGGAAAGTTCCACTGAAGTATTTGGATTCTGTGGTAGGCAAGATCTAACGAGCAGGGCGACTAAGAAGCGCCTGAGAAGGCGCCCCGTTCGACACAGAAACTCAAAACCGCACTTCAGGGTCTGTCACGCCGGTCGGGGTCTGATCATGGGGCCATGAGGCTAATTCTATTTTCGATATTTCTCTAGTAACGTTCTGCCTGTGCAGCGTCTTTCTACTGTTTTGTAAAGACCACAGCAACTAGGTTGAAACTCTTTTCCTCATCTTGTTCGAGGAGAATGACACTTGATAGCCTACCGCGAAAGCTTCGTGATTATCCAAATGCGTCATAGAAGACGAGGATGTCTGTAGACACACTTTGTCACATAGTACGGTGCCCATAGCTGAAGCCGTGAGATATGGCTCGCCAGCGCATATGAGCAAGCATTTGTGTAGTAGATCCTGAGCATATCTAGTAACGTTTGAGATCTTATTCAGAGAGAGTGCAGGCCTTCAGGGAGCTACAGCAAGATTATCGCGTGAGATTTGAGAGTCATTACTAAAGCGTCGACAACTCGCCGCACTACTAGTGAGTGATTACTTGGAGTCGATAAATCATAACCACATTCCGAATGGATTTAGGTGTGGCCCGGCCCGCGTGCTGGAGCTAATGTCTCTGTATCGTTATAGTATCTTGCCCTAATAGGTGAAGAGGAAGGGTCAACACGCATTCCTCGGGGTTTTGGTACACTAGAACCAGTAGTATCTTCTAGCCAGGTCACCGAAACTGACAGGCTGGTGTCTTGGTTCGGCATAGTCTCACGATGACCACTTTAGTCAAAGGGGACCCTACATACTAGTAGGGCTAACCTGTCTCCTAGTATCTCCAGGGTACAAGAAGCGAAAAAGTTTCCGTCCGTCGGCTACACCCGCAAATCCAAAGGCACCTCGAGTAACCCGAGGCCTGACCCTCGACCTCGGTAAGCCCCAATCGTACGACTTGGTGAGAGAGAGACAAGCGACAGTCGCAAGCTTGATAAGGGCGGTAATTTGCGCAGTGACGGCGGTGATATCGCCGAGACTTTCGACTGGTTACTACGTTCTCAACGTTAACCGGACAGCGCGAAGCACAGACAGGGAAATGCCTGTGCTCTCCAGCTCCTGCCACGGTTACGACATCTAGCATGGAGCTTTTTCCGCAGTCAATCTGAAACCTAGCATAATTGTGGCAAGCTTCAGATGCTGATCCGCCTGTCGCCGAGTAGCGCTGCTACCCACCTTAGCGAGGATATGAAACATCGGCGATCTTCACGAAAGCTTGAGAGCGTTATGCTCTAGTGATACATTCCCAAGGTACAACATCTTTGTTCAACATTTGCTAGACAAGTCACGAGGTACAGCGCTCATAAAACATGACCTGTTATCGTCCTTAAGATACTGTGACTAACAGAATCTACCTTCTGGCTTTTTGGGTCAACCGACATGATCGCATTAGCTTTGGCTAGAATGAACTTCACGCCCATTCGCCTGTGTAGAATATCTTTAGCTTCGAGATACTGACTGGGCGTCATAGACATTGATACATGTGCTTGAAAGCAACAACTTCCTTTTCCGAAAGTATTACAGAAGACCAACTTGATATTTCTCGGAGTTTTTGTTCCTCACACAATCGTATCCGTCTCGTTTATCACGACAAAATCTGCAATTATACTACATCATGTTCGGAGACATCAACAGTATCCCACGGTAGATCAACGCTGCGTGGCCAAAGCCAGATTACGATCGCAGCACTAGACGAGAATGGATGCTTCCTTTCGCAGTCGTCTAGCTGATCGCGAGCTCATCATTAGTCGTGATGCGCATCACATTGAAAGCCAGTGGTAACGGCGGCGGACCAGGTTTAGATGATGTAAGAGTACTTAACAGGTGACATTTCCACAGAACGATTGCTGATTCCTGCTAGGCGTTGCTTCTACTATCATGGATACTATACATCGCTTTTGTCAGCATCGCCATCTTTGCATCGCACGTGGGTCTTATAGACAGACACGTTTGGGATGTAGAGCCATCAAATTATGGTCTCTACTCGCTCGTAAGCGTAACGCAAACATTTGTCACGCGGCAGCACTGATCCTGGAATAGACAGCCTGGATTGCGGAGCTACTGTTTGTAGTCGGTATATGCTGTCTTAAGCTCTCAGTGCTATTCTTTTTCCGCCGTATGATAAAAGGCACCACCGAAAGAAAATGGCATGTGGCAATCTGGATAGCAATATCGTTCACATTCATCTATAACCTCTGCTTTACTCTGGCACTCGCATTCAGTTGCACTCGGCCGCGAGTGCACTGGAACAATCAGGGATCACCAACCACAAAGTCTTTTGTCTGCACAGATGTGCCCGGTATGGAACACACGGCTGTTATACTGATGATAGTGGGAGATCTCTATGCCATAATTCTACCCTAGGCTCTCACAAACCGGCTAAACCTGTCGGCCAAGCGAAGGCTCGCAGTCAACGCAATCTTTAGCCCTGGACTGCTCGTCGTTATCTCTTCTTACTAGACCTATACGAAAGAAGGTTATAGAATTTAAGAGGGAATATACGACTAAGGGAAAAGAATAATATAAGCGAATATTATATATTAACAAACTAAGGGTCTATACTAAGCCTTAAGCGCTAGTTATTCTAGAAAGTTATAGAGAGGAACCTCTCTATAAACGGAAGCGATCTATAATATTATAAGACCGACCTCCGACACCCTATACGTAGGTAGGTACGAGCGCTATACTATAGCGGGATCCTCGTATAACGTATAGATATATAGTAGTAGGTAAAGAACCTAAGATAATTATAAGACAAAAGGTAGAGTACTAGCGCTACCGATAGTAGTAGGTACTAGGCCTACTACCTAGTAAAGAACTAGAGGTAATCGCTACTTAGTAAGCTAAGTACCGAAGGCGAAGATAGCAATCGGGAAACTAGGAGATCCTCTAGAAGAGAGACCCTAGAAGGATCGACCTAGGCTATAGCGAATAGTAGTAAGTAGAGCTCGATATACTAATAACTTAGTTATATAGATACAGATTAGTAAGGTATCTACTAGAGCTTTAATCGATTTAGGATATATAGGAAACTTTATAAGTCTAGCTTTTATTAAACGATATAATATTAGAACTCGAATAAAGAAAGAGCCCTTTCCGCTTAAAGGATTTAACGGAATGCCTATAATGTATAATAATAGTATTATATTATAGGAAACCTAGGAACTACCTCTATCGATAGGACGCTATATAGAGAAGACTTAGTTTGATATTACTAATACACCTAGTTGTAATATAGTTTTAGGATTACTATAGCTTATAGGATCTAACCTAATAATAAACTAGAGTAGTAAGACGATTTAGTTTAGAAACTTATAGCCGATACTCTTACGTAGAGTATATAATATATCCTAGGAGATCGACGTTCGTATAATATCCGTATAGGAACTATACGAAGTAGTTATATAAGACTCGATATAAGTCTAGATAATATACTATAAGAAGATAGAAACGAAGTAGAGTCTAGCTCTAAATATTCTATCTAAATACTCGGACTTTAAATATCTCTTCGAGAAAGAAGCTAATAAGGACGCCTTACTACTATACTAGCTATAGGATTACGAGATTAAGATTAAGGAAGGCGTAGAACTAAAGAAGGAACCCCTACGACTAATATCGGCCGAGAAAGCTAAGTACATTCGGATATATATCGAAGAAGGACTTCGGAAAGGTTATATCCGCGAATTAGAATTACTAGTAGGTTACGCGTTATATATAGTCCCTAAAGCCGATAAATAGCGCGTATATGTAGATTACTAACTACTAAACGAGGTAACTATTAAGAATAGTTACCTATTACCCTTAATTAAGGAGCTATAAGACTGCTTATAAGGAGCTTAATAGTTTACTATATTCGATATACCTAGAGCGTACAATCGAATTAGGATTAAGGTAGGATACGAATAGAAGATAGCTTTTAGAACTCGATTCGGACTATACGAGTATCTAGTTATACTATTCGGGCTAACAAACGCGCTAGCTACATTCTAGGTATACATTAATAATATACTTCGGAAGTACCTCGATATTTTCGTAGTAGTCTACTTAGATAACATTCTTATCTATTTAAAGACATACGATAGTTATATACGAGATATATAGAAGGTTCTTTAAGCTCTCGTAGATACGAAGATAAAGATTAAGCCTAAGAAAACAGAGTTCTATAAGACTAAAGTTAAGTTTCTCGGATATATTATATCGCGAGAAGGACTAAAAATAGACTAGAAGAAGATTAAAGCCATAACGAGCTAGCCGAAGCTAGGTACTATTAGGGAAGTTTAAGCGTTCTTAGGTTTTACGAATTTCTATCGATAGTTTATTAAAGACTATTCGAAGATCGTAGCCCTACTTATAGAACTTACTAAGAAGGATAAGGTATTCGAGTAGATAGCCGAGGCCGAGGAAGTATTTTAAGAATTAAAAACCCGCTTCTCTAGTAAACCGATTCTTATTATCTTCGATCTAAAGAAGCCTTCTATAGTAGAGACCGATGTATTAGATAAAGCTATCGGAGTATACCTTAGTTAAGCCGATAATAAAGGAAAGCTTCGGCTAGTAGCTTACCTATCTAGGAAGTTTACCTTAGCCGAGAGTAACTATAAGGTCTACGATAAGGAACTCCTTATAATTATCGAAGCATTTCGATATTAGCGAGTATATCTCGAGGGATAGGCCTACGAGATAAAGGTTATCTCGGATTATTAGAATCTAATACGATTCTTAACTACGTATACTATAATAGTATATTAAATATAGTAGTACGAAGATATCGCGATATTTCGGATAAAGATTTATTATCGGAAAGGATCCGAGAATACTCGAGTAGATACTATAAGTAGACGAGAAGACTATATAAAGGGCGAATCTAAGAAAGGCATTTAGTTACTAGTTCGTAATGCCGATAGTACCCTTTAAGTTAATAAGATAGCTACGATAACATTCGTCGAAGCTATATAGTTACCTAACGAGATTAAGGAAGTATTACCTTTTAACTCTTTCGCTAGGACTATCTGCGAGAATCCGGAGGAACACTCTAACTTTAAGGATTAATACGGCCTTCTTAAGTTCGAAGGATTAATCTATATTCTAGTCCGACTTAGAGAGAAAGTCCTATAGGCATTCTATAATAGACCTATACGAGGACACCCTAGAATAGCAAAGATACTATAACTAGTATAGGATCGATTCTATTTCCCTAGAATGTAGTACGTAGTTAAAGAATATATACGGAAATATACGATCTATAGACGAAACAAGTATAATCGGTATGCACTATACAGTCTACTATAACTATTATAGGTTCCGATTAGACTATAGTAGTTAGTAGCGATAGACTTTATTATTAAGCTACTACTATCGGCCGATCCTATTACTAAGGAAACCTATAATAGTATTATAGTAGTTATAGATCGATTCTCTAAGTATAGACAGTTTATACTATACTAGGAAACTTAAGTAGTAACAGATTTAGTATTCGTCTTCGTAAAAAACGTAATTATAAATTATAAGTTACCTAAATAGTTAATCTTAGATAGAGATAAGTTATTTATATCTAACTTTTAGATAGCGCTTATGTAGTATCTTAGTATTAAGCATAAGATAAGTATAGCGTACTACCTATAGACTAACGGACAAATAGAGAGGCTAAACTAAACCTTAGAGTAGTATCTTAGATATTATGTTAACGATCGTTAGGATAACTAGATAGTACTACTTCCGCTTACGCAGATCGTATACAATTAGTCGCCGACTACTACGATAGGTACATCGCCGTTCTATACGAACTATAGGTTTGAACCTAGTAACCTTACTAGAACTATAGAAGTATTAGTAGATAATCTAGTAGCGGCACTTATAGCGAAAGAACTCCGCGAGCTGTATATAAGCTTACGTCTAGAACTTATGTTCTACTATTAATAGATAACGAAGTATGCAAATCGTAAGAGGCTTAAGGGACTAACCCTTAAGGGGGGGGATAAAGTGTATCTTCTCTAGCGTAATATCAGATCCGATAAACCGATAAAGAAATTAGATATAGTCAAACTAGGACTATTTAAGATTCTAAGGAAAAAGGGACTAGTTAGCTACGAACTAGAGCTACCTAAACGAATGCGTATATACCTAGTATTCTATATATCATTACTGGAACTAGTAACGTTAGATACTACGCTACAATAAGATGTTAGGGATATCGACCTAGAAATACAAGAACCTATCTACTAAGTCGAACGGATCCTTAGGGAGCGAACTGTTCGCGGTCAGAAACAGTACTTAGTACGATGGGAAGGATATGATCATACCGAAGACTCTTAGCAGCTCAGTGAACATTTTGAGTCATAGAGGCTAATTAAAGAGTTCCATCGGGCGAAGAAGCGCAGGATATAGGATCCATTATTCCTATCACCGCCTCATTAAGATAATTGATGGTCGACCAGACTATAGGAGAAACAGCGATCCCCGAATCTGCAGCGGGATAGTTATCCACAGATTCCAGCTCGCTGGCGGCCTCCATTTTGTTAGTAAGGTACAAGGCCTTCTTCGAAGCACGATTCTCCGCTTGACGAAGAATTTTCTTGTTACGTATCAGGCGGGTAAGGATCCTAGCAAGTTCAGCCTCATCCTCATCTACCTTACGTTAGTACTCCTCGCGAGTACGGTCTAGGGACTCCTAGGACAGGTTCATACAAGGGCGACCCAGCTTCATACATTCGAAGCAGCGAAGATAAGAAGCGTTTTCCATAGCGATGTAGGTGTGTCTAGAAAGAAAGCAACAATCACAGGGGATGTCAACAGGGCGTCCGTTACGTTAGATTTCGGCGGCAAGGCGAAGACAGTTCTTTATAGAGACAGAAGCCATCGTTTGCCTTGCGCTAATAAAAGGCGGGCACCGTAGAGCTTATAAACTCTCCCGAGGCGCTATAAGGACATTACGCCTAGGGAGGGGAGCTAGTATAACGGACTACGAAGCAGTAGCTTTAGGATTAGCTACGGAGCATCCATAGGATGCATGCAGCTCACTTACGTAACAGTAAGCAGTCACTTTACGTGATCGTGAGCAGGTCACGCACGTGACCTCGACACTCACGACGCTTATAAGTAAGTAGGGTAAGTATTACCTAGGCACGAGTAATCGGAGTGATCATTCTACGAGTCTCCTTAGTATATAGAATAGTTAGAGTTCTATCTTCTATAGGAGCCTCGTGCTCAACTTAAGTAACTAACTTAGAGTCATTATTTATAATGCATCTTAACTAGTATACTACTCAGACTAGTCTTCCTTACCCTAAAACCCTTAGTACCTTATTCTACGTTCCTACCCCGAGTACACCCTATTACATAGCTATCTTATATTTATAATAACTAGTATACTTTCGATTAGTATAATAGTAATCTTTCCTATAGATAGATAGATTAAGCCTATTTATAATTTATTTATTTATTTATTTATACAATTTTATCTACCTAAATTACTATATCTAGATTTCTAATTACTATCTATAAATTTAGTATATATATATTATATTTAGCCTATATATAAGATTTATTAGAGTTATATTAGTAGAAAACTAATTAGATTTAAGCCTATTAGAGCTATTTATTATAGTACTAATTCTATTTATATATATATATATTATAGTATATATTAATATAAGTAAGTTTTATATTATAAATATCTTATTAAAGAACTAATAAATAATATATTTAGAAGAAGTATCTTATATTATAGTAAATACTAAAGTAAGTACTATTTTTATATAAGGACTAATTATTATTTCCTTACTACTCTCTAGTATATAAGTCGTACTTATTATACTAGCTACTATTAAGTATACTATAGGCTATACTCTATATATAATCTTAGACTTTATCTTAAAGATTTCTATAATAATAGATTTAAGATAGATACTAGCTAGCTTTATATATATATTAATAGATAGATAAGAGAAAAGAGAAATAGAAGCCTTTATATAAGAAAAGTATAACAGAGCTAAGATAATAAAGAAGAAACTTAAAAAGTATAAGAAAAATATAAGAAAGTAGCTATATTTACTAGCTATAGCTTGTATAGTTGATCGTATAAAACAGGCCGTAAATTGTTAAATTAATAATTAGTCTCCGTACGATACGTAATAGCTTTCCTTAGATAGTAGCGCGGTTTCGGCTTAACTAAATAGGTTCGGTAAAAATATCGAGATTTGTTCTTTTTGTTAACCACGATAGCATCGCAGTTAGGCCCCGGACATTCCCAACTTTTCTTTAGAACTATGTTCGTTATTGAATCCACTTAACGAGGAGAGCAAACGTTCAAAACACGAGCCTTCGAGGAGTTCACCACCAGCTTTGAGGACAGTCTTTACCCAGCCGAGAGCGGAGCAGATCCGCTTTGAGACAACTTCAGCCAAAGCTAACACTTCCAGTTGCGTGCTGCACCTTAGCTCTCGTACAGAATCATAGCTCACTCAGGTTTACAATGTGATAGGGGGTATTCGGGCTAGGCGCGCAAACGAGGTGCTAACCGCTTGAGGGTAAGGAAGACTGGTCTGAGTAGCATACTGATCAAAATGCATTGCAAACGAGGACTCCAAGTTCGTCGCTCACGTTGAGCACGAGGCTCCTATGGAAAATGGAACTCCGACTACCATGTATACTAGGGAGACTCGTAGTTACGCACGACATGTTCGATACTGGAGAGATGTGACCCTAAACCTAGGGAAACTCGCAGACAGTCCGGGATGTAGGTGCGGACGTGGTAGTGAGACAGTGCTACACGACCTGTTGCGCTGCAGGCTGAATTCTAAAACCTACATGGCATTACGCAGGGGGCGGGGGCAAGGGTGGATATATTTCATACTCGTGCGAAGGGTTAAGCGGTCGTAAGAGTGCATTCCTTCTGTCGCAGAGATCCATGGCAACTACACTATCTTTGATATGATAGCTTGGCGTATGAAGCGTACAGTCAACTTGCTGATCCTATCATTGTACAGCTCCCATATGCTTCAAACGCTTGGGGATTAGGAGGAAGAAGGTTGAAAAGGTGGGTAGGAGCACTACCAAGTGGCACCGTTGGCACAAAACCTGCAAGATTACAGGCGAGAGCCAAAAAGATTTGATGATTAAGAGACGGAGGCATCGTAGCATCACGTGATCGCATCGAGGAATTAACCAACAGCTTCGATCTGCCTAACTCCTACCTCTGACAAATCAAGACAAGACGCGAGAGGCGTCTTAGAACGATTCTGGGTAAGAAATTTGCTGACTGCAGTCCAGTCCCACCGTCCTTGCGACCAGTGCAAGGGACTCCTTTCAAGATCATCGACTGCATATGGATCCGCGCCAGCTCTGAGAAGGAACAAAACTGTTTGTTCCAGAGGATGGTGACCATAGATGATGATGTGTAATACAGTCATACCACAATGGTTGCGGCTGATCAACTGCTCTTGCATTTGCTGCTGCAGAAGTTTTTGTACGATTTCTGGGACCTTTGATCCCCATCTCCACCTTCTCAAAGCAGCTTCCAGAGGTATGTTTCCGCGATGATCTTTCGCTGTGACACTGGCACCACATGAGACCAGGGCGCGGACATGTGCCGTTTTTGATAGTCGCGCCGCGACGTGAAGCAGAGTACGTCTCTTGGAGCCCATAGGTGAATTGATGTCCCATCCGAGCAATTTCAAAATTTCCAGTATCTCCCGAAAAGAATGACCGTCATCGTGAACGAATGCCTCATTCATGATAGCAAAGACAACACACGTACCACCACAGGTTGTCAACTTGGCTCCTTTCGACACAAGTAGGCGAACCAGATTTCCGTGGCGCAGTAGGAGAGCACAAGCTAACGGTGTGAGTGGATGTTCAGCAGCCCACTGTAGATGGCGGAATCTCACGACATGCGCCTCGGCGTTCACATTAGCTCCATGATCAATAAGTGCCAATGCTTCTTCAGAGTTTCCAAATAGAGAGGCGAGGTGAAGGTCAGTGATCCCCCAGGTTCGTGATTTCGAACGTCCGGCGAACCTGCGTATCAACGATGCTCAGGCCCAGACGTGCTCCTTGGCGACCAATATCGTGGCGATCCCAGTGTGTTCGCAAATTCTTACATTGGCGAACAAGTCAGCTTCAGCCCGTGCAGTGGCACAACGCTCTTCCACTCGCAAACCTTGCCTGTGTGGATACCTCGCGCAGAACTCCGTAAGTTGAACTTGTCTCCCAGGATCAAGCATATTGGTTAATGCTTTCATCCTTGCATGGTTGCCGAGAAGAGTTTCGACCCGTGCTGACAAAGCGATGAGATCGTCCAGGATCCTTTCTTCTTTGCTACCTATCACACAGCATAATTGCATCGCTTGCTCGCATGCGACACGGGCAGCCTGAAGCTCTCCAAGCTCGATGTTGACAAGCGCGAGTAGTGAAGAGACATGCGCTGAACAGAGCTTTTGAGATCTCGTCGTTGCCTTTTTCAGAACGAAGTCCATTAGAACCAGTCTTGCACTGATGTAGTCGGTCGAGTTGTATGCCGCTACTGCATGCATGTATGCGATATCGAAAAAGTCGTAATTGCTCAAAAGCAGTGGGGACAAGCCACATGCCATGTTGATGACGTTCAAAAAACCTAATCTCGCGTCGTGGTAGCTTTCGATACGATACATGGCAACAGCATCGTCCAAGGCATTCTCAAACGCTGCAAGATTGACTTGTTCAGTCAGATCGGCACTTTGGACTTCGCTAGTGGACTTCTCTTTTTGTGAATCCGCTGCGGTAGCATTGAGTGGCGTACTAGATGCATCGTCACAGCTGGCAGTCCCCTGTGAAACTGCTGTTCTGGTTGACGGGATCCATAGAAATGAAGAGTCGGGACTCGCAGCGGTCGTTGGAAGCTCGTGTTGCATCTCTATTCCACTAGTCAAAGCTGAACCGAAGGAGCTCTGTCCATTGGCGAATGGTTCCTCCAGGCGTGTCGACAGCATGCTGCGGGTTTCTGGTGTAAGTTGCATTGTGCGAAACGGAATTGACTGTGTTGGATGCATATGGAGTCCATCGGTCTCATGCTTGGTATCATCGGTCGGATTTCCAGAACTAGGAGTTGCTAAATTACTACCACATTATCAGCGCTGCTTGCGGCTAGAGCATGCATCAGTGTTTTCCTACATATTCCAAATCTGCAGGCTGGTATTTAGCGCCAACAAATGTAGGGACAGCTGACAGCGAGCTTCCATCATTAGTTCTTTGCTGAAATTGAGTTTCAATTGCGTCCAGGTCCTTCCAGTAAGCCTTGTGTTGCCGAGCTTGATGCCTTGCGTGCTTTGACTCAACCGCCCCAGTGTCCGCTCGCATTCTGCAAGCTGACTCTCGATCAAGTGCATCACATTGGCCAATTGTTTGCCATTACGTGCCGGTGCCATCATTGGACAAGCATCCAAGCTGTGTCTACGTTCTTGAAGCACCGTAGTAATCAGTTCGCAGAGTTTTCCTACAGCCCGCGTTTGAGCAGTCAAGGCTACCAGTGTCTGGTCGACAGTCTTTGCGTTTTTGATGAAGGTCGATAGCGCCTCACCAGTGTTCCAGGCTGAAGTCGCCAGCCTAGCGCTAGTTCCGGCTACCCCCAATGCTACTATCGGATCCACCGTGATATATAGCAAAGGCGTCTGGTCGTTGTTCAAGCTGCTTAGCGTAAAATCCAGAACAGGATGGACAATGTTGACTGTGCCTTCGAGTCAGTTTGCGTGTTCGAGTTAACGAAGCACAACAAGGTTCTGTCGAGTCGGGTCAAGCTTTCTGGTTTAGCCGGAGAGCTATCTGTGAACTTCTTAATCATCAAATGAGTATTCGCATAGAGCATACGATGGAATGAGCCTCTCGGGTGAAGACGAAGCGTCGTAGAGCAGTTGTGCAAAAGTCATGTTCATCTTGACATGGCGATTGAGGTATTACGCACGGCTTACACGACCTCTATGCATCGTTGCCTTGCTGGTGATAGCGCCGTTTCATACACATGTGCGTACGCATTATCAAGGTGCATATAACCGAACAAGTTGCACCAATGAGGGGCGCGGTTGTGCTTGGCAGCTCGGCTTCACCTGACCGGTCTCACCGGCCCGAACATGTTTGTGCACGGAGAACCGATTACCATCCAGGATATCTTACGTGTGGACGCGGGGTACTTGGTCCTCAAGACTCACGAGTTGTCGCTTCGATGTCACTTCGCACAGCATCTAGGCGTGATGGTGCCTATCCAATAACATGCCACATATGGCACCGTCAGTTGACGGCAATCCACTCCCATTTTAACAGCGAGACTCACCGAGCAGTCGCGTTTCCACAATGCACGGTACGCCTATACCTGTCCTACTCGGCTACTCAGGTGTGACCGTAATGCTTGTGTTTGCGTAGACGAGGTCTAGCGAAATTAAGGAGACACATCATGCTTCCTGTGTAGGGGAAAAGCGCCCTCAGCAGCCCTACGCTATAGGCTCAACTCTATATCCGGCCCGAAGCTAATGAGATCTCGATTGCTTTTTGGTCAGCTGAGGATATTGCTGCGGTACGCTTAGGGTTATCAGGGTTAGGGTTTCCAAGTCGCCTCTCGTGCGCTGCTTCTGCTACGAGGCGGCGTCTGTAGTCTCTCGCTCGCGACACATCCGCAGCACTCAGCCATGTCGCACCGGCGCCTTGAGCAGTTCGAGCCTGGTGAGTGGAACAAGAATGTGCCTCCGAGTCTGGGCTGGGTGCAGCCTCGTCGTCCGCCACAGACTCCCGATCTCGAGGACTCAAAAGAGTCAACTGCTGACCCATCGCCACCTGCAGCTCAGATCGAATCCAACTATGACGAAACCATCGACTCCTTCGACGACATGGCTCTCAAAAGCGAGCTCGTCCGCGGTGTACATAATCACGGCTTCGAGCGCCCGTCTGCCGTGCAGCAGCGCGTAATTGCGCCCGTGATCAAGGGTGAGCGCAGTGATGGCGGCGATGGACAGACTGCACACAGACAACCCGGCTGACGAGAAGGTTGAAGGTCGCCATATCATCCTGGAGGCTCCTTTCACCACTGGAAAGACTGATGCGCTCTGCATTGCAGCTCTGCAAACCCTCGACTCTGATATCAAGACTTGCCGGGCCTTGATGCTCACATCCACCTTCTCCGAAGCACGGAAGCTCTGCGAGTTCACATCCGACATTGCCCAGTTCATGCAGGTGGATGCTCCTGCTGCTGTCGGGAGACGCAACATAGAGGAAGACATCACTGCCCTGCGCGACGGCCAGCAATTTGTCGCCGGCACGCCCAGGCGCATTCTAGAGCTGATCCAACTCGGTGCGCTCAAGACTGACCGCACAAGACTCCTCGTTGTCGATGGCGCCGATGAGCTGGTTGCCCGTGATTTCTCCGAGCAGATCCTCGCAATTCATCAGCAAATGCCAGACGCCACGCAAGGTGTCGTCGCCTCGCCCACAATGCCACAGGATGTGCTGAACATCGCCGCCAAGCTGTTGCGCGATCCTTTGCATATAGTCGTCAGCAAGTGTGGCTGTCCTCTCCATCGTACCAAGCAGGTCTATATGGCTGTTGAGAAGGAAGACCAGAAGCTCGATATCCTGTCGCATCTCAATGATATTTTCGGCGTCGCGCAAGCAGTCGTCTTCTGCAATACCCGCAAAACGCTCGAATGGCTTGCCAAAGAGTTTGCCAGTCATGACATCACCACTTCTGCTATGCATGCCGACATGCCTGCATTCGAGCGCGCTGATCTTCTCAAAGACTTCCGGTCTGGCTCGACTGCTACTCTACTCGCCACTAACATGCTTGCTCGCGGGATCGAGGCGCACTCTGCATCACTGATTGTCAACTACGACTTGCCTGCCAAGCACGAGGACTACTTTCATCGCACGAGTTCTAGTAGCCGGTTTGCTGAGGGTTGTACTACCTTGAATCTGGTGACTGCAGCTGAGATAGGCAAGATTCGCGAGATTGAAGAGTTCTACAATACTGAGATCAAGGAGATGCCGATGCCTCTTCTGTTGGGATCATAACTCATGCAATGCACTTCCACGATACAGCTCTGCGCTACACTTCTCCGACATCCTTCTACATTGCGCTTCTACAGTTCTGCTCCTCCGACATCCGCAATCTCACTCCCACCACTTCAGATCATTGTTCCTCAGCGTATTCGAGCCGCAGTGAATCTCTCCGCCACCAATGTGATGCGACATGTAGTCGTCAATGAACATCACATCCATGCCCGCCCTGCGATAAGCCGCCTTGACAGACTCTTCAATCACATCGGCTCCGTTGACCACAGGGCTCCAAGGCTTTGGCGACAGGTAGTGCTTGCCAATCACGATACCGTTGATCGCTGCGGGCGCAAACGCAGCCAACTGCTTCTCCCCGACGTGAAGCGGAGAAATGTGAGAGGGGAGACCGTCATCTGAGCCGCCCAATGGGCCAGGCGATGTGGAGTTCGGTGAGACGCCAAAGCCGGATTCTTTGAACAACGTGGGAACACGGATGATGTCGGTCTCGGCGAGGTTGATTTCTTGCAACAGCACTTGCAGATTTGAGTCGATGTGACGCTGCGCATACTCGTTGGCATCCAGGAAAGCTTCGTCGCGGAGGAGACTGGTGACAGTTTGGTTGGCATCGCTAGGCCCGAAGAAGTCAAGGATCGACTCATCTCCGCTGCTTGACTTGAAGCTTGAGGCCAGAATGCCACCCTGGCCCGTGGCCTCGACATCCTTCAACAATGCAAAAGCAGTGTTCGTGTCAGCAATGGCGATGGTCCAGCCGAGCGAATTATTGTACGGCAGGAACTGCACAAATTCGTCCACGTGCCCGATCGCAAGCCAGCCAGTCTCCAAGATCAAAGGCTTTTGCAGTCTCTGTGCTTCCAGAAAATCAAGCATTGATTGCGCGGGCAGTTCATCAAAGTGCTTGCCCATGATGATGCGACCGGCTGTGTACTTGTGACCAGACTTCGAAGTGTAAGGAGGGATGGTTTCCAGGTTTCCAAAAGAGTTGATCTCACCGTGACCGAAGCCTGCTGTCGGCTGGAAGCCGCCAATGCCATCTCCCCGAAGTTGCTCGAAGACCTGACGTCCGGCGGTTCTTGTGGATTGTGCAGAACGAAGGATGATGCGGATTGACAGTGGTCCGTCGGGTCCTGGCATGCTCGCGAAGCCCGGCTCGATGAAGTCTTGCGCCCAGATGTCATCACTCTGGTTGAGCAGTAGAAGTGTCTGCTCGATCTTTGCTGCCTCGCGAGCGTCCTCCAGTGCCTGGATGAAACGTTCCTGGGTTGGCGAAGTGTTGTTGGCAGCGACGCTGATGACAGTTTCTACCTTTTGAAGGTGGTTGTGAGTCAGCACGGGCGCAAGCCGAAGCGCGACGGTGTCGCTCGCTTGCGAACCCTCGTCGAAGACATCAAACTGCAAGGCGACATCACCGTTCCAGACCTTGCCGTTTGTGGCAAGTTCGCGGCCATCAATCCCGAGATCAAGACCTTCTCTGAGCTGCTTTGCGCTGAAAGAAAATTCCTTGTCGACAATTTCCCAGGACGTGGCATTGGAGTCATCCTTGCTGCGACGGAAAAGCCTCACACGGTTGTGTGCCGCATCCGAATTCGCATATACATGCGCGTATGCCGCGTCAGACAATCCCGACAAGGGAACAGTCTTGACGGGCGCCAGATACTCCGGAGTGATTGCCAGATGGCCGGAAGCGTCGTGACATGCAGAGATCTCGGCATTGCTCAAGGGATTTCCGACAAGGTCTTGGTTGGGACACCTGTGCTGAGCATCGCCGATATTGGGGAGAAAGATGGCACCACGAGTGTCTGACCAGAAAGCCTTGCCGGCAACATCGGTGTCGCCCGTCAGGTCCACCTTGCCATCGCGGTTGGTGTCGGCACGAATGTCGGGGCTGAAGGCGGATGAAGCCTCGGGGATGGCGAGGAGAGCGGCGCCGAAAAGCGCAAATTGTCGCATTGTTAGATTGATGGTAGAAGGATGTACTTGGTTGTAATAGAAGAGAAATGCTTTGCTACCCAATATTACCGCATGGCAAGAGCAGATCTCACTTTATACAGATTCACGACATCATACAAGCGAACACTCTATCTATCACTGCGGAGCAATTGCGTGTTCCACCTTGCGGGTCCCCGTGGATTTGAGGCAGTGTCGTGCGCTGGATCCATTGCAACCTATAAGGAAGTAATCTAAACGATGTCCGGTCATGTGGCAAGATTAGGCAGGTGTTTGTTTGTGTGTCTTTTATGTGTAGGACGATATCGATATGGTGATCGGAACACATCGGGCGCTCGGCTCTGCTTGGGGTGCGCGGGATGCGTGAACTTTGAACAAGCTCGGAGCGATGATAGGCTATTTGTACGAATATTGTATCAACTCATATATTAGGCTTTCACTTCACCCACCTATGTACATAATCTGCAAGGCGCAGGCGCTTGAGTAGTAATGAGTGGTATACGAACGTACTGCGAAGGCAAGCTTGCGCCACTTTTGCAATATCGACTTCATAGGATCAGCAATTCGACCAATCGTAGCAACTAGTGGCGATAGGCTCCCAATACGAACGATGTTAAGCTTACCTGATCTGTAAAAGATGCTGTTAAGGTGGGCAGAAGTCGTTGAAGGACAAGCTCGCTTCCAAAGCGACATCTTCGAGAAGAAATTTCGAAAAACATGATACGAGCAGCACACCAGAGGCACCAAGCTTTTCTTTTCTCAACGCCTTACACTGGCTACAGAACGTTGCAAGGCATTTCTCTTCTGACGTGGAAGCTACCGAAGATGGTCGCTAACCAGATATTGCTGGACAATCGCACCTAGACAGTATAGGTGGCACTCTTGCTCTGCACGTGAAGAAGTTGAACAAGCAGCCTTGTAGCCAGCAACTGCGCCCTTGGATGGCCATGAGTCTTACAATGTGAAGCTGTTGCTTAGCAATGCGTGGATATCATCTTACAAATGAAAGTGTATATTAGCTCGTTAGCGCACATTGGCGATTTGTTGCTAGGGAGTGAGCATCAGTAATCAACAGTATATCAGTAATCACACCACAACACCGAACTTCACGGGAAATAACGTTCCTCTTGGCTTAAAACTGAACCGGCAAACATCATTCCTTACACTATACTCGCACATCCGTTTTTGGACCATACAATCTTCTTACGAACTCGACCTTCACCAAAGGAAGCCATATCGGCCCTTAACAATGTCCCTCTTCACTAACAACCGCCTCCCTCCAATCTCCGCTACAACCTCCAACAACGTCACAGCCGACGAACGCACCAGCGCAATCGACTTCGTCAACCGTGTCAACTTCATCTTTGAAGAATTCGACCATGACAAAATGCTCTTCGCCTTCCACCCCGACGCTGTTGCTTACCATTTCCACGGCACCATCCGCGGCCACGCTGAGATGCGCAAGTTCTTCGAGAATGATTATCCTTACCTGATCCAGGGCGTGACTCGCCATGCTACAAACCACATTGTAGATCGGGATCGGGATGGTGGAGTCATGGTGAAGTATCACGAGCAGCTTATCAGGCATGAGTGGCCGGCCAAGGAAGGGAAGGTCGAGTCTGGAGCTGACAAGGCGGGGCCTGCGCTGAAGCATGAGGACGGGCTGCCGGCGCTTTGGCTCTGGAGTCACATGGTGGATCGGTTGCGCAAGGATGAGAATGGAGAGTGGAAGATCGCTGAGCGGTATCTTGGGGCGGCGGCGTTCAATACGATGCTGGTTCCACCGACTGAGTGAACAAGTCATGTGGCAGAATCGCTGCGTTGTACTTCGCAGTCTCTTCTCCCTTTACTTCCTGTCAAGCGAGCACTAGAGAGAAGCATGGCACAAATTAATCGCTTGGTTGGCTGGGCTGCATGTCAAGTAATCTAGCTCGTCAGGTCTGCTCCTAGCCTCCGAAACGTTGTTGGTTATGCCACTCTCACACGTCCGCATTCACCAACACCTACAGCATTGATCGCTCCTCGTGCAATCTCCCTTGGGCATCGACAGCAAACCGAATCTTCTGAGCGCCCAAGTCTTTCTTTAAGTCCTCCCCAGTAGCGTTCGGGTCAGCGGACTCCAGCAGTGGTGCCCCGAATGCCCTTGCGATCTCCAGCGGACTCATGCTGACTTCTCGCCCAAGGCGCCACCAACCCCAGTATGTTGAGAGGATAGTCAGACAAGTGAAGCACACGATTGCAGTGCTTCCGGCAACCCAACCGCGGTGAGTATTGTAGATTGGAATCAAGCTGGACCCCGAGACGGTGCAGAATTGAGACTCCGAGCGCTGCACCAATGTCAAGTTCGGCGACAGGATGTATGGCTGTTCAGACGTCAAATTCCAAGCGTCGGCCGATGGCCCAGTGTCCACACCTGCCGAGCGAAGCCTGTCTGGCGACATGCTGGAGATCGCATGGGCTGTGCGGAAAGCGAGCTCGTTCGCCATCAGGATCATGTCTGCCATTGGATCTTCCCAAGTGACATCGACGCTTTCTATGGCGGTTGCGTTGGGCGCTCTGAGATATTGGCTGGATACAGGGCTGGTGGTGTCCAGGGAATACCAGCCGCCTACTGGCCTATGTAAGTCTGTCAGCCCTTAGGTCAACGTACCCCTTGCAGAATGGGCCACCTACCGTATTGTGGTGCTCGTGTTGAAAAGCGAGTTGATAGCAAGCCAGAAGCCACCAAGGGTAGATGGAGAATCTTGCGCGCAGTTAGCTTTACCTCGGGCTCGCTACTTCCAGATTTTCATACACACCGGTCATGCCCTGAGAATCCTCTTGTCGAGTGACCCGCTGCACTGTCCGGTTCTCCGAAAGAGGCATTGGACCCAGGGTGACTTTGCCAGCAGCCATTTGCAGCGGGTATTTCACAATCGCTTCGTAGAGCGTGCAGTTATGCGATGAGAGCGTGCCGTTGCCACCTTAGGAAAGAAGTGTTGTGTCAGCATCACACAGGGCAGATTGAACATGTACGCTTACCTGTGGTACTCTTGTACGTGCTGCTGAGATCAAGACGGAACTGCGAAGCTGGATCAGCCTACACGGGATACAAGACGTAGAATTGTAGATGCTCGTAACTCACCTGCCTCCCTCCCACATCTGCAACCTCCTCGACGCCGCTGGGAGTGAAGTTGTAGCCGACCAGTACCTCAAACACCGTCTGAACATTCTCTGGTCCATCGTAGGTCGAGTTGGGCCGCACTGTCCCGTTCTCAAACGTGTTGTCATTCGAAGCAAGCTCCTGAATCTCCTCATAAGTAGCAAGGCGGTATGGATGTTCCGATTGAGAGCACTCGATATCCCACCCAGGACCGATGACTTCGGCGGTGCAATTGGCGTCGCATAGCGTGTCGGGCAGAGTGACAGAGACACGATTGGTGTATTGCTGGAGGACTTCTGCAAACATTGGATGGTAGAGGTTGGGCTCAATGATGCTCCTGTGGTCTAATACAGCAAGTCAGCAATACGACTGAATAGAAGACAGCGGATTGATCGTACCTGGCACGATGCCAGTAGCTCCTTGTATGAATGGTGCAGGCGAAATGGGAATGCTCAAGTTCGCCTGCGACAGATGTACTCGTTGGCTGACACTGGATGCACGTTGCAGTAGCGGGCCGGTCATGAGCAAGATTGGCATAGAGATGCTAGCCAGAGCGACCAGATTCATGGACCTGGCGCTGGTGAAGATTGCTATGACGCCGCTTCCGTAGTGGTAGCTGCTATGCAGCTGCTTGAGCGTAGTGCCCTCGAATGCCATGTTCCACCAATGGATGGTAGCGCCTTTCGTGAAAGCGAAGACCAGGAATGTGTTTGTCAAAGTCGCAGCTATCGACAGAAGCACCGCAGGCTGTAGAACCTGACCGTTGACAGTCCAGTATCCGACAGGTTTGCCATCGGAGGCAATTGCAATTGCGATTGCTGCCGCGGTGCAGCCAAGCGCAAGGAAGATCGTTAGAAAGCCCGACCAAGGCATTCGTCGGAAAAAGCCAGGTTGCCACGGCCGACTTCTTGTCGTGAACGCGCGGGTCGGTTTCTGTGGTTCGTCGTTTCTCAGATGCTGGACCACCACTGGTTCTTTACTTTTGCCCATCATGAGCCTCAATTGTGGAGATATGAAAATAGGAAAGTTGAAGCAGTCGTAAATAAGACGCTACGTGAGTTGACACCGATAGTCATTGTGTAGGTCGGTGGCTTACTTGCGGCCTGCATAGGTCATTGCTGTACAGCAATACGAGCGCCAGCTGAACGATTCAGCTGATACGGCATCTAGCTGAGCCCCCAAATTGGGTGCCTACATGTAAGTCCGTAGATTGGAGGCCTAGAATTTTGAAACAGTAGTTGCTCAAGCAATAAGCCACTCTTAGGGATTGGAAGAAGCAATAATATCAAGCGATTATGGCCGAGCTTGCTGTTCTAGTAGGGCACTGGAAGAGGAACGTCGTAAAGCTCTGCGGGATCACTCTTTCGGTCCCAGCGAAGATAAATATACCTCCCACAAGCGCCATGACACTCTGGCGGTGTAGAACGACAGCATCCGCAACTTCGTCACCAACATCGTAAGCTACACATGCATGCGCATCCACCTTCGCTGCGAGATGTCGCCCGGCTTCACTACGCTGAGATCGTGCAGTCTTGTTCAGGCCCACTCCTGTATCTCAAACAAAGGATCCGGGCCTTGGGTGTTTATCACAACGAATGAGAGATATCTGTTCTCGTGTACATGTCGCATTCTTGCTACATGAAGGCAATTCTTTCTCGATGCTTTGAGCTGGGAGCCACGAAAGGTCAAAATCATCGCATTCGCAATTGAGAATATTCAAAACTACGTCGCGGTATCAGCATTGCCTCCAGGGATCTACTAGGATCATGTCGACCGTCTGCATCAGCGTCGTTCGGACGGTTTCGTGCCTTTGGTATTCTTCGCAGCGTTCCTGTGCCAGCGCTCAATTTGCTTGGGCTGTACGAACGCAATAACGATTACCGACAGCACGATCGCAGCAGACAAGAACATTCTCATCGCACACCTCACGTTTCCGCTTGCGCGAGAAACATCGTGTCTTGAAGTACCACCGAATGCTTGCGTTCGCGGCTGGGATACCGAGGGTGTTGCTCGAGCTCGCAAAGAATCCGGAGGCCTTCCGGTCCATCCGTTGTCAAGCATCATAGTGGGATAGAACGTGACTCCACTTAGGGCATTCGGTCGAGTTCGGAGCAGATCTGCTTCTCTTTCGCAGATGCCAATGCATTTTCTTGCGCTCAGCTCTGATGGTCTGGCTTATAGTAAAGCATAGAGTCGTTGGTCTGTAGTGAGAAATTCAGGAGCTAGGCAATTTTGTTCTGAAAATGTCGTATGTGTTTCCAAATGCGTCATTTTATACCAAGGTTTTTAGGGCTGGATCTCAAGATGGATTCGGTGCGAGCTCGTTTTCGGACTTCTCGGAATCTGGAGACGATGCAGCGTGTTTGAACATGCGTATTACGAAGCATCTGTAAACCCTCCGGTATCCGATTGCGCCGCATTCTATCCTATGGCTCGCCCTTCTCTTACTTCCTAGCTGTAGCTCCAGAGAGACTGCAGTCCCATCCTCCATACTCCAGTAGCAGGAACAAATCGATATCCACCATACCTACAGCCTCCGCACAAGCAGATCCAATGCCACTGCCACATCACCACCTCGTCACCCGAGGCGCAAATTCCAACGGCACAACCAACAGCAATCTCTCCGACGGCGCGATCATCGTCATTGTCCTCGTAGCCGCAGGCTTCGCCGTGCTCGTCGGCTACTCGATCACACGGTTCTACTTCGACAAAGACTCACCAGACAGAGCTAGACCACTGGATGATGCGCAGCTGCAGTACATGCATTCGGTTCGGCGGCGGAATCTGGAGGGCTTGGGGTTCGGGCTGGGGGTGAGGGAGGTATATCGTGATAATGCGTCGAGGTTTTCTGACGCGGAGTTGAAGAGCGATGGGCGGAGGAGTGGCGTGTGATATGATGGGTGCAGAGCGAGTCTCCGGAGGAACCGGAGGAGCCGATTGGCAGTGTTGCGATTCGAGCGAGACTATGCAGCAAATGCATGATGTCTTGATGTCAAGCTTTGTGTGATCTCTTGCCTTTGCGGCGGTCTAATGCTGTTCATATCTTGTCCCTATCAAGATTGCGAAGGCAGCAATGGGCGAATGGATGGTTGCAATCTGAATTCTGCTGCAGCTGTCGGTGTAATTCACGGAATCCAGTGTCCGCATTGGTGAGCAATGCAGATCTCCTCTCACTCGTCGAGCAGATCGCAATCGGAACAAAGATGCGCTTGTGAATACCAGAAATTTTTATCCTTAGGGCTATTGCGTCGAGACCAAAAGCAAGCTCACGTGGGGGTTTTTGCCCTCTGTGTTGCGCATGCTTTAACCCATGCGTGCGAGCAGCGCTTGTGATTGTAGCTTGAACCATGCCAGGATCAGATCGTCTCAAGATCCGATGCGCGAAGCTGTGAGAACAGCGATTCGTGAGCGAGAAGATAGCTTGATATCGACCCTGAGATGCGCAAAACCTTTCGGCGGACCAAAAGAGGGCTTTCCGTGAGTTGTCTTGCCTGCAACATCGTTTCCAACGTACTCATTCCCTTGGTCTGTTCGGCTTTGACCTTCTGTCTGCTGTTAGTCCTCTCAGCCTGCACACGCAGCAAAACGTGGGCTATGTTGACACAGACGGAACTCCAACCCTGCAACGAGCTTCCCGGAGGGAGGCAGACTAGATCAAGACAAGTTCTTGCTGGCAACCATTCAGAGCTTGGAACAGGAGAGTGTCAGCGAAATATGTTCATCTAGCCCGGTCGAGAGCCTCGCATTGCATCGTATCTGCATACAAAAGAAAATCGTATGTCATCATCCATCATAGCAGCGTCGTTAAGCGTGAAAGAAAGGAAACATCGCAGGAGATAGGCCAGCGGCCTAGTCGCGCGCACCGCAAAATGCAGAGTCGCAAAGCAGGCGTCAAGCAGCGGCACACCATCCAGGCGCCGCAACATCATATCCTCCAAGACCATCGATGGAAGAAGGAGGTCCCGCCCTCCAGCAACCCAACGCCACCACAGGCGGAGGATTCGCTGGCTCGTCCTCTTGCTGCACACTGGGATTTCGCGTCTCCTCGACCACGCCGTGCAGAGAGATGACTTCGCCGCGAGCATTGACTGTGATGACGGACCAGCCTTCGACGCCCTCGACGCCTTTGCCGAAGAACCAGGTTTGCATGAAAGTGTTGCCGATGAGATATAAGTCGCCGGTGAGTTCGAATGTCCAGTCAGCGCGGTTGGAGGTTTGGAGGGTTGCGATGTTTGAGTCGCACTGCAGTGTGTGTTAGCCACCCAAACTCTGTTGCCACCGGTGTCGCAAGCACAAGACAAGACTCACCTCTTCATAGCCTGTGCTCTCACCTCCGTCGGGGGTGTATGCTTTGATTTGAGGCGAGCAGTACATTCGCCATAGCCGGGTACGTTGGTCTTTCGCTTTGTGGTTGTACATGTCGACTGTGAGGGTGCGCATGATCGAGCGCGCTTTTTCTATGCATGGCGGCATTTTATTCGGTGTTGTGTGTGTATGTATATGTGCGTGGTCGCGCTGTGTGCTGTATACTTAGGTATGCTTCGAGTTTATGTCTTGCGTCTGATGATTCTGAGGCGGGTATGGTGTGCGAAAATGGGCAGCAGTAGACGAAGACGTGCTTCTGCTTGCATATATACATATTGCATGTACCTCTCACCGCACACCAGCCTCAGCCGTCTCGTCAAACAGTCTAGGGCACATTAGATCCGCTGCAAGGCACAGCTCCAATGCAAAGCAAAGCTGTACACTGGTCACCACCACCACCGCCGTCTCGCTTACCAAAAAAGCCAGAAGCCAGAAGCGCTTCGGCACATCAGGATGGTAGTTGCTTTGCACAGCTCCCACATCTGGAACAAGAAAATGGGCGCCAGCACCGCCAGCCTCATCGGCCTGCCCAGACGCTAGATCGCAGCAGGACAGTGGGGATCGGTATTCCCATAGGATCCCCGCGGTTGCTCCTCATGTCAGCTAGCCACGTTTTGCAAGAGAAGGGCTGAACCGAGAAACCGGGCGAATAGAACGAAGCCCTGCATGTCTTTGCCTTACCTCCGGACGCCTTTTCCTCTGAGCGCCCGTGCCTGAGCTGCATCAAGCGTGACACGAGCTACAGCCGCAGCTGGCTTTCTGCGGTTCGGGTTGGGTGGGCGCAGGTGAAGGCGTTTGCGGGAGGCTGATCTTGGCTGATCTAGACTCGCAAAGGGCTGGCGGAGACTTTTCCGATCGAAACGATCGTGCACGACTTGTTCTCTCTCTCAGCCAGCCAGCTATATGTGTCGATGTTGTTGTGAGACACGAAGATGCGAAGACCACATGGCGTTGTTCGCTGACGTTCGGTCCATGGTTTCGATCTTGAGCCTGAGGCTGTGTATGATTGTCTATACATATCCTTCTTACCGTGCAAATGTCTGAATTCCGGAATATGCCAGCTGGTTAGAGTCAGGCTGTCGGCTGGGCGTTTGTAGCGGCAGCCACCCGTGCAAGACACAAACACTCCTGGCGCAGTAGTCACACACTCCCACCGCTTGGGCCGGACTTGATGATAACCTCTGAGAACCGCCTGGCGCGTCCGAAGCCCCAGCAAAGCACAATCTACAGATACAAAAGAGTGCACTCAGCCCTCTGCTAAGAAAAAACTTGCACGCCTAACCAGCGGCGTCGCCGGAGCAGAGGATTTGGCCCCCAAAGAAGCTGCGCTGTTGGTCAGTGATGAGGGAGGTTATCAGCTATTGCGCTCCTCCAGGTCATGGAATACGGAATAGAGAATCGACTTTACCTCCGATGCTTTTCGCATCCTCAAGGTACTGTTGCGAGGCGAATCTCTCGTCACTGCGAATATTTGGTACTGCACGCATAATGCTAAGCTTAGTACTGTGGCCTCCAGCTGGGCTCCTGTCAGAAGGCAGAGACTACTCTGGAGAGCAAAATGCACAAGACTTCTACTTGCTCTGAGTTTATAGTAGCATACCATGATGACGATGCTTTTCGTCACACACAATATGGATACGACAGCCTGGAGAACTCCAAGAAGCCATTGAGCTGACATCAGCCGCAGATCTTGAGCGACTGAGCGGCTGAGCATTTGCCTACGCGAGTCTAGCGGGCGGCTACTTATATTGCACACCTGGCATCTCCTAAGCAAGGACGTAAACCTGGAGGAGATCTGCCCGCATGCTTCTGCAAGAATCCTTCGCCATGCGCAGACATCCTCGCCGACTGGGTGACAAGCGCCCAAAGCCAGTGGAACACATCTCCTCGCCTTGTCTGCTGCCCTGTCCGGACGCCTGAGCGACTGCATATATCCGTCAGGCTGGCTTTGGCGACATCGCCCTGTCTGCAATTAAGCCTCCGGACCAGCTTCTATGGCTCTGTTCGTCAACATCCTGGGCGACAAGCCTAGCCACGATGGCGATGCGCGACGACTCGTCCGCTCGCATGTGATGAAGAACTTCCGACAGAAGGAGCGCGAGGCCGCACGATGTATGTGGAAAGATGTTTCCAGCGTGATGGCGAGTGGGTCATGTGACCCAAAGAAGAGCCAGTTCATACGTCTCAATCATGGTCGCCGTAGCATCGGAGAAGGTGGCGAGTCGTCAAGTTGTCCAACGCCGCCTGAAGACATGCTGCACTCAAGTGAGACCCATGCAGCGTGCGAGAAGTCAGTCTCAATGTCACGACATAGCTCCACGTCGCCGAAGCCGCGCAGTGAACGGCGCAGTCCCAGACGCAAAGCTATCTCATCCACACAAGCGGATAATCCCAGTAGCCCGACACATACCACCCAGGGCTGCAAGACGTACCTCTCAGAAAACATCAACAACACCGTACGAAGTCCCGAAGCATATCGCCAACAGCTCATGCTCCCCTTCCTCGAGCTGCACTACTCTTCAGACATGCCCAACCTACACCTCGCATTCCCCAAAATGCAGGCTCGCCTCAAGTCTTCACGGACTAGCATCCTGACCCTCGCCACCGACGCCGTGCTGCTACACGCACTCGCAGTCTCCAAGAAGGACGACTCCCTGCTATGGGCGGCTCGCCGCAAGAACAACGAAGCAATCGCTGGCCTGCGAACTTCTCTTCACAGATCGCGAGACTGCACGAGCGACGAAATGCTGCTGACCACCGACGCCTTAGCCTTCTTCGACGCCGCCAGCAGTACCGCTTGGCGCCAACACGCGCGCGGTCTTGCGGCTCTGATTGAAGCACGAGGCCCGAGCATCTACGACACCATGGGCTTGCTGCTGCATGCTCCTGTTCTGCAACTGCTGATAGACGCTTTGCTCTGGCGTGGGCCGTTTGTGTTTGGCGAAGAACAGTGGCTGGGTGCCATGTTGCCTACGTGTCAGACGCGGATGAGTCGCTTGTTGTATTTTGGCTGCCAGGTGCCGGGAATTGTGAAGCGGGCAGAGCACTACCTGTCGCAAGGCAAAACCGCGCGAGCGCCACCCGAAGTCGACCTGCTCATGGACTGCATTTCTGCCTTGGAGGACTCCTTACAAGATTGGCTGTCAGACTGGTACCTTGCAGACTTCCAATCTAACCCTCCGTACACCACCATCACCACATATACCGAGCCCATCGACGTCGGCCTCCCTACTCCTCTGAGCCTGCCACCTCTACACGAGGCTTACAGTTTCCCTTCCCTCCGCGAAGCTTTCGCCCACAACATCTTCTGGACCCTCCTTCTCGTCCTTCACCAAGCACGATATCAACTTCACACAGCCTCTTCTCCCGCCAGCACCGCCACCACTCTCGCATTACAACAGATCACGGCCAGCGCAACCTCCACTGCAAATTCGCTCTTCCGTACCGCGCCCTTCATCCTCCGCAACGTAGCCAACCTACCAGGTGGTTTGGCGTGCAGTGCCGGACCGCTGGTTCTTGCGGGAAGATGGTATGCCACTTGTGACGATGAGGAGGAGGAGGAGAAGAAGTGTAGGCAGTGGTGCGAGGAGACTGTGGAAGTGGTGACGGAGGGAGGAGAGAGGCCGGCGGGGTGGATTACGAGGAGCTGTGCTGCTTGGATTACGGCGGCGCTGTGACGCGGGTGGATGTAGTGTGAATTTGCGAAGTCCCTGTGTTGCTCAATTGCGATGATCGTCAACGGCTCGTTTCTTTGCATTGACCGTGCGACGAGTTAGCGTGCGATGAGATATCGGACAGCATATCAGGAGGTATGCGCGACATGAAGGGCGATTGGTCCCTGGTGGGTAGACTTATTGCTATATATACTAAAATTGAGAAGAACAGTATCAGTTGATGCAACTCACTCATTGGCGTCTACCAGCCAAGAGTAACGGTAGTAGAAAGAGTCAGGCCTAATATCGCTTGAGCAGCCTACCTGCACCTTGCCGCCCCCTTGAAACGTCCAGTCGTTTCTCAAAGACTTGCATTCTTGGATGTGTATATTCCCAGCTTCTTCCCCTTGGGAAACAAGTTGTATTGTATGCAGAATGCCATGAGCAGGCGATCATGTCGAGGAGCACAAGATACAACAATTGTCTTGCCGAGGGACATTCCCGCGCGCATCTCGGAGACAATCATTACAATTACAGCTCGGCACCGGAGGAGGACTTGATCCTCAAGTGGCTATCTCCCCAAGACCACTCTGAACAGCGCAACATAGCCCTAAGGTTGTACCAACCCAACACGCTCGGCTGGTTCTTTGACAGTTCGACCTTCAAGTCATGGGTGGATCTCGATCTCGACTCTGATCACGCGACTTCTGCTCGCATACTGTGGTGTCAAGGAGACATAGGCACGGGAAAATCCATCTTGGCATCCAAGATTGGAGAGAGTCTGCTGGACGACCGGCATCCAGAAAGTCATGTGGCACTTGTCTATTGCAGCTGGATTCACCGCAACGAGCAGACTTTCGAGAAACTACTTGGTTCGGTTCTAGCTCAACTATATCTCGACGATATTCCTAAAAACGTGCGAGATGCCTATCGACGCAGCCGTCGCAAGGGAAGAAACTCGAACCCAAGCAGAGCAAAACTCGAATTTTAGATCAAGAGAATGATGATCTCTGCGCGAAGGCCACCTGTGATAATACTGGATGGGCTCGGTGAGCTGCGACCCGCGGTTCGGTCAGACGTCTTATACTTCCTGCACTCATCATCCTTGCGACGAATGAAGGCTTTCATAACCTCGCGGTTCTTTCCCGATGAAGTCGAAGTCAAGAAAGAGGTCTGCTTAGTTGGCTTTCGTTCGACAGACTCTGACATTGAACACTTCATCACTGCTACCTTTGACAGGCCTGTTGCTCGCAAGATCAAAAAATTGATTCATAGCAAAGAGGGGCCGGCCGAGCGACACAAGTTGACTGGAGACTACATTATGTCAACGATCATTGCAAAAAGCAGTGGCATGTAGGTCCTCTGGTTGTCAACTAAGAAGCAAGTCAATGCGGCGCTGACAACGGTTCTAGGTTTCTTCTCGCTAGGTACTACGTTGTGCATACCAATTGCTGAGGTTTGGCATTGTCTTCACACTCTGCCTGAGAAACTCGACGAGCATTATGGTCAAGCTTGGCAACGAGCAACTTGCGAAGGGAATCCGCACAAACGAAAGCAAGCTCATCACACTCTGATGTGGATGACCCTGGTAGAGCAACCATTAAGCCTACAAGCGCTACACGAGGCAGTCACAATCTCAATGAGCATTGACGCTCGACTGAAAGGCTCTACTACAATATCAATGAACGATATTCTTGTTATTTGCGCTGGCATTGTGACTATTGGAAGCCACTCCGCAGCATGGCATGGTCGTGACCAGCAGGAAAACCCAGAGCTGTCATGCATGAATTCCTTCGTACACGCTTCTGCGAGCGAGTATTTGTACACCAGGCGGGATCTCTGCTTTCCATCAAGCCACGAGATCATGACAGAGACGTGCAAGCATGTCGTTGGGAGTGTCGGTATTCAGCCTTATTGGGGAATTACTCCCCTATCAAGTCTGCTTGCCGAAGGGTACGTTCAAAACCAATTTCAAGTCAAGAAGTCGACTAACGCAGTCTAGTATAACGATATGTGTGTGTACAGCACATACTTTAAAGCAGTCTCCTTGCTTTTCGGAATGGACCACAATCTGCGCATGCATCTTCTTCAGTCAGCTTCTATGGTTGCTCTCTCGCTCAAAAGCGAACTCCTATCGCAGATCATTCGACGATCAATCGTTTCACCTCCGCAAAGAGGACCGACAGACCGTTCGGCAAGATTCACCAGGTCTGAACACATCCGTTCGATAGATGCAGATTTGGATGTTGCGCCATGTCATCTCGGCACGCTCAAGGACACAGGCCAAAGTCTGGCCAGCAATCTTCCAGCAAGCCAGTAAGAAAGCGACGATAGATCTACTCTGTGCTTGCATTGCCAGCTACTGGACCTTGAAACTCAGCAATGCCGAAGCTCTCACACGCCAAAACTATGCAAGCTTACAAAGCTTACGTTTCACCTGTAACTAAGTTCTTGCACAGCTGTGCCTAGATGCCTAGCGAGCACGACAGTTATCACTATCGGACGACAATGTCATGTCAGCTCTACGGCGATCGACGAGACAGTGTGAGTGGGATAGAACCGCTTGTGTTTCTGGTCTTTGCACACCTCAATTGGTGTCATTGCACCGGTATGGTTCGAACTTACGCGGAGGATCGCTGGAAAGGCTTTGTCTTCATGATCGATGTCAACATGTGTGCGCTGAATTTGGTACAAATGGTTACCGGCTGCCTAACTCAGCAGTGTGTTCCTGGAAGCACAAGGGATTATGAATATGTAGCAAACGAATTGAGATCCAGCTGATGGCGCAGATTGTCCTTCCAGCTTGGCTCACTCCATGCCTAATTTCCTGGGTGCAGATCACAAGCACTCAGTTCCAACCGCAGCCTGGGATTGAAAGGATCCCGTCACCAGTAACAGCGTTCCACGTGGGACGAGGAGGATCGTGCTAGCACTTCCAAGATACGATACCATCAGTGCATGACATGCTTCGACCTCTATGGTCTGTATGAATACGTGTACATATACATGTACGTGTGTACATGTATTTGTCTGTTTTGTTGCATCGCAAGAGTCGGGACTCAATCTTGCGGTGGGGCAAGTAGGGTTAGGGCTGTACACCAGTGCCACCCCGAGATTTAACCGGGAGCTGAAAGTCGGCGGCAACTCCTTCGCTGCTTCCTTGTTCCTTTGCCTTCCATCGCGGCTGCCTGCAACACGCTGGAGCAGTCATTACAGCTATTTCCAGTCACCGCATTGAGCACGTGAGTCAATCCGTAGATGCAACTCACCTTGGATGTAATAAGTTAGGTCCTCCTCTTGTGTCCCTCTTCTTCCTTTTCCTTCTCATCCACCTCACCATTCCACAATTGCCTCCATTGGAGCTTCTCATCTATCGTATGAGAGGGAGCACAGCCGCTACACGTGACAGAGCCATATACCACAACAGCACACACAGCGATACTGGTCCGGCGACGACCATGGCCACCACCCTGGACAACCGCTTCCTGCGGACTGCACACCCCAAAGATGTTGCATTACATCTCCGCGAGCTTGCGCTGGCCAATACACACAACGTCAATGCCATCTCAGACCAGCTGCTCGCAGCAATCGCTTCCGAATCACTACCTCCAATGGTCTTCGCGCTCTGGACTTCAGCATGCCCCGATGACAGCGCCACAGTTGCCGGCATGAAATGCTCACAGTCCATCATCGTGCGCAGCTCCGCCATCAGGAACTTCCGGCGCAGGCTACGGACGGCAAATTTTGAAGACCTCTGGCGCGCGCTTGGAGGCACTGAAGGTATCGTGGCCCTGTTGGCAACCTTCTCCGTAATCCACGTCAAGGAGTTCTGCAAAGCGGTGGCGAGATGCAGCACAAGCAAGCAGGCCACCGCGAAGAGGCAGTCGCTTGTGACCGATCTCCTCAAAGCATTGATATCAGCCTCTGGTGAGCCCACATCTGGAGCGCGCAACTTGCTGGACCAATACACAAAGCTGGTCCACACATGCACACCTTCCTTCAAGAGCGAGTGGATCGCCCAAAGAGGCTACTCAGACCTGGACATGGTCAGGATCTTCGAACTCGACGTCGCACATTACCAACAGCAGTGTCTCCGTGCTGTTACCCAATCTGGCGGCACCCTTGGCTCGGACTTCGAGATGTATCGGCCTCTCTTCCGGTCAGTGCCCCAGGCGCCGCATGCAGCCGACCCTTCTATCTCAGCAAGTATGGCCTTTGCAGTCAGTATTTTGGAGACTGCACAGCAAGCTGGTGTGGTCTTGCAACGTGCCAGCTGGCTTGACGAGACGATAGACAGCCTGCTGAATCGCATACTACGGAAAAAATCATCTTACGAATCCGCTCGGAAAATCCTGACCGCCATAGCCTTCTGCGTACAAGAGCAAGGCGACGCTCCTCTGGAACACTACGCATCGACATTAGAGGAGAAATACTGGCGCAGGATAGTGCAGCTCTGGCAGCGTGACCCTTCCGTCTACGAACCCCTCCTGACACCCTTGCTGCGGGCTTACAATGTCCGCGTGGATCTACAGCGCTCTCCTTACAGGAAGGACAAAACCTCGATTGAAGCTGGTCTATCGAGTACGAAGCCAGATCTGCGCTACCACTTCTTGCGATGGGTATTCTTGAACCATCCAGGCTTTGGACTCGACATCGAAGACGACCTCCAGCTGAAGGATAAGCTCAAGATGTCGTTCCCGCCTGATCTTCTCTTTTTGCTTCCATGCGCAGACGCTTTGCGCTTGCTGGACCGCTACAACACTCACATCACTACTCCGATGAAGATCAACATTCGAGGACTTCGCGAGCTTGACGACGATCCGCTTGTTGAGCTCCTCCGCCTCTACCTCATGGATGATCCCAACGCTGTGTTCAAGACGGCGCGCGAGCGTGCACTTCACAGCCAACAGATGGCGCAAGATAGCGGGTCCCAACCCGTTCGTTCCGCCTGGATACAGGCTTCTGTCTACTTCGCCGTGGCTTCCCAGTCTTTGGAGCTGCTTCAAGAGATCGTGCTTTGGGGACGCCGCTTCAGTCGGGACCCAAAGACAGTCATCGAACTTTATGGCTCATATCCGAGCGGCGGACATGCATTCGCGGACGAGCGAACGATTGCGCTTCTGTCGGGTATGCCCGGGAGGTTCCGCAATGGCACGACGATTCAGGCTGTCACCCAAAACATCCGCAAAGGCAATGAGGTTATGCTGGACCTGCTCCAATCTGCGATTCAAACTCAGAGGGACCCTTCATTCAAGCCTCGTCATTGGGAGAATGTCAAGCTGCTTTTCATGCAGGCTGTCGTCGCCCGCCTTGAGCGTGTCGACTCTCTGCAAGCTCAGCTGAAGCTTACAGACGAGCAGACTTTTACTGCCGTGTGGGAAGATACCGTCGATACATTGATCAAAGCCGAAACCCTTGGCCTGGCGCCCAACAACTCCAGTCTCGAATTCAATGAGATGGACGGTCCGATGGGTATCGCGGCCTACGGGAGTGATATAAACAGCTCCAAAACTGTATTCGAGCTTTCAAAGGCATCTTTGCGCTTTATCAGTGAGCTTGCAGCCATGCGCGAAAGTTTGTGGACTCGTCACAGGATGACAGAGCATCCAGCTGTTACCACGCTCCCGCCTCCGTGGCCTCGCGGTCTGCCGGTCCAGGCGCTGTGGTTTCTCACCGAAAACTCAGACCGCTGGCGAGTGTCTGCAAATCTGAATGATAGCGACGACATCAGCCCACTGTTCTTGGAAAAGCGAGTACGCAATGTGGTCTTCATGCAGTCTGCGCATGCACTCTCCCCGGTGCCCTCGGATGGTGATATGAAATCTGCCATCGGAGATTTCATCGACGACTATCGGCTTGCGCTTAAGTTGTACCTCTCGCTTGGTGCGTCTGACACCAGAGAAGAGCGATTGCAAGCAGCTTGGCTGCATGCGACAGAGCACCTCTCTGGCGACCGCATGTCCACCATCGAACGCCAGTCTTACTGGCGACGGCATTTCGTGGATGCGGGCGCATCAGAGTCGTCTTCGATGTTCGTTCCGGCAGAACATTCTGACCCCAGGCTGCCACCACTGGACGACGACACGACGGATCCCGTTGAGTGGCATCCCAGGCCTGAGACAAACGCCGCGGCTGCGTCCAAGGCCCGCAAATTGGACCCGCTCGCGATTGACTGCATGGTACAACCATTCCAATCATGGCGAAGGCAAGCACCGAACCTACTGAAGATTCAATTCGACTTGAACCCTGTCTCACCGTCTAAATTTTGGAGCGTGCAACGATACGACAAGAAAGGCATGCAAATGTCGCAAGAGACAAGGGAAGCTTTCATTGCAGCGGCGCTCTTGCTGGTGGATGGACGGTCGCAAGCTGGATCCAAGATTTTGAGCCGTCCATTCCCGTCCGCGGACGAGGTCCGTTTCCCTGCGATCTTCCTCGATGCAGAGCTGCTCGATAGTAAACAGCCGACCGATGGCGATGTTGGGGCCATTCTCAAACGGTTCCTACCTGTCGTGCCACCAACACTGCTGAAGAATCTGGCGGAGCGCGTTGTTGAGAAGGCACTCCAAGAAGAGACACCTTCCAATGTCTTGCGCAAATGGACAACTTTGATTCTCGGCTTGCTTGTGACGTCCGATAGGCCTGACCTTGCCACTGATATGGTGGTGCAGGTCATCCTCGGACAGCCAGGTGAAACGCACTGGCACCGGGTGTTACTGCATCCAGGCGTGCTCAAGCGCCTCTCACCCGAGCATGCCAGGAATCTGATGCAGAGGCTTGCGGAGGGCATCTTGGAGCGACTGCCTCGCGATGCGAACAGCGCTGCGGTCGCTGAAGAAGGCGAGCACGCTACTGTGACTCCCGGCCCGTTCACGCCATCGAAATCGACTGTGAAGGTGACTACGGCGAAGATGCTGGCGCAAGTTCTGAAAGACGCTGCTTTCCTTGGCGATGACTTTGTCGTCAACACACTGGTGTCTCTATTCCTAAAGGCGACACACATCCACGTGCGGGCCGCGGTGGTCAGCGGTCTCGCCAATGCGCTTTACACATCGCGCATTGACAGCACTCGCAAGGCCATCGTTGAGGCTGTCGCGGCACACGTCGTGCCGGTTGCGGCCGAGCTGAATGAACGATCCCCCATGACTGAAGCGCGATGGAAGCTCGCGGAAGAGTCTTGTCAGCCTCCGCAAGTATACAGCGAAGCTGGACTAGCACCCATGTGCAGCGCTTTGGTCGATCTCGTCAAGTCCGCTCCTGAAACCCTCCGGACATCACACGATCTGGTGGGACGGATCTTGTTGCCGCTCATCCAGCGATCGCGTGACAACAACAGCCGATGGACGAGCATCTTCCTTCGCAAGTATGATGCCTCTGATCTTGCGTCTGGCCTGCCAAAGGTTCCCGCGAAGCCGAAGCTGCTTCAGATCTTGCTCGAGAACTTCCCGTCGTGCATGCCAGTGTCGGAGTTTGAGATCCTCAGCGACTTCATCATCTACATGAACCACCCGCCACAGAAATTCCAGGATTTGGCAGAACAGCTGTCGGCTGATCCGCAAGCGTACAAGCGCAACGATGTGCAGCACTGGAGGCGATCAATTTCTCCTCCTGCGCCCAACAGCGTATACGGAACATCTCACGGCATTCTCAAAGTCCTTCAGCATGGGCAGCTCGCGCCCGAAGATCAAGCAGTAGCCCGAGACCTCATCACTCCGACGCACCTGCAAGCCCACGAACGGAAGATGCTGGAGCAAATCTTGAGCAAGTTCTCCTCCAACCCGTCCGCCTGGGATCAATACCTTGACAACTACAAACCACCCCTCAAAGACGACGAAGATCTCGAACCTCGTCTCCGCTGGCGCCAGCACTGCCGTCCGATCATCCAGCACGCAATCTCGCTCGTCGCCGCGCTCCGAACTCCGGCATGGAAGACGAACCCGCACCGTGAACAAAGCATCCTCCCAGATACTTTCACCCTTCGCCTCCGCCTCCTCACGTATCCAAGCCTCTACCCTACTTCCCAGCAAGAAGAATTTCCCGACTCCCTCGCGCGCGAAGTCTGCGATATCATCGAAGAGCTAGCGACAAACAACAAACCCTACCACACCCAGTGGAAACTCCTGATAAATGCCATCAAGCAATGCGCGCAAAAACACTGGCTGCCTCTTGCCCTCCGCCTCGGCAAGCTGGAAGCTCCGGAGAGTGAGACACAAGAGCTTACGCTGGCAGAGTTGCTGTGCGTTGATGCTGCGGAGGAGCTGTTGACGGCGCTCAATGAGAAGACGAAGGGCAAGGGGTTGCAGGCTGCGGAGGGGATGGTGAGGGGGTGGAGGGAGAGTGGGGATGAGGAGGTTAGGAGGAAGGGGGGAAGGGTTGGGGGGATGCTGTGAGGCGTTGTAATGTCTGATAGAGAAATGGACGGAGCTGGCACACTGGGTGAAGCTTCGCGACTTAGAGGAGCCATCCTGAAAATGACACCATGAGGTTGACAGCGACGTATGTAGGACCACATGTCAATGATCCTGTGCCTCAGTGATCTTGTACAGTCTACAACTTAGGTCAGGTGCTGCAGACCATCTCACCTCTCGATACCAACACCGCGGATATTGAACCACAGAGGTGTAGTATGTCATCGGCAGTCACGTCCAACGCAGCGGGCATCTCCCTTACCTGAAGCCCGTTGCCGAGACATGATTTATCCGATACCTGCGATGAAGACGCAGAGGGCAATTATCAGCATTCCCAACCTTGCCGCATTGTATCAAGATTAAGTCACGATTGTCCTTACTCAGGCTGGGAGATGGAAGTCAGCTTGGTTGCACCAACATTGAGCGAGTCGACTGCGCTTCTGGACAGCAAAGACAACGTTGTATAGCGCGGGAAAGAGGTTCGGCTAATGCATTAAGATCATACTGGCGCCGCAGTCTCGTCAGCGGCTGCGCAATAGCTTGACTTCACACATGTCATCGCTCGGCGACATATGAGAACCACGAGAACCGCGCGGTGAAAGATCGCCAACGTAGTCTTAGGTTGGCACGATTGCAATGGCTTAGACAGTATGTTACATGACTGGTTGTGCTGGAGTTCGCGAAACTTTGGTGTGGACTGCAATTCGGGCCGCCTGCGATCTAATGTCTTCGGGCCACAGGGCAAGAGCTCTAGAGGAGTCAAGGATCGGCAATAGGTATCCATTGAAGTGTATACTGTTCCTGGCTGAGGATTAAACGCACGCCTGACTAGCTCCGACTGCCGCGCCGACGCTATCGTTTGGCTGCTGTTAGCCATCATGTCGCTTGATGCGTAACCTTTCTGGCCAAAAGTCGGGAGCACTTGTACGGTGAACACAGTCTCACCTGCAGTAGCAAACGATCGCACCGAAGCTGATAGATAGCTCAGCTATATCTTACATGTAGGCGACCCGCCAAGACGACGCTGCGGCTGAGAGCTATGCTCATTGGTCAGCGAGCATTAAACGTCTGCATTGCTCGGCCAGTCGCATTTTTCGAAGACCGAGGGGCGTCTTTGCTGGACTGCGCCGTGAGGTTCGGAGGAGGCAGCGATCGGTATGTCACTTATTGAGTGCTTGTAATGAGATCGAACAAATTAGCCACTGATTGTCAATCGCAATGGTCTTCGGGCTTGGGGAGGGTGTTATGGCCGCTGTGGCACGTCGAGGATGGTCTTGAGGTGCTGTATGGAGTGAGGGCGATTGCAGCTATATAAACGAGTGCGGATGAAGGTGTCTTTGTTGGAAGGACGCATTGTCTTCCGAAGCGACATCAATCGAAGAGCTCGCATAGTTTCTAGCAAGAATAAACATATCGCAACCACCACCATGGCCGAACGCAAAGTCACCAACGTCGGCATAGCCGGTCCAACAGGCCGATTCGGCAGTCTTGTCCTGGAAAGCCTGCTTGAGAACCCCAAGATCAAGGTCCAAGGCCTGTGTCGTAATGCTTCCAAACTGGACAGCAAATACACTCAATCCTCGCAGTTCGAAGTAATCGAAGGCGATGTGCTCGACCCATCAATCCTGGCAACGTTCGTCGATGGTCTAGACGTTGTGATCTGCGCTTATCTGGGCGACAATGACTTCATGGTCAACGGCCAAAAAGCTCTCATCGATGCTTGCGAAGCAGTCCGAATCCCTCGCTACATCGCTAGCGACTACACATTCGACTACACCAAACTCGAGCTCGGCGAGCATCCCGCCAAAGATCCGATGAAGATCGTCTACAAGTATCTGCAAGGCAAGAAGTACGTTCAAGGCGTGCATGTTCTTGTCGGAGGCTTCATTGAGACGTTATGGAGCGGGTACTTCCAGGTCTGGAACCCGGAGGAGAAGAGTTTGGTGTACTGGGGCAGTGGCGAGGAAGTGTGGGAAGTTACTACGTATGCTGATGCTGCGAGGTATACGGTGGCTGTTGCGCTGGATGCGAGTGCTGTTGGGTTCCGGAGATGTAAGTTGGGGCTTGTGCTTGTCATCATTCGGCCTTCTCTTTTCTTGGATATGCATGGCTGACTGAAAACAGTCCTGGGCGACAGGAAGAACATCCACGAGATCGCACAAGCCCTCAAGAAAGTGTACGGGTTCGAGCCGAGGCTGCAGCACGAGGGTTCGATCGATGAGCTGTATGCACGCATGCAGAGGTTGTTCGCGGAAGACCCGGCGAATGTCTATGCGTGGCTTCCTCTGTAAGTTTTTCGTCTTTTCTTCCCCAATGCTGCGGTGATGAGATGCCCAGAAGCTGATGTGCTCCGAAGATTCTACCAATTCCACATCCTGAATGGACGCACACATATCGCCGGCGCTCTGGACAACCACAAGTATCCGCATATCGTGCCACAAACTTTCGAAGATGTCTTGAACGAACATGTTGTGGAGGGGTTGGCTGGGTCGATGGAGGCGCTGGGTTAGTTGCAGTGGATGGCATGAGAGGACACTGTTCAGGAAATGGTGTCAATGTTATTGAAGAGCGGCGCCGTCAGGACATGTGCATCTTCACAATATTGGGGAACCCGTCTCGCTTCAAACACTTTTACAAATTTGTATGGAGTGAGATGGACGTTCACCATTGTCATGGTACTTTTGAGGTTGTCTTTGAGCACCTGGTAATTTTGTGCTGCTTTCGAATTCGGCGATGGTGAGCATCATCGAGGCATTGCCCACCGAGACCATGAAAATGATGACGCTGCAGGTCGGTGAAAGTGTACTGGTATCGACGTGGCCTGTTTTAAAAGTCTCATTTCTGCCACCGAGGTGTCGTGTAACTCTCAATCATCCACCGACCCCATCGCCAAAGGATTTAATCCATCGTGCAAATCTCAGGAACGCTCATTGAGACACTTGGTCGACTGCTCCGCCTTGAACTTCCTCGTAATGCGCTCGATCTGCTTGCGCTCCTCCTCGTCGACCCTAGCCATGATGTCGGGATGCTCGTCCACCTCCACCCACTGCCTGACCATTGCCTCCTCAACCCTGCGGTGATACGCGGCTATTTCTGGCTCGGTCATGTGATCCATGGCTGCCATCATAGCTGACGTGAAATCGCGGTACTCATATGCAACTCGCTCTCCCTCGGTAGCTGGAGGAATGCACCTCAGGACATACGTATAAGCAGGCTGAACGTGCTCCTTGCCATCGAGAGTGCGAGTCACCGCGGCGCCGAAGTCATTGATCTCACAAATGACTCTCGGTTGCTCATCAGCCTCAGTTGGTGCGCTCGTAAGGAACTCAACGGCTAGCTGCTCGGCGCAGGCGTCATTGGCTACCTTCTCGTTTGCAGCTTCCTCTCTAGCGGCGTGGTCTTGGACGATTTTCTGCTCGCGGCAGGTCTTCTTGTGCGCTTTGAAGTGCGCTTGCTGGCATTTGCGGTTGCAGTAGGCGACGGCTTTGCAGTTGTTGCAGTAGGTATATGCGTTGGAAACCATGATGATGCCGTGGAGAGGAGAAGAGAGCTTTCTGGGTATAATATTTTGATTTGAGGTGTTGTATGTCGTGTCGTGGATTTTGAATTTGGTTGGCGGTCATGCGACGCCTTCGACTTCATACACCCTTCGGTTGAGCGCTTGGCGAGCGAGTGAAAGGCACCACGTGACGTACGTGTGTGGCTGCTTTTGAGAGCAGTCAAGTCACAATACATCTAGCTCCGCGCAGCTCACGTTCGTTGTAGCATAAGAAACATACTGCATACGGAACACTATAGATGCTAACACGGGGCAATCACCGCTATCATGGCCTCAATCGTCCATGAAGGCGAGTGTCTAGTGCATATAGATCCAACCTTGATGGTTGTCCTGTTCATCAGGTGTTTGTTTGAGACTGCCGTTTCCTTGACATCAGACACATTGCGCGAGTCTCAGAACGAAGTGGACAGAACCAGGAACAAGACTGGGGACGATACCATACGGTAGTTGGGCCAGCTCAGCCTAGCCGTGAACATCTCCGTAACTCAGCATCGACAGAGCACGGCCTGCTTTCGTCAAAGTAACAATAGTTCTTCCCGGTAGCCTCTGAATCGGCTAGAGCGAAGCTTTCGCAATGTGTGTCGGACTCGTTTGCTGTAGTTAGGATGCCTCGAGACAATTCAGCGATTAGAAATTCTTTCCCGTAGCTCTGAGTGTAGACATTGAAACTGAGGAAGCATAAAACAGCAAGGAAGGCTGAACAAATAATCTCAGCACAGTACACCTTACGTGCACATGTAACGTGTCTACATCGAGGACAGCCTCCACAGAAGTGAAATACAAGAGGCTCGATTGTAATGGACGCTATCAGTTGCACTTGTGCTTTAGATGTCATGATCTTCTTCTAATATACCCATCTAGAACAAGCTAGCACGTTCGACCTGAAATTGAGCGCGACCTTTAGGACATTTCTGCACTACCACCTTGCGTATGTATAGATGATGATACAAGATCACTGCATCAGCCTTCTCGTCTCAACATCGCGAATGCACATACATCTCACAGAACAATCAATTGTATGGACAACATTTCCTGGAACAAAACACTGCTCCAAAGTCACTATATGACATCTTTCTCCACGCTCCGAGCCCACCAATGATGTTAAAGGACGTCCCGCACTGTCCAAGTATCACTTCACTTCTGCAGAAGCTGTTGATGTTATGCGGGACTTGCCGCGGTCACTGATCGAATACAAGCACTTCAAAGCCGCCACCGCCTGCCCTGACGCGACTTCGCACCCTCCTTCCAAAGCTTGCTGAAACACCTTCAACGCGCTCGTATATGGAGAACCTATTTTGGAGGGAATCACTATTAGTACAGAACGGTTTCGAGTGCAGCACTTCCCTCCTCTTTCTCCATCATGGACGCCTCCACAGTACCCAGGTCAGCTATTCCCCATTGAAGTGGGCGATACAATCAAGACTAACAAGACCACCGCAGCTGTGTACCTCCCACTTCCCACCAAGCTGACCATCCGAGCAACCCTGCGTTCAAATTACCTCGTCTACAATTCGAAGACTTCGACTTGGTGATCAAGCTGGACGAAGATTCAAAATCATGGCTCCTCGTCCATGCTGATGTTGTCAGCAAATCATGTGGTGTTCTGGCACCGAGCTTTTCTGAGAACTAGGAAAGTCATGCAAGCTCAGCACCAGACCAGATTGAGCATCCGCGCACAAGAGAGCGAGTGCGTGTTAAAACCCGCGTTCTCAAGTGTGTTGATCACACGTGGCTGGTGGAAGGACAGGTGAGCATTCTTTTATGGTTCAATGAAGTCCAGACTGACATTTGCAGGGTGTTTTGGAAGACGAAGACGAGGATGCTGTCTTGTTCTGTCAATCAGATCTGGCTCAACCCTGATGGTCAGGCATTGTAACATACTGTGATGACAACGTACACATGACCAAGCGGTCTCTACAGCTTTTCTTCGCTCTGCTCTACGGGGCCACCATCCGATGCGAACAGCTCTGCAGTGCCGAAAAAGCCCACGAAGTCACTGCCACCATGATAAATGACGAAGTTCTTCCGCTCCTTGCCGATGTGGGTGCTTACGCCGAGTACTTCGGCTGCTAGATGACAGAAAACGCTCTCGCCATCTTGACCTCATCTCCAGCCCACGGAGAGGCCATAGCACTTGAGCCGACCAAGCACTGCCTATTTGCCAAGAAGCTCGAGGATGCAGACCTCTACCAACACACCCCACGCCACATGATCGCGCAAGCACACTCGAGGGGCTACTGGCATGAAATCGCTAAGATCACTGGCTGGGACGAATCGTGAATACTTCACTCCACAGATCGAGGCTCTGAAGATCAAGACACAAGACCTCAGAGAGGATCTTCAAGAACTGCAGCTGGGACGGGTACGTGCAAAGTACTATCGAGGTGGCTGGCACGAAGCACACACGAGGGTTTTCGACTTGATCGCAATCGAGCAGAATCCTGGTCCTGTGCGGGTCGTGGCAGGATTCATCTACAGCGAGTTTCTGCCGCATCAGCTTTCTGGCGAGAAGGTCCCATAAGCCAGAGACAGCATCAAAGGAGAGAAAACAGGGTATGTGTTGTGCCTATTCCATCCGTCCAAAGCCCACAAAGCCTGACTCAAACGGTATATAGGCGTATGAACCTGTTGATCCACAAGATCCAAAGGGCAGCCAGTTCCCCTGCATCACTTTTCGACACTGCAACCGCCGTCGATTATGCGGACATGTTCCACTTGTCTAAGGAGCAGCTTCGCGAACTTGAGCAGCACTTACACCGCCTGGTTCGCGAGGCAAACCACGTGGTCGAGCTCGCTTTCCCGGGGGTTACTGTCAGAGAACATTCCATGGGCGTTTTTGAAACCCACTGGGACTGGCTGTCTACCTATGTCGAGTTCGCGACGGCGCGGTCGCGTTGCGATGCGCACTACGACGGCTACTTCACATACCTGAAGGTTTCCGACAAGATTCCTTGGAATCCTGAGAACGATCATGGGCCAAGCCACACATCGACTTCCCTGAACGCCACCGATGCTTCCCCCGAGTGGCATGCGGTTCTCGAACACCATTATGGGACCTCAAACTAGAAGAACGAGGTCAATGCTGAACACTTATGCTCATACAAATCGCCTCCGATTTCTTTGATCGACCAATCAGAGGCCGGTGCTATTCGGCCTCTAATCTCGCTTATACACCCCGGTCAACCCTTACCCTTGCTTAGGGTTAGGCGCCATCGCAAGAAGTAAATTGCTTATGCTGTAATCCGAGAAATCCGTGCACTGCAACGTGTCGGAAAGATACGGACGTGTCTACATCAAAAATCAAAGAATCACATATCATGGGAATTGTCGCGATCTCGTACTAGCAGCAAAGTTCACAAGCATGGATATACTGGTACATTTGCCTGATCATGATGTCGTTGTCTGCCGGCCTTGCGGTGTTGCAGTCGCTCCGCACAACTTGCAAGCACATCTCAACAAAATCCATGTTGAGCAGTCGACTGCGCTCGCTAGCCGCGATCTTGTCCGAATATTTGTCAATGAGACGCTTCCCTCCATGCTGGAGAAACCTTTACTCGATCCACGTACGGAGGAACTCCGTTTACCCCAACCAGACTGCAAAGCCCTGCCCGGACTCAGACTATACCAAGGCTTTGGCTGTAACAGCTGCGGGTTTGTCTGTAAAAGCATCAATCGAATCCGTCAACATCATAATGTCGAGCATGCTCATGTCAGGAGACATCGTGGAGGGAAGAGAGTGAGAAACCGCAGCGCAGCAGTATACGAAGCAGCCGACAGTCTCTCGAAAGAGCCAATGCCCTGGCACATGGCTCACTACCAACGATTCTTCAGTGCCGGAAAAGGATCTCATTGCTTCCGAGTTTTGTTAGCTTCAGCAGAAAGTCCAAGAGGTATCGAAGTAACCAGACCAGCCGGAGGTCCGGCATCCAACGAGACTCAGTCAATCACCGACAAGGTCATACAGCAACTGAGGAACATTGAAGGACAATCTGTGCGCATCAAAGATGTGACAGCAAGATCAGAGGTGTCCCCTTGGCTAGAGAGAACGCGATGGACTAGCTATCTTGAAGGGTCAAATCTAGCGGAGGTGTCCGAGCTAGCAGGGCCGGTTGGTACCCAGAGTGACCCACTGCTCCAAGTATTCGCACGTTCAGTCGACCGTCTTGTGGAATCTGCATACGCCACAGTCTGTAGTGACAAGATCAACTACTTCGGACAGCGATGTATCAGCTCTTTTCTACCGGCGAAGAGAATGTATAATCGGCCACTACTTGTCAAACTCCAGGCAACGACTTACAAACGATACAAGGATTCGTGGAAACGCCTCATTGCTTTCGTATACCGCACGAATGTGACAAAGGCGACGGCCAAACCACTTCGCCATCGACTCACAAGCTGCCAAACAGCTCTCTTTGACAAATTAATATGTCAGAGCCGTGCGGTGCTTCACAGCGGGCCGGAGACAACAGCATTGAAAGAGATGGAATTTGAACTCGATGACATCTGTCTCGACTTCTGTATATCACTTCTTGATCACGACCTCAAAGGCGATCTATTTGAAAGCGCCGTACTTGGATACCTTGCTGTCATGGGTATCGATAACCACAGTTCCAGGTTCCACGAAGCCCACAGTTACACTCCCCTTCTGTCTGGCTTCATCAAGATTAGTCAAATGCTAGTACTAGAAAGTGCGTTTCGTACTTGCGAGACAAAGCGGTCTGCAGACCCTCTGGATCTTTTGGAGGAGATGAGACAGCGTTTCATGACAATTGATTGCCGCACTCCTTTCAGCTGGACTATCCAGCTTCGTTCGTTTGGCAAGAAGATTCGCGATAGCACCACATCGATTGGCTATATACAATGGTCAGAAGACGAGAAAACGTTGTTCTACAAAGATTTGGAGCTCAGAATCAGCGATTTCCAAGCCTTTGTGCGAGCGCAAGTCGTTATTGCGCAGCGTCTGCTCGAAGAGATCATTATGCTTCACCCCGAAGAGACCAGGGAGAACGTGGTACCGCTACTTCATCTCCACAACATACGGGACAATCCCACCGTCATCGATAATGGCTGGAACTTTTTACAGGACAACAGGAATAAAGCTAGTCTCCCTGATGGATCCACTTGGATGTTACGACGAGTGCTCGATAACGAATGGCTGCGTGACGAATTTGTTTCGACCGACACACAATCCAGGGTGGAGTGGAAACCAAAGGCGCTACAAGGATACAGGAGACAGGTCAATCGCTTCTTGGAACATCTGCTCTTGCTAGTGCACCTCACCTCAGGTCAGCCAGCAAGGGGTACAGAAATCATCAGCCTCAGGCATGTCAACACAGTCCACCATCGAAACCTCTTCGTGGAGGACGGGCTCGTCGCTATTGTCACCTCTTACCATAAAGGATACACTTGCACAGGCTCAACCAAGATCATTCACCGTTACCTACCGAAGGAGGTCGGCGAACTCCTTGTGTATTACCTCTGGCTCATCCTCCCATTTGCGAAACAGGTCGCTCAACTTGCACCGACCATGACCAAACAGATACCAGACTCATTCCTTTGGTCGCAAGGGGGTGACAGCTGGAATAGCCAAAAGCTATCCGAAATCCTCAAACGAGAGACCAAACTGGTGCTCGGGACGCCGTTGACGATATCTATATATCGCCATGTTGCTATCGCAATCTCAAGGCGGTGCTTACAGGGCGGCGGGTTCCGTCGTGATTATGATGTGGTAGAGAAAAGGAGCGACCATCAGACGACACACAATTCCTGGACTGCTGGCCGCCTCTATGCGAGAGGACTAGAAGAAGCCCCAGGGCATGTAGAAGCTAGAAGGTCAGAGTTTCGTATGGTGAGCCGTAGATGGCATGCTTTCCTAGGATTCAGACAATATCTTCGCTCGAGAAAACGGTCTTTAGAAGACTCAGCCGATGATACTGGCCGGAAGTTACACAAGACATCTGTCATTTGATTGTGGAAAGCGGAGACATGGATAATATACTCATCCTGACAAACTTGTAACCATCGTGCTCTTACGTTATCGCTATCTTTTAACCATTTTCTTCGCAAACTCTAGACAGCAGGCGTCTATTGCTAAGCAAAATCTCGAAGGAAACCATAAGAGACCGTGAGGCGTCTTAGGACGATAGCGAGCAAGTGCTGACTTACAAGAACAAATGCCAGATTGCCGTAATACCTGCCCAAGTAGAAGAGCATCTAAGGAAACAACACAGCCGTCTATCTCGACAAGATCGACATGACATTGCCAAAAGGTGTCAAAGCGTCCGCGACATTGCTCCTGTGGAATCTGATGTGATTTACCCCAAGCCCTGCCAAGCACCTTTGGATACACTGCCGATATACTTCGATGGTTTGAAGTGCACAGGTAAAGATGCACAAGACAAATCATGTTCATACATATGTCGAACACCATGCGGTATCCAAAAACACTGTAAAGAAAACCACGGGTGGGAGAATAAGCAAAAGCGTGGTGGCGATGTACGAGCAAAGCAAACCCACTCAGCCAACAGACTGTGGGAATGTGACCGAGCATGTCAACGCTTCTTCAAGAAGGGGAAATGGCAGAGATACTTCGAAGTCGCAGCAAGCGGTCTCAAAGATGTTACACAACACACGACAAACCAGAAGCATCTTTTCTTCCAAGCACAGAAAGAAGATGTTAAGAAGACAGAAATCGATCTTGCAGAAGCTGCAAACATCGTCTAAGGCTTCGACAACCATCGATCAACTGTAGTGCCCTGGCTCAGAGAGACAGGCATTGTCAAACACATCGCTCAGCTGAAGAAGGACGAAATCAAGGCGGCAATTGCCCTGCCATCTTCGGAAGGCGAGAGTGAGCTCCGAAAAACCATCGATGCTATGGGGTCTCTATTGAGAGAAGCACATAGCTTGTGCTTCGACGGGACTGAATGCATGCTCACTTGGCCATGCCGAGTCGTCCTTAGTCGCTTTCAGTCGTCACAAGTCGACATGGTCGGAAAAACTCGAGCCTTCGATCCTTACAAAGAGCCTGGAACTCTGAAAAGCTATTTCGGGATCTCTCAACGGTTCTTGTCTTACTTCCACAGAGTGATATTCCCTGATGAGTACTACTTCGAAATCGAAGACAACGACGAGCAGACGGAGAGGCCTGAAGACGTCGTCGAAGCCACTGACGAGCAGCTTGAGGCTTGGAACGGCATTTGGCAGATAGCTAAGCAGGGGTATTAGAGCGAAGACGACGAGGAAAGGAAACGAAAAGAGCTTAAAAGCAGGCTTCTGGAGATGTGGATGCTGATCATCGGCCACAATACTGGAGCTCGGCGGTATCAATCTCCTCTGTTGAGCTTCTGCGCCATGCTAAGTATTAAGCCTTCTACTAAGGGATGGTTGAAACCTGGAAACTTCAACAGCCACCTCTCAGTAATGATATGGGTGGTACAGCTTTTGATCTTCTACGACAGTGCCCGCAAAGAACAACAGGGCCAGGGCCAGACATTACAGCTGGTCAAACGATTTTGTGGGCGATATTTGCAACAGACTGTGGAAACACCGATAGGAGAGATCCTCAGATGGCGACTACTGCTGTTCAAGATATCGAAAGAAAGTATCGGGGACCACGAGGCATCTTGAGACGAGAGCGAGCAAGTGCTGACTTACGAGGACACGGAGCTACATATGGATCAAATCCCTGCCCTACTCGCATCTGAGTACCAAGATTGTCATCGGCTACTCTACGACGATTTGATGATGAGTCAAAAGACTATCAGTCACATAAACTCTTCGGCGCTCAAAGATGGACCGAATGTCGACACCATCGATTGGAACTTCATCCAGTACCGAGATAACATTAATGTACTTAAGGGAGCGGATACAGCTTTGTTGTCCGCAATCGATCATTCGAAGCAGCTCTCCCACGTGTTCTTGTCCGCTGATACAAGAGCGCCCGATGGGTTTGTATGGAGAGAGAGTGCGCTAGCTGGATACGAGGCTACCGTCCAGCAATTTTTACAGCGACTTTGTGTTCTTATGCACGTAAGCAGCGGACAACCAGTGCGAGAGAGTGAGTTCTTCGAGATGACTTAGCGTAATACTCAGAGGCGACGGTCTATCACCATCCGCCACGATCGAGTGATGGTACACGTGAAATTCCACAAAGGCCAACAGCAGACAGGGAGGTACAAAGAAAACGTTCGGTTCCTCGCCCACCCGGTCGGTGAACTTTTACTCGACTATCTCGTCTACGTGATGCCGCTACGGCAAACCTTCTTGCGTCAACACTCCCCTAAAGCACTCCTTGCGCCGTTCTTGTGGGAGAGGGACGGCAAAGTCTGGGCAGAGGGTCAGCTGAGTCGCTGTCTGGAAGAAGCGAGCACCCGGACTTGTGTCCCACGACTACACGTCGCGAACTGGAGGCAGATAACAGTAGCAATCGTCAAAACCAAGTTTGCTAGCCAGATCGCCTGCTTTGAGGCTGATGATGACGACGAGGACGCCGAAGAAATGGACGAAGTAGTCCGGACCATGACCAGGCAGCGAAACCACAAGACTCAAACTGTCAATCGAGCATATGCAAACCAGACCGGATCGGTGTTTAGCAATCTGTGGGATGGCCAGATCAGGATGGGTCTGCGGGCCTCGACGCTGTGGCAAGACTTCTGGGGAGTGGAGACGATCATGAAAGGCAAAAAGCGAACACGAGCAGAGGGTGAATCTCGACTCCAGAAACAAATAGCTCTGGGAATCTACAAGCCCCGAAAGCCCTGGTCGGCGGAAGCCTTGCTCGGTGGGCTGAGGAAACTTTATGGCGACGAGAGTACGACCTGGAGGTGCCCTGAACAAGAGCAGGCTCTTACCATGATCATGTCAGGAAAGGAACAAGTCGTCACTATGCTCCCTACTGGGGCCGGAAAAAGTCTCTTGTTTATGCTGCCATGTACGCTCCCAGATGCACAAGTCACAATACTGATCGTCCCACTCGTCTCTCTCCGAGGAGACCTGCTTCGGCGAATGCAAGCACTCAAAATTGATCATCTTGAGTGGACTCCTGGAGAGCGTCGCGAGGTAGCATTAATGATCGTCAGCATTGAGGCAGCCTCTACGAGAGATTTCTTCAAATATGCGCAAGGACTTGTTCGTCACCAAAGGCTAGACAGAATCGTCGTAGACGAATGTCACCTGACGGTCACAGCAGCTGAATATCGGCCTGCTATAGTGGATGTAGCAACTATTCGTTGCCTTCGCACACAGTTCGTCTACATGACTGCTACCCTTCCTCCTTCGATGCAAGCCGAATTCGAGGAACGGAATCACCTAGTCTGCCCGACAACGATTCGAGCATCCAGTAATCGACCGAATATCTTCTATATGGTGCGAAAAGTCGATGCCCAGAAAGGAAGCCTGCTGGAGCAGACTGCTACTGAGGTCCGTGATGCTTGGAACGTGTCGAACTTGTTCGACCACAGCCGCGATAAAATTATCATATACGTTCGGATGCGGGACGAGGCAATGCAGCTTGCTGGTATCCTTTCGTGTGACTCCTACACGTCGAAGAGTGGAACACCGGTAGAGAAAAAAAACATCTTGGAGCGGTGGACTCAGGATGTGAGCCGACCATTCATCGTCGTAACTACCGCCCTTGCTGAAGGGTTTGATTACCCGCACGTACGTCTAGTTGTCAACGTAAACGAGCCGGAATCGCTGGTAATATTCGTCCAAGAGTCTGGACGAGCTGGCCGGGATGGTGCAAAGGCCTACTCACTCGTCTTGCTCCT